>OY856413.1:388049878-389249878 GCA_963693085.1 Alisma plantago-aquatica
ACTCACCTATTAATCCTAACTATGGATACACGTGATCTTGACCATGTTATCAACCAATAAACCCTAATGATATGACGAGTAAGATAAATGGAACCTAACCCTAGACTTAATGCATGATATGAATGTATAGGTGACATATAATGATCATGTTGACCTAAACCCAAAGTAGTAATCATCTCACCTTAACCTATACACCATGATGACTTTCATGATACATTAATAGCATTAGGTGACATGATCATGTAACATACATTGATGCACATAAATGTTATATAATCACCTAATAATGATTTGGTAACAAATCATGCATCATGTAATGACTCATATATGTTAATTTAATTTACATAAGGATGCACGAATGCCTAATGTGGTGTTAAATGTGTATAATGTATAATAAGAGGAGAATAAATAGGAGAAAATGATTAACGACGACATTTATGTGAGCAAGAGATTTAATGTGATAATGTGACTATGAGTAATATAGATATGAGTATTAATGTGACATTATTTGGATTAATAACTTGTTGGATAAATTACATATTTAATGTAAAATTATCTAATATAATTCCATATGGAGATAGTATGAGGATAACGGAGACTAAATCCAAATTATTAAGGTCTCTGACCTAATATATTAATAGATATTGAGATAGATTTGTAAAATCTAATTGTGTTTAAAACTCTTAATGAGATAAGTGAGAAATATATAGGGTTTCATGTGAAATATAACTCTTTCTCAAATAAGGTGTATTAATAATAGAATAATAAGAATGATGTAATATCATAACAAATATGATGCTAATAGTTCTAAAATGTTAATTGTGTTATATCTAATAAAATGAAATCTTAATAATGGAGCCCTTAGTGATCCATGAGAACCTAACCAATGAGTAGTACATGTGAAGCCTTCTAGAAGTACCATAGGTTAGAGGTAACTACCTAGGTGCTTAGAGATGAGATGTTACATACTCACCCTTCCCTCTTGTCGAGATTTCATGGATGAAATCCTCTTTAAGGGGTGGAGTGCTATAACATACCAAAACTTGGGTTTATTTGTAGTTTAACCTATTTTCAAGCTTTTCATTTCCTTCATATCCTTTTTAGCCCTTTTCCAAAAAAATTGTATCTTTTCTATCATTTTGTTCTCAATGTTGAAATTGAGTAATATTTAGTGGTTTGGAATATATTTGTTTCACACTGATGCCAACATATGGGTTTATGCACAAATACCTCAATTCGTGTTTTAATTAGAGTCTAAAATTCAAAATGACCACTAATGAGAGATAATCAGTAGATTATATTACTTTAGAGTTTTATGGCCTTTTGGGACAAGGAATAAAATATATTATGGTTTTGAGTTAGTTAACGTGAATAATAAACCTCTTTTCCTTTCTCTCTCCTCCTAGATGGAATTATAGCATAATAAGGAATATTGAGGTGAATAATGATTCTTGAGTTAGTAAATGATGTCCATCTCGAAAATCCACGCAAAAATTTAATTAGAAAGTCTGTTCTTATTAATTCACCCTCTTAATACATTAATATATTTATTAATGGCCAATATAGTGGTTAAGGGTCAAAGCTTGTGTAAAATGAAAATCTAAGTGTATAGAATTATTCTAGACAGTAATATTATCCTAAGGTCCAAATTTGAGGTCATTTAGTCAAGGTTTTAACATGCAAATGAATTAAACAAGAATTGATTATAATTTGACCTAGGTTTGATTATTATTTTATTAATATGATGCATTTAACCAAAGTCTCATTTATTTCCCTATCATGCGTTACATTGATTTCAATTTCCATATCATGTGTGCCATCTGACGACCCGTATTCAATCATTCAAGATCTAAACCGATTTGACGGCTCCCCTAACATCCCCTACCTCCAACCATTACTCGTTCTGTTATAGGTCCACATTCGCCCCTTCTGCAACATTTTTCTCCCTCCTCACTCAACCATTTCTCTTGATTCTTTTGCCAATGAAAACACCTAGTCAAGGAGAATCGATTTGTCCTGAGTTTTATGGGGTTTCCTTCCTTAATTGAGAAACACCCAATAGGAAAATTACCTTCTTCACCATAGATTAGTTACATGGAACTCCCCATCAACCCTAACTCATATTTAAGGGTTCCTAGTTGACTGCCAGGTGGAGAAAAACCCTCCTCTCTCAATTTCTTCACTAGTGCCTTGAGTCTCCATGACCTGCTCGCCCTTCTTCTCTGGCAATGGCAGTCTGGTGTGTACACAACTATGATCACCCCAGTCCAACTATGAGTGTGGTAAGCATCATTGGCCACTGGTCTTCATTTTCCCTTCATCATTTTGGATCGATGTGCCCCAAATGCCCTATCATGTACACACAATTCTAGCTTCTCCCTGGCGCTAGTCGCCTCGATGCCTCAGTGCCTCCCCAGCCCTAGTTCCTCTTTGTGTGTGTTCGCTAGACCTCAGTGATGCACTGCCTGGCTTTTCTCATGACTTTTTCTCACTGATTACTTGTAGTTGGTGTCGTATAGCTCGGTCCCCTATTTCTCCTTCATCCGATGAAGCTCCTCGAGCCCCTGTGCTCTCCAGAACCTCAGCCTTAGTTCTTTGGGTGCGTCTGGGCACGAGGAAGCATCTCACATCTTCCCCTTCACCTAGGTTATTGTAAATTGTATGTTTTGATCAATAAATCTATCTCCAGGTCGCTTGCTCGCACCATGGATCGAAAGGGGGAACAAGCCAGGTTGGCAGTTTCCTATTGGGCCACGAGAGCAAGGCTTGGGCCCAGATCTGCTGAAGCTAGATAAAAGCACCCACATGGTTTTTTCTCGAAATCTGATTGGTCGGTTCTTTAATAATTCATAGAAAATCGATGCTTTATGAGAAAAAATATGTATAAGTAGTCGTTGGAAAGGATTTTTCACAAGGAAACTGATTTTAGGGTTTTCAAGTCATGTTCTACCTCCATGTTTCAATGTTTATTAGAAACACTATTTTACTTATATAAAAAGCCCTAAAATTGGTAACTAATTCATTTAAACTCCAAATAGGGTAATTAAATATGTTTTCTTAATTATAAAATTCTAATTGATCGATTGGTCTAAGTTTTGAGTCCAAAACCCAAGGTTTTCCTAGAAGGTCCAAAATTTGGGTTTCTTACACATTATGCTTTATAAAAGCCTAATACATGTGACATAATTTGTAATTAGGTTAAAATGGTCTTAGATACAACCAAGTTGGTGAAAGTGATTATTAGGACTCTACATTGAGGTATGTATGTGTATGTGCATTATTACCCTTGAGTTGGGAAATTTTATAATCCAACCCTAATATTTTTGAATGAGGCATAGACTTAGACATTAATCTTTTTATTTCCCTTTGGAACCTTTACTTCAATAAATTCTTGGGTTTTGGAACCCCTCTACAATATTTCATTTATTTAATCTACCATATGATTCTTTTTCTAGCATGATGAATTATTGACTATATAGCTAATGTAGTGTACTTATGTACAACCACCCATATTTGGGCATGTTTTATTTTGTCTAGGGTAATGTGTTTACTCTCCCAGAGGATGAGCCGCCAGAAGTGAAAAGGAGGAAAAAGCACAATGTTGACATTCTTGAGGTGTTTCACCAAGTCAAGGTGAACATTCCATTGTTGGATGCCATTAAGCAGATGCCATCATATGCCAACTTCTTCAAGGACATATGCACTGTAAAGAGAAGGCCAATGGGGAGGATACCAAAAAGAGTCAAGCTCACAGAACAAGTGAGTTATATCATCCAACATTCACTTCATGTGAAGAGGAAAGACCCATGAGCCCCACTCATACCTAGCTACATATGGGGACATCGCAAAGACAAATCCCTACTTGATTTGGGATCTAGTGTGAAATTGATGCCATATAATGTCTATGTTGAGCTGGGCTTAGGCAAGTTGAAACTGGCAGATTGCACTCTCCAATTGGCAAATTGTTCCATAAAAGTTCCTAGAGGAAGAGTGGATGATGTTTTGGTGATGATGGAATGGGACAAGGGTGCAGCGTTCTTAGCAGATGTCATTGTTCTTGATATAGAGCCGGAGGATAGGAATATTCCCATTATCTTGGGAAGGACATTCCTATCTATAGTTGATGCTGAGATTCATGTGCATAGTGGTACAATGACAGTCTCTTTTATCAACATGAAGATAAAGATCAACATGTACAAGGCCCCAACCTGGTGAGCTCGAGATGAGGATATTGGACATAGTCACTTCAAGATTCTGATTGGTCATTTTGAGAGAAGGAGATCCAGATGAGAGAATTGATGATGGTTTTTGTGATCAAATGCATGAGGAACAAAGGTTGGATGCAAGTGAGGGATGTATTTATTGTTAGAGTGGACACCCGAGCATTCCAAATGGTTTAGCATTGAAGAATCTCCAAGAGGCCCGGCTGAAGGCATGAAACTTAACACTTGTGGGAGGCAACCCACCTAGGTTTGGAGAATTTTTCACCCAACCTCTCATTTTTTATACTTTTTGGTTATTTTTACACTTTTCCAAGAAAACACACACCTATTTTTTATAGTTTTTGCTTAATTTTAAGATGTGTAGGTGAAAATAAGGTGAAATAAAGAAAATTAGATGAATTTAGACAAAGAATTCATGAAAAATCACTTTGGATCAAAGAATTGATGTTTTGATAAAATTCAAGTTGAAATGACATACCACATCACTCACTACAGTCGTGGTATCTTGGAACGGTTGTGGTGGTAAAACTCAAATCAATAAGGAAATTGAAGAGAATCAATGAAAATCAACAAACTAAAGAATAGACTCAGAACGGTCATGCAAGGATGCACAGTCGTGTTGCAATCAAACTAGAACGGCCATGATGGGCCACCAAAGTTGTGTGATGAACATAGAGAGAATGGTCGTGCCATGCAGCATGACATGTGATAGGCAAAACCACACGGTCATGCTGCACAATGACCCGACCCAAGACTTAACTAGCCTGATCCAGCTGTTCAATTCACTTATTCATTTCATTTCTCCATGAATAGCACACCCATTCTCCGCATCTAGGCAGTCATGTGGTGACTCCATCTCCCTCTCCAATCTCATATACACCACCAAATCACCTCCAGTCTACCCCAAATCAGTTCCCAAACATTTTCCCTACCTCCATCCATCATTTCCACCCATTTTCCACCATCAATTCCTCTCCATTTCTCCAATCGGCCCAACAATCCAGTTCTTTGGAATAAACCTAAAATCCAAAAAAAATCACCAAAATTAGTTCGATATGAAGCAAATGGCCAAGAAATCAGTAGAGAAGACCAAGGGCATGCTCTCCTACCAACACCGGCCCAAAAATACATCTTCTTCATCCTTGATGGCGTCTTCTGCTCCATCGTCGGCCTCCGGCTCCGTCGGGGCAGTCCATTTGTCAAAGGCTGAGCTAGATGCCTTGGTTAACCTGATTGTGGAGGAGGCTTCCCCTCATCCTCGGCATGCTATGCCTCCATCATCTAGAGCAACACTGCCACTGCCCTCATTAGGCCAACCCTCTATTTCCTTAGCTTGGCCATCAATTTCAATGGCTCGGCCATCGGTTTCGATCCGTCCTTCGACATCCACGACACCACAGCCACAACCACAACCACAGCCATGAGCACGGAGACAATTACTGCTAGATGATGAGGATGAGGGTGATTCCAGATGCACGGCCTAAAGATACACCCCAACAGCAGCTCGAGAGAGAGCCTGAGGTTACTAGTAGTTGGGTGTTGAAGTTGAAGCACTCAGAGTGCTTGACACGCAAGGTGATTGTCACCAGATACACATGTTAGGCAACAATAGAGATCTTAGGTTTCTACGCCTATTTCTAGGGTGCGATGGAAGCAATGGGATTCTTTGAGATCTTGGTGACACCACAGGATACATATGTGGAGCTGACACGTTAGTTTTTTGCCACCTTTGAGAAGGTTTCTAATGATGACGAAGATGACATTAGAGTAGTTATTTGATATAGGCATTGGGTTCTCACTTCAAGAATGTTAAATAAGATTTTTCCCCCAGTGATGAGATGGTAGCCCTCCTGGATGGAGGAAGTATAGAATATGACTCAAGCACCACTTAATAACCATGCGGAAGTACTTCACCGGCCATAGCAACTTTATAGCGGGGAAATCTAAAACAAGTCCGATTTACAATCCATTCCTCCACTATGTTTAGAATGTATTTGCAAATACAATCTTCAAAAGATATGAGACCCATGGTAGATTTACAAAGAAGGACTTTTTTGTCTTGGGTAGGATGATCAAAGGGAAATATGTGAATTTGGGTGCTTTGATGATTGAACACTTGAGGATGATCCCTTCTAAGAGTAAGAACCCATTCATTGTGGGGGGGGGGGGGGGTTGTGGCATCCGTTACGACTGGCCTAGGACATGATGTTTGTAGCTGCACAAGGGCGGAAGGGGGGAAATTGGTAGACCTACATCACTTGATTCGTTCTTCCATGATTTCCATTGCAGATCAAAAGATCATATTTCGAGTCAACCCCCCCCCAATATGCAGGTGTCTCACTGGAGTTACCCTACCACACTCCACCTCTCCTAGATGAGTATGGCCTGACTCCAGATTTCTTGGAGACCCTAAGGAGATATAAGGAGGAGCACCCTAGAGAGGAAGGAATATTAGAGGTAGTACTGGATGAGAATTTTGGAGAGTCATGGGAAGTAGAGAAGAGGAGGGAATCAGAGGCTAGAGTGGCACATCGAGTGAGAAGACGAGAGGCAGAGGAAGGGATATGACATGTCTACCATTCATGCATAGCTGGAGAGAATTCATATTACACGGGATAGCATTTTGAGGGAACATGAAGGATTTCAGCATACCCAAATGGCATTGTGGTCAGTTCATCAGTAGATAAACCATTAGATCAACCACATGTATCAATTTTAGCATTTATAGGCCCAGAGGAACCCCCAATGGGGGGAAGATTGGTGGAGTGCACTTCTGCATATCAGGATTTCTACCCACCTCCACAGTCGGACTACTGGGACAGCTACAACCAACATTCTCCATCACAGGGAGGAGCACTTCTACAGCCACCACAGTGATCATCCACTCCTAGACATTAGTGTCATGTTGAGGATAGCATGATTCAAAAGTTTGGGGTGGTAGGGCGATATGTCCTCTTTCATTTTACTCATTTTGCATTTCACCTGCCATTTACTTTTATTTTGATTGCTCCTGCTATCTAGAGTAGATTTTACCTGCTTTGCATACTTGTATGTCATGTACTTTGCTTTCTGCCAATTTTTGCGTAATTTTGAAAAAATTTGCTATTTTGTCATGCATTGCATATCATATAGCTTTTTGTAATTTTTGCATATTTTAGCTAGAATTTGCTTTTTTTTATTTTTTTCCATAAGGAAGGATTAGATGTGATTAAAGTCAATTTGGCACCATTTTGGCCATTTTTTCCCAAATATGAAACTTCTTACCTAAAAGTGTATTTTGACTCGATATCTACTGATCGGATTGCATTTTTTTTACCTTTGATAAATGAATGTTGCATTATCATGTTCTATTGCTAAATGGCCTCAGTTTTGACTTTTTAAATATGTGCCACCTTTCTCATGCTTGTAAATAGTTTGGTTGAATCGTGATTGAAGCAAGCCGCAAACACTTAGGATTTGTAGAATCTCATGATAGAAGTGTGGTTTTGATATTTCTCATTCATGTGGTGGTTCATTGATTAATGAATTTGTTGGATTAACTTTCATGCAGGAGATATCATGTCAAAATCCATACTAGTAACCCCTCTTTGACTCACTTTTCTTCTACCATCTGCTTACCTCTTCTCCCCATGAAAGGATGCCAAAGTGCACATATTCAGCCTTGGCCACCTCTAAAAGTTTGGGGTGGCCATATCTATATCCCCCACTTCACTCTCACTGCCATGTGCCCTATATACACAAAGGGGAAAGAAAAGGAAAAAGAAAAAGAAAAAAATTGCAAAAAGAAAATAAAATATGAGTGCTCTATGTAATAGGACTCTAAAATCTTACCACAACCCTTTCTTCCATTTGCATTCCCATTGAGCTAGGAAACATCAAACCTAGCTCATCTTACCCTTTTTCGCAGCCACAAGGTTTACTTAGTGTGGATTTACATATGATATTGAATGCATGAAGGTACAACAGAAAAATTAGTCATATTTGTTCTTTGCTACCATGAAATGGTTTACCCAAATATATATGATAGCTATATGGATTGATTAGGTATTCTATGTTATATATGTGAAGTTTGTGTGCTCAGTGCTTTAATTATTTGTGAAAGATGACAAGAGAGAGGTGGAATGCATGTACCTAGTAATCATTGAGCCCATTTTGTCAATATTCATCAGTTGCATTGCATTTTTCATTTCTTGATTGTGAAAATTTGAAGAGAGATTGAGTTGGAGCATATTTGAGGACAAGTATGTTTTAAGATTGAGATGGTGATGCAGTCCTATTTTAGAGCTTCATGTTGTGTCTTATTGTACTTCAATCACATCTGTACCTCCTAGATTACATGTCATTTCCCCTCATATGTGATTTCATGTAAAATGCACTTATGGATGTTATTTGCATGATTTTTCAAGTATTTGGACCACGCTTGGATGGAAGAGAGAGAGAGTGTGTGTGATCCTAGGGTTTCTCTATCCATAGAGAGGCCCAAAGTGAAGTCCAAGGCTCCCTCATCCTACCCCTAGTGGCCAAAGATCAATTGAAGCAAAGATGTCCAAGGATGAACCAAGAACAAGCTCAAAGTGCTGATATAGAGAACAACACGGTTGTGGTACCTCAGAACGATCATACCAGCTCACTCAAAATCAACAAAGTCAAGATTGAAGAACTACAGAGACCAGCATGGTCATGTAGCACAAAACAAATGTGCCACATTGACCTAGAATGGTCGTGCTACCTTGCACGATCGTACTATAGATGAGCCAGAACATTCATTCTACCAAGAATGGGTATCACTCCTCCAAGACACCACAACTGTGATGACCACCATGACCATGCTACCCTTGCCCCGCCACGGTGGTGGTGACCACCACGGTCGTGGCACCTTTTATTAAAAATCCCCACTATTACTATGATTTTTGCCATTTTCTCACCTCAGCCTTTCCACACCACCACGGTCGTGCTCATCCCTACCCACCACGACCGTGTTTCCCATCATGATTGTGCTAAATACAATTTTCTCCACTGCATTTCCTATTATACCCCCAATTAGTCTAATGCTTCCCCACCACCTATATATACTTGGGTGGTGGCTCTAGCATGAGGTTAGCCACCCCTAGCTACCTTCTAGCATCCCATTTTTTCCCCTTAGCCATTCCCTCACCATTCCACCTCATTACACCTCCATTTCACCATTTTCACCACCAAAATCCTAGTTTCCTAGTGTTTTAGCCCTTTTCCACCACTATTCCATGCCACTTCACCATTGAGGAAGGAAGAGGACGCCCTTGCAAGAGTTAGAGAAGAGGAGTCCTTCATGTACACTGAGCTCCATGGATACTTCTCCCCTTTCTTCCTCTCTTTTTGTATTTTCTTGTGTTGTGAGTACTAGGCCTATTGGGTGGGTTGTTTGGGGCTCAAAATGTTACTTTGATACCATGTTGGGGGAAATGATATGTAAACATTATTACTTAATTTGCTAATGATTATGTTCTATTTGTATCTCATTCTACATAAATTTCTTGTTGGTTTGTGCTTGAAATCACCTAGGAACTTAGGGAAATTGCTTATATGTGTGAGTTTTGGGATTTTCTCCTAGGTCCAATTCATGGATCCCTAGCTAGCTATCCATCTTCCCACATGCTAATCAATTCTCCTAACCCTAGTTGAGAGATCTAAGTAGCTATTTTAGATGAATTTAGTGTGCCTAGCATGGAGCTTTCTCATGGATAGAATGTGGGTGATGTGAGGCCTAAAACCTTGCTTCCACTCCCATTACTACCCTCAGCCCCTAATCACCCTAAGATCCTCTAACCTCAAAATCTAGGGTCAATTAGAATCTAATCAAATTGCACCTAAACCCTAACCCAATTGAACCTCGTAAGGGTAGTAGGAGTTGTTAGAGACTAGTTCCCCTATACACAAACCTACCCTATCCATGGCCAGTTAGTAGTTTAGGGCAATTCATTAGACTCTAGATAGTTGTTTGGTTTGGATAACATAATTAGATGAATGATGTTTGCATGTTATCATCCCCAACATAATTGACAAGTGCATTCTCTTAAATAGACCACACCTCTCTTTATTGCTTAAAACTGTAATTTCATTTTTGCTTAGCTAGTGTTAGCTTGTTTAGCTCTTTACTTGCTTAGTTAGATTCTTGCCTTGCTCTTACTTTGTTCTTGATAGTATATGCCTTTAATTGCTCTCTTGCCTAGTTTGTTAGCATAGTGTAGTTTTGGTCTCTTCTTGCATGCCTTAGTTTAGATTGCTCTTTTCCTCACTTGCCTTGTCTTTTCCTACTCGTTAGAACTAATTGTCTACGGTTAACATAGGTTTTGATCTTGTTCACTTTCCTTTAATTACTTTCTTGTTCAAATTATTGTAATCAATCAAAAAAATCTTCAAACCCTTCAACCCTAGACTCCTACAGTAGGAACCTAGCCCAAAACTAAACTAGCTCTAGTGTCCCCTTTTCTCCCAATGGATAGACCCTATCCTTTAGCTTGCCTATATTACGACACGACCCTGTGCACTTGCAGGTGTAGTGTGTTAGTGTATGCAAGTGTGCTCCCATAGGTCATTATAAATTTTGAAAGATACTTGTGTGTTCTGAGCTCATGAGGTGCATGGAGTCAAGTCTAATTGATTTGTGTTTGCATCTATGGCAAACACACAAGTGGGTTAAGGAAAATGAATCGCAACATGGTTAAAAACTCTATTTTCCTCCTGAGTACACATTGTGTTTTTAGTGGACACATCTTGATTTTGAGTTACAGTAACTAGTTCTCATTTTTATATTTGCCCAAATCACATGTAACAGGGTGTGTTGAGATAACAACATGTCGTATTGACCCTCACTAAGAAAGCATGTAAACTCTGTAAACTTGATATGCAAAAGACACACGTCATGTTAGAAAATGAACATGATGTGTCTTTGCAACAGAGTGAGTTTTTACATATATTTTCTCTCTCTTACTATTTTGTTATTTCCAATAATACCCTCAACCATCTCCCTCACCATCTTGACTAAAAGGAATGATTAATTTCATTATAATTCAAACCCTTGTTCATATAGAGGTGAATTATATGTATTATGATACATAGTCAATTTATGTAGTCAACCCTAGAATTTAAAACTCAATTTTGTACCATATCTAGATAGCATTGATATGAAGATGCATTCAAAATTTCTCTTTAAATGGATAAGCCGTTTATGAGATATAATCTTTAGAAATTAGGTGCATTATTCCATTTATTAAAGCCTAAGACCTAAGTTTCTGATTATTTGATCAATATGTGTGACATTCATGTGTCACGTACGACTTATCATCCTGTGAATGGACACCCCTTATTGGGCATGACATCTAAGCCATTTGATCTATCTAATCTCATATGGGGGGAGCATCCAATGATGGAAGCCTTGTTATCAACCTTCTGCAGGTCTCGGCATACTCCAACAGCTCAAGCCAAATCAACCTAGATACCCGAGGGTTATCTAGACCATATCCACTCAATATATTTGGAGGAAAAATTCCTCTCACCAAGAAAACCTCAGTGGCCCCTACCACATCACCCTGACCCCCAGATCAGGGAGAACAACCCCCCATCCATCATTTCTTCTCACCTAGAGGTGGCACCCAATTTAGGGCTTTCCCATCTACACCTCCCAACCTCTATATAAACCTACCAATAGCTCCCACGACCTCCCTTTTATCATCTTCAACTCTCAATTTCCCTAAAGAATCTCTCACCTTCCCTAACCTACAACTCCATCATCTAGTCTGACCTCGAGCTATGCTTGCATTGAGGGTTAGTGCCACCCAATTCCTGGTTCCCACACCATTGTGAGACTTTGGTGAAGAGGTCCCATCCCTCACCTGGACTCGTGAAACCCCAAGGAGTCTGGTCGACTAGAACATGTGATTGAGTTGCAGAGCAGCACTGGAGGAGGAGCTTGGACACACTCTCACATCTGTAAAGCTCGGGAAGCATCATTGAAACTCGTGTGAAGCTCCTTCATCCCTCAATCCAACCAGAGGGGAGGTAATTCTTGAAATCCCCTTTTTGTCTTCTCTACCTGTTGTTGATTGAAACCTGACCTCTAGACCATCTCCGACAACCATTTTTGGGCTCCCCGACACCAGCATGACTCTGTAAACGCGGCCCACATCTCAGTACATGCCCAACATCCACCTATCTATGAAAGAAATCACCCCCTCTCACCTTCCCTCGTTGCTTCCATGGTGCGAGAGGAGCAGCAATCAAGTGGATGAATTACCCACTTTGCCCATACCCTATCACGACTGTGTATCATAATCCCATGGGTAATGGTGTTTGTGCACCTCCTTGCTCGACCCTGTTAGACGAGGCCAGCTTGTGGGTTAAGAGGAGGATCCACAGATTCGGATCCCTATGATCCATGAGGCCCGTCTGCTTTTTATTTTTTTATTTTCTTTTTAGAACCCTAGCCTTTTTCGATTGGTCAATTCTATAAAATCCATAATAAATGATTCCAGTACCCGAAAAATTCCCATAAAATACCCAAGTTCTCAAAAAAATAAGGAGAACCTTTATAAGTTATCAGCTATACCTAAATCCTACCCTAGATCAATGTATCCTTTTATGACTTTGATTTATGTCCTTTTTAGTATTTAACTTGTAGAAAATGAATACAAAGATAGATGTCAGTATTTTGTGAAACTCGAAATCCTAAGTTGTTGATAATAATAGATTTAAAATTCCTAATATCATATGAAATATCCATTTATTTCTCTATCTCTTTCAATAATGGTAATTAAAGGAAAATCGATTATCCCGTATACCTGACGCACTCTCAAAACCCTAAAATGAGGATTCCCTCTCTGAACACTATGATCCTAGCCAATTACTCTATATGATAACCCTAATTAATCCAAAACCCCAATATTAGGTGTTGAGGATCCATAATGACATTAGGTCTTTATTTCTCTTTCAAAGTGATCTACTCTCTTAATATAGGCTTGTTGAAATCAAGATCTGATATTCAAGGTACGTGGATATAAGTATAAGACTAGTTTTTGCTGCATGATATGATTATGAGCAATTGCTTACATGTAGTTGTATAATCTTTTTAGATGTATATTTATACATATTGTCACTTTTCTACCTTGAACACTAAGGAAAGAAAATGGAATGTAGTTATTGATGGTTCATTAATCTCCCTATTAGAGAGGGAAAACATTCATGATGGCTAGCACCTCCCTAGAGTACATGGTATATGGGGAGATCCCTAGAGTACAAGGTACATGGGGAATGGGCCCAATAATATATGTGATGTTTGTGCTAAGTCCTCCATAGTAATACATGTTCATTGAAATATGATTAATAACTTATATTTACCTAATTTTCCACCTTAAATAACATTTTCATTTCTTTTCTTCTTTCTTCAAATATTTTGAATTGCCAGCATAGTATTGTATCTTTTTACCACGTACCAACTTTATGTTGACCTTTTGTTTCTCATATTTTTTCTAGGTACAAGGAACAAGTAATTCATCTCAAAGTACCTGAAGATAGTAAATAATGATCAGGAGGATGATTAGCTATCTGGCTTCTTCTCATATGTATTTTGTTTCCTTAAGAACTTATTTCTTCTTCTAGTGAATAATGTAATATGACCTTTTATTCTTATGAATGATGGCTATGTGACTACTTCAATGTTGTTGTGAAAAATGATCTGGATTCTTTTTATATGCTAGTTGGCAATCACAATCCCTTATATTTTCCCTTTTGACATCTTATATATATGAGTGCACGCATATCTAAGGAATGTCATTATGGAAAGTATACATGATTTGGGGTTGTCACAGTTGGTATCAGATCCAATGTTCACACATCATAGTCAGATGAAACCTCATCCACCCTATTCTGAGTCTAGGGTAGTCCTTGACTTAGGCATGTGAAAGGTGGAGGTGACTAGGATAGCATCTGTCGTGGGTCTGGCTAAAGTCTCTGAGCCACTTAGCATGGCAATCATGAGGGTACCTATATGGCAGAATAAGTCTACTTGGATGATACCCTAAGTGTCCCCTACTTCTTGGTTATACCATAATGAAGGACCATTCTCATCTATAGATTTCCCTCTCACCTCTTCTATAGAAAAAAATTCCCCCCTCATCTTTATTTTATAAATATTTCCCTCTCATCTCTATGATATAAGGTTAGGAAAAGAGTCACTCTATTTAGAAGTCCTAAGGACTGACTGGTAAGGATTTTATGGAATCCTCCACAAATCATAACATTAAGATCATTCATAACTAATAAAGAAGAATAATGAATTACAATATGATTCAAAATATATTTATGTGTCTAATGTATTTCACTAAATTTCAGGATGCCTTCAAAAACCTAAAATTCCATGGCTTTTAAAGAGTCGTATTCTAAGAAGAGAAAAGAACTTAAACTCATAAAGAACCCGATTACGAGAAAATGGCCAGGGATGGGTGGGAAGAACAAAACAAAGTTCTCCTAGACTTCATGGAGACCATTTCCCTAAAAGGAACCCCTGAACCCAGTTCATCTAGGAAGAAGGAGGTGATTGTGCTAGAATTCATCAAACTTAACCCTGACACCTTTTGGGGAGAAGACCAACCCAAGGTGATGGATAATACTGAAGCTTGGACCCTGTCTGTGGAAAATGCCTTCCATACCCTAGAAGTACCCAATGAAAAGAAGGCCAAATTTTCCACACATATGCTTAAGGGAGGGGCTAAAATCTGGTGGGGAAACTATGGTAGGAATAGGGGAGAAGAAGTGGACAACATGGAATGGGAAGCCTTAAAAACCCTCTTCATTGACTTATAGATGAGAGGAAGAGGAAGGAAAGGATGTACATTGAGCTTAAGTAGGGAAGTCTCTCAGTGGTTGGTTACACCTGGAAGTTTAGGCTTCTGGAGCATTATGCACCTATTAAGACTGAAGATCTCCTCCTGGATCACTATGTTGACTGCCTATCTGCTCACTTGAAAACCCTAGTCATTGCCTCCCATCCCGGGAGCATAGATGAAGCCTAGACATGGCCCTCAAGTAGGGAAGGGAATAGGATTTGCAGAAGCCTTCAAGCATGGGATACCTAGGGTTAACCACCACCGAGGAGGATAAGTCTAGGAAGTTCCACCATGGCCATAATAATAAGGGGTCGGGAAAAGGAGGAGGTTCAGGTAATGGAGGATAGAAAATTCACCAGAATCAATGGAAGACAACTCACCCAAAGTGCAAGACTTGTGGGCGATTGTCATCCTAAGCCGGTCTGCTACAACTACCAGAAGGAGGGCCATTTCATCACCAAGTGACCAACTCCATCTATCTTTGGCAACCGTATAGTAGGTGCTCCACCCCCTAAGGGACACTACAATTCTAGAGTATTCACAGTGACTACAGAGGAAGCCAAGGAAAATCCCAACCAGCTTGTTGAAAGTAACCTAAATTCTTTTCATATATCAAATATCGTGTTCAATGCCTTCAAATTATTCATAACATAATTATCCTATGGAGGCATTGTATTCTTAAATGGTCATCCTTTTAAGGATTTATTCAATTCTAGATCAAAAATCACATTCATTTCTCAAAATTTGGCATCGATGTTACGCATGCATATAAGGGACCTGGGATATATTCTTGATGTGTCAACTCCTAGTGGCAAAATACTCACTACATTATAAAAAAATGGATGTCCTACCCTAAAATTCAAAAATCATCACATGCCCTTTGAATTCATCCTCTTAACTATGGAATACTTCGATATTATACTTGGTATGGATTGTCTATACAAGTATCATGCTCAGATTTACTATAGAAACAAGATGGTAGTCCTCTCTCAACCTCATTCTCATCATGTGGTGATCCCTAGGGGAAGCAGATTTTGTAATAATATAATAATTTCCTTTCATAAAGCTAAAAACCTCATTTCTAAAGGATGTAAAGTCTTCCTTGCATTAGTCTCAGAGACCAATCCTAGTAGCGGGCCTGTAGAAAGATTGGAGGTGGTACGTGATTTTCTTGACATATTTTAGGAGGAGCTTCCTGGGATGCCTCCAAATAGAGACATTGAGTTCTCCCTAGATCTTCTCCCTAGAACCACTCTAATTTCTAGGGCACCATATAGGATGGTTCCTACTAGGCTTATGAAATTGAAGAAATAGCTACAAGAACTTCTCGACAAAGGTTTTACCCATCCTAGTGTTTCCCCTTGGGGTGCGCCTGTTCTTTTTGTCAAAAAGAAAGGCAGTTCTATGCGTATGTATATTGACTGATGTATGTTGAAACAGGTCACTATTAAGAATAAGTATCCCCTCCCTCACATTGATGACCTCTTTGACCAGCTTCACACTGCTAAAGTTTTCTCAAAAATTGATCTTCATTCTGGCTACCATCAAATTAAAGTCAAGGATTTTGATATTTCTAAAACTACATTTTGAACTCATTATGGGTATTATGAATTTCTAGTGATGTCATTCGGGTTGACCAACACACCTAGCATATTTATGAATCTGATGAGCAAAGTATTCCAACCTTATCTAGATGAGTTTGTGGTCATCTTCATTGATGATATTTTGATCTATTCTGACTCTATGGAGAAGCATTATGAGAACTTGAAGGCATTCCTTGAGATCCTTTGATCTCATAAGTTCTATGGCAAGCTATCTAAATGTGAATTATGGATTGATAAATTCATGTTTATTGGCCATGTCATTTATGGGGGTAACATATCTATTGATCCTGCCAAAGTGTTTGCTATTCTTGATTGGTAACATCCTCGAAATCCTTCTGAAATCTGGAGCTTCTTGGGCTTAGCTAGATATTATCATCTCTTCATTCCCAATTTCTCCAAAGTTTCACTTCCTCTAAATAATCTTACTCAAAAGGACAAGAATTTCATCTGGTCAGCTGCTTGTGAGTCTAGTTTCTAGGAGTTAAAGCAGAATTTGACATCCACTCATGTTCCAGTTTTACCTTATGGCAATGAAGGATTTGTGATCTTCACTGATGCTTCAAGAAATGGGTTAGTATGTGTCCAGCAACAGAATGGAAAGGTGGTGGCCTTTGCATCCAGATAGCTAAAACCCAATGAACTTAACTATATTACACATGGTTTGGAATTAGCTACAATCATCCATGCTCTCAAAATCTGGAGGCACTACCTGTACGAGGTGACATTTGATATCTTCACCGATCATAAAATCTTGAAGTACATCCTTGCATCAATGTCGATGGATCGAGTATCTAAAAGACTACGATTTCACTATTGGTTGTCATATGAGAAAAACTAATGTAGTAATTGATGCTCTTAGCAGAAAAAGGGCAGTATGTGCATCTTTATCTGTTCTTGAGTGGAGGAACATGGAGGATCTAGCGGGCTGGAAGCCCCTATTTCTATTTGATCGTCTCAAGGTCAATAACATCTCTATCATGTCTGGTCTTCAGTCTAAACTTATTGAGGCACAAAAATCTAGTCTTGATCTTAAAGAGCTCTCCTCTCTCCTGTCAAAGCCTCAAACACATCTATCTATGGGTCTTGATGGTGGTCTTCGATATAAGAACCATACGTGGGTTCCTGAGAATTCATCTATGAAGAAACAGATTCTTAGGAAGGCACATGGGTCAAAGTACATAGTTCATATCGGCACCACTAAGATGTACTAAGACCTACAATGTTAGTTCTGGTGGAGGGGCATGGAGTGTGATATTGCTGAATTTGTGTCCAGATGTCTGACATGTCAGAGAATAAAAGCAGAATACCAGAGATCGGGTGGTCTACTACAACCCTTAGAAATCTCGAAATGGAAATGGAACACGTCACCATGGATTTCGTGGTGGGACTACCCAGGACCAGAAAGGGATATGATGTTGCATTGGTTATAGTGGATTGTCTCACAAAGTAAGCTCACTTTGTCCCTGTGAAGACTACTGCCAAAGTATCCGATCAGGTCGATCTCTATATACGGGACATAGTATGTCTACATGGAGTTCCAACATCCATTATCTCGGACAAGGACCCAAAGTTCACTTCAAAGCTATGGAAACATGTTTAAGAAGAAATGGGAACCAAATTGAACTTCAGTATAGCCTACCATTCGTAGATAGACGGGCATTCAAAGCACACATTACATATTCTGTAGGATCTTCTCTGAGCTTTTGTTCTTGATTGGGAAGGCTCGTGGGACCACTATTTGCCTTTAGCTGAGTTTGCATATAATAATTGCTATCAAGCAAGTATTGGGATGCCTCCCTATGAAGATCTCTATGGCCGACCCTACAAATCTCTGCTACATTTGGATGATGTTGGGGAGCACACCTTGATGAACCTTGACGAAATCTTAGGAGATGCAGTTGTATATAGACAAAGCTGCATTGATTAGGAAAAGGATGAAGCGGGTACATGATCGGCAGAAATCTTATGCAGATTCTCACCGGTAGGAACGTCAGTTCAAGGAAGGTGATCATGTTTTTCTGAAGATCAGACCTATCCGAGCTTTGGCAAACAACAAAGGAAAGCTTAGTCCTTACTATGTGGGGCCCTTTGATATCCAAGAAAGGGTTGGTGAATGTGCTTATCATCATTCCTTGTCACCTCAGTAAAGTGTCATGCACAGTGTCTTTCGTGTATCTAATCTGAAGCCTTATGTCAAAGACCCCAGTCACATTCTGAATCATGAGCCTCTATAGTTGAAAGATGATCTAACTTATGTTGAATCCCCAGTCAGAATCCTCAATTCCAAGACAAAGGAGCTTCACAACAACCAACGCATAGATATGGTGGAAGTTCTCTGGAGCCACCATGATTTGTTTGACGCCACCTGGGAACTCAAGTCAGAGATCGAGTAGAAATATCCTCATCTTTTGAATTTTGGGGACAAAATTCTTAAAAGGAGGGGAGAATGTGACAAAGTGAGTTTTTACATATATTCACTCTCTCTCTTACAGTTTTGTTATTTCCAATAATACCCTACCATCTCCCTCATCATCTTGACTAAAAGAAATTATCAATTTCATTATAATGCGAACCCTAGTTCATATTGAGGTGAATTATATGTATTATGATACATAATAAGTTAGTCAACCCTCAAATTTGAAACTCAATTTTGTACCATAGCTAGATAACATTGGTATGAACTATGTTTAAAATTTCACTTTAATTGGATAAGTTGTTTATGAGATATAAGATTTAGAAATTAGGTGCATTATTCCATTTATTTAAGCCTAAGACCTAAGTTTATAATTATTTGATCAACACGTGTGACATTTATGTGTCATGCATGGCTTATCACCTTGGGCACGGACACCCCTTATTGGGCCTGACGTCATGGCTATTTGATCTATCTAATCTCATATCAGGGGAGCATCCAGCGATGGAGGCCTCATCATGAACCTTCCGTATGTCTCAGCATACTCCAACAGCTCGAGCCAAATCAACCCCGATACCATGAGGGTTATCTAGACCATATCTTCTTGAGATATTTGGAGGACAAATTACTCTCACCAAGACGACCTCAACAGCCCCTGCCACATCACCCCTGACCCCCAGATCAGGGAGAACAACCCCCTATCCATCGTTGCTTCTCATCTGGAGGCAGTGCCCAATTTAGGGATTTCCCATCTACAACTCCCCACATCTATATAAACCTGCCAATAGCTCCAATGACCTCCCTTTTATCATCTTCAACTCTCAATTGCCTCAAAGAATCTCTCACCTTCCCTACATGCAACTCCATCATCTAGATTGACCCAGAGCTCTGTTCATCCTGGGGGTCAGTTCCACGCAATTCTCGATGCCCACACCATCGTGAGACCTCGGCAAAGAGGTCCCAGCCCTCACCTGGAATTGTGAAGTTGTAGGGAGTCTGGTCGACTAGAACCTATGATCGAGTTACAGAGTAGCGTCAGAGGAGGAGCCTGGACTCACTCTCACATCTGTAAAGCTCAAGAAGCATCATTGAAACTCACGTGAAGCTCCTTCATACCTCAATCCAACCAGAGGGGAGGTAATTCTCAAAATCCCATTTTTATCTTATCCGCCTATTGTTGATTGAAAACCAACCTCGGGACCATCTCCAACAGCCATTTTTGGGCTCCCTAACATCGGCATGACTTCGTGAATGCGACCCACATCTCAGCACATGCCCAACATCCACCTAGATACCCAAGCAATCACCCCCTCTCACCTTCCCTCATTGCTTCGATGACATGAGAGGAGCAACAATCAAGTGGATGATTTACCCACGTTGCCCATACCTTGTCATGGCTATGTATCATAAACCCATGGATAATGGCGTCTTTGCATCTCCTTGTTCGAGCCTGTTAGATGAGGCTGGCTTGCGGGTTAAGAGGAGGATCCACGGAGTAGGATCCCTCCTCTAATCTGTGAGGCCCGACCGCTTTTCCTTTTTTATTTTTATTTTAAACCCTACCCTTTTCTGATTGATCGATTCTATAAAATCCATAATAAATGATTCCAGTACCTGAAACATTCCCATAAAATACCCAAGTTCTCATAAAAATAAGGAGAACCTTAATAAATTATCACTTGTGCCTAAATCCAACCATAGATCGGTAATTCCTTTTTACTTTGATTTATGTCCTTTTTAGTATTTAACTTGTAGAAAATGAATATGTAGATGGATGTCAGTAATTTGTGAAACTCAAAATCCTAAGTTGTTGATCGATAACAGACTTAAAACTCCTAATATCATGTGAAATAACCATTTTCTCTCTCTCTCTCTCTCTTTCAATAATGGTAATGAAAGGAAAATCAATTATCCAGTATACCTAACCCATTCTCAAAACCCTAAAATAGGATCCCCCCTATGAACACTATGATCTGAGCCAATGACTCTAATAATAACTCTAATTAAATTGAAACCCTAATATTATGTGTTGAGGACCCATAATGACATTAGGTCTTTATTTCTCTTTTAGATTGATCTACTTTCTTAATCTAGGCTTGTTGAAATCAAGATCTAAGATTCAAGGTGCGTGAATATAAGTATAAGACTAGTTTTTTATGGATGATATAATTATTAGTAATTGCTTGCATGTAGTTGTATAATCTTGTTGGATGTATATCTATACATATTGTCAATTTTCCACCTTGAACACTAAGAACACTAAGGAAAGAAAATGGAATTTTGTTTTTGATGGTAAATTAATCTCCCTATTAGAGAGGGAAAGCATTAATGATGACTAGCACCTCCCTAGAGTACATGGTATATAGGGAGATCACTAGAGTAAAAGATATATGGGGAATGGGCCCAATAATATATGTGATGTTTGTGATAAGTCCACCATAGTAATACATGTTCATTGAAATATGATTAATAACTTCAGTTTACTTGATTTTCTGCCTTAAATAATGTTTTCATTTCTTTTCTTCTTTCTTCAAATATTTTAAATATGCCAACATAGTATTGTATCATTTTACCACATACCAACTTTGTGTTGACCTTTTGTTTCTCATATTTTTTTAGGTACAAGGAACAAGTAATTCATCTCAAAGTACCAGAAGATAGTAAATAATGATCACAGAGGATGATTAGCTAGATGGCTGCCTCTCATCTTATTTTCTATTTAGTTAGTTGTTTCATTTCATTAGATTATGTGTAGGATGTCTATATCCTATGTATTTTTTTCCTTAAGAACTTGTTTCTTCTTCCAGTGAATAATGTAATATGACCTTTTATTCTTATGAATGATGGTTGTGTGATTACTTGAATGATGATGTGAACAATGATCCGACTTCTTTTTATATAGTAGTTGGCAATCACAATCCCTTATATTTTCCCTTTTGACATATTATAGATATGAGTGCACACATATCTAAGGAATGTCATTATGGAAAGTACACAGCAACTGGGGTCGTCACATTCTTGCTCCAGGTGAAATCAAGAATTCAAAGTCTTTTCTAACACATTTTGTTGGAAAAGCTACACATTGTGATTATTATTCACACTAACATCTAATAATTCTGGAAGGACACCACATGCCATGTTGAGTATGTAACACGTAGTGCATTCTCTAGGTGAAGAATTGGGAATTCTCCATCAAATTTGACATGTCATATTTCCATCAGACACGTCGTGTATATGCTTTGCAGACACTTTGGAGTTTCTAACTTTAGTATCACATGTCATGTTAAGATGGACACACGTTGTGTTGTCTGTAATTTAGATTTCTGGAGACGTATTCAAATATGTATGTGATGTGTTGGTTGTCCAACATAGCATTTTTCAACATATCTATTGTATAATATTGTATTCACTTCATTTTCAGTTGAACCTACAATTATATATAAATGTGAACCTTAGGGGTCTTAAATTATTACATTCACCATGACAAAGTTTCTTAGAAAAGTAAAACTTATTTAAAGGAAATAATAGGTAAATCTTTGCTAAAGGGGGTCAACTCCCACAAAGGTACTCCTTTTAGAGTCAAGAGTGAGACCCTTCATTGTCATCAACTTGCATTGGAAAGGAGTTATGAGACTCCCTTGCCAATCTTCTCTCCTTGAGTGTACAACTTGCATCTCTGTCCATCGACCTTGAAAATAGATTCTTTTCCTTGAAGTTATACATCTCCATAGGGGAAATCTTTAGAACTAGGAAAGATCATGACCATTTAGATCGTAGCTTTCTTGTAAAGTGCATCAACTTAGAGTTAAAGAGTAGAACTTTATCTCCTTCTGAGAAATCCTTTCTTCTAATCTTCTTTTTATGCCATGAAATGGTACTCTCTTTGTATATATTTGCATTCTCATAATCATCAAGATGAAGTTCTTCTTGTTCTTGCAATTGCACCATTCTTTTCTCTCCAACTTTTCTCATGTCAAAATTTAGAAACTTGATTGCCCACAAAGCTTTCTACTCTAGCTCTAGGGAAAGATGGCACAACTTGCCATAAATAATATTGAATGGGTTTGTGCCAATGGTGGTTTTGTAGGTTGTCTAGTATGACCAGAATGAGTCCTCCAACTTCAATGCCCAATCTTTCCTTGAGTTGAGCACCATCTTCTCTAGTATCCCTTTCAATTCTTTGTTTGAGACTTTAACTTTATCGGTTGTTTGAGGATGATATGAAGTTGAGATCTTATGTTTGAACCCATATTTTCTCAGTAGGTTTCTGAAGTTCTTCTCATTAAATTGAGTGCCTTCGTATAAAATTACAGCTCTTGGAACTCAAAAATGAGGGAATATAATCTTTTGGAATAGCTTTATAACATATTTGGAATTAGGAGTTTGGGTAGGAATGGCCTCTACCCATTTTGACACATAATCATAGGCAAGACGACAAAAATGTGAGCCACATGATGATGGAAATCGGCCAATATAACCAACTCCCCATACATCGAGGACTTCAATCTCCAGAATTGAATTGAGAGGCATTCCATCTATTTTTTAGATTCCTCCCATTCCTTAGAATAGATCATAAGCTTTCATGAATGTATGAACATTACAAAATAAGTAGGCCAATGATCATGCATGAAGAATCTTTATTGTTGTCTTCTGTCCTCCAAAATGTCCTCCATGAGGAGAGGAATGAGCTATAATGCATGGGATTTCATCATCTAGAATGCATCTTCTAATCAGCCCATCAGTCCCGTTCTTGAACAAAAATGGATCGTCCCAATAATAGAAGTTCACATCGTGGACAAATTTCTTCTTTCTTTTATAGGTAATATTTGGTGAAATTTGTTTGGTAACATGATAGTTTGCAAAATTTGCAAACCAAGGGATATGAAGGGATCACACAACATACAAGTTCAAATTGGCAAGAAATATCCAATCGAAAGAGAATCTTGTATAGCAGTGTTGAAATGGGAAATGTGATCATCTACATTATTTTTCGTCCCTTTCTTATCTTTGATCACTAGATCAAATTCTTGAAGTAAAAAAATCTTGTGAATAAGTTGAGGCCTTGCATCCATTTTGCTCAAGCAGTATTTGATTACAGCATGGTATGTGTAGACCACTACTTTGGAGCCTACAAGATATTAACAACATTTGTCAAAAGCATACAAAGTTGCAAGCATCTTCTTCTCAGTGGTTGCATAGCTGATATGGGATTCATCTAAAGTTGTTCTTGCATAGTGGATTACATGGATCTTGTTGTCTCACATTTGTCCTAGCACTTCCCCTATTTCATAATCACTGGCATTGCACATGATTTCAAATGAAGAGTTCCAATCGGGTAGCTGAATACTAGAAGCTAAAATTAGAGCACATTTTAGTTTGTGAAAAGATATTTGGTCATTTTCATTGAATATGAATGCGGCATCCTTTGCTAGTAGGGAACAAAGTGGCTTTATAGTTTTATAAAAATGTTTTATGAATTGTCTATAGAATCACATGTGTCCCAAGAAGCTTCAAACCTCTTTTACTATTTTCAATGTGTATATTTTCTCAATAGTTTCCACTTTTTATCTATCCACTACCATTCTTATATTTGATATCAAATGACCAAGAAAAACTCTAGATGTACCATAAAATGGTACTTCTCTCAGTTTAGGACAAGTTTAATCTTCTTGCAACGCTGCAAAAAAATTGTGAGATTATCAAACGATCATCAAAGGAGTTACCATACACACTGAAGTCATCCATAAATATTTCCATGATATGTTCAATGAAATAAAAAAAATATGTCCATCATGCATCTTTGAAACATAGTGGGTGCATCACACAATCCAAAAGGTATTACCCTATAGGCATACATCCCATAAGTTCATGTGAAAGTGGTTTTCTCTTGATCTTTTGGGTAGATAGGAATCTGGAAAAAATAAAAAAAATCCATCTAAGTCAAAAATTATGAATGATTTGTATGTCTTTATAGCATGTAGTCAATGAAAGTCTAGGGGGGAGTGGTCTTTCCCAATTGCCTTATTTTTAACCTTCTATAATTAATACACATGCACCACCCAATGACTATATGTGTTCAGACTATTTCATTGTTATCTCCTTTTTTATAGTGGTTCCCCCTGTTCTTAGGTACAATGTAAATAGCACTAACCTAGGGGTTCTCACTAATTATATAGATTATTCTAGCATCTCTGAATTTAAAATTTTCTTTCTTCACCACCTCCATCATATTTTGGTTTAATCTTATAGGTGCTTCAATCCATGGTTTCACATCCTCTTCTAAAGCTATGACATGCATGCAAGAAGAAGTATTGATTCCTTTTAAGTCATCAATGGAATAGCTAATTACATCTTTGAAAAGCCTAAGTTTATTTAGCAATTTTTCTTCTTGTTCTTGGGTCAATACACAATTGATTATGATAAGGGAATTATATTTTGGATCTAGAAATGCAGACATCAACCATGATGGAAGGGGTTAATTTCTACCTTTTTCTATGGTGTAGCAGTTTCACTTGTCTCTTTCTCATGTGATGCTTCGTCAGGATTTTGAGCTTCTTGTGGCTACAGAAATAGTTTTATGAGGACCAGTCCTCAAATTTGTGTTGTCTTCCTCATCTTCAAAATCATCAAAAACTGGTTCATAGATATTCTTTTTATCTTCCAGCAAGGTGTCTATTATATCAATTAAATAAAGATATTCATTTGTTCTTGGTGCTTTTATTACATCATAGGTAAAAAGAAATCAATGTCTTCATCTCCAACTCTAAGGGTCAATTTTCCTTCTCTAACATCCACAATGCAAATAGTAGTCCAAACGAATGGTCTCCCAAAACGAATGTGGTTTCTAGGTTCCTCGTGCATATCAAGAACTACAAAATCACAAGGAATGTAAAGCTTTCCTATATGTACAAGATCATCTTCGATGATTCCTCTTGGATAGCAACTAGTTGGATTTACATAGAGGTGGATTCAAATTCTCCGAAATCAAGTCTTTGCCATAAAAAAAAGGAATTAATCTTATGCTAGAACCAAGATCTACCAAACCTTTGCAAAAGGTTGAGTCCCCAATTTTACAAGGAAGAGTAAATGCACCAAGTTTGTATAGCTTCTCTGACAACCTATTTGTAATGATATAAATAATTCTTTTAGAAAGCACAACAGTTTCAACTTGATCAATCCTCCTCCTCTTTGTCAATATGTCTTTGAGAATTTATCATATGAAAGCATTTTAGAAATAACCTCTGCTAAGGGGAGTTTGCTATAAATCTTGTTCAAAATATCCATAAATTTTTTGAACTTGATGTCATCTTTCTTTTTAGTACATTAGACTTGCTAGAAGAGTCACCTTGTTGAGAAATTCCAATAGACTTCTATCTATGATTTTCAACTGCATCATCTTCATTGGTGTCAACAACTTCGTCACATTTCCTCTTTGATGGAGAGAAGGATCCTCCTATTACAACTCTAGTTCTCAAAGTCACAGACTTGCAAGTTTCCCTTGGATTCATCTTTGATTGGCTAAGCAAGGAACCAAAACGTACTTTTTTATTTGAAAGATCTTGCTGGGAAATCTAGTTCTCTGACTTTATTGTATGTGTAACAATCACATCCACCTTAAAAGAGACTTGGTGAATGTCATCATTCTATAGATTTCCTTGTTGGAGAAACTCATCATTTTTCTTCATTTGTGATAAAATAAAAATTCCTAAGAGGGACTCCAAGTTGGACTTTGACTATTGTTGTTGTTGACTGAAATTTCTATATGCATTGTTGTTGAAGGTCGGTATATTATCTTCCACTAGTGGCCTACTCCCCATGTGTGGTTGTTATTGGATATGTGGTTGTTGGGCATCTTGGGTATTGTTGTTGTGGTAGAAAAATTAGGGATGATCTCTCCAGCTCAGTTATATATACTGGAATATGGATTGTAAGGTTGTTTGTTCCCATAAAATCCTATCACATTCCATTGTTCTATAGTTTCCTCAGATGGGATAAAAGGAGAATATCTTGAAGAAGCCACCTACCTAGGAACTTAATTTGCTTCACAAACTAGATTGACTGGATGAGCGGGTTGAGTGCTTAGCTCCTCAAACCTCTGAGACAAGGCGTCCAGCTTTGCTACAACCAAATCTAATACATCAACAAAATGTATGGCAACTTGCTTCCTAGAAGCAACAGAAGAACAAGTTTGATCATTCCTTTCAATAGTACATTGGCAATATTAATTTCCATGTCTTTTATCATAGCATAAACCTCCCTACAAGATTTTTCATCAAATCTCCATTTGCAGTTGCATCTAATGAACATCCTTGTGTTATAAAATAGGTCATTGCAAAAAGTTTGAAGAAGTAACCAATTGTTAAGACCATGGTGAGAACAAATACGTTGGAGGTCATTGAACCTCTCCCATATGTCATAGAGAGTTTTTTGAGAGGTGCTACTTGGTGGGAAGTACTTTGCAAAGAAAACCTTGAGAAGATCCTCCCAACTAATTATTGAATTCCTTGGCAAATAAGGGAGCCACATATGGTCGCTATCACTCAAAGTGAATGGAAAAATAAGAAGGTGAATCTCATCAATAGGAATTTCATTAATATTGAAGATGCTTAAATTCTATAGGAATTCAGTAATATAAAGATTAGGATCCTCCACTGGAGGTCATCCAAAGAGGTTTTTCTATATAATCTACATGATTTTCAGGATAATGGAGAATTTTTTTGCCTCAATATGTGGGCTCTTGATAGCCCCATTTATATTTGTAGTAGTCGGAAGAATGAACTCCTTGAGAGGATGGTCGTCTTCCATGATTGATACTTGACATTTGGGTGAAGGTGATGGTGAAGAAGATGGTGATGATGGTTGAGAGTCCTCCAAATCTGAATAGGATTCACTCATCCTTGATCTTCGACAGTTACTTAAAGTGCATTATATTTTTGGATATAGAAATATTGATGGTTCAAAACCCCTCTTAGAATGTTGCATACAGCCTACAAATACACAAAGCAAGTTAGATACACAAACTAAAATGCAAGGGATGTCAGATGGTAAAGATGATAATGAAATGATGGTGGATATGAGTAGTGAAGGTGTGATCTAGTGCAACTTATAGTTCAATACTTCTTACTCTGATAAAATTATTGATGCTCCTTGGAAATGGCACTATAAAAATGTTATCAATTGCACAAGTCTTAAATTTATAACTCGAACACTACCCCGCAAGTATATGGGTGTGTGTAGTATAACTGAGATTGTACAAGGAACAAGGTATTGCTAAATGAAAGAGAAAATAATTTCAACAATTTAGATCGGTTTACAAAAGGTGATTGGTTTTTTTACCATTAGACTAAGTTAACTAGAAAAAAATAAAATAAACATGGATTTTGTGATTTTATATTGCACTTATATGGCCTGAGAACAGGTTACACATCCACATCATAATATGAAGTACAACAAAAATTAAATATACTAGAAATAACACTAAGGAATTTTGTATTCTACACACGCCTCTCAGTAGTGTAGAACAACCCTAACTTTGTATACTACTCTCGTGGATATACTCAGATTCAGAATACAAACCTTTCTCCCCAACACTTCCAAGCCACTCCCTATGATTAAGGTAGTGCATCCAAGGCACATCTTACTCATGTGCATATCTTCCCAATTATACAAAGAGCATAAATCATACATACAAAGTAGTCATCCTAACATGTAAGAAGAAATCAACACCAATTAACCTTGAAACAACAAAACAACTAGCATTATATATGAAGTTTGTGTTCAACAAAGACATGGTAGTTACTCCCCCATGCCCAAGAATAAAAGTTCTACTCATTCATGGCTAAGAATTGTAGATACAAATTGTAAAAAATGGCGCAATACCCCATGAGAGGGAGAAACAAATGAGAGTATCCAAAGGAGTAGTAGAATGGAGAAGAAATCTAGATAGAAGATAACTTCATCTTTGCAACTATACTTTATCCAACAACCTTGTCTCCCAACTGGCTAGAAAGGAGAACGGAGATCTTTGTTGCAATTGTTGAAGAAGAATTGGGGAAGAAGATGATTCTCTCTCGAGTAACTACTCTGTCTTCTCCAAAATCACCTCCAACTCCTATGGGCTCTTCTCTCATGGTTTTTTGCGCCAAATGATTTGTGGTAACCATCCCAATTTGGTTCCATTCTTACTTATAAAGTGTGAAATGGTTTTATTCTAATTTGAACCAAAACTACAGGTGACATGGCATGTTGGAAACTCAACACGGCAGGTTACTTTTAGTTTATGAAGTGGAACTACCTTAATCAAAGATGACACAATATGTTGGTTGGCCAAGACAGTGTGTTGCTACAAGTCAGTGAACTTTACAAAATTCTAGAATGAGGGAACATAACCTATTGAGATAACATATTGTGTTACTGGGACTCAATGACTCCTAACTTATCTAGATCATAGGTGACATGGCATGTTGGTTAGCCAACACAAAGTGTAGATTGCTTGATGAATATGGTGATCTTACTGCTATGGGCACGCCATGTTGGCTGACCAACATGGCGTGTTGATTTTAGATTTTTTAGGAATTCACTTCAAACTTTGGGGAATTCGTGGGAATTGTGATGAAGGTTAAATCATGGTCAAATATTGATCATTTTTAGTCCAATCATAGTACCTACAATTCAAACCTTGGAACGAGTAAAGAACTAAAATGGTGAAGAATCTAGCATGAATAAGAGTGGTTTTTCGGTGAAATTGATATGCATATGTAACCAAAAGTGGTCCAAAAGATGATATAAGATATGGATATAAATTGTCAAGGTTTCTATTTCCTTGCATAGTTTTAGAGATGGTATTTTGTTGTAAACTAATCTCATTAATCAATCTAAATACATCCTTTTTAAAATAATTAACATTTGCACTATCAACATATCATAGTTGGAATGACTACATCGAATATGATAAGATTGATAGTTATTCACTTTATCTAGAACATATTTGTTTTGAAAACAAAGATAAGCATTATTTTTCTCAAGTTTAGAAATTTAAGACTTGCAAGCATCAATACATAACTTTAAGGTATCATTCTTAAGAGTGAAGTGTTCGGTATCATTGTAGAGATTTTCAATTTTTTAGCTAATTTCTTTTTCTAATTTTTACATTCAAAAGCTCGTTGTGTGTTTATTCATAATACTAATGATTTTTTCTTTAGGTAAATCAAAATTGTCTACTCCATTTGATGCTTCTTCTTCTTCACTTTATTTAGCCATAAAGCATCTAGCTTCTTCATTGTCTTCATTTTCAATTCCACTTTCCTCACGTGATGAATCCCAAGAGGCTTTGTAAGACTTGTGCTCCTTATCCCTCTAGTGGTCTTTCTTCTTGAAATATTTCTTGCCTTTATTTAGATTTAGGCATTCATTATTTATGTGTCCCTTCTTTTATATTCAAATCATCTACAAGAATAAGAAGAATAAGAAGAAGAAGAAGAGTTAAAATTCTTGTTAGAATACAATATATTGTATTTATTACCATTTACAATGAGCGCTTCTTCATCACTAGTTTGGATAGTGTCTTTGAATGAAAGGATTTTCTTCTTTGGTTGGTATTCCTCTTCTTCTCTTTGAGCATTATCTGGTAATTTCACTTCATATGTCTCCAAATTTCTAATGAGTTCCTTCAATAATATTGTAGATATGTCATTTGATTCTTCTATGGCAGTTACCTTCTTTCTTACCTGGGTGACAAGGATCTAAGTATCTTTTCTACTTTCTTTGATTATGGAATCTATTTTCTAAAGCACTCAATTCAAGATAATGGTAAAATCTAGAATAAATTCGGAAATAGATTCAATTTTGCTCATATAAAATAATTATATCTTATGTTGCAACGTATTAATCTTAGAGTCCTTTACTGGTTTGGTTCCTTCATGTGTTATAGATACTTTTCTCTAGGTTTCATAAGCAGATTCACATGAAGATATATGATTGAATTCGTTGGTAGAAAGATAGTTGTAAATGATACTAATAGATTTGTCATTTTAAGTGGAACCCTTTACCGTATCTACATCATAGTTTTCTAGCTCCAGAATTAGAAGAGCATATGTCTGAATGGTCACCCTCCACATATCAAAGCTAATTCCTTGCAAGTAGAACTACATTCTTCTCTGTTGATAGGTGTAGTTGGATCCATCAAACATTGGTGACCGGATAACATGAGCTCCCTTAAGTTTGAGATGATCAAGTATGTTGACCCCCATTCTTCAAGACTTGAGCAATATTTTTGAAGACCTACACTAATATCAATTGAAAGCTCTAAAGGGGGTGAGTAGAGAAAATCAATTTCTCAAAGAAAAATATTGGAAAATGCAAGTTCAAACATAAATTGAAGTGTATACAATCAATCACCACAATAGACACAAGATTTAAGGTGGTTCCAATAAAAGGTTGTACGTCCTCCTGTAGTAGTTTCCTACTAGGATTTGCAAAAAAATTCCTATAGTTACCTGGCAAAGAGAAATACCAAGTACAATCATTTACACCTCTTCTTTTACAATTGTAGAAGAGAACCAAAAATTCACCTCTTGTTTGACCTCTATATAAGAGAAAAGATGAGAAGACTCCTTCTCCTTTCAAACCTTTGGATAGGCCTTCTCGCAAAGATACATGAACAATGCAAACAAGATTGGATAAAGGAAACAACAATTCATCTCATAACAACTACAAAGATCCTATAATAAATCTTATCAGACACGTCCATATGAGTTAGGAAAAAGTCTATTGTAGTACTCTAAGGCACTTGAGTGGAGCTAGGAATTTCCATTAGTAGGAAATGAAAATCTAGTAACTAAGCTCAGAGTAGAAATTTTGGTAATGCTCAAATGTACTTGTATCATTCCTAAGTTGCCTTATTTATAGAAAACTATTACAAAGTGTTTAGATAGATATTTTAAGGTTGGACTCGAGCTTAGCGTGCAAGTAGTCATTATAATATGATTAGTGGAATAAAAATAAACAATTGTGCACCAACAATATTGTCAACAGACATGCCTTCGGTCAAACTATTTTTATATTGAACTGGACCTTGGTTATAAAGGAGTTCAATTAGTAAGCCCCATGTGACTAAGTTTTCAGTGACTAACTGTCGGTTGACTTGGGGCTCGATCGGATAAATCTCCATCAAAAATATTTTTGACTAAAATAGATCTTGTAACTCATCATTCAAATTTTCATAAATAATATTAACTATTTCTCTAACTATCATAAAAAGCTAAAATAAGTGTAAAAATTGGTTTGGGATAGTTGGGGTTGATTCATATACTTATTTTACATGATATGTAATGAGATGTACATCTACCTTATACAAATGCACACATTGAGTACAAATTAATTATGTATACATGTGAGATGTTCAATTAAACTGAGATCGTCTTTTATTGTCATGCCTTGAAACATGAAATACTAAATAGCACACTAGAAACTTGATTGAAAAATATAGTCATTGTCAAAAGAGAAAGTTCCATGATATCTAATTTATCCAACAATATACTATACACCATGTGACCACAAACATGTTCCAAGATACTAATAGAAGTTTGGTGGAAAGGAATGAATAATCACATAACAAAGTATGTGTCCAAATTCCTGATTCATCATCAAATCATAGTAAAGAATTAGATCCATGTAGGAGTACAACAAGATTTTTATATTCCTAAGTTGAATAGAGACAAATCATAATGGATTTTATGATCTATTTTGTAAAGACATAGAAGAAACGCAATGTTGTTTTATGAGTGGTCGATTTTCTGACAAAAACAACTCATTTCCTAACCTTTAAGATTATTAATGTATTGTTAGAGATGACCAATATTTACATCCAGGTTGTTATCTGGTAGCATCTAGGTCCCGTTTCTATAGCCTTTGATTGAGATACCATGTTTAGATTAAATATTTGTAATTCATTGTAGAAAGAGTTGGGGACTTGCTTATCTTTCAAAGCAACCTTTCATCCTCAAAATGAACAAAGTTCAAACAAACAATATAGGTTGTAAAGAATATGTGGAGAGAATGTTGTTGGTATATATGCCCAGAGAGTCAATCATATGATGATTGTAGTTGGGCATTGTATACTTGGTTTGATAATGATAAAGGTAATTCCATCTATTATGTTTGTATCAATAATGATATGATGACATAGACATAGTAGATGTCTAATGAATGATTTTACTCAATGACAAATGTCTTCAGGTTGAGGACCTAAACAATGAGATCATATGTACGATAAAAGTACATACATTCTTGTTATGTCCCTAGTTGGATATTACTGTTGAAGCAAAATAGACAACATTAATACATAATATTAGAGTGTGTGTTGGTTGATGACCGAATCTCATCAGTCAAGATATATGATATCAAACTAAACACATAGGTACTTGTTAGAGAACAGTGTACCAGATAGACCCACCTTGAGAGTGATACATGGAGACCATGGAATGGTAGTCATCATTAGCTCTCATAGTGATAGTGGTGATTGTGGTTCTTAGACATGAAGTCACTACACCATCACATATCGCATTATGTATTTTGACATCATCCAAGGTGACCTTGAATGAGGGTTTCCATAAATGCTCATTTGCATTATGACACATGGGGATTGAGTGTGAGTGATGTAGATGGGATTTGTCCCTCCACAAGAGATTGATATCTAGCCACTTGATAAGACGTACTGAGAAATGTATGGCCATACTCATGTGAATCAATATATGATATGTGAGCTCACATGCATTATAGATAGTCTAATCTAGTTCAAGGAACATGGATTCAATGTTGAAGAGTATGATGATTCCATGCCTCAAGTTTAATCAAGATAACAGAGACAATGAAACTCTACGATCACGGTAAAACTAATCATGGATTGTGGGTTGAAGTTGTTTGTTAACTTTCCAATTACTTGGGTAGCAATGATGTGCCTCTAGATACTGCTCATTGCTTGTGATGTCATAAATTAGTTATGGACATTCATTGCCAACGTAGTTTGGGACCTATAGGGTTGCACGCATAGGATGCACTTCGAATAGGATTTTACGTATGAATATGGTTTAACTTGAGTACGGAAGTATTTAGGTATTCAATTTAAACAACATTGGTTATAAATTGGTTGAACTGAAAGATGAAACAACCATTTCACAAGTGAAATGACTATTTCATGATATGAAAAACCATTTCACAAGTGAAATGATAGTTTCATTAAATGAAACAATTGTTTTAAAAGTGAAATGACCAATTCATCATCTAGATTTCCTAGTTCAATGATCAATATGATTGGATCAAGGATTTGATGCTAACGTCATATTATGCATTAATCAAATATAAATCGCTAATACAATTGCAATTGGGAAACATAGTGAAATGATCGGTTCAAGAGTTGAACTGATCGGCTCAATGTGAGTCGATTGGTTCATCTATGAACTGACATGTTCATCGTTCATAAGTTCCAAAAAAATGAGAATTTGTCTCTTTGACTCCCACTCACACTAGAACTACTGACATTGACCCTCCTACAAATAGAGGGGTAGTCGTGGCTTTCTAGAGACACAACAATCTCTCTGACAAGTTGTTATCCTCTCTAGTTGTGTTGACTAGAGATCCTAAGCAAGTCCTACCCATAAAAGGGTGGGATAGCAAGGGAGAGACAATACAAGAGAGTGAATCAGCCCTAACAAGTTGATGACCGAAGGGACAACTCCTTCCTATTGGTCTGGTAGCACAACATGGAGTTCCTAGTGGTCTGCATGGACTACTCCGAAGGAGAGGAGGTTTTACCACCCGCTAGGAGGATAGTGTCAACCGTCATCCATGGTGTTGCACTAGGAGGTTGTTGTTGATGATTGATCAAGTGCTGCTTGAAGAAGAAGTGCATTGTTGTTCAAAGAAGAAGCACATTGCTGCAAGGATAAGTCATTGGACTTGCTCCAGGACCAGGTATATCTCTTGCAATCATCCTTTCCATTACATAGTTGTTGATGCGGTCTACTGTCTAAGGGGAATATGACAATTAAATTTTTGTTTTGCTGCCAAATTTTCTGCCATATTTCCCAACAAATGTATGTTCAATTAGGGAGGTTTATGGGTGAATTTCTTCTCTCTTACATAATCTATGGCAACAATTTTTAGACCAGCATAGGCATTTCTCTCTGTGAATCATTGTATGGGAGGTCATATATGCCTCCATTACTATGGAGTGGAGTTAAAATAAATATCCAGATTAGGGGTAATTAGTTGTAAGCTTATACAGATCATATTAAGATGATAAAAAAGAGGATAAAAGCAACTCATACTAGAAAAAATAATATGCTCTATGCTCGTAGATATGATAGAGAATTCAAATTATGAGATCTTGATGTATAGAAACTCAAGACAATCAATTCCATTGCAAGTTTACAAGTGAAATGAAAGGTGGTTTCAAGATATGTCATCATGATTGAGGTTTGGATATGATTGAAAAAAGTACCTACATGCTAGTCTTGCTTCTATCCTATAAGAAAATATGTAAAATATTTCATGCATTACTGTTGAGGTTGTATTTGAAAGATCCTTCTCATGTCTACTTCATGAACTAGTAGAGATACATAAGGATATATAATATGATGAGATAGTGTTGTGCATTCAGAACTCCCAGACTAAAAGGTTGAAGAATGAATACTTTGAGTTGTTTCAATTCTCAATAGTATCATAATCTTTATGAAGCAACCTTAGAATTGTGACAATATATTATAGAGATGTACCCACGTCTCTTCTACCCTCAATTTTTTTCTGAGGGGTATGATTTTAACATCTTGTCTTTTTAGGTATATATAAGCTCATTTTATCTTGCCATGGTAGACAGTATGTCTAGGTGGTTTTTCTTGGTAGACCCAACCCTTTACTTTAAGATAAATACCAATGTTCTATAAATTGGATATGTAAGTAAAATTTACACATTAAATTGATATGCCTTGAAACTATTACATGAAATAATTGAGAAAATACTAGAAATTAAATAAGTAAGGATATAATTATATATTTCCATCTCTCTTAATGAGTAAGTACTAGACATCTAAAAGGGAAAAAATATATTTGTAGCAACAAGTTAAGATCACCTCATTGCAAATCACTTTTAAAATTACATCTCATATAAATAACATAATAGTTAAATATCTCAGAAATTTAAATTGATCTTTACTCATGACCACTAATTGACTATAGACAATATGATATCTCAAAATTCACTTATACATTTGATGAAGTTGGAATGACTTTATATAACAATCAACATAATAAATCTTTCTTTGCCTTTTACTCTAAATATTGGAAAGAAATGAGAAAAAACCATTTTCATCTTCTCATTACAATTCAGTATTATAAAGATCTTTATATGAAGATTTTGTCACAGTTCCAACATTTAATACCAACTAAAATAAAGTATGCAAAAGGCATTGGCTAATGACTTCATTGAGTAACTTTTTTCATAGACAGAGCATAAATCATGGAATCTATGCTTTTCTAGTCATCAGTCAAAATTCATGGATATTAGGGTCTCATTTGAACATAGGAATAAAATATGACAAAAAAAATATGATTTAAAACCCCAAAATGTTGATTATTCAACTAAAGAAAAAAAATCAACATAAGGTTCCACACAATATACTTCATGACATTTTTTTCACTTGTTTACCATGATGGACCACTAATCTAAAAGTCCTATTTCCCCAAACCTTTTTCAGAAAGACCCATGTTGATTTAGTGATATCCATTCAAATCTCTCACCTAAAAATATACCATTATCAAGCCACAATACTCCAATCCTTTAAAGGATTCTCTCTCTCTCTCTTAATTCATGAAAACCCAAGACTTCTTCACTAACTAATTCAGCATATCCAGGGTAGTTCAGTCAAACCATAAGTTTCCCCTAAGTCATTATTTTTAACCCCTAACCAAACCTTGACTCTGAATTGCTCTCATATTTTATCTTCAAACTGATTTCAAAGCTTCCAAGGCCCTAATATTTATATCTAATGATTCCCTTATGATTCTTTCACCTTGAGTATATGACTCCAAGTTCCACACCCCTCCTTAATTTCCCAACCTTGACCCCGTGATCCCAACCTCACATACCTCTTCCAGTGACCAAGACTTCAACCCAATGAACATGTCCATCACATCCTCAAAATAGGATCTAAACCAACTCACCACATCTCTATGGTGGATCACCATGAACTAGTTCATCCAATTGAGATAAGAATCTTGTTTTCACCTCTTACCTCTCTACTATATATTATTGCAACTTCAAACCCAGTGTCACCCTATATACCACCAAACGGAAAATACCATGTTTTCATCATGGTTCCTTTGATCTTGGCTTCATGAATAAATCAACAACAATTTTCTCCTACTTGTGATACACTTCTATATAATTTTTACCTCCTCCATCCTTGTTCTAATGGTGGAATACTTGTTTCATGCTCCATCTCGCCATCTTGACTGCTAGGGCTTATTGGGACTAAGAAAGCTCAAGCAAGCTCCCTATGAGGTTAGTTTTTGATGCAAAATTGAACCTTCATTGAGTTCTAAGATGATGTTTGAGGTTTTGATGAGAACTAGATTTATTCTCATACTTGATTAATTGATTCAATGATTTTCTAAGTGTTAACATTTCTTCATTTGGCTTTGAAACATAATTTATGGGTATTGTCGTATTTTAATGTTGTTTTATTTTCTGGACGCACATGTTTAATCAATTCTCTAATACTGGATGAAAGGTTATTTGATATGATTCCATGATTGAGCATTTTTTCAAATATCTTTTTCAAAGTTGTCATGATTTTGTTCATCCCTTGACATGTCTAGTAATATATTATATTTCTTGGCATTAATATATTGGTTGATAAACATGTTCCCTATGATTATTATTTTCATCTTTGATATGCATGTTTTGCAAATGCACCGAAACATAATCAAGATTGTTAGTGTACTCCTCTTGTATCTCATTTTTGTTTGTTTTGAAGCCTTTCCTTTTTTTGGATATGGGTCAAGTGGCAATTTGTATATATAGCATTTCCCCTTGAGTTAAGTGCACCTTGGCCTTTCCCTTGGAGGTTAAGTGAAACTTTTGGTCTCCTCGGCCAATGTTGTCTACATGAGGTGAATGTTTGACCCCCGTTCAGAGTATACTAAAAATTTCTGATAATGCATGTTGTCGCATAACAAACTATGTTGAACCGTATATAATTTTTGTTTCCAATATATTCTACCAAGATACATTTGGTTAATAATGTAAGTTATGCTTCCTTATTTATTAGTTATGTCCTTCATTGGCACCACATACTCAACATGTGTGCTGACTTTTCTACTATTTTAGTATTTACAGGTTCAGATTTAGTAAGGATATTGGATTGTGAGTTGTGAAGTATCGTGAGCAGTTGATGGGTGGAGCATGTTGTAGATCCTCCTTACCCTTGTACATGTCATTTTAAAATATACAATATAAATATGTAACATATTTTTTAACAAGTAATGTGAAGTTAAACATATGTACATGTTGTATTTTGTTTGGTGAAAATTATTTTGTATATTTGCATGTCTCAGTATTCTGATGTGTGCATTAATGATGCACTAACTAGCATTCTTGGGTTCTTGTGTTGGAATTTTGAAGATGTTACAAATATATATCCAAAGACCCCATTGGTCCCAAAGTTCATGGAAACCCATCTTGCATCACTATATCCTTTGACTACATAAGGATACTTATGATAATACAGTCCAAGGGAACTAGTTCCCTTGATATACCTCAACACTCTATCAAGAGCTTCACAACAGGTCCTTTTGGGATAGATGGTGTATCTACTTAGCTTTGTCATGAAAAACGTGATGTCTGGTTGTGTGTAGTTTATAAAATACATGAAGCTTCCTATAATATGGGAGTATCATAACAGAGACATGGGAGCATTGGTATCATTCTTAAACACGGGCTTGGATGGATTGTATGTAGTTTTAATAAGTTTTATATGTTGTGTATACAAATATTTCCAATATCTTTACAACATAGTGAGAGTGAGAGATTGTAATATCATAACGCCTAAGCCCACTTCCTGAGGCTCTAATATAGTTTTAGGAATGGCAAATGGCCCAACAAACCACCACTAGCCTTTATCGTACACTTTTTCCTCACTCACACACAAGACGGGATCAACTTCCCAACTAGTCACCCATCCTAGTACTACTCCGTGTTGAGCATGCTTAACCAAAGAGTTATGTAGTGAGGAGCTCCCTAAAAAGGAGGTGCACCTTGGTGATATGAGTAGTTTAATGATTCATTTTAAGATCATCTTTGTTGGATCCTAGATGGGTGATTGGATGCTCTATAGGGGGGTGAATAGAGCTGATTGCACTTAAACAAAATTCATTAGACCTTCAAGTTATATCATAAGATAAGGTTTCTAAATAGGAAATTTGAGTGCAACTAAAACATACATAGCAAGGGAGAGAGAGATTGAACAAGCAGCGAGTGACAAGCTATGTAGAGTGGTTCCACACTCCAAACTAGGAGTTTGTCAGTCCACTGCCTAGATAGGTCAACCTCTAGGATTTCTTAACCATTGAACTCTTATATTCATTCATAAGACTTACAATACATGACCCACCAAAGGACTTATCTATCCAATACAAAGAGTCTTCAACCTTACCAAGGACTAACCCACTTTGTGATGAGTCTTTGGCCTTCTCTAAGGACTTACCCACTCTTACACAAGTCTTCAGCCTTCTAGGAATTACCCACTCTTCTTGGATCTTCAATCTTTGACTTCACCTTCACTCAGAGAAGCTTCCACCAAGGACTTACCCACTTGAGCAAGGAGTCTTCTGCCTTCACCAAGGGCTTACCCACTCTTGCTCCAAGTCTTTAGCCTTGATCTTCACCAAGGGACTCCTTCCCTTATTCTTCTTCACCTCTCTTGGCCAAGAGAGAGAACCTTCATCTTCATGGTTGAAATGAGAGATAGGGAGGTGGTGGAAGTGAGAGTCTTACAAGATATACATGTAGGACTAGCTCTCTTACAAATCTCCTACTCACTCTAATGGATGATGCAAGTGATTAAGCTTACAGAGAGAGAGGAGGCTGTTGGAAGCACTCAATTATAGACTAGGAACCTCATATAGAGTTTTGCATTGAATTCTCAACCTTGGAATGAAACCCAAGGGGTCATATTTATAGTTGGGGATGCCTCTTAGCCTTTGGGAACACTTAAGAATGAAAACTAGCTATTTTGTGGCTTGAAATGGATATATTTTTATTGTTGCAACTCCACAACGGCTAGAAATACTTTTATGCACTTTTTCGTATAGTGTTATCGGTCGAGTTTCTATAAAGGTAACTCGACCAAATGCACTATGCGACATAGCTAATTTGACCAATCAGTCGAGTTTATCTTGGATGAAGCTCGACTGATCACTTAAATCAGTTTTGTTCCAGTACAAGGATCGGTCGAGTTCTGTGTATAGGAAACTTGACTGAACCATGACATTCTCAAAATCCATCAAGGATCAGTTAAGATTGTAACTCGACCGATACAGTGCATGTAATGAATTTCGGAAAATGTCATTAAAGTGCTTAAACATTCATTTTAAGTGCTCCTAATTTTTTCTAAGCTTCATTACAAGTCATACAATCATTACCAGTGATTTACAACATGATTCTAATAGATTTACATCATATTCCAAAAATGTGCACGTGTATTGACTTTGACTTGTCTTTTCTCCCATTTGAGATGCACAAGTTAGGGCATTTGGAGTGTGTCTATAACTAATTTGAAATCACTCAAGTAGAGACATTAGACACAAATAAGTGGAATGGTTAGTCATCATCAAAGCAAGGGTTTAGTCAATTTAGACCTAGAGTCAACGTTGACTAAATTGACCTTGAGTCAACATTCTCCCCCTTTTTGAAGATGACAAACCATTCCATAAATGTATTGAAAGCATTAAAGTAAAATCATACCTTCAGAGAAACTAAGGGGTTTCAATGGAATTGAGTTCATATGCTCCCCCTCAATTGATGCTCATGGATTTCTCATACTCCCCCTCAATTGATGATATTTCTCCTACATGGTTAGCTTTCATAACATGTATAGAATACTATGTATTCTACTCCTATATGTTCTACACATATATGTCTTCTCCTCTTTACATGAACATGCTTCTCCTCTTCATGTAAGACATGCCTTCTCCCTATTTTTCTAAAAGAAGACATACCTTTCTCCCCCTTTATCATTTCAAAAAGTGGGGGTATGAAGAAATAAGAAACACCACTTGTTAAAGGAAATGAGATAACAAAAAGTTATATAAGGAGAGTAGAAGAGCACAGCTAGGGGATTTTCCAAGAATAGAATAAAAGCAAGTTAGAGCATGCACTTGAACAACCCAAAATGCAAGATAAAGTGTTGTAGAAAACAATAAATTGCAATTTTGACCCTCAAGATGACAAAATTTTCCCAAAAAGTGTCAGGGCTCATGGCAAAGCGATGAGCCTTGCTCAGAAGGTCGTTTCTGCATAAAAAAACACAAATCTTGCATCAAAATCTGACAATGGAGCAAAATCTGCATAAAATTTCAAGTATTCTCCAAATTCTACATACAATGTAGCTCTATATATCCTGCATCACGAAATTATGTAAGCAGCTCAAGATAGTAGATATGCAATTTAAGAAACAAGTTTGAGCAAATATGAAACAAGATACAAGAATAGCTGTGACAATCTATTACACTAAATGAGATTACTCAAAACATAAAACATAATCAATCACCAATTAACCACATACCCAAAAATATGGGTAAATTAAAACTGATTTCAACGTCAGCACCTGCTCAGAAACATTTACATAAGAGCCCAACATCTTTCTTTTATCCATACTATGATAAGAATTTGATACAAATTGTTCTATCACCTTAGCTACAACATATATGCATAGGATAACAATATTTGTATATGCCACACAAACAAGCATTAACATGCTAACAAAATTTTGATTCGTTTGAAACACCATATACAAACTTTTCCTACCCATACCTGAGAGTACATGTATGACTCTAGGACACACTAGACATCTAATCAACTTTCTCATAGATTCATTACTATAGTTCCTCTTTGCTTCCACATGTTTGTTTTCATCACTTCTGATTACCTAAAAAAATGTGGCGAACCACAAGGGTTAGACCCATGTCCCAGTAAGAGATATAACCTCCAACAATGCTTATTGATTACAACATTTTAAATAGTAGATAACTAAGCAATTGGAGTATTTAATAATCAATTGAACAGATTGAACAGTTCAAGTATGCTAAACAAATTAAGCAATTAATCTTAGCAACAAGTATGATCATCAATGCATATATAGATAACAAATAAATCCATTTCTTTGGATAGATATCTACTCAAATATCATAAAATTGCATCTAATAACAATCATTATCATTAATCTAACTATCATCATATTCCTTGCTAACAGCACAAGCAATCTAATATCATAAGCATCTCTGACATCATGAATATGTCTAGTAACATAACATGGCTATCAATATTGGCATCTCAAATAAAGGGAACAGATCTATATCATAAATAGAACTAACATCATAACACAATGAACTACATAGGCATGATTAGTAGTTTAAGAATTTCTAATTACATAGGCATGGCTAACATGCCAAACATAACTAACAACATGAGATAGCTAGCATCATGATTATAATCAGCAGTAGCAGTGTAGTTATCAACATAAGCATGGCTATTATATGTACACATCTACAATCTTAAGCATATCCACTACGTAAGCATATCTACTATCACGCATCACAACAGGTTTAATGGCACTCGCTGGCATGGGCGACAAGGCGATAGGTGAGGCGACAATGTCCTGCCGTCCGCCTCCTGTAGAAGCTCGCCGGCATAAGGGAGTAGATGCTAGCTTGGCTCCTGCCGATCCTAAACTCGCGGTGAACTCGTTCCCAGATCAAGTCCCTGGGATGCCTTTCACTTCTGTTTCATCTAGCTGGGCGGCGATACGCCCGAGTTCCCCTGTGAGTTCTTTAGACCTGAAAAGAGTAGAGGTCTCGTTGAACAATGGTAAGATTGTCTATCCTGGTAAGGAGGCTGAGGAAAATCCGAATAGGTGGAGCAAATGTCTGTTGGGTTACGTTATAGACTTATGGCCTCATATTCCGACTCTGACATCCTATTTTGATAATGTCTGGCGAACTAGGAACTCCTTTGAAGTGTTTAACAGAGGTTCAGGCTTCTTTCTGATTTGATTTCAGAACCAAGCGGATCTTGAATTGGCGTTGAAAGCTGAAGTTTGTGTAAGAGGGAAACCTGTGATTCTAAGGAAGTGGAAACCTGGCGAAGTGCAAAACAGAGTCACTCTTTTGGATGTGCCAATCTGGGTGGATATTTTGGATCTGCCAATGGAGTTGTGGGATAGTAGAACATTTAATAGAATTAGCTCCTTCCTTGGCTGTCCGGTTAAGATGGATGAGGATACCCATAGCTTCCGACGTCTGGATATGGCAAGAATTCAGGTCTTGGTTAACAAGGACTCCAAGTTTCCGAAGAAACTTACGCTCTGCAGTGAAGAAGGAGTAGAACACATGGTTCATCTTGAGTATGAGTGGATTCCGCATAAGTGTTCCCATTGCGGTATGTTTGCTCATGAGGAATGTCGTATTAGCCCTAATGTTGTGAAACAAAAACCAGTTGTGGTGGACGGTTCTCAAAAAGCCTGGGTAGCAAAGAAGATTGGTGTTGAAAATCTGTCTGTTAAAATGCATGTGGGTAAAGAGGTTGATGACTTGCTGATCATTGAAGAGATTGAAGATGTAGGTGAAATTAATCATGCTAGAGAGAAATTATCTGAAGAAATTCCAGCTGAAGAAGACCTGAGATTATCGAGAGAAGTGAATGAACACTTTGTTCATAATGCTATAGAGGTTACTGGTTCTGTCCCCTCAACTCCTTTGTCTCTATGTGGAAAGAGCATACCATCTCCTAGCAGTGATACTAGCTCTCAAGAATCTTCTAGTTCAACTGCTACCTGTTTGGTGATCCACAATCCTAAAGACCCTCCAAGATGTCAGGGAAAACTAAATGTGAGTATGTACCAAAGATTGGAGAATGCTCAGTTTTCAGTTGTTCATCAGGAGTTGCATTTGTCGTCTGCAAATACGGAGGCAATCACCTCATCATGTCAAGACTCTGCTGAGGCTGTCAGCTCAACAGCCGTAGTCACCAAATGATGCCCATCAAGTTAACCTCCTGGAATGTCAGGGGCCTCTCTAACAAGATAAGAGGTGTCCAGGAGGTTGTTAGAAAATCTGACAGTCAAGTTTTTGTTCTGATTGAAACTAAAGTCTGTAAGAAGAAGATTGATAAGATGATGATGAAGTTCTTTCTTGAATTTTCCTATGTTTCTAATATTAATTCTCATGTTCTTGGTAGAATTATTGTTCTTTGGAAACCCAATTTCTGTAATGTTACTAAACTGAAGGAGACTGACCAACACATTCTTCTTGATATTGTGGTCAGTGATCAAGACTTCTGGTTGTCAGCTATCTATGGTCATACTGAGGATAATGACCGGTCTAGTCTTTGGGACTCTCTTGAAAGCACTGCTCATATTTGTAATAAACCTTGGCTGATGATAAGGGATTGTAATGATGTTCGTAAGGACATTGAGAGACAAGGTAAGTGTCCTCCTTCCTGAAAGTCTATGGAGGAGTTTAACTCCCTTCTTCTTAACTGTGGCATTGTTGAACTTGATCTTAAAGGCCCTTTTTTCTCTTGGGATAACCATCAGCCTGGTGATAGGTTTATTACCTCGAAGATTGATAGGGCTCTTGGTAACAGTAATTTTCTGACGCAATTTGATAATGTTTCTGGTGAGCTTGTTTCTAACACTATAGGTGATCATAGACAGCTTAATGTCTTCATTGGTGAACCTAGAATTGTCAAATCTCCGTTCAGGTTCATTAATGCTTGGACGTTGAAATCCTCTCTTCATGATATTATTTCTTCTTCATGGAATATTGATGTGGAAGGTTGTGCAATGTTCAAAGTCTATAGGAAATTCAGTATTCTCAAAAATAACTTAATCAAGTGGAATAAGCAGGATGTGGGAAATTACTATGAAGAAGTCAAAAATCTCAGGTCTGCTACTCTTCATGCTCAAAGTATTGCTGAATGTAATCCTAATGATACAAATCTTGTGGAGAAAACTCAATTTTAAGAAGGGAACTTACTACTGCTGAATATGCTGAGGAAATCCTTCTTAGACAAAAGTCTAGGATCTCTTGGCTTAAAGAGGGTGACATGAATTCCAAGTTTTTCTACTCATCTCTGAAGACTAGAAGATTAAGAAATTCCATCAATTGTCTCATGATTGAAGATGAGATGTGCTATGAGCCTAGCTTGATCAAGGAGCATATTTTTTATTTCTACTACAACCTTTTCAATAATAACCATTCTATTGCAGGGCTTATTGGTGATTTTCTTTGGAGTGGTGCTTGTGCCTCTAATTCTCAAAAAATCCATCTTATCTCTAGAGTTACTCAGACTGAGATTGATGGCGTGGTTAGTAATCTAAACTCTGACAAGGCCCCTGGGCCTGATGGGTTTAACCCTTTCTTCATCAAGAAGTTTTGGCCGGTTATCAAACAGGATGTTTCTTCTGCTATCTTCGATTTCTTATCCAATGGTAAGATGTTGAAAGAGGCTAATAATACTTTCATTACTTTGATTCCGAAAGGCTCTAACTCTACTGACATCAGAAATTGGAGATCGGTTGCTTTGTGTAATGTGGTATACAAGCTTATTTCCAAGAGCTTGGCTAATAGATTGCAAGATGTTATGCCTTCTGTTATTAGTACCAACCAAAATGCCTTTGTGAAAGGTAGGAATATAAAGGACTCTATCTTACTCACCAATGAGATCCTTCATGATTTCAATAGGGATTCCTCTGGTTCTAAAATGTGTCTCAAGATTGATATCTCAAAAGCTTACGACTCTGTGAATTGGAAGTTTCTATTTTCTATCATGCACAAGATGGGTTTCCCTTCCATTTGGATTGGGTGGATTGAAGAGATCTTTAACTCAACCTCCTACCAAATTTTGATTAATGGGGAGCCTACAAGGCATTTTAAACCTTCCAATGGTATTAGGCAGGGCGATCCTTTGGCCCCCTATCTTTTTGTCATTGTCATGGAGGCTTTTTCTGTTATCATGAACAAGGCTGTCAAGGATAAGACTATTTCTCCTATCAAAGCTTCTAAGAATCTTAGTGTTTCTCGTTTGGTGTTTGCTGATGATTTGATGATTTTTTTGGAAGCTAATAAAGACAATGCCAAGAATATTCTAACTATCCTGAAATACTTTGGCAGCTTGTCTGGTCTTTATACCAATCCTAGCAAAAGTGAGATTATTCTTAGTAAAGCATCTGATAGCAGTACCATTGTGGGTATTCTTGATTTCAAAATTGTTGTCTTACCTTCTAAGTACTTGGGGGTTCCCTTGGTTATTGGTAAGATTAACAAAATTGCTTGTGCCCCTCTCATTGATAAGATTAAAGCTAGACTTGAGGGTTGGAAAGCAAGGTGTTTGTCCATGGCTGGAAGACTCGAGCTTATTAATTCCACGATTAGTTCTATCTATATCCATTGGTGTCATTCCTTTCCTATTCCTAAATCTGCTATGGAAGAGATTAACAGACTCTTATGCGATTTCTTATGGGGTAGTAAAAATGACAAAAAGATGCTTCATTTGATCAAGTAGGAGAAAGTTACTAGGCCCAAAGCCGAGGGTGGTCTCAGCATTAGGAAGATTGAAGATGTTTCTTTGGCTTGTACTCTTGCTAATGGTTGGGATATCGCTAACAAGAAGGATTCCTTGTGGGTTAAATGGATTAAAGAAAAATATCTTCTAAAGTCTTCTTTCTGGCTTGTTTCTGCTAACACCAATATGTCTTGGAGTTTTTTTAGAATTCTTAGTAGTAGAAACATTATGGTTAATCATGTCTCTTATATCATTGGAAATGGAGAGAGTATTAAGCTTTGGACGGATCCTTGGGTGCCAGGCAACCGTTTTATGAAGGATTGTATTGGTGTTGACTCTTTCCTCAAGTTGGGTCTGCCTATTGACTGCTACGCTGCCTCTATTATTTCTGATGGTCATTGGAATGTCCCTCCCTCAAGGAATAACAAGAAGCTAGTTGATTTCCTTGAGAAGATCCCCTACTCCTTGAACAATAAAGATATTATTATATTCTGCGATAGTGATCGTCCTAAGATGAAAATCATCTGGAATTCTATCAGGGATAATTTGAGTGAGTCTGATACGTTCAAGTGGATTTGGAGGTCCAAAGTCCCCAATAGGTATAAAGTGCATGCTTGGAAATCAGCTCACAATAAGCTTCCATCATCGGATTATACTAGAAGAAGGGGTATTCAAACTCCTTCTATGTGTTTTCTCTGCAAGTATGATTGTGAGGACTCCACTCATGTGTGCTTTCTCTGCCCTTTCTCGAAATATATTTGGAATTATATTGGCTTGGAGTTGAATGTCTTTGTTGACTTTATTTCGTGGACTGATCTTAGTAGACATTCCTGTAGCAAATTCAGATTTCTGGATTTATGTTCCCTTTATTATCTGTGGTGGGAAAGGAATACTTGTGAGCATGAAGATATCGCAAGAACTTGTGCTGAGTTGTGGAAGCTGATTCTCAAGGACTTTAAGGCATATAACCACCAATCTTCTTAACTGACTGATCTTTTTCTTTGGGGTGCTTTGTCTGTTGGTTCTGTTGGCTGTTGCTTCTGCCCATTTGCTGCTTTTCTTGGCTCTGTTGGGCTTGTGGAGCCCAGCTTCATGTTGCTCTACCTGATGCTCCCCCTGTTTCCTTAGGGTCAAGGTCGAGTCCCCACTCTTTGGAGTGTCGACGCTCCCTTCTCCCTGAGTTGTGGTCCTTTTTTCTGTAGATTTTTTGGCAGAGTTATCTTCACTTTTTTATGGAGATGCAGTTTACTGCTTCTGCCTTGAGGTTGTGGGCTGTTGGAGTTTTTGCGAATTATGGGGTTGTCCCTGTGTCTCTGTAGAGCTGCCATTTTTTTTTCTCTTGCCTTGGTGTTTCCCTGAAGTTTGTATGGTTCCTCTTCTCGCTGGATGGTGTTGTTGGTAGTGGATTTCTCTTTGGTTGGTGTGCCTATATAGGTATTTGTTGGCTGGCGAGGTTTCTTTGAATTTGGCGTGGCTGTTGTAATCTTTTTGGTGGAGCTTTTTCCTCTGTTATGCTTATGATGTGGCTGCTTCTTCTATTCCGGTTGCTGCTTCTAACAAAGATGGTTGCTTTCTCTTCTTCTGGCAGTTGCTTCCTTTCTGCTTTGTTGGCCCTATGGCGCTGTTGGGTTTGTGGACCCCCCACTCTTTGGAGTGTCGACGTTCTGTTCTGCTTTACAATGAGGGCTAGGATGCCAGGTGGTTTTGTTGTTGCTCAGTCTGGGCTTTCTGTTGGTGGTAGATGTGCCTTAGTTCTTTGCTCCCCTCTCACTATTGCAGTGTTGGGCGAGTCTTCTCCTTTCGCCTTTATGATGATTCTTTGAAGCTTCTTGCCCTTTAAGGGTGAGGCTCTTTCTTTTGTTTTCTGTCATGGGCTTCTTGTCTACTTTGTCACATGTATAGATAGATAGACAGTGTCTTTTTTGTTGATTCTTGTTTGGGAATCAACATGTATTGTATAGTTTCAAAACAAAAATGAAAAAAAAAGCAACAGGAGTTTCGACCGACCAAAAAAAAAGTATATCTACTATCTCTTAATTGCACTAAGCATCATTTTTATGTAAAGATAACAAACAAGGGTTATCATCCAATGTGAAACGTTGTGTATAACCCTAAACAAATATGCTACATGACTATATTACATCTTTTATTAAGCCCTGGGGAGTTTGAATCGTACCACTCAAAGTCCAACTGACCACCGCTTGTTCGCAATCAGTTCCATATAGGATCTAGGAAGAGCCAGACTCCAAGATCTTCTCCATACTCAGTCAGTATGAGTCTGCACCGTAGTGACATATAGTCAAACTACAAAACAGTAAGATATAGTCATGTAACTAGCCCACCTTAGTACAGGTCACTATGTTAGCATCTAGGGTATTCAAACCCAATCACTGAGGTACAACCACAGTTTTCCTCTAATCACATCATGTTATAATCATTGAGACCCGACCAATGTCGTTCTCAAAAAGCAAGCTAGGTATGACCACATCCATCCTCCTGAAACACTTGGTGTCATGATGACAAGCACCTCGCATACTCAATAGTATGCACTCTGAGTTTCCCTTAGGAATACTCGTTTCACCATCCAGCAAGTTCTGACACTGAAGATGGTTCTATGGCACAGGGCATGCACTACATGATTAGAGTTTCACTTGATTAGTTATCTCCAATTGGGTGAATTAAGGCTAGATCAAACAAGTGGACATACAAACCCTAATTCACTTCTAGCAAGCATATAAGTATCACAACTTCAAAAGAGATAAAACGTGTGAAACATAATTTCTCATCTCATCATCACATGATACTATTCACTTGCCATTCATGAGACTACAGTAGTCATCATACTATTATAAGATATAAATCATTTTCACAATATCACAAGGTATCAACCCTTATCAACACAATAGGATTACACCTCATTCAGGACTCAACCATGCCCAAAGGTCATTAAGACCATCATATTATCACAGGATATAAATCCTTTTCACAATATCACAGGGTATCAACCCGTATCAATGCAAGAGGATTACACCTTATTCAGGGCTCAACCATGCCCAAAGGTCATTAAGACCATCATATTATTCCCTGCAAGATCATCATTATCTTTGCATGCCTTATAACAAGGCTCAACAACATCACTTACATGTAATACACTAGATCAACACAATATTGCATTAATGAGCTATGAGATATTCATAAACAATCATAGCAGGGTTATATTAACATTAAGAACATTCCTTTATTACATCAACATGGAAGGAATCTAGATATGATTAACCCTCATCATATTCATAATGCACATGTTTAGCATAGGAAAGTATCAATCATGTGGCTATGATAACCACCAATTAACATACAAAGGTTATGATCATATTAAGGAAGTTATTCCACCATCATTCCATCATATAAGAATGTTAAACATGAATACTCATCTTTATCTATTTGCATTAGAGCTAGGTTCAACAAGATAAATTATATTAATGTTACTAATAAGCACTTATACCCAAACCCTAACTCACAGCATCCCCATTGGATCATGGATGCATAAGGTGAAGCATCACCATCACATTCCAAACCATTCTCAAGTATGAACCCACACATAAATCAAGGTGTAACCATCGGGTTATAGAATACTATAGTTTCAACAATAGTAACATAGTACTCCATGATTGTATTAGTTATTCAAGGACTATTCATACCTAATTACCATCATTTAGTTATATTAAAGCTAGGTATAACAAGATATACCTCATTAGGGTTACCCATTAATTCATTATGGTGATTATAAATCATAATCATACGAGGGCAAGGGTAACACTACAAGTTTAAGGCATTGAACCATAAACTTCTCATCATTAGAATCATAACATTACACTATACGCTTCACCCAAAATAATGGGAATATTGAGGCATCAACTTCTAACCATGAAATGTTGAAAAGGCAAAGCCATTGGTCGTTTACATAAGTAAACACCTTGAGTGAATAATCTATAATGTTATTGAGTTGTGATCTATAAAAGTCACCATTTAACCCTAGACATCCTTTGACTAACAATAATAAGGGTTCTTGTTGAGAGTAGGGTAAAACCCACAATCGACTATTCATTTAAAACAAGCCATCTATTGTCAAAAAGTAAGCTCCTTAAGTTGATCATATAAAGGAAACCATCTAAATCACATTATTAGGACCAACATATTAAATTAGCCATCATTCCACTTTATTGGAGGAATAAACATTATATCTTGACCATTGGGTCAAGTTCATATGTTAAAACCATCAATTATAGTATAGGTACGACCATTACATCAAGTGACCCAAAAAACCATTATCTAAGGATTAATTGATGCTACAACTATATGATTAACTCACCATAGGTTGTGGAGACCTGATCCACCATCATTAGTGACCATTAAGTCACTGTAGGTTGTTAGATCAGCACTATATTCATTAATCACCCTCGAATATCAAACTAATATCACCATTGATTGATAGCATCATTAGGGTACTTAGTTGTTAATCACTAAGCTTCTAATTAGGCCAACACCTGACCTAAAGGTTGAAAATTAGTTGACACCCTTGGTCACAACCATCAGTTGTCATGAAGATAACACCATCAGTTGTTACAATGGTACCACCATTGAGTCATGTGTTTATAGAAGAAATCAACTTTAAACCCTAAAATTGACCATTGGTTGATAGGTGTTTAGCACCATTGGTTGTCAAACCAACATGATCCAAGTCATATTATACATTAGTAATAATGTATACATGAATAAAGGTTCATCTAGAACTGAAATCAGAATAGGGAACGTTATAAAAATCAAAATCCAAGTCAAGCATAGCTTTTTAGTGCATGGATCATCATTTTCAAGCAAGAACATGAGCTAGAAAGCTTATGGTAAGCAATAAACATGGAGCAAGTTATAAAACTTTCCTATAATTAGAATATAATTTCCCAAACATAAGAAAACATGAGCAGGTAGGGTAGAAAATCCAAGCATAAGTTGTGAACTCGTCCATCAACCACCTTTATTCATCAAATGAGCAAACCCTAAGCATAAGGAGCAAGAAAGGTAGGATTTTAGAGCTTTAGAGAAATTTCTACCATGAAACAGTAAGGTTCTGACCTGGAGAAAGGTAGGAGGAAGAATAAAAAAAATGGAGGAAAGAAGGGGATTCTTACTCTTTTAGGTCAAGATTACTAGAAGAAAGCTTTTCAAACCCTAAAAGGAAGTCAATTGCAACCCTAGATTCTTTTTCCAAGAAGATCCCCTCTTTCTTCTTTCTTGGATAGGAAATTCGTAGAAGCACAGAGGGAGAATTATGTTTATAGAAGGAGGGAATTTTTGGAGAGAAAATGACTCATTTTTGTGCTTAAGGATAAGTATATGAAACTTTAAGATAAAGAAAAAGAAAAAGTTGAAGTTCTAGTATCTTTCCAAGTGTCCATGGCCTTAAACTATTAAGAATATACAAGCACGCACACAAGAAGCTCCCCCACCATCAATAGATACATTCTTATCCCTCGTTTCTTGAATATCCAAGAAAAACAAATAATTCATTAGTTCATAGCTACTAAAGGTAGCTCATCCATGAAGGGGTAAACCCTAAAATACCCTTGGAGAAAACACCTTCAAACCAAGGATTAAATAGGTACCCCATGGCTCAAAAAGATCAAAAATGATGATATAATATCCAAGGAACATAATTCAAGTGATAAATTGTAAATAAAACCTCTCAATTGGGTAAATTGTAGAAAAGTCCAAAATGTGCATAAAATTGCATAACTTGCTGAAACAGTGTCCAAATTGGACCAAATTCGAAACTTAAGCTTGTATTATGATTTCAAAGCATATAACAAGGTTATATTAGGGTTATAAGAATTAAATTATGATAATTAAGCTTATTCAACTCCATTAAGTAAGTTTAGGGGGCTTACAATAGCATATAGTTAAATACCACTTGATGAACAAGGATAGAACTACATGTATATGAACTACTAGTATATGATATAACAATTCAAGACTACTAGTATGATATAGATCATAGAAAGAGATACCAAAATATATACAAGATAAAGCAAGCTATGAGTAGATGTAGAGATATATCCAAATAAAGAGAGATGTAATTTTAGACGCAAGTAAGGATATAACTCACTAGCAAACATGCATCATTACCAAAAGATGATTACAACTAAGAACCTCAAGGTTGTATCAAAACAAGATATACAACTATATATATGTAGCAAGTTAGAGAACAACAGAAGTATTTTAAGGTACAACTAGGAGATCCAAAGAGATAATCATCAAAACCTACAAAACAACTCAAAATAAGTTATTGTAAGATATAGGAATACCACTAGTGGGATACCAAATTATAGAAATTAGAAAGATAGAGCTGTAAGCAAGATAGGCAATTTAAAGCATGGAAATATGCATAGAAAGGTACCAAGGGAGTGCCAAATAATAAGGCTATTAGTTGAGAAAATCTAGTTGAGAGGGAAATTCTCATTCAATAAACCAACTGTGTATTCTGTGCACAGTGCCATCCATCGAGTTTTGTGTTATGGCAATTTGAATGGCAACAATTGTTGGCAACACCCATTGGTACCTATTGGTTGAGTTTCAAACAGGACAAACTTGGCTGACAAAGCTGCTATCAAAAAGCACATGTATTTCATAAAAACATATTTAGAGACATGCTAAAGATATAAGCCATATCAAACATGTGTAAGAAAGTTAGTAATGCACTATGAAGAATTAGAAATAGTTTTTGAGCAAGAGTGTGAAGATAATCACAAAATACCACTTTTGACTCAAAAACCACATGCATAGTGCACACGAACTTGACAAAAACAAGTTCGGATTGGTTATAAGCAAGAAAATATTTACCTTTGTTCTTACCATTCCTTTTTCCACTTGTTTTCACCCTCTACACATCTCACCTTTCTTCTTTCATGTGGATGGAGAAGTCAATTTGCAATTCAATAGCTCAATTCAATCTATTTGCAAGTACCTACAAGAAGAAAGATGAATTGGTCCCCAATCATGTTTTTGGGTCTGGAGGGGTTAGCTTAACAACCCAAGTCCTAGCGCTCTTGGGTGCTTTCCTAAAAGGGCAAGAAGTAGAATAATGACTAATTTCATTGCAATAGCTGCATGTGCCCATAGTCTTAGAGCTAGAGGATTCTCCATGGAAGATTGTTGGTACTTTACCTTTGTTGTTCCTTTGACTACCATCATACCCTAAACCATGTCAACCAATTTATTTAGTAGTATGGTGTAGGATATTGTTGGATATTTATGTCAATGAGTTTCAATCCTAAAAAGGATCGTTTACTCAACTTAACCATTCCCCGCAAGTATACAGAGGTAGTCTTAGTCGAGGTCGAACACAAGGAGCTTTGGTAATTAATCAAACGCAACAGCACTAAAGTTCAACAATCTAGATCAGTTTAAAAAGGATGGTGATGTTTATCTAATTACAAAAATTTAGAATTAAACAAGCAATGAAAAGATTATTAAAAAGGGTTTAGATTTGGATGTTAATGGATCTTAGACATTAGAATTTCACCCACATATCATAGCACATCATAGGAACATGAAATTTAAACATACTAAGAACTTGTTTTAAAGGCAAGGTATGTGTTGCACTTCACCTCCTGGTGTAAGAGCAAAGATCACAAGTCAAATCCACATTCTCATGCATAATTTTCATTTAAAATCACAACCTGTTCCGCAACTCTATAATATCCACTTTCATGGTAGAAGAAGAGTTTCCAAGAAGAGAACCTCTATACATTCCCACCTATCTTCTCAGATTAAGCAAGAAAGCATAAAACATGCATATAAAGTGGCCAGCAATACATGCAAGAGATGATAAAATCGGTATTCTCATGGTAGAAAAACAAGCAACATAGTATTTAGTATGAAATTAACTTATTCCATACATGCTTTGACATGGGAGCTACTCTCCCATGCCTAAGAAAAGGAGTTTACTCATCCATAATCATGTTTTGCATAATTGTTACAGAAATTTCAGAATCTAGCATGATCTAGAGGAAGAAAAGCAAGGAGATCCAAAGATGTAACCACAAGAAGGTAGAATTCCAGCTTGGGGAAGAAATTCTACTCCTCCATCTACTTCAAGATGAACCAACTCCTATCTCAAGAAGTTGTGTGAAGTGGAGAAGATCTACTACACCTTTGGAGAAGAAGAGAAGAAGATTTGAGCTCCTTTGGCAAGAAACCACCTCTTTTCTCCTCAAAATCATCCTCCTATACTCTAGACTTGCTCTTGGATGAGAGAACTTTGAATTATGACCATGGATAACTGCCCATTAAGTTCCCTCCTCGTTTTAAACAAAGAGTCATAATTTTAAAAATCCTAAAACTGACAGTGACACGGCGTGCATTTCAAGTGCACATCGTGCAAGGCCTTCAGATTTTGCTCTAGAATGCACTGTGCACGGCGTGCGCTGAAGTAATGCACGTCGTACAACTTTCCAAAATCTTTGATCTGCTTGACGCTCCCAGGTGCACACCGTGTTATCGAAGACACATCGTGTGCTTGTCTTGATCTGCACTTTCTAGAAACTTGCATGTTGTGTTCAAGGATGTGCACGTCGTGCGTTTGTCAGTCTGGGTGAACAATTGGTCTTCTGAAAACTTGCACTTCATGTATTTAGCATGCAAATCATGCATTCTGCTGTTTCAGTAGAATTGAACTCTACAATTCAGTCTTTTTGGAATAAATCTGTAAAACATGTTATGCGATAAGTAAAGTAGCAAAAAGATGGAAAGAGTAATATGACAAGAGGCTAAGTGATATCAAAATAAACCAAATTTGTGTGTGATAACATGTGAAAAGATGATGTGGAAAACACACAACAGATATCATTAAGATTCTTTTTAACAACTAAGAATCTTTGCAAAGAAGATCTCAAATCATGATTATCATGTATAAGAGAAGAAATAGTAGAAGACAAATGATTGATATTATCTCTAGCATGCAAAAGATCATTTTCTAAGTAAAGAGATTTAGTTAAATAAGAATCTCTATTAATATGAAGAGCAACAATATTATTTTCTCTACTAGTAGAACTAGAACAAGATTCAAGCACATTGATTTTAGCAAGCAAGGAGGCATTTTTTGTTTCAAGCAAAGCAATCTTAGAAAGATAAACACCATTTTCAGATTATAATCCTTACAAAACAAAATCTTTGTCCTTGTTTTCAGATTTAAGAACATCAATATCATGCATGAGAGAATCAACAATTAAGGTATGCTCTTCATTAGAACTACTCATAAGAGGTTGAGCTTCTAGAAATTTAATCTTATCAAGCAAACTAGCATTTTCAAGTTTAAGAGAGTCTACTTGGCTAAGATAATCATTTTTATCATCAAGCAAGCAAGTATTAGCAGTTCAAGATCATCTAATTCTACGTGCATATTATCAACAATTCTAGCAAGCTTTTTCCTTTTCTTTTTAGAAGACTTAAGAGAGGCACGAGTAGTATTAATGATAGAAATTAAAGGTTCTTTATCTAAATAGTTTAGATTTACCTAATTTAAGTCTTCACTTGTTGATGCCATAAGAGCAAAATGGCATTCTCTTTCATCACCAGAGCTTGAGCTTGATCCTCCACTTGAATCTTCACTTGAGCTTGAGTTTGAAGAGTCACTTGAGCTTGAGTGCCATTTCTCCTTCTTATTGTACTTCTGTTCTCTTTCCTTATGATGATGGGTCTTCTTGCCTTGTAGACAATCTATCTTGAAGTGACCCTTTTTTCCATACTTGAGGCACCGAATTGAGGAGGAATTCTTGCCTTTATAGAATTTTACCTTGGAGTACATCATATCTTCTTTAACATGAGAGGATGGAGAGGCTTGTCCCATAATAGCTTCAATTTGAGCCTTGATTTCAGTCTTCTTCATTCTCTTTAGCTTTTTCTCCTCTTGTCTTTCAACTTCTTCTCTTTTGTCAAGTGTGACTTCATGGGCTTGTAGATTTCCAATGAGCTCTTCAATGGGGATATCATCAAGAGATCTTACTTCTTCAATAGAAGTCACCTTAGGTTCCCATCTCTTGGGGAGAGTTCTAAGGATATTAGAGTTGATTTTTCCTCTACTCATAGGATGACCTAGGACACCAAGGCCATTTACAATTGTGTTGAGTCTTAAGTACATGTTGGCTATCTTATCCTCCTTTCCCATCTTGAATTTCTCAAGAAGCCCTTTGAGTATGTAGACTTTGCTTTCCTTCACTTGAGTTGTCCCCTAATAAGTGATGCATACATTTTTCCATACCTCATAGGCTGTCTCACAAGAGGAAATCCGATTGAACTCGGTGGGGTTCATGGTGGCATAGAGGATGTTGATTTCTTTTACATTCAAGGTGGCTTTCTTCATGGTAGCTTCATACCATTCTTCTATCTTGGTCTCCGGTAGCTTGTATGGATGGTCCATCATTTTCCATAGCTCAAGACTTGATCCTTGGATGTAGAATTGCAGCCTTCTTTTCCAATAGAGGAAGTTACTCCCATCAAATATTGGAAAGTTGATGAAGTATCTCCCACTTTGGTAGTCACCCATCTTCTCCTACTTGTTGAAGTATGCTTGGAGAAGACCTCCTCTGATACCAATTGTTGGACCCTAGATGGGTGATTGGATGCTCTAGAGGGGGTGAATAGAGCTGAATGCAATTAAACAAAATTCATTAGACCTTCAAGTTATATCACGAGATAAGGTTGCTAAATGAGAAATTTGAGTGCAACTAAAACATACATAGCAAGGGAGAGAGAGATTGAATAAGCACCAAGTGACAAGCTATGTAGAGTGGTTCCACACTCCAAAATAGGAGTATGTCAGTCTACTACCTAGAGAGGTCAACCTCTAGCATTTCTTAACTATTCCACTCTTATATTCATTCATAAGTCTTACAATACATGACCCACCAAAAGACTTACTTATCCAATACAAAGAATATTCAACCTTACCAAGGACTTAGCCACTTTGCAACGAGTCTTCGACCTTCTCCAAGGACTTACCTACTCTTGCACAAGTCTTCATCCTTCTAGGAATTACCCACTCTTCTTGGATCTTCAGCCTTTGACTTCATCTTCACTCAGAGAAGCTTCCACCAAGGACTTACCCACTTGATCAAGGAGTCTTCTGCCTTCACCAAGGGCTTACCCACTGATAAACGTCGCTTTGCAATATCAATCACTAAGATGGTTAATCCTAGAGTTTAAACCTTTTTTTACTTCCGGTTTTAAGGGTAGTATAGAAGGGTCGATCCCACAGGACAGCTTTTTAGAGATTGCTCTTAGAACCCAAAGTTTGAATAACTTATTATTTTTTTTTGGTATTTTTCTTTTAGATTGAAACAGAAAGTAAGAGTCAAGTTGGGGTTTGATTGATTACACTAATGCAAGAAAGAAAATGCACTTAACAAGAATAAAAATTGCACAAGGAAAAAATAAGATGATTGTTAACACAAGCAAAACTATATGAATGAAAGACTAGGAATTAAAGGAAACAAAGTATGTGGTGGTTAAATAAAGAGATGGAAATCGAGGCCCGTAGGGGTTTTCACCACCTTAGCCTAGGTGATAACAACTAATTCTTAAGCGACAATTCGATGAAGGTTTGCGAATTAAAACTCACAAGAGATAAACTCCACATGAGCCCATTGGTCTTGGTGCTCATGCTTCCTAGTTTATCATCCTAAAAGACGAAAATCCACGGTCATATCAAAATGTCTATGTAATCGATTTTATTGTTCTAAATCTGGATTTCCATGGTCACTTCCATCCGGATTAACATGGGATCCAAAGATCAACCGTTAATTAAAATCGATTACCATCTAGTCGTTTAAGAAGAAGTTGTTAAAACCATGGATAAGGGGTTATTCCCCTAGCCTCGATAGAAAACTACTCACTCATGGAGAGAGGGGAGACGGAGGAAGAAAGTAATGAAGCCATAGTCTAGCCCAAAAATCAGGAGATTAATCCTTATGCTAGAGACAATAAAATGGCTTAGTTCTTTGTTCCTTGCTCCAGAATTAAAGAACGGAGAAAAGAAGATTAAGACTATGGGGGAATGAAGAGAACAAGTATGAAAGAACTATGGTTGAACTAAAATCTACTTTATTGCATAATAAGAAGATGATTACAAGACTAAATGCTTCATAATCCCAATACAAAGAAATCCAAGATGCCTCAGGAGGAGGAAATGCCCCTCCTTTTATAGGAGAAGAAGGAGGCACTTTTACAATTATGTTGAGGGTTTTTTAGGCTGGCGGCTGGGATTTGGGTTGTCTGTGCGCCGCCAACCGACCGGTTCAGAAATGAACCGATCGGCTGGAAGATTCTGGAATGCGGCAGCCAATCGATCGGCTGCCAACCCTAATTAGGGTGGCGGCGCAATCCAACCCACTCGGTGTCATTTCTTCTCATCAATAGGGCACCAACCGAGCATTTGGTTTACGAATCGGGCGATCTCGGTCAGTTGTCTGATGAGAGCAATGATCGAAGCTTGAAGGTAAATCGAGTGTTTCACTTGGTCAGACGATCGGGTCGATAAGGTGAGACGATCGGTTGACAATACCAGTCGATCAGCTCAGGTCCTGAAACTGCAATAAAATGCACATGATTATCATATTTGTGATAAAAAATGAGAAAATATCAATTTGTGCAATTTCAAGAGATGAATGGAGTATTTCTATGTGACAAGCTTAATAATTCGCAGAAAAGATGTGCTGAAATAGCACGCATCAAAATATCGCGGACTTAAAGTTTTGCTTGTCCTCAAGCAATTAAAAAATCAAAATGATTCAAAAATTTTGAAATAACAAATTCATCCTCCCTAGATTAGCAATTCTTCTATCCTTTTCATGGCCAAGCGACCCATCTCCTAGAACCACAAATTGCAAGCACTATGTTTCTCAAGAAAACATTTTTCATAACTTAATTTTTTTTAAACTTATGCTTTGTAAAGACAACCTAGATCTAACTTGCGCTTCGACACTCATCATTTTTTTTGGGTTGATTATTGCACGGGAATAGAGAATTTGAGGTGTGACGGAAAAATCCCTCCTCTATTCGACTTGGGATATAATTTTTTCATAGACTTGTGATTACATTGACTACAATTTTTTTGTGTGTGCTCTTTTTGGCATCTTTTGATGGTACACCCCTTTGTGGGGTATGGAAGAAGGGCATGCCACCCCGGACTTAGGGTTTGGCGTGCGATTTATTTTTCCCGTGCAACAAAAAACTTTTTTTTTGAGTTGTCGTTGCATAAGATAGAAGAGACATGTAGCTACATTATATAAGAGTAAAAACAAATAAGTTAATATAATGCTAAAATTAAGAAAATTTGCATTTGATTCTATTTGATACTCTAAGGCTTTCCACTGTTTCCAAAAATTGCTATCATGATCATAGGGAACTTGATATTGCAAAGTTTTTTGAAATAAAGATGATAATGCAATTTATTTTTGAAGATAAAGTACAACATTCAGCCGGGTAGATAAAGGCCTTATGTTTGAAAGTAAACAAAAAAAATAGAAATGCAGAAGAAAATGTTGAAAAGGGAAGATAAAGGGTGGATCACGTACCACCCACCCCCACCCCGGACTTAGAAATTTGCTCGACCCGAGCAAACTCTAAGAGTGAGATGGAGGGAAGAGTCACTGCGGTGGAGGGTGTTGCTGGTGGGAGGAGTAATAGTTTGCCCAATAAGGAGAATCAGGGTGCGGATAACTTTGTTGTGCTCCATACTCGTCATAAGCTGGTCGACTAGGGGCATAGTGACCGCAGTCCACATGCCAAGACTCTTGCGAACGCTGCATCCGGTACATGTGATTGAGCTGGTGGCCCTGTCTCTGCTGCTCTTGCTGAATCTCATCCAGCTGAGTCTGGATCTCGTAGAAGCCGTAAGGACCGGAGTCGTCGTCTGGTCGCCGCCTGGTGCGACGTATGGAAGGTGGTGGTGGTGGTCCAGTGTCATCGTCGTGTGCCTCTAAAGAGAGGTTGTGGCTCGGGGAAGGTGTCTGGATCTGGATGCTCTAGGTAGAATCTCTTGATATGGCATGCTAAATCATTCAACTCGTAGACGTAGTGCAAACTGCGAATGTAACGGGAGCTGGAGGACCACCTGAGTGTCTTTGAACAAAAGGTAATAAATGCTCTCCATGCCCAAACAGATAAACCTACTATTCTTCAAATAGTGAGTGTTGATGAGGTGATTTTTGAGCTCAAGCAGAGGAAAGGCGATGTGGGTGTAGCCCAAAAAGATGGCGAGTTGGGTAACATAGTGGCCAATGCGGAAAGAAGAGGAAGTGGCTCGGCTAGCTTGGGTACCAAAATGCTCAGTGATAGCATTGCCCCAGTTAAAAGGTTCTTCATGTAAAAGACACCAAAGGGCATAAAGCTCTACCTGAGTAATTGCGCCCTGAGTACCTTCCCGACTGAAAATGGTGCAAGCCAAAATACGGTGAAGGTAACGGACCACTGGGTTGTGAATGCAGGAGGCCTCGGGCCCACTAGGAAGACGGGGAAGAAGCCCGGTAATCTCTGCCCAAAACTTATCTCTGTTGTAATGGTCTGGGTAGGAGTCATGAGACCGCGCCATACATTGTTCCAGCCAATAGTCATCCCTGTCGTCGAGGATAAAAGAAGTGATTTGCTTGGCGGATGATTCCAGATTTTCCCCAAAAATCTGGTATTTACAACTCGAGTTTCCGAAAGAATAGTGTAACCTGCGGAAAGTGCTCAAAAACTCGAGGGTAAGATCACAGTAGATGGAGGTGACATGGTAGGGAAAGACAAGGATGTGGTTTCTGTGGAGGATATCGTCGACGGCGTCACGGATGCCCAAAGCATCAAGGGTTGTGCCGCATGCCCAACAAGGCAAGGAAACACCAATTGCGAACATATCCTCATAACGCGGGCGGTGTTCAGCGCTAGTGAACTGGTCGTAGCTACCCGGAATAGGTGCTATATGGGGTGAACGGGGGGTGGTCGAATCTGGATCATTGGCTGCCTTTTGAGTTCCCTCCATCTCGCGGAGAAGCTCATCCGCCTCGTCGATGTCCCGAAGCATCTCCTCGACTAACTTGGGAGAAGACTCACCCATAGGAGAGGGTGTGCGGAAATGGATTCCGGGATGAGAACTGGAACGGCGAGGAGGATCCCTGGAAGAGGATGCAGGGGCCTTGCCTTTGCCCTTGCGAAAGAAGCTGAACATCACTACTGCAGAGATAAAATGATCAGTTGAGGACATAAATGATCGTCTGCGGAAGCCAACTGATCGTCTGGTAGCTGAAACGGGCGTTTTCGGCGTCTGAGACGGGCGGCTGGAGGCACCAACAGTCGGTTGTCTAAATCTGAGTACTCAGCGAATCTGGTGACAGCTGTCTTGTTGAGGAGCAGGGATGGTAGCGACGCGAATGACGTCGGTCGTCTGGAGAAACCAACCGATCGTCGGGCAGCTGAAATGGGCGTTTCGGCCCCTAAGACGGGCGACTGGATACACCAACGGTCGGCTGAGTCTAGATCTGAGCACTCAGCCGATCTGGCCGTCGTTGAGGAGCTGGAATGGTGGTGATGCAAGCTTCCGACAGTTGTCTGGAGAGCAAGACGGGCGGCGGTAGATTCAGGCGGGCGACGGTCGAGCCAGGCGGGCAGTTGAAAACTGATGGTGCGGAAAAGCTAGACGGCTGGCTCAGGTGAGAGCGGGCGGTTCGAAAACCAGACGGTCGGCTCAGGTGAGACGTCCGGCTGAGAACTATGATCAGAGAGGCGGCGAGCTCAAGCGATCGAGTGAACAGCGAGGGAGGCGGCTAGGGTAAGCGAGGAGATGGGAGAGCGGTCTTGCGTTCCGAGTGTTATATAGAATAATGGATCGACAAGCCAATCGGTTGGACAGCAAGACGATCGGATGGTCTGCCTCGGGCGCCAACACGAAACTGTAAAGGATAGAGGCCGCATTCAAGGTTTTTGGAACGGTCGGCGGACGAGTCGAGCGTCTGGAAATCCAACCGGTCGTTTCGCTTTCAGTCTCGAATCGAGTGTCTGGAAATGCGAACCGATCAGCTCGACAGAAGGAACAAGGAAAAATAGAACGGAAAAACAAAAACAAGAAAACAAACGAGAAGGGAAGATTGTGTTTGGTTGCCTCCAAACTAGCGCCTTATTTTACGTCGTGGCTAGACCAAGATCAGATTAATTGGAATCCGGGGGAGGTGAAGGGTCAGTGAGGTTCAGATCCTGCAAGGGTGGAAATTTGGTTGAGTCTGAAGTGACAACATCTTCAGTGGTGATATATCTTTTAAGACGGTGCCCATTGACCTTAAACTCGCCCAGAACTTTATCCCATAGGAGAAAGGCACCATGTGGGTAAGCACATTTTACAATGTATGGGCCATACCACCTTGACTTGAGTTTTCTAGGAAAAAGTCGTAATCTTGAATTAAAAACTAAAACTTGATCCCCTTCTCTAATATCTTTGTGCTTAATATGGCCATCATGCCACATTTTCGTTCGGTCTTTGTAGATTCTTGCATTTTCGTAGGCACTCATCCTAAGTTCATCAAGTTCATTTATTTGGAGATAATGTTTCTCTCCGGCCATGGAAAGGTCGAAGTTCAAAGTTTTGATGGCCCAGCTTGCTTTGTGCTCTAGTTCTATTGGTAAGTGACATGACTTACCATAGATCAGTCTGAAAGGGGTGGTGCCAATGGGTGTTTTGTAGGCAATACGATATGCCCACAGAGCGTCATTGATTTTTAACTCCCAATCTTTCCTAGTGCGTCCAACAGTTTTTTCTAAAATTGATTTTATTTGTCTGTTGGATACTTCTACCTGCCCACTGGTCTGAGGATGGTAAGGAGTGGCGACTTTGTGATAAACCCCATATTTTTTCAAAAGAGCCTCAAAACTTTTCTCCAAAAAATGGGATCCCCCGTCAGAAATGACGGTGCGAGGGACTCCAAATCTAGGAAAATGATATCTTTAAAAAGTTTCTTAACGGGTTTAGAGTCACATGTTTTAGTGGGTATGGTTTCAACCCACTTTGACACGTAATCGACTGCGACTAAAATGTAAGCAAACCCATAAGAAGAAGGAAATGAGCCCATATAGTCGATTCCCCAGACATCAAAAATCTCTAATTCCTACCAAGAGGTGAGGGGCATTTGGTCACGCTTGGAAATATTACCCGTCCTTTGACATTGGTCACATGAAAGCACATAATCATACGAGTCTTTAAAGATGGTGGGCTAAAAGAATCCGCATTGTAGGACCTTTCTAGCCATTTTTTGTGAACTCATGTGACCACCATAGGGGCCAGAGTGACATTGTTCCAAAATGGCAATGCTTTCTTCGTGGGATACACAACGACGATATAAACCATCGGCGCAAAGTCGAAACAAATAAGGTTCATCCCAATAATAATTTTTCACATCTTGTAAAAACTTAGCTTTAGAGTGTCCCGTAAACTCGGGGTGCAATACACCTGCAGCTAAATAGTTTACAAAATCAGCAAACCAAGGAAATTGGGAGTCTACCTTGAGCAATTGGTCATCGGGTAAAGATTCATTTATTGGATTTTCATCAATGGGGTTATAGCTAAGTCTACTGAGGTGGTTAGCCACGACATTTTCAGATCCCTTTTTGTCTAGGATTTCTATATCAAATTCCTGCAATAACAAAATCCATCTTATGAGTCTAGGCTTGGCATCTTTTTTGGTCATGAGGTAGCGAATAGCTTCATGATCAGTGTAAACAACAACCTTTGAACCAACAAGATATGAGCAAAATTTATCGAATGCATAAACAATGGCTAGCATTTCTTTTTTGGTGACTATGTAATTTCGCTGAGCTTCATCTAAGGTCTTGGATGCATAATAAATGACATGGTGTTTTTTGTCAATTCTTTGTCCTAAAATGGCACCTACAGCAAAATCACTAGCATCACACATGATTTCAAAGGGTAAGGCCCAGTCAGGAGCACGGATGATAGAAGTGGTGGTGAGAGCCTTTTTCAAACATAGAAAGCTCTCCATGCATGCTATATCAAAATGGAAAGGCACCTCCTTTTGAATAAGATTGGTGAGAGGTTTTGTGATTTTGTAAAAATCACGGATGAGTCGCCGATAGAAACCGGCGTGTCCTAGGAAGGCTCGGATGTCTTTGACTGAGGTTGGGGGAGGCAGCTTGGTGATGACCTCAATCTTAGCTTGGTCTACTTCAATGCCCTGGTTTCTCACCTTATGGCCTAGAACAATACCCTCCTTGACCATGAAGTGACACTTCTCCCAATTAAGGACTAAGTGTGATTCAATGCATCTATCAAGGACAAGGGAGAGGTTTTGAAGGCAGGAATCAAAACTGTCTCCATAGACAGAGAAATCGTCCATGAACACTTCCATGATAGTTTCAGTTAACCCTGAAAAAATGGCAGACATACATCTTTGAAAAGTGGTAGGTGCATTGCACAGGCCAAAGGGCATTCGTCTAAAAGTGTATGTACCAAAAGGGCATATGAAAGTGGTCTTCTCTTAGTCTTCAGGATGAATGGGAATCTGATAAAAACCCGAGTAGTCATCTAAATAGCAAAAGTATTGTTGATGAGCTAAACGTTCAAGAACTTGATCGAGGAAGGGAAGAGGGAAGTGGTCTTCCCTAGTTTCTTTGTTGAGTTTCCTATAGTCAATGCACATCCTCCACCCTATGACGGTACGGGTGGGGATGAGCTCATTCTTCTCATTCCTAATGACTTTAGTCCCACCCTTTTTGGGGACGACCTGGACAGGGCTGACCCAAGGAGAGTCAGAGATGGGGTAGATGATTCCTGCAGTCAAAAGTTTAATTACTTCAAGACGAACAACTTCCTTCATGTTTGGGTTGAGTTTCCTTTGCGGGTCTCGGGAAGGTTTACTATTTTCAATCATTGGGATTTTGTGGATGCAAATGGATTAATCTATCCCAACTAAATCTGTCATTTTGTACCCTAAAGCTATTTTTCGTTTCCTAAGTTCTCTCATAAGCATGTTTTCTTGTTCAATGGTAAGGTCAGAATTGATAATGACAGGGCATAATTGTTTTTCATCTAGAAAGACATATTTCAGGCCTATGGGGAGAGTCTTCATTTCTAGGGCCTTTGGTGGTTCAGGTCGTTCTTCTATGGTGGAGATCATTTTAAGGTCTTCAATCTCAGCACATGGGATTTCCTCAAAGTTGTCCAAATGAATCTTGAGTTGATTTGATGGTTCATTATCAAAATCACATTCGGTGGGGATGGTGAGAGTAGTGTGTAGGGGATCATCAACTAATTCCCATTCTTGCCTTAGTTGGGTTAATTCATCAATGCAATCAAGGAGGTAGACTTCTTCCTCAAGACTAGGTCCCCTCATGCTTTCAAACACCCTAAACTATAGGGTTTGCTTCCCTAGCCTTAACAAAATGGTACCAGCCTCAACATCAATTAAGGCACGAGCAGTGGCTAAGAAGGGACGTACGAAAATGAGAGGGTAGCGTAAAACTTCCTTGATATCCATGATCACAAAATCACAAGGGACGTATGCATCATTTCCAACTTTAACCGAAATGTCTTCTATGACTCCCATGGGTTTAGTTGTGGATGAGTCTGCCCGTTGGATGGTCATGGTTGTGGGTAACATGTCATTGAATCCTAGTCTTTTGCAAAGACTATATGGCATGATGAATATACTGGCTCCTAAATCTATTAGGCCTTTCCTACAAGCATTGTCACCCAAGTAGCATCCTATTCCAAAAGAACCTGGATCCTTCTGTTTTTAGGCATCTTACTTAGGATAATGTCTGATGTGGTCCTAGCAAGTTTAACAGTCTCGTATTCTTTAGTAACATACTTCCTAGTCAAGAGAGATTTCATGTACTTGGACCAGGCGGGCATGTCTGCCAAAGCATCAAGGAAGGGAATGTCGACATGTATTTTTTTCATAGCATCCCTAAATTTCATGAAGCATGCATCAATTCTTGTTTTTTTGAGGCGGGCTTGATAGGGAGGTCAGGGTTTGTAAAGTGGTTCTTCATCTTCCACTTGAGGGGTTTCGGGGACGGATGGTTTGGGTGTGGCTTCGGGTTCGACAACTACCATGTCCTCATCCTCGAATTCTAGAGGTGGGTCTGAAGATTTTTCTGGAGGGGGAAGGGTGTGCACTTTTCCCGAACGAGTAGAGACAACCTTGAGTTGTTCAGGATTGTGGAAACACATCCCATTATCACACAGATAATGAGGTGTTACGCGAAAACGTGCGGAAAACACCATAACCACAGATTATCAAAAACACGGGTTAATTAAAACCGATTGTGGAAAATTGATAAACTGTGAAACTATTACTTTCCAGTCCTCATCCTGCACAGAAACATGTCATATAAATATGTACATACACAAGATCTGACACGTGTCCACAGCTCAGGAACAGCTGTCCATCCATCACATGAGTTCACCACCTGTTCATATATACATAAAGTCCCACATCCGGCCAACAGCAGGATATACAGATATCATCGAACGATCTTCATGAAATATCATCAAAACACTGCCAAGGACCTGAGAGTACAGGGATGACTCTAGACTCTACTACAAAACATCAAAACAGCAGCATGTCCAACGCTTGCCTTCTATTGTTCCTCAAGTTGCTCATCCGCAACACCACAACCACGACCACATCTACCTCGACCACCTAAAAAGGGTGTAAACCAGTGGAGTGAGACAATTGAACAATTGTCCCAGCGGGAAACATAGCTCCCCACCGCAACTACAGAACCTCAGCAAAATAAACCATAACAGCAATTATAACTTGAGCAGATATATCAGAAGCAGTTACATATATATATAGCAAGATCATTCTTACCGGCAAGCATACCAGCTGTACTAAAGCGTAAAACCAGATGTCTTTCAAAGGAACATGACTATCAAGATAAGATATATCAACATGTAACAGGATTATTAGAACAAGATATAATGTCACATAACATGATTATCAAGATAAGACAGATTGCCACATAACCTGCAAGGTATAACAAACAAGGCCTCGACCAATGTTTCGTGTTTGATTTGATCAGTAAATACTAAACGGTTGTATTACATTTTATTATGCCCTGAGGATTTGAACCGTACCGTTCAAATCCAACCTTCGGTTACGAAACCCAAGACGGTGCCATACAAGGTCAATGGAAGAGCCAGACTCCACGACCTCCCACCTCATGGTCAGTACATGAGTACAACACAAGCAGGACCGCAGTCACATGCTGAAGTGGTCTAAGCCACAGGGTTAGCTCCATAGGCTACCCATTCTCTAGCCCGCCTTGGTACAGGTCACGGCGCTAGTAAAACTGAGCCACGGGCCTGATCACCGTGCTCTGAGCCATGAACGCATTCATGCTCCATACATCACATATCCTGAGCCATGGGCCTGTTCACCATGCTCTACACACATATCTGAGTCTGCAACCGAAGTTACACTCTTACCTCCTCATTTTCAGGCTAGGAGCAACCTACACATATTCAACAATATGCGCTTCCAGGTTAACCCGTAGGAAAACCTGTTTCACCATCACCAAGTCCTGACGATGATGGATCTATGGCCAGGGCAAACTACATGATATTTTTCACTGTGATTAATTAGTATCTTTTAGATGGATTGCAGGATTCAACCAAGTTGTATAACATGCAAAGATATAACAGAAAGTAAACAACCTATATTATAATCTGAGTACGTCAACCTGACCCATCTCAAGGGTCCAACATCACATGTTACCACTTGGCCTCTTGCCAACCATCCAGATCCATCTCAAGGATCACCACATACCGTAGGGTCTCAACCCCTCATCATGTATTGTTACTGCCTCTCAAGGCTCACATCATCATCATGGGACCAACATATCCTACATACAGCCTCATAAGATAATTATCAAGTAATGATACTCATAAATTTCATAGCCTTCTTATGGATAAAACATCACCTGCAAGGTTAGGGTGTACTATAATTGAAGATTCAACATAAGGAAGATGCTCACTATCATGAAATATCATTCAAGATAATCTACTTATCAATATGACAGATATTTGGTAATCAAGTATGTTAAGTACATCATTAAACAACCATACTGATACTTACCCTTATATCGAGATTGTACAAACAATCAGGGTATATAGAGATCATGTTGTGTTTACAGAACCAACACTATTATTAACAAGGTCATTACTATTGCCATCAACTATTGTCATCTTTATCATGAAGCAACCTTTAATGTAACTGTCACTTAGCATCATTATTACCAACATTATTATCATTAAACAAACTACTAGAGTAGTTATCATCATCTTCTTTATCATTAACAATTAAGCATAAGGGTCACATCATGCATCAATTACATGAGGGCTAACATCATATAAATTACTATCATTAGCATCCTTATTGTTTGCAAGGCTTCATATACATTGTTGATAACCCAAACACCACCATTGTTTTATTTGGTTTATGCATAAGCATCCTCTTCCACCACAAAAGAGATTATCACCAAAGGAACTCATACCCTCACTATAGCCTCACAACCCTCATCTAAAACCTATCATCCAACATGGGTATCGGCCAACCTCACTAACCCTATCGACCATCACCCACTACTACCCTATCGGCCAACACACTCTACTAACCCTATCGACCATCACACTCATGCACATAGGGTAGGGTATCGCCCAACATGGCTATCGGCCATTAGGGTATCACCCATCATGGTGTCGTCCATTAGGGTATCGCCCATCATGGTGTCGTCCATTAGGGCTATCGGCCATTAGGGTTATCGGCCACCATGGCCCAAGGCTTATCGCCCAACCCTAACACTCATGGCACTACATGACCCTATCGTCCACCACATGGACAAGGAGATAACTCGACACAAGAGCACCCACTCTATCATCCAACACAAGGACATCCATATCGGCCAACAAGAGGAAGGGTATCGTTCATCTCCAAGGTACTCATCATATCGGCCAACAAACCCTAGCTCACCCTATCGCCCCACACATGGGCAAGGGTATCGGCCACCCACAAGGACTCATCCTATCGTCCACCCAAGGTGCCATGTCGCCCAACATGGTCACCATGTCGGCTAACACAAGAACAAAAGGGGACCATATCGGCCAACTCAGAGACAAAGGTGTTGCTCAACCCAAGGTTACTCATATCGTTCAACTTAAGGGCAAGTGTGTCACCCAACACACTCACAAGGAAGGGGTATCGCCCAACCCAAGGTCATCTTCAACCTCCAACACAAAGAGCACAAACCCTAAAAAGCAAAGGTATACAAAGGAACCCTAAAACCCTAGAGGGGGATATCGGCCACTAAAGTACATAAGAAAGATGTACAAGCAAGGAACTAAGCTAGACTACTAACATATAACAAGATCAAAGCTAGAGGTAAAAGAGTTAGGGTTAGAAACTATGTAACCCGCCTTAAGCCCCAAGCTCCAAAGCACTCTAAGGTCCAAATCTATCGTCCACCAGGCTGCTCCAGGAAGGTGTATCGGCCACCACTTCAGCTCCAAGGAAGTGTATCGGCCACCACTTCAGCTCTAAGGAAGTGTATCGGCCAACACAAGCAAGATGGAGAGGGATATCGTGCACCAAGGGTGGAGGGGAGACCAAAAGAGCAAAGGAGACTAAGGCAAGGAGAAGAGCTACCTATATAGGAGGGAAGGGAGGAGAAACCAAGGTACAACCATGCTATGTGTCGCCCACCCAAGGGACACATGTCCACCAACTCAAGCCACCTCTCATGCAAGCCATAAGGCACTTGTCCAAGATGTGCACCATGTGTCCATCAACCAAGCCAAGCCATCTGGGCGACACAACAAGAGCTACTGAGCGACACACCAAGCAACTGGGTGACACACCACCTGCCCTGGGTGACACAAGGCTCAAGCAAGCCCAAACAAGGAACTTCAAGGCCCAAACAAGCTCAACTCAGGCCCAAAGGACTCAAACAACAAGCCCAAGCCTTCCTATCAACCCTAGAGGAAGCAAAGAGGAAAAACATCTCACAAGATGGCAAACTTGCCCACAAAACCCTAAACTTGGGTTATTTGCAAGTAGCCCCTCGAAAACAAAGCACAACCAAACCCTAATCACCACTAAAGGTGATTAGCAAGCACCAAAGCACCAAGATCAAGCAAAACAAACAGGGTAAACCCTAAACGCAGGTCAGGGTCCTTACAGCCATGAACCTCTACAAAAGGATTTCGTCCCCGAAATCTGAAGAGAAAAGCGAGGGATACTTCCTCCTCATCTCTTCCTCAAGCTCCCACGTGGCTTCCTCAACGCCACGGTGATGCCAAAGGACCTTCACAAGAACCAGATCCTTTCTCTTCAGCTTCTTGACTCTTCTGTCAAGGATCATCATAGGACCCTCTTCATAAGTCACATCTTTGTCAAGCTCAACTTCAACTGGTTGTATCATTGTTCCTGTATCCGGATGACTTTTCTTCAGCATACTGACATGGAACACTGGATGTAACCTGTGCAACTCTGGAGGCAACTCTAACTCGTAAGCCACCTTGCCAACACGTGCTAAGACTGGGTAAGGCCCCATATATCTGGGAGCTAACTTACCCTTCCGGCCAAACATCAGCACACCTTTCCACGGAGAGACTTTAAGATACACCTTGTCTCCCACCTGGAACTCCAAGGGTCGTCGGCGATTGTCTGCATAAGACTTCTGCCTGTCTTGTGCCGCTTTCAACTGTTGTTGTATCACCTTGATCTTTTCTGTCGTTTGCTGTACTAACTCAGGGCCCAAAAGCTGATATTCACCTGATTCATACCAACACAAAGGAGATCTGCACTTCCTCCCATATAAAGCCTCATAGGGAGCCATGTCAATGCTCCGCTGATAGCTATTGTTGTAGGCAAACTCTATCAAACTGAGATGTACGTCCCAACTGCCTAGGAACTGCAAAACACAAGCACGAAGAAGATCCTCCAAAGTCTGAATAGTCCTCTCAGACTGTCCATCTGTCTGCGGGTGGAAAGCGGTACTGAACTTCAATTGTGTTCCCATCGCCCTGTGCAACTGTTCCCAAAAACGACTTGTAAATTGAGGACCTCTATCAGAAACTATCGTTGCTGGCACACCATGCAAACGAACTATCTCATCCACATATACTCGGGCGAGCTTTTCAGCTGTATACGTGGTCTTCACAGGTATGAAATGGGCAGACTTCGTTAATCTGTCCACTATCACCCAAATGGAATCATGATTCCTAGTTGTCCTGGGTAGACCAACTACGAAATCCATAGTTATATGATCCCATTTCCACTGTGGTATAGGCAAAGGTTGCAACGTACCTGTCGGCTTTTGATGCTCAGCCTGTACTTGCTGACATACCGCACACCTTGCCACAAACTCAGCTACATCTTTCTTCAGGCCGGGCCACCAATACAAGTCCTTCAGACTATGATACATCTTGGTGACACCTGGATGCATAGCATACATCGACGTGTGTGCTTCCTCGAGCACCAACTTCCTCAGATTATCAGCATCTGGAACCACCATCCTATTATGATAGCAAACCACTCCATCCTCGGACTCATGGAACCCATCACGCTTTTTGCTGCCAAACTCTGATCTGATTAGCTGTAATGTACATCCGTTTGCTGTGCATCCTTGATCTGCTGTCTCAACGTGGGCTTGATTTGCATCTGTGCTAAAAGTCCAGCTAACGAGGAAACCTCCATCTGTACGTTCATCTGCCGTAAGGAGACTAACATGTCCCGCCTATGGCATACCAAAGAACTCATCTGTGCCTTCTTGGGAGTAGAAGACTTTCTGCTAAGCGCGTCTGCTACCACATTCACCTTACCAGGATGATACTTGATAGTGCAATCATAATCATTGATCAACTCCATCCACCGACGCTGTCGCATGTTCAACTCTTGCTGTGAGAAGATGTACTTCAGATTCTTGTGATCTGTAAAGATCTGACACACTTCCCCATAAAGATAGTGTCTCCAAATCTTTAACGCATGAACCACTGCTGCCAGCTCCAAGTCATGGGTCGGATAGTTCTCCTCGTGTTTCTTAAGCTGTCGCGAAGCAAAAGAAACCACATGATCTTCCTGCATCAGCACACAACCCAAACCTTTCTTGGACACATCACAGAAAACAACATAGCCTTTTCCAGATTCTGGCAAGATCAACACTGGAGCACTGGTTAGCTTTTCCTTCAAACTTTGGAAAGCTTGCTGACATCGATCATTCCAAACAAAAGGTACATCCTTCCGGGTCAACTTCGTCATCGGTAGAGCTATCGAACTAAAGTCCTTGATAAACCTCTGGTAGTATCCTGCTAAGCCAAGGAAACTACGAACTTCCGTCGGCGTCTTCAGCTGTTCCCAGTCCGCAACGGATTCCACTTTCTTCAGATCTACTTTGACTCCTTCAGCAGATATCACATGACCTAAGAAAGTCACTTCATCCAACCAGAACTCACACTTACTAAACTTAGCATACAACTGATGTTGACGAAGGAGAGTCAATGCTTGACGAAGATGTTGCTCATGCTCTAGCCGGTTCCGACTATAGATCAAGATGTCGTCTATAAAAACTACAACAAACTGATCTAAGAACGGACGAAACACTCTGTTCATCAGGTCCATGAAAGCAGCAGGTGCATTGGTTAATCCAAACGGCATAACCACAAACTCAAAATGACCATACCTCGTCTTAAAAGCTGACTTTGGTATGTCATCCGCCTTTATCCTCAACTGATGATATCCAGACCATAGATCGATCTTCGAAAACACTATATCACAATGCAACTGATCGAACAGGTCATCTATCCTCGGCAACGGGTACTTATTCTTGATCGTGACCTTGTTCAACTGTCGGTAGTCTATACACAACCGCATCAAACCATCCTTCTTCTTAACGAACAACACGGGAGCACCCCAAGGTGACGTGCTCGGTCTGATGAAACCTTTCTCCAACAACTCTTGTAACTGCTTCTTCAACTCTACCATCTCTGCTGGAGCCATCCTATAAGGTGTCTGTGCAATCGGCTGCATTCCCGGAACCAGATTGATCTCAAAATCGATCTCTCGGGGTGGAGGAACACCAGGAAACTCCTCGGGAAACACATCTGCAAACTCTCGGACCACTGACACTTCTTCAAGGTTAAGGCCTTTCGCCTTGGTATCCACAACAGTATCCACAACGTGAGCTAAGAACGCCTCACATCCTTGTCGCAACAACCTATCTGCCACCATAGCTGACACCAGACACGTCGGAAGAATCTTCCTATCTCCCTGGAAGATCCACTTCTCTCTAGCAACATCAAACACCTCCTTCTTGGAACCACAGTCCAAGACAACCTTATACTTCTCTAAGGTATCCATCCCAAGAATAACATCGAAACCATGCATATCAAGTGGTATGAGATCCACCTGAATGTTGTGTCCCGAAAAAGACAAAACACAAGATGGACACTCTTCTCGAAGCAAAGAGGAACCATCAAGAGGGGTTTCTAGCAACAAGCTATCCTTCTTACAACTAACAGGTAGATGACAGTTTTCAAGCATACTATAGGCGATAAAAGAGTGTGTAGCACCCGGGTCAACCAGAACAGATATAAAGCAAGAAGAAGACATATCAGAATGAAATAACTCCATCTGACCTGTCACCACTCGCGGGTTGACTATCGCCTCCGGCTGATTCATGGCATAGAATCGAGCCGTAGCTTGATGTCCACGACCTCCGCTCCCTTGAGCAGACGATCCAGCTTGAGACGCTTGATCGCGTCCTCGTCCTCTGCTACCACTGGGCTGTGGTCTCTTAGACTTCTGGAAACTCTTCCTTGGTTGCTGCGTCACTTCAACATCTCTATTCGGGCAATTGAACTTCCAATGCCCGACTTGTCCACAGAGATGACATGCTCTATTGTCAACTCGTGGCCTAGATGGCCCTGTCACTGCCACCGAAGCTGAGCTGTGCGCCTTAGATGGTGAAGAAACATAACCTTTTCCCTTACTCAGAGACCACTGAGATGGTACACCAGCACTTCTCATCACTGACGGTGCTGAAAACCTGGGTTTCTTGAAGCCACCAAACCTTCGTCCTTGAAACTGAGCAGGTCTTTTAAGAGACACCAACTCTCTTTTCTCCCTTACTGTCCTCTCGATCCGTCGAACTAATTCCACAAACGTAGCAAACCGCTCTCGGTTTTCCAGCGCAGACACAGGGGTTGTCAACTCAGCACTCAAACCCTTCTCGAAACGTCTGATCCGTTCATCATCTGTCGCCGCCATGTGAGGACAGAACCTCAACAGATCCATAAACTTAGCTTCATACTCGGTGATGTTCATCGTTCCTTGCCGCAACTTCTCAAACTGAATGATCTTCTCATCCAGGTACGTCTTTGGAAAGTATCTGGTGACGAACTCGCGCCGAAACACTTCCCAACAGATCACCTCACCAGGCCGCTTCTCTTCATCGATGGTCCACCAGTGACCAGCACTACCCTTCAAAAGGTAGACAGCATGCTTTACTTTGTCTGCTTCGGGGATGTCGAGGATCCGGAAAGCCTTTTCAAGACTTGTCAGCCACAGATCTGCCTCCGCTGGATCAGCCGTTCCAGCATAATCTGAAGCTCTGACTCGGTGAAGCCGCTCAAAGGTCTTCCCAATACTCGATGCTTCTCTATGGGGAACCTGTGCTCGCGGAGGAGGCACTGGTAATCGCTCAACCATGAGATTCATCGTAGCCATTAACTGCCCCATAAGCTATTGGTAGGCAGGGTGTTCAAGTATGGCTGGGTCTGGTTGGGGGACCTCAGGCACCCGATCTTCATGTGCCCGTCCATCTGCTCCATCAACCGATGCAGCATAACTATGCTCAAGAGCATGTTCTTCGTGGTTTCCAGACATCTTGGTTTTTCTTATGCTGAGGGCAGAAGATTTTTGTAAGATATCCTGGAAAACTCATAAGAACAGACTCAACCTAGTCCTAGATCCATGTAGACTCAGCGAACCTAGAGCTCTGATACCAAAACTTGTGTCAACACATCCCATTATCACACAGATAATGAGGTGTTATGCGAAAACGTGCGGAAAACACCATAACCACAGATTATCAAAAACACGGGTTAATTAAAATCGATTGCGGAAAACTGATAAACTGTGAAACTATTACTTTCCAGTCCTCATCCTGCACAGAAACATGTCATATAAATATGTACATACACAAGATCTGACACGTGTCCACAGCTCAGGAACAGCTGTCCATCCATCACATGAGTTCACCACCTGTTCATATATACATAAAGGCCCACATCCGGCCAACAGCAGGATATACAGATATCATCGAACGATCTTCGTGAAACATCGTCAAAATACTGCCAAGGACCTGAGAGTACAGGGATGACTCTAGACTCTACTACAAAACATCAAAACAGCAGCATGTCCAACGCTTGCCTTCTACTGTTCCTCAAGCTGCTCGTCCGCAACACCACAACCACGACCACGTCTACCTCGACCACCTAAAAAGGGTGTAAACCAGCGGAGTGAGACAATTGAACAATTGTCCCAGCGGGAAACATAGCTCCCCACTGCAACTACAGAACCTCAGCAAAATAAACCATAACAGCAATTATAACTTGAGCAGATATATCAGAAGCAGTTATATATATATAGCAAGATCGATCTTACCGGCAAGCATACCAGCTGTACTAAAGCGTAAAACCAGATGTATTTCAAAGGAACATGACTATCAAGATAAGATATATCAACCTGTAACAGGATTATTAGAACAGGATATAATGTCACATAACCTGATTATCAAGATAAGACAGATTGCCACATAACCTGCAAGGTATAACAAACAAGGCCTCAACCAATGTTTCGTGTTTGATTTGATCAGTAAATACTAAACGGATGTACTACATTTTATTATGCCCTGAGGATTTGAACAGTACCGTTCAAATCCAACCTTCGGTTACGAAACCCAAGACGGTGCCATACAAGGTCAATGGAAGAGCCGGACTCCACGACCTCCCACCTCATGGTCAGTACATGAGTACAACACAAGCAGAACCGCAGTCACATGCTGAAGTGGTCTAAGCCACAGGGTTAGCTCCATAGGCTACCCATTCTCTAGCCCACCTTGGTACAGGTCACGGCGCTAGTAAAACTGAGCCACAGGCCTGATCACCGTGCTCTGAGCCATGAACGCATTCATGCTCCATAAATCACATATCCTGAGCCATGGGCCTGTTCACCATGCTCTACACACATATCTGAGTTTGCAACTGAAGTTACACTCTTACCTCCTCATTTTCAGGCTAGGAGCAACCTACACATATTCAACAATATGCGCTTCCAGGTTAACCCGTAGGAAAACCTGTTTCACCATCACCAAGTCCTGACGATGATGGATCTATGGCCAGGGCAAACTACATGATATTTTTCACTGTGATTAATTAGTATCTTTTAGATGGATTGCAGGATTCAACCAAGTTGTATAACATGCAAAGATATAACAGAAAGTAAACAACCTATATTATAATCTGAGTACGTCAACCTGACCCATCTCAAGGGTCCAACATCACATGTTACCACTTGGCCTCTTGCCAACCATCCAGATCCATCTCAAGGATCACCACATACCGCAAGGTCTCAACCCCTCATCATGTATTGTTACTGCCTCTCAAGGCTCACATCATCATCATGGGACCAACATATCCTACATACAGCCTCATAGGATAATTATCAAGTAATGATACTCATAAATTTCATAGCCTTCTTATGGCTAAAACATCACCTGCAAGGTTAGGGTGTACTATAATTGAAGATTCAACATAAGGAAGATGCTCACTATCATGAAATATCATTCAAGATAATCTACTTATCAATATGACAGTTATTTGGTAATCAAGTATGTTAAGTACATCATTAAACAACCATACTGATACTTACCCTTATATCGAGATTGTACAAACAATCAGGGTATATAGAGATCATGTTGTGTTTACAGAACCAACACTATTATTAACAAGGTCATTACTATTGCCACCAACTATTGTCATCTTTATCATGAAGCAACCTTTAATGTAACTGTCACTTAGCATCATTATTACCAACATTATTATCATTAAACAAACTACTAGAATAGTTATCATCATCTTCTTTATCATTAACAATTAAGCATAACGGTCACATCATGCATCAATTACATGAGGGCTAACATCATATACATTACTATCATTAGCATCCTTATTGTTTGCAAGGCTTCATATACATTGTTGATAACCCAAACACCACCATCGTTTTATTTGGTTTATGCATAAGCATCCTCTTCCACCACAAAAGAGATTATCACCAAAGGAACTCATACCCACACTACAGCCTCACAACCCTCATCTAAAACCTATCATCCAACATGGGTATCGGCCAACCTCACTAACCCTATCGACCATCACCCACTACTACCCTATCGGCCAACACACTCTACTAACCCTATCGACCATCACACTCATGCACATAGGGTAGGGTATCGCCCAACATGGCTATCGGCCATTAGGGTATCACCCATCATGGTGTCGTCCATTAGGGTATCGCCCATCATGGTGTCGTCCATTAGGGCTATCGGCCATTAGGGTTATCGGCCACCATGGCCCAAGGCTTATCGCCCAATCCTAACACTCATGGCACTACATGACCCTATCGTCCACCACATGGACAAGGAGATAACTCGACACAAGAGCACCCACTCTATCATCCAACACAAGGACATCCATATCGGCCAACAAGAGGAAGGGTATCGTTCATCTCCAAGGTACTCATCATATCGGCCAACAAACCCTAGCTCACCCTATCGCCCCACACATGGGCAAGGGTATCGGCCACCCACAAGGACTCATCCTATCGTCCACCCAAGGTGCCATGTCGCCCAACATGGTCACCATGTCGGCTAACACAAGAACAAAAGGGGACCATGTCGGCCAACTCAGAGACAAAGGTGTTGCTCAACCCAAGGTTACTCATATCGTTCAACTTAAGGGCAAGTGTGTCGCCCAACACACTCACAAGGAAGGGGTATCGCCCAACCCAAGGTCATCTTCAACCTCCAACACAAAGAGCACAAACCCTAAAAAGCAAAGGTATACAAAGGAACCCTAAAACCCTAGAGGGGGATATCGGCCACTAAAGTACATAAGTAAGATGTACAAGCAAGGAACTAAGCTAGACTACTAACATATAACAAGATCAAAGCTAGAGGTAAAAGAGTTAGGGTTAGAAACTATGCAACCCACCTTAAGCCCCAAGCTCCAAAGCACTCCAAGGTCCAAAGCTATCGTCCACCAGGCTGCTCCAGGAAGGTGTATCGGCCACCACTTCAGCTCCAAGGAAGTGTATCGGCCACCACTTCAGCTCCAAGGAAGTGTATCGGCCACCACTTCAGCTCCAAGGAAGTGTATCGGCCAACACAAGCAAGATGGAGAGGGATATCGTGCACCAAGGGTGGAGGGGAGACCAAAAGAGCAAAGGAGACTAAGGCAAGGAGAAGAGCTACCTATATAGGAGGGAAGGGAGGAGAAACCAAGGTACAACCATGCTATGTGTCGCCCACCCAAGGGACACATGTCCACCAACTCAAGCCACCTCTCATGCAAGCCATAAGGCACTTGTCCAAGATGTGCACCATGTGTCCATCAACCAAGCCAAGCCATCTGGGCGACACAACAAGAGCTACTGGGCGACACACCAAGCAACTGGGCGACACACCACCTGCCTTGGGCGACACAAGGCTCAAGCAAGCCCAAACAAGGAACTCCAAGGCCCAAACAAGCTCAACTCAGGCCCAAAGGACTCAAACAACAAGCCCAAGCCTTCCTCTCAACCCTAGAGGAAGCAAAGAGGGAAAACATCTCACAAGATGGCAAACTTGTCCACAAAACCCTAAACTTGGGTTATTTGCAAGTAGCCCCTCGAACTCTCAACAAAGCACAACCAAACCCTAATCACCACTAAAGGTGATTAGCAAGCACCAAAGCACCAAGATCAAGCAAAACAAACAGGGTAAACCCTAAACGCAGGTCAGGGTCCTTACAAGGATGTTTGGGGTTGTTTTCATGCTGCCCTGCAAAAGTCCCAGCATGAGGTTTTTGTTGGGCAAACAGATGGGCCAACTGTGCGTCAGTTTCCGTTTGATGGGCTTGAATGGCCACAAGGGTTTGTTCTATGCTTGCCAGGATAGGATGACTTGGGGGAGGAGGAGGAGGGCATTTTGAGGTGGCTGGGGAGGTTGAGGTTGGTTTAGATTTTGGGGTGGAAGGTTTAGGTTTTGGAATTGTTGGTAGTGTTGTCAGTTTTGGTGATTTCCAAAATTTCTTTGATTGTTTTATGGGAATCCAGGTGGTGGTTGATTATTAATTTGAGGGTAGGGGGGCCTTTGTTGGAGTCGGTTAGAGTTCTCGGCAGCTGAAGGGTTCCCATATTGAAAACCAGGGTGGTTTCTAGGTTGGTTGGGATTGTAGTAACTTTGGCCTGGTATTGTATGAATCGAATTGAGGTCTTCTGGTTGTTGTCCTACTTTAGGTTGCATGGGCATGTTGTAGAGATATTGATAGTGGAGGGTGGTATGGTCGTAATCCTTGGCAAATACCACAAAGGGAATCCATGGCTTTTAGTTGTTGGGGTGACTCCCTAAGGGTGACCAAGGATGACTCTAACCGATCTTGTTTTAAGGCAATTAATTTTAGGCTTTCCGCTATGCTTTGGATATCATTATTAACTTCTTCCTTGGCTACCTTAAGGATTCTTCCAATCCCTCTTCTAGCCCTTGTTTCGGAAGCCCGTTTGACTACCTCCCATGCGCTAGTCAAACTTTAATGCATGAAATTTCCTCCATATGAGGAATCGAGAAAGAATTTGGTATCATCATCAACACCACGATAGAAAATCTCTATGAGTTGGGCTTGAGAGATATCATGGTGGGGGCACTTCCTAAGTAAGTCTTTGAACCTTTTCCGGTCTTCACCTAAAGACTCTCCTGGGGACAGAAAAATGAGTTATTTGACCCCTAAGTTCATAGGTGAGAGACGGGGGGTAAAATTTCTCAAGGAACTTGCTTTGTAGAACTTCCCATGTTGTGGCATGTTCTTCGCTCTCCATGGTGTTGTACCACCTACTAGCTTGTCTGGATAGGGAATACTTAAACAACCTAAGGTGGATGGCATCTTCAGAGACACCTGGGAGTTTGTTCAAGGAGCAAAGGTCAATGAACCTTTAAAGATGATCTTGACAACTTTCCCCATTGTTGCCTGAGAAGGGGTTGGCTTGCATCATGGTGATCCATTGTGTTTGGATTTCGAATTGTGGAGCAATAATATCGGGGGGTATAACCGGATGTTGCGCATAGGCCGTTTTGGGAACAAAAAAGTCTTTTAATTGTTTTTTTTCTTTCGGCTTCCCTCCTATCAGCTTCTATGGTTTCTTGTTCAGCCCTAAAGGCTGCTCGCAAAGCGGCTTCTCTTTCCGCTTGTTCGGCTTGGATGAGCTCTCTTTGAGTTGCGAGAGCTTGGTCGATCCTACGGGCGACCTCGTCTTCATTCATTCTCACTAGATTTTGACGGTTGAGACGATGAAAAGTCCTTTCTATTTCCAGATCAAACGGTTGGAAATCGTCATTCGGGCGTCGCATGCACAATTAAAGCAGTTATTCGTGTGCAGAAAAAACGTACTGCCGGAATGGAAACTCGGCAGAAAGAGGAGTACACTTCCGGAATGTTACTCGGAAGGCATAAAAAAGGAAAAAAAGTTTTTCAAAATTGTTTTGGGGTTCGAGAAAACAATCCATTGTCCCCGGCAACGGCGCCAAATTGATAAATGTCGCTTTGCAATATCAATCACTAAGATGGTTAATCCTAGAGTTTAAACCTTTTTTTACTTCCGGTTTTAAGGGTAGTATAGAAGGGTCGATCCCACAGGACAACTTTTTAGAGATTGCTCTTAGAACCCAAAGTTTGAAGAACTTATTATTTGTTTTTGGTATTTTTCTTTTAGATTGAAACAGAAAGCAAAAGTCAAGTTGGGGGTTTGATTGATTACACTAATGCAAGAAATAAAATGCACTTAACAAGAATAAAAATTGCACAAGGAAAAAATAAGATGATTGTTAACACAAGCAAAACTATATGAATGAAAGACTAGGAATTAAAGGAAACAAAGTATGTGGTGGTTAAATCAAGAGATGGAAATCGAGGCCCGTAGGGGTTTTCACCACCTTAGCCTAGGTGATAACAACTAATTCTTAAGCGATTATTCGATGAAGGTTTGTGAATTAAAACTTACAAGAGATAAACTCCACATGAGCCCATTGGTCTTGGTGCTCATGCTTCCTAGTTTATCATCCTAAAAGACGAAAATCCACGGTCATATCAAAACGTCTATGTAATCGATTTTATTATTCTAAATCCGGATTTCCATGGTCACTTCCATCCGGATTAACATGGGATCCAAAGATCAACCATTAATTAAAATCGATTACCAAATATTCATTTAAGAAGAAGTTGTTGAAACCATGGCTTAGGGGTTATTCCCCTAGCCTCGATAGAAAACTACTCACTCATGGAGAGAGGGGAGACGGAGGAAGAAAGTATTGAAGCCATAGTCTAGCCCAAAAATCAGGAGATTAATCCTTATGTTAGAGACAATAAAATGGCTTAGTTCTTTGTTCCTTGCTCCAGAATTAAAGAACGTAGAAAAGAAGATTAAGACTAAGGCGGAATGAAGAGAACAAGTATGAAAGAACTATGCTTGAACTAAAATCTACTTTATTGCATAATAAGAAGATGATTACAAGACTAAATGCTTCAGAATCCCAATACAAAGAAATCCAAGATGCCTCAGGAGGAGGAAATGCCCCTCCTTTTATAGGAGAAGAAGGAGGCACTTTTACAATTAGGTTGAGGGTTTTTTAGGCTTGCGGCTGGGATTTGGGATGTCTACACGCCTCCAATCGACCGGTTCAGAAACGAACTGATCGGCTGGAAGATTCTAGAATGCGGCAGCCAATCGATCGGCTGCCAACCCTAATTAGGGTGGTGGCGCAGTCCAACCCGCTCGGTGTCATTTCTTCTCGTCAATAGGGCACCAACCGAGCGTTTGGTTTACGAATCAGGCGATCTCGGCCAGTCGTCTGATGAGAGCAATGATCGACGCTTGAAGGTAAATCGAGTGTTTCACTTGGTCAGACGATCGGGTCGATAAGGTGAGACGATCGGTTGACAATACCAGTCGATCGGCTCAGGTCCTAAAACTGCAATAAAATGCACATGATTATCAGATTTGTGATAAAAAAATGAGAAAATATCAATTTGTGCAATTTTAAGAGATGAATGGAGTATTTCTATGTGACAAGCTTAATAATTAGCAGAAAAGATGTGCTGAAATAGCACGCATCACCCACTCTTGATCCAAGTCGTCAGCCTTGATCTTCACCAAGGGGCTCCTTCCCTTATTCTTCTTCACCTCTCTTAGCCAAGAGAGAGAACCTTTATCTTCATGGTTGAAATGAGAGATAGGGAGGTGGTGGAAGTGAGAGCACCACAAGATATACATGTAGGACTAGAACACTTACAAATCTCCTACTTACTCTAATGGATGATGCAAGTGATTAAGCTTTGAGGTAGAGGAGGTTGTTGGAAGCACTCAACTATAGACTAGGAACCTCATATAGAGTTTTGCATTGAATGCTCAATCTTAGAATGGAGCGTAAGGGGACATGTTTATAGTTGGGGATGTCTCTTAGCCTTTGGGAACACTTAAGAATGAAAATTAGCTATTTTCTGGCTTGAAACGGATATATTTTCAATTGTTGCAACTCCACAATGGCTAGAAATACTTTTCTACACTCTTCCGTACAATGGTATCAGCCGAGTTTCTATAAAGATAACTCGACCGAATGCACTATGCGACGAAGCTAATTTGACCAATCGGTCGAGTTTATCCTGGATGAAACTCGACTGATCACTTAAATTAGTTTTTCTCTAATGACGGGATTGGTCGAGTTCTATGTATAGGAAACTCGACTGAACCATGACATTATCAAAATCATCAAGGATCGGTCGAGATTGTAACTCAGCCGATAAAGTGCATGTAATGAATTTTGGAAAATGGCATTAAAGTGCTTAAACATTCGGTTTAAGTGCTCCTATTTTTTTAAGCTTAATTAAAATTCATACCATCATTACAAGTGATTTACAGCATGATTCTAATGGATTTACACAATATTCCAAAATTGAGCACTTACATTGACTTTGACTTATCTTTTCTCCAATTTGAGATGCACAAGTTAGGGCATTTGGAGTGTGTCTATACCTAATCTGAAATCACTCAAGTAGTAGACACAAATAAGAGGAATGGTTAGTCATCATCAAAACAAGGGTTTAGTCCATTTAGACCTAGGGTCAACATTGACTAAATTGACCTTGAGTCAACAGTCTTAACCAAGGACTCAAATATTGGGGTGTTACAATCTCTCCACTTAGACTCTTGAAATCCTTGTCAAGGCTCAACTATATAGCCTCATATTCTTTCCCCATTTCAATACCCAACTTCCAATCATGGTTACTAGTGCATAAGTGGCTCCATCAATACGAGTCAACCTTCCCAACATGACTGGACTGCATGGCTTAAAGATAGGCATACCACAGGCCCATGTGGGCCCCACCTACTAGAGGAATTGGATATCATATCATTTGTAACGTATAGGCCCACTGTCTAAGGCTCTAGAAGAGTTTTAGGAATGATGATTGGCCCCATAAACCACCACTAGCCTTGATTGTGTGTTTTGTCCTCACTCACACACAAGTCAGGATCAACTTCCCGACTGGTAACCCATCCTAGTACTATTCTAGGCTGAGCATGCTTAACCACAAAGTTCTTTAGTGATGGGCCCCCTAAAAATGAGATGCATCTTGGTGATATGAGTAGTCTAACATTCCTTTTAAGATCATTGTATCTAAGGCCTCAAATCCTAACGGTCTTATAACTACCATCACTAGACCTAGTGATTTTAAGCCCTGAAATCACATTTGCAACACCCATATCTTTCATCTCAAGCTTGGTACACAAGAATAATTTATCTCATTTACTACTTTCATATCAGAACCAAAATGCAGGTTTTCTCTACATGTAATCTTAAAATAAAGACTTATCATTAATGATCTCACAATGAACACACATTTGTCAAAATCATTAGAATTGAAGCCAAAAGACATAATCAAACTTTTCATGCCATTTCTTAGGGACTTGTTTTAATCGATATTGTTCATTCTTGCATCCCAAAAAGCTCTATGGTTGTTTCATATAAAAATCTTCTCTTGAAGATCTCTGTGTAAGAATATGGTTTTCACATCCATCTGAAGGATAGCGAGATAATAAATGGAAGTGTGTGCTATGAGCACACAAATTGTGGTCATGTAAGAAACATGATGGGTATCAAAACAGTCTATTCCTTCCCTTTCTGTGTATCTCATTGCAACCAATCTACCCTTACATTTATCTATTGTCCCATGTTCATTGAATTCTTCTTAATGATCTATTTACATCCAAAAATAGAACAGCCATGAGGCAAACCCACCAACTCCAAATTATATTTGAGAGAATGGATTGGATTTAATCATTAACAACTTCTAAAACTTTGATAATTATATATAGTAAAGTCTATGGTTTTGGCATGGACTGAGGGGCGAGGCAAGTAGCTGATTAAGGTCAGCAAGCTAGCGGTGTGATAGTGGCACGAAGACAGCAGTTCCTACTTTCTTTCAAATCAGATGCGACTTTAGATCAGACGCAATTTGAACTTCCACAAATTTGTGCAATGAACAACACCCTAAAATACAGATGGATTTGTTAGCCACTAATTTAGAGTTATCCTATTACATAACTACCAACAATTTAAAATTCTCAACCCAAACAGCTCCTAATTTTTTGAGATACATCTAATGTTTGTATCCAAGATTGGCCTTAAATACCGATTTTGCTTATGTTTCCTATTCTTTAAAAGAAAACATGTGATATACACATGCGGCATTGTTTGTAGGGATGAGCATTGGGTCGGGTTATACCGGGTTTTGCCTGTCCCAAACCCAAACCCATATTTTAAAGCGGGCCACGGGTCGGGTTCGGGCCCGGATAAAATTGAAAAATGTCAGCCCATATCCGGCCCATATAAGAATGCTGGGTTTCGAGCCGGATTTAGATTTGCCCATATAACATCGAATGAGCATACTAAATTTTGCTAGATCTAACTTGCGAACATAAAAATTGAATTAGTATGATATGTATTTTGTGATAAACCTCAAAAGAATGTATATACACTTTCGGCATGTTTGGTTCATGGGACACAGTCAAGGATGGGACTCATAATCCTATTTCTAACCCAATCCGATGTTTGGTTACGAAAAAACTCACGTTTGGATAGTATACAGACAGTAAACAAATCCTGACGATCTGGGACTCCTCAGTTCCGGACCCCCCCTTGGTATTGGTTTGGGATATATCGCAACTCCTGATAACAAGTACCCGACTTCCGTGCAATGCGTCCGTTCGAACACTATCATGTTCCCTTCGTCAAAAACTACTACTTCTGCCTTCGTGGTGTCCTGTCTTCCTCATCCACGACGTCCTCTTTTCTCTTTAAGCACACTGTCTACAGGCATCTAATTCTTGTGACATCTTCAGGCAAAAGCTTCTATTACACCTCGGCTGCAAATTCTTGTGACATCTTCAGGCAAAAGCTTCTATTACACCTCGGCTGCATCTTTGTCTCTCATTTTTCTTTTGCTGCTAGTTCTGTCATGGGATGAAGGCCGTGAATGTTGTCGTTGCCGCTTCCCAGACACTGGAATAGGGCTACTCTTCTTCATCTTCTTCTGCCCTTCTTTTCCCTTTTATTTGCTGCGTGCACAATTCCCTTTTTTTTCTTTTCCGGCAGTGTATATCCTCCGTCATCTTCCCCGGCGGACAAATTTAGACATAATTAATTTACTGGATGGAAATCGCTCAATCCAATCCCATCGAATGTTCCTATGGCATCCAAACATGAGATGTGAATCTTTGTATCCTATCTGCCATCTATACCTGACTATGTTTTCCTTCTCTTTATCCCCCTGGAGTCCATTCCCACGAACCAAACATGCCGTTTGTGATATGTAGACGGAATATGTATACCTTAGTTGTGTGATCCCATACAACAACGAAAAGGACAGTGAAAGAGTAACAAATCATTTTCTCGTACATGTGAATGTATGAGACTTAAAAAATCAATGGAGTCCGCAATGTCGTGCATTTTTGCTTCCTCATCCTATATGTATATACAATGAAATGGGTTTTGGAAGGGCAAAAGATCATATGTCTCCTATATGTGGGCATAAGAGCAAAAAGATGAGCATAATCTAGTATGCACTTAGCAAAAGACCATTTGTCTCCTACATGTGGACACAATGAGATCAAAACAAAGAAATCAAGTATGTCTATTCATGTCAATGATGGTTATCTTACTAGTATGAATTCACAAATCATGTTGATTGATTACATAGTATCCATGTTGTCATTGGTTAGGTACATACTACAATTGCATCAAGAAATTTCTATGTTTTTCTTTTAGGACAAAGATAGATGTATATACATAATGTACATAAAATCTAATCTGGGCATTCGGGTTTTCGGGCCTGGGTTTACCTCCCCCCGTACCCGGCCCAAATAAAATATGGGTTTAATTTTTAGGCCCGGCCCACCCATATTATAAATTGGGTCCGGGTCTGGATCGGGTTATGCGGGCTAGGTCGCGGGTCGGATCGGGCTGGCCCAACCCGATGCTCATCCTTAATTGTTTGGGCTTGAGTACCTATGATGTCCATGGCTCTCTTTATAGCAAAGTCAAACCCCAACTTTAACGAGGTTGTATCGTTTTATGTTAGAACAGACTGGGTCAAAATATTGAACAACATAATTATAAGATTTACAACTATGATATTTATAGAAACACGCACAATTCTTAGGTACCATAATGTCACTTTCAGCCTATGCCTCACCTAGTTAGCAAGTCAACGAACCAACGGTAGTTGAATTTGCAATGTTAGCTAACGCAAAAAGAATCGGGACACTCTGATTACCGTAAGTTTCCGTATTAATAGTCATGATGTTACACATAATTATAGATCATAACCAACTATGAGAAACACGTGTTTGCTCAATCATACTCCAAATGACACTAAGACAAGAAAGAAGCTAGAGAAGTAGCATAAGTCATATAGATAGGTTCATAAAGGCAGACAAAGCATCGGATAAGGGTTCAAGCTTTTCTTTTGTCCCAAGAGAGAAAGTGAAGAAAATTGCTGCTAGTTGCAACTATGTAATATTCAGATCCGTTCACAGGTGCAATTTTAGAACAAATGAGTATAACCAATGTTTTCTCAATAGCAATATATAAACAATTCATACTTTGCTATTTCCTTTCTAAATCCTTTCTTTGGAAAACTAGTATAGTTTTTATCTCAAACAAATCGAGCGAAGTTGGACCATTGTCTATTATATGTACATTTAAAAGCACCCTAACACTATTACATTTCTTATTGCATACAAATTTACTTCAAATCTTTTGCACACATCCAAGTGCTGATTTTCATATCCTCGATCCACATTGATGTTGGAGTTTTAATTTTTTCAAAATCTAGATTAGATTTATGCAACCAAGTGGGCCTTTAGGTTCCAATTGGCTTGCTGTAACTGGAGTAAAAAAAAGTTAAGAACTCTTGCAAATTACGTTTTAAGTGACTGGTTTTTTTTAACTGTGAAAAAGTTCTTTCGAGTTTTCGAGACTTTCATGCATATGAATAGGTTTTACTTCAGTAGTTCCGAAAGAAATGAGGGTGAAAACGAATTCCCTCTTTTCATCCTTTGTCTGGCGGCGATTCATTGAGAGACGGCTATCTTTTGCGAGGTTAGTATGCGTCTTCGTTATTAGATCTGGAGAAATTCACGACATCTATATCAATCCTGTTCTCATTTGCCAGATTCGCCAACCGTCCATCACAGAACATGATTGGAGTTTGATGCCGCACAGCTGCATCTTGTCCAGACCAGCGATTCCTCTGCGCATCCTTGGCGGTTGCTCAAGAAATGATGTTTATTCGGTGAATCTTTTTTACGGATTTTGCAAAAGATAACTTGCTGCTACCGCTATTATTGATCTAATCCTCCCTTCCTCGTCAAAAGGACACAACACAGTGGCAATTGACGACGGTTGGTAATGTTAGATGGTTTTGAATAAACAATCGTTCGGATTCTATCTTTCAAAATGCTGGTATTTCACGAATAATTTATCAGTCCCATGTTTCTGTGTATCAAATACAGCTACTTTTCAGTGACCACTAATCTATAATGTATTTTTTCATATGAATTACTAGGATTTGAAATGATGGCACCCAAACTAGGCCTAAGTATCGGTATGTTTTTGGACTGTGTTCTGCAACATTATGCTATGAAGTTAATTTGGTTATTACATGAGTATGATTTGGTGATCATGATATTAAAATATTGTTACAGAACGTGTTGCATGGAGCTTTTCATCATTATGCATTGTAGATAAAGTTACAGTAAACCAGTCACATAAAAGTCAGTTTTAGAAAAATCTTAAATGGTAAAGCAATCACCTGACCTGACTTTCCGGGAAGTAGATTTCAGTTTCGAGAAAATGAGTTCCTAAAAAGCTCTAGTTACAAGAAACCAATAGGAGCCTTACACACTTCCGTACAAAAATATACAATTTGGTAAAAGAAGTTAAACTACGATATGAACCCGCCCCATGCGATGTAGACTTCCCAAGCTCAAAATACAACATTTATGCCAAAATGTAATCTGACATTTCAAAATTACAGCTTAAACAATAAACATTACATGGGCGAATATAGGGAAACCCAACTGTTGTACAACTCTAATCTTCTACATCTGTTACAGAACACACAAGATGACAACACAAGTATACAACGATTGTATACAGCTAGCTATGTGTCAGAAGCTATACTAGATCTCACAAAAAATAAGGGAATAAAAAAATGAAGGGCCTCCATGCTGCACCAGCATAATGACATAAATCATCATCCTGGTAGCAAAGCAAGGGCTCTAACTTGACATATTTTCATGGATTTTTTTTCCAAAAATTTCCTGATTAAATCAACTCACACTAGCTTCCTGCCTTTTTCCTTGAAGGAATAATTCTAGCTTTGACTCAGATCAGTGCCTTGCTGTTGGATGCCAAGAAAGACCTGTCAATATTTGTTAACATAGACAAAAGGTCTCTGATTGTTTGAGTGAAATGTTGCCTTTTTCTGAGAGCAATGATCACGATAATGGTTTTCAAGGCCTATTCTTTTAGGTGTTGACGGACGGTGCTTCTCGCTTGAGACAGTATCAAGGTCATCAGCTGCCATCAGAATATTTCTTATTCTAGGCTTTCTGGCAGTCTTGCTCCTATCATCTCCCCTGAGCCTCAGAATATTATCAACTTTCCCTTCACGAGGTGCTGATCTGGACCCTAAAGACTGTCTATTCAAATCGTGATGTCTTTCAGGAGTACATACACCTTTGTTCCATCTAGGTCCCTTTAATACTCTATCTATTTTATTTCTGGGGGTTGATGCCTCTTTCTTCCGACGAGCAGACTACAAAATGAAGCAATTATTTAATAGTTACAAAGATGCAATAACAAAGGCACCAAAACACACATAATAGCTGCAACCAACTGGAAGGTTAAGGAGACAGACCTCTGCCCTTTTTGTGCATCCACGAGCAAAATGGCCTTCTTCACCACACAAATGGCACACAGTGGTTGAGTGGTCAGCACTGACTTGCCAGCGAGGCTTAGCACATCCCTAATGGTGGCAATTAAGCACAGTGATTTTTTGTTCGAACAAAATTTAAATCAAGATCATACAAGTGGAAACTTACAAAACCAGTATGACCAGTTTTCCCACAGTTGTAACAGGACAGTGCAACAGAACTAGCATCAGCGAATTTGAAGCAACACAAATGCCCTGTTCTTCCACAAATGTAACATTGTATTTGCTGCAAAGTGGACAGATTTAGAAGTAAACCATCTGACAGCCTTTAAAAAAACACATTATAGAGAGAACAACATCAGCACATGCAACAATACAAAAAACAGAATGGGACAAACATACATTCAGATCTGCAGGAGAGTAGTCATTGGTACAGAAGGTCATCTCGTGACCATCTTCACCACATCGAAGACAGATTTTCAAGTTTTGAGAGTCTTTCTTTTGCTTCTTAGCACAATCCTTGGCGGCATGACCAACTTTTTTGCAAATGTAACATTCCAGCCCCTATAACGATCAAATGCCAAGGAAAATTCATAATATATACATTTATGAGCACAAACTGAAAAGGTTGATAGCCATGTACCATGACAGTTATACTTTATAAACAGTCAAGACATAAAAGGTGGTCTGACAAGATACTAGGCTAGATATCACAGTAATAGTTTATAAACAGGCATACAACTTTGATAATCAAAACCAATGAGAATTTATTTAACATTAGCTAGGTGAGAAGGGAACTTTAAGTTTAGTGTGAGGACTGCTAGGTGACTACTACATGATGTAGCATCCTGGCACCTTGAGCTGCAAACAAGCTCCCAGTACCATGACCTGTAAATTGAAATGTACAACATCCGAAAAATCCTTCTTTAACATTATTTTTCCCCTCTTTCCATTACCTCCTATAATTCCTTCTACATTGCAATTAGCAACCCTAGTCTTTCATCCTTTCAATTCAGCTTTCTGTCTGTCTTTCTTTAAGCCTCCCCCTTAATTCTTCTTCTTCATACTTCATTCAATGGTTACCTCCCAAGATTGGTACTCTTCAGCAAAAATATGAGCTTACTTCAGCTATGGTACAAACTTCTGTGTTTCCTCCCTGCTACCGACCCGCCTGGCCACCTACATAGTAACTGATCATATTACAAAATATTGCCTCTCTTTTGGTATAGTTCGTCGCCTCCCATTTTCTAGTTTTAATTCGTCTCCCTAGCACAACACCTTCCAGTATATCGAAACTAACTTCTTTTTACCTCGTTTAACCAGTAACGCAAACAACGTTATCTTTTCTTACTCCCAAATATCCATCTCTGTAACAACATTGTTAAAACCAGTATAGTCACTAATGGTCGTTTGGCACAAACCATTCCAAATCCTGGTAGTCTTATACATGGCTGGTATATCAGTTTCTGAAACTTGTGAATATGAGGTATGATTGAGCTGTCCAGCTGGCTGGGGAGCTTACAAAAAAAATGACCGGAATGAATAGCATGACTTGTCAATGTCACCAGATATGAGGTAATTTGTAAGTATAAAAATATGCTAAGATCGAAAGTTAAGAGTAGATATATTGATACCATAACTACTAAACCTGACCTCTATTTTACATATAGAATACTGAGGTTTTTTATGAGATGGACCAAAAGGCCCCTAAATTCCACCATGTTCCCCTCTTGCAACAGCCTTAGAGATGCAAATTTGTGGAGACTTCAATTCTTAAAGTGGCTGTCCTCCATACCACTCTTTCTTCTTTCAAATATGTTTTCGTGTTATACCCAGTAACTTATTGCTTCATCAATAGATCCCAACAATTTCTGTTTTGATTGGATAAGTGACCCGATTGAGTTTTTTTCATTACTACCTTGAATGAGGCATTATCAATACCTATAACTAGGCATTGATCTTTGGTCTACTTACAAGCATGATACCTCAATCGCAAAGTATGCACAACTTTAACATCAATCCTAAACAGCTAATCATCAGAACACAAAGTTTTAAGTTCACATTCATATAGACAACAAATAGATGTGATCCTTTGTATGTGAATTCACATCAAATTAGCCTCTATTATGTGGTAATCTGAATTCGCATGCTAAGGATTGCACTTATTTGTTGCCTACCTTATGGCATTCTATGTAGGATAATGATTTTAGAATTACTAACAGCTAGTCAAGTATAGATGTTATTCTGTGTAGGATAACAGTTGCAAAAATAATTGACAAAAAACGCATACCAAGGTAGAAAATATCAATTCTGATATAAAATTCAATGGCCATACACTCGAGCATTTTCAGGATAACCTTAAACTGCTTGCAAAGAAATCGCATAACTTCAGCAGATAGTTGAAAATAAATGAAAGAATTATCTACATAGGCGGCAGAGTAATATTGTTCGAGGAGGAGGGGAGGGGATCACATAGTTAGGTTTCAGCGAGAACATACGCCATGCTTACCCTAGGACAATGCCTGAAGTTATGCCCGAACTCCCCACATAGAAAGCATGGTTTTTTCCGCTTCTCTGCAGTGCAACTCATTCCAAGATGACCTTCCTCACCACAATTAAAACATGTCATCTTCCATGCGGTATTCTCAGTATCAAAATACCTAGGCACGCGCTGTGACAAATCGCATGTCATGCTTAGATTATATTACGTTAAGAAATCAGAAAATTACTAATGACAAGAATAGATAGATTCAAAAGATTGTACTTACAAGAAGCTTTTTTAGAACAGCGTTTTCAGTATCGGAGGATTCATTTAAGTCGGTAACGCTAGAATCCTGAGAACCAGCAGGAACCTCCTTCCCAACTATATTCAGCCCATTATCCTGATTAGTGGCATCAAGCTACACAGAAGAAAGACCTGGTGAAGCTTTAGCTGGAAAGTGCTGTATTTAAAGTAAAAGTACCAGCTCAGGCTTTAGCTGGTGTAAGTAGCAAATGGAAATGGGAAACCCACATGAGTGCTAAGAACCAATCAACAACAACAATCATCTAACTACATGCGTGGAAGACGATGATCACACTCTAATGTCATTCAATTCTTTCACTTAACACATTGTCCCTAGAACTACAGTTTCTAGACGTTTGGAGTGTATGGGATAGGGATTGATAAATGCAATACAGTAGTGACTGTAATGGAGCCATCTACATAGATACGTGACTATGACGGACTACCGAACAAAAGGAAAAAGAAGAAACTTACAACTTCCACGTTGCCACGAACTAGTTCATCTTGCAAGCCCTTGCCCTGCTTCCTCTTCTTCCTCCTCTTCCTCTTACTCTGCACTGAAACAGCCTCGTCCACAGGCAACTTTATTTGAAACAGTTCCGTTGTTTCATCCTCATCATCACCTTTCCGTTTCATAATTCCCTCAGACACAACGCCGTCCATCTTCTCCGACTTCTTATTCTTAATTATTTTGGTCCCGTTCATCTCGATCCCGTCACCAATTTCCTCCGCGCCTGTCCTCTTTTTGTTTTTGTTCTTCATCTTCTTCACCTTCTTTCCTCCCTTCCCCTTCCTCTTGCTCTCCCTCATAACCAATTCCTCCCCCTCCGCAGCGAACTCTTCATTCACACTTTCCTGCACAGCCCTCCGCTTCGCGCGCTCCACAATCTCGAGACTGAGATCGCAGTTTGCCTCGTCTTCGTCGCTGCTGGCCTGTGTGATCGACGGCGCTACGTCCTCCTCGACGGCCTTACGAGCCCGGGGAGCACCCATCGGTTTTGCACGCCGGAGCAGAGATGTAGGGGCGACAGAGGCACCGAATTCAAATTTGTTGCGTTTTGGAGGAGTTTGAGAGTCGGCTCTCCGCTTAGAGCGTCGCGTGGCGGCCGTCCCGCCCGCCTCCGGCCCTCTAGGGTTTGTTTCCCTTCCCCTTTCTGCTGACTGTGCCGTGAAAGTGGCTTCGATTTTGGACCACGAAAGTAGTCATATTGTTTTTTATTTTCCAGAAAGAAGGAATTATTTGTTATTACAATGAAGTAGGTAAATATGAGGTTTAAAGAAATGGTAGAAGCCGTAAGCTAGACCGCAAGATCGAATTGCAGGTAAGTGATGTAACCTCTAGAAACTGTTCTATAAGGTCCTCTTTGAAATAAATGTGACAAAAAAAATTGGGGCGGCCTACCATTGGATTGGGGTAGTTTGTTCCAAATTATGTTTAGAAATTCACTCTCCTTTCGATTTATCTTGTTTGGATATAATCAAAATTAGTTGAATAGTTGTATGTATCATTGCACATAAAGATAAGCCCAAACTAGGGTTGAGATTTCAATTTCGTGGACATGGTTGAGCTATCCTCAAAATTAGGGTTGGCAATCTCAGACCCAACCAGAAGGGTCCAACCCAACCAAATTTGAAATTCTAAACTGAAATGAACAGATTTAAACCTGAAAATAATAATTCAATTTCAAACTAAAATTCAACTGTGTATACAAATTTTAGTATGTAGCAACCCAAATAATCTGAACTCGATCTGCTCAACCCGAGAGTAACCTGAACTGACTCGAAATGTGCCTTTTGGTGAATTTTATTGAAATATATCAAATATTGATACTTCATAACATGTTTGATGTGTCCTATAAATAATGCTAGATAAAATATTTCCCAATTTTGCAAATTTCATATACAATTTAGCACAAACCCACGTAGTACTCGATTTAGACCTGAAATGCATTTGTCAGGGCCCAATCTGACCAGACCCTATTGCCAGCCCTACTCAAAATTAGGAAGATTTCAATTAGGGGTAATTGTAACGACCAAAACCCAACTTTGGCTTAAACCATATATTAGCCATCTTGTTTAACCGAATCTCTTCTTAAATGAGTTGATCCAAATGATTGGATTAGAGGAGAAATGTTTAACCCTAATTTGATATTGAAATCAATTGGTTGAGATGTCTAACCTAATTCGTGTCAGTAAGAGGAACGTGGATGCACTGAGTAATTGGGAAACCTAATTTTGGGCAAAATTTGAATGAATGCATGTGACATGTGTTCGCATGAGTGGTTTATTGATTTGTCTTTGCCAATGCATTTGTATTTCTTGTTATTATGCAAGCACACTTAAGTAAGGATCCATTTATCAAATTAAGTGTACCCAGTACCATTAGACTCCTATATATAGAAGACCAGAACCTCTTTACAAACTATTGGGAATATCGTAATTTCTTTCTATATAGTATCAGACGTAGGGTCCTAAACCCTAATCTATCCCAACTCTTCATCTTCCCCTTCCTTCTTTTTGTCTCCCTCTCCTCTACTTCCTCTTCCCCACCCCGACGGTTATCGTCTCCATAACCAACAACCAGTAGCCAGTGGCCATCAGCCACCCACTAAGGTCGTGGAGCAACCAGCAGGCAGTGGCCATCAACTGCCCACTAAGGTCGTGGAGCAACCAGCAGCAACCGATCGTCGTCAGATGGCCAACATGACAGTGATGGTAGCCAATCTTCACGGGTTGTGGCATCCATCATCCCGCCTCCATAGCATGTCTTTAGACTCGCCTCATGTGATTCATCCTCACCTCCCTCTTCTTTTGTGGTTTTTTCATAGATCTAAAGTACAAAAAAGTGAAACAAAAAGTGAAGCAAAAGACCATGGGCTAATTTATAAATTACCCAAAAAGGAAAAGGGGCACCATAATATTTCTTCTTCCTCTTCACATGGTTCTACTAACCCACATGCTAAGTGTTTTTGTTTGACTAGTGTTTTTTAATATTGTACATCACAATGCCTTTACCTGTGATTTATATTTCTTTTCCTATTGTGCCTATGTATCACTAGTGCCTTTTGTTCTTCCTATCATTTTATTATTCTGGCTGTGTATTTTATTCTTCCTATCGTGCTATTATTATGATAGTGCCTTATATTTGTACCACGCTTTCAATCTGATACTTTACTTTTTAGCATGCCTGGAAATAAAATTATCATCTCTAATTGCATGTCCCATGCCATTGCTATTAAGATCAATCGTGATAAGTTCTGATTATGAATGAATTTTGTTTAAACTTTCTAGGGGTCACATGGAAAATTAAAATCCATATAAGAAGTTGCATTTAAAGAACCTGACAATGCATGGATCATGAGAAAAAACGAAGTTATCTTTTGGCTTTGGGGATGTATGGAGTCTGAAGTTGTTGTTGAATACATGTGGCATAGGAATGCCAAACTCATGTGGGAAGAAATGAAACAGTTTTATGTTGGAGGACAACTGTCAGGTTTGTACAATGCTACAAACAACATTTTCTCTTAATACCAAGGTGATCGTTCCTTGTCTAAATACTATGATTTACAGAAGTTCTTACAAATTAACGAAATTTCTTCTCACCTACCACATCATCAAAATTACCAAGGAGAGAGATTCTTTTTTTTTTGTCGAGTGCTTCCATAGCATTATTCATCCCCGATATGTTTTCGTATGATAGCTTCTTCTTGTTGGCACCACCATCCCATCCATAAATCAAGCTTATGCCCACCTATCTAAGTCTGAGATGACTTCTACTCTAGCCCCTCCTAATGAAGTGTTTAAAGGCCAAACCACATTGATTTCCTCTTCCAAGGGACGCATATGGGGTCGTAATATACACATTGGCCGACGACAAAAATGCACTTTTGTAGCAAACTAGGCCATGTTGAGGATGTGTGTCATTCCAAACATGGATATCCTATATACTATGGATGAGAACGCGTCAGGGGTTCTACACCTATTGCTCAAGCTTCAGTAGCAACCATTTTCTAGGGTCCTTCAACAAAAATTGTGGCCTCTATCTGATTAGATAGCCCACAAATGTTTTAGATAAAAGGGGAGTGTGAACGTCTTTGTCAAACTATACACCAGTGTGGTGACTCTTTTCTTCACAACATAATGGCCGCATTCTCCTCATATTGACATATTGGTTAGCCACCCATTGTGACACATCTAACTGCTCACCAAGGTAACATAGAGTCCTCTATTATTATCGTCAATTCTAGATGGATGTGGATTCTGGTTCTACCGAGTACATGGCTGATATGCCATACCTTCTCACCTCTTCTAACTCTTTTATTCCATATTCCACTATCACACTAGCATACAAATTGGTTAGGCCACTCTCATGGTATTGTTCCACTTTCATCTAAACTTATATAATTTGTTGTTTACTTTGTTCCTAGTTTTCAATCGGTCTTATGGTAGTGAAGAAATTTGTTGATTCCCTTCATTATTTTGTCACTTTTGAACCAGCTGGTTGTAAAGAGTGGGACCTAGAGGGGATCCACTCTCTATTAAATTTTGAAAAATAAAACATCCATTCCAAACACACTCAAAAGGTATGTTGGAATAAGTGTAAAATACCTAAATCTCAATAATGGTATTCAAAACAACCAAAGTGTAGCAGCGGAATAAAAGTAATGACTATATTCAATTTACCACATGTTTACAAAAGTACATCATAATCTCCCACATAGGATTTACATGTATGATACAACATAAGGATCTAATAGAGGGAAGTCTAAACTACTTCAAGTCTATCTCCAAGAAACATCCTCATGAGCTAGGTCCTTGTTGAAGCCATGTTCTCCTTGTCCTAAATATGGGTGGTAGGGAAATCACCCAGCAAGAGAGAGAAACAAGGTATGCATCAAATAATGAACAAGAACAAAGATATGAAAAATAGCATGGAAGTAAAGGCTATAGGTTCATAAAAAGATGAAGATAGTCAAGAGTATGAGTCATAGTCAAACGATGCTTGCCATTCTAAGAGAACAGTAAAAGATTGCATGCATGATTGTTATTGACTAGGTTAACTAAGTAGGGTTGAGGCACCTACTGGAGCTCAACCTATAGGTGAGGGGAGAGTAACACATTCCCAATCACTTCAACAATTTTATAAGGGGGAGAGCAAACACATTCCTCAGGGTGAAATAACACATGCCCTATCTATGGGTGGTTGTACAAAAGTACCGCTACATCAGCTAAATAGTCTAATAAAATCAACATGCTAAAGAGAAACTATGGCAAGTAGAGCATCATATATTTGAAATATGGCAGTGGGGTACAAGACCCAAGAAATAGAATATCAATATTGATTTTGAGGCAAATATAGCAAAAGAAATATTAATATAGAGAATAGGATTCACATAGTGCCTCATTAGGAAATATAGGGTTTGGTTTGCAAATGTCCCAATTTAAAGGGGTAAGATGCACATACCTCTATTATTGAGCTCAATTGCCAACTTTCACCACTTTTAGATGATCCCAAGTTCAACATTACCTATTTCAAATTATTGACATGTATTACAGTACATAATGCACCTCAAAGTAGAGAAATCCTAATTATGGACCTTTTTAGTAAAACATTGATTTCAACCTTACAAACTTTACCAATCGGTTTATTAGATTCTCTTGTCAATAAAACACATTTGTTTGTCAAATTTGGAGTTTATATGATAAAGTTACACTTTTTATGAATTTTATGCATATATTTCATTCCTCAAAAATCATTCTTCAAAAAATATTGAAATCAGGCTCTCAACCTATTTTTATTAGTTAGAGATCATTTTTCTAATTCCAAAACATATTTATTTTTTAATTTTGAATCAGTAGATTAAAAGATATGATTTTTGCAATTTTGACCAATCACAAAATTAGAATAAGCCAACTAAACAAGAAGATTGCACGAGAGAGGGAGGAATAGGGGTCGGGCCCAGCTGACTTGGACCAATCACGAGTGGCCAAGTCAGGCGGTCAATGCTAGCTAGACCCATGCTAAACAAAGGAAACATAGGCCAAATTACCAAAATGCCCTTAGTGGGAAAATACAATGGAAGTAGAAAAGAAGGAGGGTAAAAGAGGGAATTCATCCGAGGGATTCTTCCCTTCTCTCACCAAACCATTTCTGCTCGAAGCAACATGTTGCTTGCTCAAATTTTGGGCAAATTCGCATGCCATGACGATTTGGCGATTTAAAATTGCAGCAACAAAGAGTAAAGCTACCCAAACTCACCTCCACAAGCGATTGAAAACTGGTGTCCCCGTGTATCCGCGCAAGGAGCCGCAAGCTATAGAGATGAGCACACTTCGTGGCAGTAAAAATGGAGAAGCAAGGAGAAATTAGCTCTGGATGAGGATTGGTTGGGGTGGGATGTAGCCCTAGGATAGAACATATATATATATATATATATATATATATATATATATATATATATATATATATATACGGCTCAGAGTTTAGGGTTTTAGAGGGGTAGCTTTGAGAAGTGTGGAGGGAGATTTAGCCATTTCATTAATAATAAAAACTAGGGATCAAGTGGCATCTTGTTAGATGTGTATTTCTCTCATGAACTTAACGCAACAAAAATCACGAAGAAAGGTGGAGAAAAGAGCGAGAAAAACTCAAAAAACCATGCCACTAGGCCAACGTTACTGTTCACACACGCGAGCCTTCTTTGTGAGGTAGAAGATAAAATCTCCAGCATCTGTTTGTGATCAGAGGGCTCTTGTTAGTTGTAAAATCTGCTAAGCGCATGTGACATTTAAATGTTTCCAAATGCAATTCCAACTAAAGTGACATATATTTATTTATTTAACCTTTTCTCTCTCCTCAATTGAGGGTGCAAACAAACTCCAAATTTAATGAAATTTGGCATCTAGCATAATTAGGATATGTAGAATTTGAATATGTAATTAGTTTTTGCTTTTGGAGCTCTAGATATTTTATTTAATTATTTCAAAGAAAATCATATTTTCTCTTTCATATCACATTAGAGACATCTAGTACCCACCAATTGATGTGGAACTTCACCCTCAAGCAAACTAAAGAATATGAAACACGAATTGGCCATTAATTTTATCCTTTGAAGTTATTATGCACATAATTTAATATTTTGGGCTTTTATCTACTTTCTCTCTTCTAATCTATACATGGACATTAAAGATTATCCAAATTGCATGAAAATTCACTCATAGGCTTCTTTTAATGTGCAAATTACGAATCTAAGATTAGTTGCCACTTTTGGAGTCATTAAATATTTTATTTCATATTTTGAAGAAAAATCACCTTTTCTTTTCTAACGAAAATAGATATAGTTACTATTATTCCAAAATTATAAAACTTGGCCTACAAGCCAAATCAAACCTAAAGAAAATGAATTTGAAGTTATCTTATCCAATTACTCATCCTTTTATGAATTTTAGCCCATTATCTATTATTACTACTATTTCTCATATTAAATCATTCATTGTCACATTATCATGTTTAGAGATTATTATTTATCTCTTTATCTCTTCCTTATTCTAAAAGGCTATAGAAAACTCTAGAACAAATTCATTTTATCATTATCTCACATAAGTGGTAGGTTTGCACTTTGGACCCTTAATAAAACATTCACTAAGGTATTTGTGCATAAACCCATACATTGGCATAAATGGTGATCAAATTCACCCCAAACAACTAATAATTACACAATTTCAACATCAAGGACAAAAAGGATAGAAAACAAAGGGGAAAGCTTGGAAAAGGGCTAAAGTAAGAATATACTCAGATTATAATTCATTACAATACTCCACCCCTTAAAAAGGATTTCATCCCCAAAATATCAATCAAAGAGGGAAGGGTGAGTCTGCAACATCCCATCTCTAAAATCCCTGGTTGTTTCCTCCAAACCATAAAACTTCCACCAAAACTTTCACTAACTCAAACTCCTTGTTCTTCAACTACTTATCTTGGGAGTTCAGAATCTTCACATGCAACTCCTCAAGGGTCAGGTTCTCATGGATCACTTAGGGTCCCATTATTAAGATTTCCTTTTATTAGATATATAACATTTTAAGCTTAGTATACATAAATTTATTATGATATTACATCAATCTTGTTATTCTTTGTAATTGTGTCCTATTATATTCACTTTGTTGCCAAAAGAGTTACATTTCATTATAGTGCACAAATCCTATATATTTCTTATTTGTCTCATTAAGAGTTTTAGCACAATTAGAGTTATACTCAATTATTTCAATATTCATTAATACATTAGACCATTATACTTAGTAATATGGATTTAAACTCCATTGTCCTCGTTTTATCACCATATTGAATTATATCATATTATTTGCACAAAATAGACAAATTTTATCCAATTTGTTATTAAGTTCACAATTAATCCAAATCTTCACATTAATTACTTCTATCTCAATTAAACATCTATACATTGTCATATTACCTTTCTTACTCACATTAATGCCATCATTAATCATCTAGTCATGTTTATTCACTTCTTGTTATTGATTATGCACATTTAACACCATATTAGGCATTTATGCATATTTATGTGAATCAAATTACTCATTAACAATATTTGATTCATTAGGTGGATATTAGTGAACAAGGTGAAACATATCACATATTAATGAATTGATTCACATACCAAGTTATGGTTTAGTGATTAATTAGGTGTGTATTAGAGAACAAGGTGATATGCATTTCATATTGGTGACTTGATTAGTTTATGATTAGGTGATTATATACCAGTTATGTCTATCAAAGTATGTTATTTGATCATGACACTTAATGTCACTAATGTATCATGAATGTCATCAAGGATGCATATATTAAGGATGATGATTACAACTCAGGGTTTAGGTCAACATGATCATTATACTTTACTTATACCTTCTTAACATGTATTCAGTCCATGATTAGATTACAATTATCTTGCTCATCATATCATTAGGGCTTATTAGTTCACAACATGGTTAGCATTATGTGTATCCATAATTAGGATTAATATGTAAATTATTCATATTATGTACATTAAATATTTATTAGGGTTCAAACATATGAACTATTCATTCAATGACTATTGCATGTTCATTACCATATAAACAAACATGTCAGGTTATAACTATGACTTGTTTGGTCAAAACTAAGGATCCAAGATAACGAATCTCCTAATCATGGAATTAATGTTTCTAGAGTCAGAGTAGCTAGATTTTGACATGATAAGGACTCCATCCCTTAAAAAGAATTTCGTCCCCAAAATCAGCACATCCATGATCTATAAGGTACTACCACTATCCCTCCACCCCTTAAAGGGTTTGACCTACCAAGTCAAACTAACTAGAGGTAAGAGGTATAATCTAACTAAACCATGTATAAGATCTATCACCTGATTGATTGCTAATTGCCAAACTTCAAAGTCTAGGTTCTAGGGATAGACTACCCAAGCATGTGGTTCTATGGGACATATGGGAACTATATTGGGTATCCATCCTCAAACAAGTCATGGAAATAGAAAGATAAGGCCAACATATAAAGTTCATAAGAGTATCAAACATAGATGTCTAAGGCTATTATTGCCTAAAGGTATGATATTTTGGAAAATCAATATTAGCTCAGGCCAGACATGTATCATACAGATCCAGGAGTCCTCGTAAACCAAACTAGTGGCTGAAGGAAAATTTTGCCAGCCCCCAAACCCTGATCCTTTCTAGATACCCTTGCTTTCAACTTATGCCCAAATAGCTACCTAATAGGCTCATCATATAAATGTTAACCAAACATGTTTCTAATGTGGAACTCTTATGATCCTAAATCAACCTTTCATCATCACAAGAGTAGCATAGATCAATCCTAGGGCATTCATGTCACTTAAAGGGGAACTATGTAAGGCAAGGATTCTAATTAGGGAGATAAAATTGAAGTAGTTAGATTTTGACTGCTATGGGCTTTGATACCATGTTGTAAAGACTGTGACCCAGAGGGGATCCACTCTCTACTGAAATTTGAAAAATAAAACATCCATTCCAAACACACTCATCAGGTATGCTGGAATAGGTGTAAAATTCCCAAATCTCAACGATGGTATTCAAAACAACCAAAGTGTAGTGGTGGGATAAAAGTAATGATTATATTCAATTTACCGCAAGAATACAATAGTACATCATAATCTCCCACATAGGGTTTACATGTATGATACAACATAAGGATCTAGTAGAGGGAAGTCTAAACTACTTCAAGTATGTCTCCAAGCAACATCCTCATGAGCTAGGTTCATGTTGAAAGCCATGTTCTCCTTGTCCTAAACCTTGGTGGTTGGGAAATCACCCAGCAAGAGAGAGAAACAAGGTATGTGTCAAATAATGAACAAGAACTAAGATAAGAAAAATAACATGGAAGTAAAGGCTATAGGTTCATCAAAAGATGAATATAGTCAAGAGTATGAGGCATAGTCAAAAGATGCTTGCCATAATAAGAAAATAGTAAAAGATTGCATGCATGATTGTTATTAACTACGTTAAGTGAGGGGAGAGTAACACATTCCCAGTCACCTACACAAATTTTATAAGGGGAGAGTAAACACATTCCCCATGGAGAAATAACACATGTCCTATCTATGGGTGGTTGTACAAAAGTACCATTACATTAGCTAAATAGTCTAATAAAATCAACATGCTAAAGAGAAACTATTGCAAGTAGAGCATCATATATTTGAAACATGGCAGTGGGGTACAAGGCCCAAGAAGTAGAATATCAATACTGATTTTAAGGCAAATATAGCAAAAAAAATTAATATAGAGAATAGGATTCACATAGTGCCTCATTAGGGAATATAGGGTTTGGTTTTCAAATATCCCAACTTAAAGGGGTAAGATGCACACACCTCTCTTACTGAGTTCAATTACCAACTTTCATCACTTTTAGATGGCCCCAAGTTCAACTTTGCATGTTTCAATTTATTAACATGTATTAGAGTGCATAATGCACCTTAAAGTAGAGAAACCCTAATTATGGACCTTTTCAGCCAAACTCTGATTTTGACCCTAAAAACCTCAACAATCGATTTATTAGATTCTCCTGATCAAGAAAACATATTTTGTTTGTCAAATTTGGAGTTCATATGATAAAGTTACACTTTTTTATGAATTTTATACATATATTTCATTCCTCAAAAATTATCTTTCAAAAACATGGAAGTCATGCTCAAAAACTATTTTTATTGTATAGAGCTCATTGTTTCAATTCCAAAACATATTCAAATGTTTCCAAATCCAATTCGAACTAAAGTGACATATATTTATTTAACATTTTCTCTCTCCTCAATTGAGGGTGCAAACAAACTACAAATTTAATGAAATTTGGCACCTAGCCTAATTTGGACATGTAGAATCTGAATATGCATTAGGTTTTGCTTTTGGAGACTCTAGATATTTTAATTAATTATTTTAAAGAAAATCACATTTTCTCTTTCTTATCACATTAAAGACATGTAGAAACCACCAATTAATGTGAAACTTCACGCTCTAGCAAACTAAAGCATATGGAACACGAATTAGCCATTAATTTTATCCTTTGAAGTTAGTTTGCACATAATTTAATATTTTGGGCGTTTACCTATTTTCTCTCTCCTAATCTATACATGGACATTAAAGGTTATCTAAATTGCATGAAAATTCACTCATAGGCTTATTTTAATGTGTAGATTATGAATCTAAGATAGTTGCCATTTTTGGAGTCATTAAATATTTTATTTCATATTTTGAACAAAACTCACCTTTTCTTTTCTAACTAAAATAGATATAGTTATTATTATCCCAAAATTATAAACTTAGTCTACAAGCCAAATCAAACCCAAAGAAAATGAATCTGAAGTTATTTTTATCCAATTAGTCTTCCTTTTATGAATTTTAGCCCATCATCCATTATTACTACTCTTTCTCATATTAAATAATTCAATGTCAGATTATCTTATTTAGATATTATTATTTATTTCTTTATCTCTTCCTTGTTCCAAAAGGCTATAGAAAACTCTAGAACGAATTCATTTTGTCATTATCCCACATAAGTGGTAAATTTGCACTTTGGACCCTTAATAAAACATTCACTAAGGTATTTGTGCATAAACCCATACATTGGCATAAATGGTGATCAAATTCACCCCAAACCTCTAATAATTCTACAATTTTAAAATCAATGACAAAAAGGATAGAAAGGAAAGGGGAAAGCTTGGAAAAGGGCCAAACTGTGGATATACCCAAATTTTAGTTCGTTACACTGGTTTTGTATTATAGGACTAGAGCAATTTGATGACGATTGAAAAGTTTTGTGCTTTGGTGATCTTTACTACTTGTCTACCCCTCCACTACCTTAGTCCAATCTTGTTGTAACCTCTCCTCTCTAGCTACATCTCTGCTTCTGCCACCATCACTGGACAAGCTCAAGACATTAGACAAGTCTGTTTACAATTTTTTCTCCTATTTGATGTGATGTATGTCAGATGGGAAAACACAATTATGTATTTCCCATCTTGTATTGTTAAGAATCCTTGAAACCTTTTGTTTTGATACATATTGATGTAAGTGGCCCTTTTCATACAACAAGTTACAATGGTTTCAAATATTTTCTTACATTTGTAGATGATGAATGACATGGCTTTATATTCTTCAAACATGTGATGTGATCTCTCCCTTTATTCATTTTTTTCATAAAATGATTATTGTTTAGTTTGATACACCCATTAAGATCATGTGCAATGATAACTCCCTTGAATACACCCAAAGTGTAGTTTCCTCCTATTCTTGAGATATGGGAATCTTCCATCAATGTTTGTGTGTTTGCTCTCCACAACTGAATGGCATTTTAGAGCATAAATGTCGTCATCTTCTTGAAAATACACGTTCTCTTATCATTCATGCTAATCTCCCCAAAAATATTTTGATTGATGTTGTCCTCACCTCATGTTTTTTGTTTAACTGATAACCATCCTTAGTTTCTCAAAAGTGGACTCCTTTTTTGTTCTATATTTGCATGACAAACTATCTTCTTTACCAGCTTGGGTTTTCAAATGTGTCATATTTGTTAACAATAATGACCCTAAGTATGACAAGTTATCCCCCCCAACACAACAAGAACAATTTGTTGGGTTTTAGGGGAGACAGAGAAGGCAACACAAACAAAAATTTCTTCTCTTGAACCCAGTATAAAGGAATCGCGTCAACGTCTATATAATAGGAAGGATGGTTTGTAAAGACATACCTTGTCCCGAGGATTACTCGACGACATTACCTCGTGGCTTGCGTGGCCTTCACCTCCAATCTTGGACGGTGTTTGTGCAGCTCCTGGTCTCACCGGAACTGTTGGGATTGACAGCTATCCTCTGAGCGGTAGAAGTCTCCCGCCTCTGAAGTAGTCCACATGGACCACCTAAAACTCTGATCTCCTTGTTGTATAAGGAATCGGAAGGAGTTGTACCCTCCTATCGGCATACTAGTCACCGACACACTCTCTTGCAACCAGTCGCTTTTCTATAGTTATCTTTCCCTTGTTGTGCCTCCCTTATCGGGTAGCACTTGCTCGGGCTCTCTCAGTTACCATAACCAGAGAGAACGACAACTTTACAGAGCAAATGGTGTTCTGAGTTGTTGTTGTTCCTGAGAAGCCCCCAGTACCCCTATATATAGGAGGGTCATGGGACAGGGTTCTCTACCCCGGGCAATGCGGGATTAAAGTAGGAGTAGAAGGATTTGAGATTTTCCACAAAACAACCAATTGTGCCAGCTGAACCGATCGTTTCAAGAATGAACCGATCGGTTCACACCTGAACCAATCAGTCGGGACACCTGAGCCGATCGGTTCAAGCATGAGCCGATTGGTTCGTGGTCCTGTTCCAACTCGAATTGACTTTCATGTTTGTTTCCAACTAATCAAATATTAGTCCTTGTCCAAATCAAATTTGTATAAGTGAAACAAATATGTATTTGCAAAAAGAGTCTTCTGACTTTCCAAATGATCTCGGTTGGTCACACGAATCGACCGGTTCAACAATTGAGTCAATCGTTTCTGTTATGACCGGTTCCAAAGTTTATTGGTAAGCATTATGATTTGAGCCTAATTAAAGTTATTTGAGTTAACATATGTGCTTATGATGTGGTTAGTGATCATTAACTTGATTTAGTTGAATTAAGCACATAAGATCAATTAGTGCATAATTAAGATGATTAATTTGAGTAAAGTAATAATTGGATGCAATTAGAGATTTGAACCAGTAAAATAGTATAATTAGCTTGTTTTCATGCCTTGGGTTTGTAGAGGGCCTCATTCTTGAAAAGTTGCAAAAGAAATCATGTTATTCAGACCTTTGAGTCAGTAGTTATGATCTTTTTAAATTCTAGGGTCAAAATTGTAAATTTCCCAAAGTTTTTGCTTTATAAACTTTTCTTTTCTTCCTCTCTTGCTTATCCGTTTTCGGGCAACAGACTCAAGCGGCGTAAGGCCTACTTCCGCGCAGGGGAGGGATCGCAGGGGCGATCCTAGGTTCGTTTTTCCAGCAGTCGTTCTTCCTTCTTTTTCTTCTTTTCTTCCTCCTCTCTCTTTATTTCCTCTAGTACTCCACCCACCCAGCTAGCCAGCTGCCTATCAGTGACCAGCGGCAAGCAGCAGCAGGCTACGGCTGCTGTGCATGGCCAGGAGGAGGCCACCTCGGGTGCGCCTGAGCAAGGAAAAGCCTCCCACAGCTCCGAAATTGAGATCTAGGCAAGATTCCATAGCTCCTATCCGCGATTCAGCTACCAATCAAGTTCTTCCATTAACCTGTACACGTGAAGCTCCTGTTCACGGAACAGGAACAGTAAAGAGATAAATCAAAGGAAGAAGACAACCCAATTTTGCCCGGAATCAGGCCTTGGACGCATCTCCGGACGAATCCGGACAGTCCAAGTCACTGTGAGTAGAGTTTCATTCATTTATCATTAATAAACTCAGGCGTTTGAATATTTCCAGTTATGTGCGCGAATTACGCTGATAACAGGCGTTATCAGGCGTAGGGCAGCGTTTGGCGTTGCCCGACTTTTTATTTCATAAACTGCTTCTAGACGCTGTTATACGATTAAATTTAGCATTTGATCAGTGTGGATTGAATCGGTTGATTTATATGGTTCATTGGAACCTAAATTGCTTATTTGAATATTGAAATTAGAAATTCATATTTGAAAATGGTATGGTTTGGGTATGAACCCAGACAATAGGGATTTCTGATAAATTATCAGATGTACGATTTTAAAGTTGATATGAATAAATAAAAATATGCAATAAAACCCTAATTGCATATATCTTTTGACGTTAATATGTGTAAACTGATATTTACATGAAATGGCACATTTCTCTGAATATATACCAGAAATTCTCAAGTATTGTTATTAAATTGTGTTGTGATAGGTAATTAACTTTTAATTGAGTTAAGTGATGCACAAACCAAGATTTGGGTTAATGTGCACGCTTTTCGAGAATTTTAGAGAATTGATAATTGTTGAGTATGATTCTCATATGTGAAGTAAATTTCTTTAATTTGTGCAATAAGATGTTCAATTGCGTAAATTCGCTATGTATGTGCCAAATTGAAATAAGTTGGGTTATTTATGCATTTCTAATTTTTCTGAATGCATGGTATGAGAATTTCTCAGAAATTACAATGATTTAAAATATATTGCTCTGTCAGTTTAGAATGACAGTGTATTGTGATCTGATATGAAATCAGTAAATGTGATTTTCCTATTTAAATGTTTATATGTTAATCAGTTAATAGACTTAGGTGCCCTAACACCGTAGAACCCCTTTGACAGGTCTGCTTCTTAGGGGTGAAACTCGTGTTCAACATCAACGCGTGCAATGTCACGGTGGCACGAGGATGGAAAGGCAGTGTTCAACAACAATGCGTGCGATGTCACGGTGGCACTGGAGTAAATAGGGGTTATTCAACAACAACGCGTGCGATGTCACGGTGGTAACCCAGACCTCCTGAGCCTGTGTACTCAGGTTAGAGGAGGAGTTCAGAGCACTCGATGTAGTGCAGTGAGGCCGATGAGCCTGTGGGTCCTGTGGCAGAGCAGGGCTGACGTTAGACTTAGCATTTCCCGGGTGTGTCGCTAAGTCTTGTACGGTGGGATTGTAGTTCGCTACGGATCTTTATATGCAGGGTACACTGCATATGATTAGGGCATAATAATATAAATATGAAATCAAATAGGATCACAGTAAATTAATATATCCAAACTTTTGTGTCAATTCATTATATCTGTTTATTGGTTTAAATTATCTGTTGTTGCATAGAAATGCGATTATATTCTGTAATCTGCTATGTCATTAGATCTGCCCTGCTTGTACTGTATTTATGTTTATTTCAATTTTATAAACCTGATGAGTTGTTTAGTGATAGCTAAATGAAATGCTATTCACTGAGCGAGTAGGCTCATACCTCTACTCAAAACATTTTCAGGACATCATCAGTAGTAGGAAATCTGAAGGATCCTTTCATCCTAACACTTAGTCTGTAGAAGGTATACGTAGTTAGTAGTTAGAGGTCTCTTAGTCCTTTCCCCTCGGTCCTTGGGACATGGAGTGGGTGAGAGAGAGTGTGTATGTGGTATGTGTATAAAGATGTAAATTAACTGTTATGTTTACTTTCTGTTAAACAATGTTACATGTTGTAAACTCTGTTTACTTACTCTAGCCAGTTTAATTGAAATGCTTCCGCAATAGTTTATTATGTTTTAGTTTACAACAATAATCTGGATATCATTATGAGGTTTTAAAAAGAAAAAGTTCTCAGTGATTTGTTTATGTGATAATCCCTCCGTCACGCCCTAATCTCGTGATTAGTGGTTAGTGTGAGATCGGGGTGTGACATCTTGGTATCAGAGCATAGGTTGAGCACATGGTTACTCTAAGTCAAAGTCAGGGGACGATAAGAGACCAATAGAATTAGGACTTAAGTGTCTTCCTTCTAACTACAATTTTCTAACAGGAAGTGTTCTGTTATACTATTGCAGATGGCAGGAAGAGGATGTGGTCACGAGAACCAAGTAGAGAGCTTAGGCTGAGTCATCAGGGATCATTAGGATCAAAAGATAAAGTTATAAGTGAGGAAAATAAGAAGTGATATGTCTTTAGCTCTGGGAGGTCTGAGTGTTTAGATACCCTGGCCAGGTGTCTGAATACTTAGATTGACCAGTATCAAGCTACTCTGTCTATTCTTCTCTGGATGCCCTGGCCAGGTATGCAGAGGAAGGATAGGCTAGAGAGAAACCCTAGAAATCTTAGGGTTAAGAAACTGGAAATTTATGTAGGAGTAGGAGATTAAACATAGGATGTGATGCAACTCTTGCTTTATATTGCTTATTTGATTGGAAATCATTAGAAATGCTCTTATATGTATGGATTTAGATTTTCAGTTTATAGAATAAATATGATTCTTTTATATTGTTGTGTGTCATGAAGTGATTTAGTTATTGTTTATATTCTTTGTATTAAGTATACCAGAAGTTATGTTTAAATGAGTTTGCCCTAAGTGGATATTCTTTCCACATATTTGAGATTAACAGGAGTTGGATAATCCTGAGTAGCTCTTGGCTTCAGGACTACAGGTTCGGCCTGGTCTGGCTGGCAGGATGCGTTACTGAGATCTAATGACTCCTATTAATAATATAATAAAAGTAGATTCTGGATAATTTAGAACCGAATCATGGTGAAAATGTATATACACTAAGATGTTGAGATATAAGAGAAAGATTAGAACAACTAAGAATTAGTTGGAACTGATATCGGAGACCCAACATTGGGACCTCATATGAGCAATCCTTAATTAGAAATAAAGGAACACAATAAGGGTCAGATTAAATTTAATGATTAGGTGAGAAATACCCTTAATGGTACTAATTAATAATGCATAACAAATGCATGGATCCAATACATGATTAGTAAACCCTAGTTGAGGGTGTATCCTTATAAACCCTAGTTGAGGGTGTATCATTGCGATTGTTTATAGGCAACCTTATAATAAAGTTCTGCCTTAAACTAAGATAAGTCCATATCATGTGAGATAGCTGGACAATTCTAATATGTGACCTATGCATTATATGCTAGGGGTGAGTATTCTGTGATGGAATGCATTAAGAGGGGAAATACCTTAATACAAGATAAAGTTGGTTAACTCAAGAGGGTCTGAATTAATGAGAAATGGGGAACCCTAACCCTAATTTGGGGAAAAGGGAATGATAAGCCCTGTTTGATAGTGAACCCTAATTCCTGGTTAAGGAATGATGCTATTACTACTGTATCACATGATGTGATAAATATCTTGTATGTCTGTTATCATGCCTAATAACCATGCAGGTATGATGAGGTGATGAATATAGCCAAGTTTGGGCTGTGACATTTATATAATAAATGTTGATTGGCTTTTTGTGTGTTGATGTTGTTGTTGCTTAATAAAAGTAATAATGTGTACGGATTTTATGAACCATGTGAATAAGTTGTTGCCTAGTGAGAGGTGACAAGATATGAATGGCCTTGTGAGCCATGTGTGATGCTTGGGTAACAAGTATCATGTTTATTTGTAGCATTTGTGTTAATAAATTATGCTAGAGAACTTGGTTGATGTTACATTTCTGTTATATATCTATAGTTCATTGATGATTATTCATATCAGTTGTATTCATTACAAGTAGATGGATGAACTTATGAGATCTAAAGTTTGATTTCAAACTAAGGAAGCAAAGTCACACCACAATAATGCTATGTTGCTGATAAGGACCAAACCCTAGAATGTTTAGAGTTGAAGTAGTTCAAGGGATGTCGCTAGTGATTTGACCTTGAATACTAGTATATTTATAAAACAAGATCATGAGATTTGTTCTATGAAAGGTAAGCTAACATTAATAAAATCTAGGGTTTAAAGGTAGATAAACAATATGAAAATAACTTGGAGAAAAGAGTAAGATATAAATTTGAAATGTAACAATAAGTAAGTAGCATAGAATGAGGAGTACTACCCGATACATGATCTGAAGTTAGTTGTTGTAGTTCATGCTCTTATGACACAGCGTCACTATCTTTATGATGTGATGATAGATTGTCACCTTGGGAAGGTGAATGTGGTAGCTGATGCCCTAAGTAGGAAGTCTAGTTCAACAGTGGATGTATTTTCCATGGCATGTTTCAAAAGAGACATGCTATTGAAAATGTGAAAGTTGAACTTAGACTTAGGGGTGACATAGCTAAATGGTTTGATTGCACAGATGCAAGTCAAGCCTACTTCTTATGATCAAATCAAGGAACTACAATAGGGTGATAGTGAGTTAAACCAGACCATGCATGACATGGCAGTGGGAAGAGACCAGAGTTCAAGTTTTCAGATGATGATGTGTTGTTTTAGCATGACGGATTGCATGTACCTCGAGATAATGATTTGAAAGAAAATATTCTTGAGGAAGCACATACATTGATGCATGCTATGCATCCAGGCAACACTAAGATGTACATGAATTTCAAGGAGTCGTATTAGTGGTCTGGTATGGAAAGATTGTAGCTGAGTATATGACTAGGTGCAGTATGTGTCAGCAGGTTAAAGCTGAGCACCAGAAACTTATAGGCACCTTGCAATCTCTTCCTATACCAGAATGGAAATGGGAATATATCACAATGGATTTTGTGATAGGGTTACCCAAGACACCTAGAGGTTGTGACTCGATATGGGTGATTGTGGATAGATTAACTAAATCTGCTCACTTTCTTCCTGTTAAGTCAACCTTTGATGTCCCGAAGTTGGTTAAGATATTCATGGATGAGATAGTTAGGTTGCATGGTATTCCAGTATCAGTTATATCTCATATAGATCCTAAGTTCACATCCAGGTTTTTGAAATCAGTGGACACAAAGTTGAGGTTCAGTACAACTTTTCACCCGCAGATGGATGGTCAGTCTGAGAGGACCATTCAGGTTTTTGAGGACATGCTGAGAGCATGTGTCATGCATTTCAGTGGAAGTTGGAAAGAACACTTAAGCCTTATAGAGTTTGCATACAACAATAGTCACCATTCCAGTCTTGGTATGGCCCCATATGAAGCTCTGTATGGTAGAAAGTGTAGATCACCCATATGTTGGTATGAGGTTGGTGAAAATCAAATTCTTGGACCCGAGATAGTGGATTTGACCACTGAAAAGATTACTGTGATAAAAAAATAGTTAAAAGTTGCACAGGACAGGCAGAAGAGTTATGTTGAGAAAAGATGTAGACCTCTTGAGTTTGAGGTTGGTGATGAAGTGTACTTGAAGGTTTCACCATGGAAAGGAGTGCTGAGATTTGGTAAGAGAGGCAAACTGACTCCTAGGTTTATGGGCCCGTATCCTATCATTGAGAGGATTGGACCTGTAGCCTATAGGTTAGAATTGCCATCTGAGTTGTCAAATCTACATGATGTGTTTCATGTATCCATGTTGAAGAAATGCTATCCTGGTACAGAAAAGATAGTTGACCCAGAACCTGCACAGCTCAGATCAGATGTGTCCTATGTTGAGGGACCATTCCAGATAGTTGATCGAAGGATCAAGAAACTCAAGAATCGTGAGATACCATTAGTGAAAATTCTGTGGAGGAATCATAATCTAGAAGAACCCACGTGGGATTTTTGGGTCAGATATGCGTAACAAGTTTCCTTTTCTCTTTTAGGAATTTCAGGATGAAATTCTTATAAGGGAGGGAGATTGTTATGACCCGTTCCAAAGTTTATTGGTAAGCATTATGATTTGAGCCTAATTAAAGTTATTTGAGTTAACATATGTGCTTATGATGTGGTTAGTGATCATTAACTTGATTTAGTTGAATTAAGCACATAAGATCAATTAGTGCATAATTAAGATGATTAATTTGAGTAAAGTAATAATTGGATGCAATTAGAGATTTGAACCAGTAAAATAGTATAATTAGCTTGTTTTCATGCCTTGGGTTTGTAGAGGGCCTCATTCTTGAAAAGTTGCAAAAGAAATCATGTTATTCAGACCTTTGAGTCAGTAGTTATGATCTTTTTAAATTCTAGGGTCAAAATTGTAAATTTCCCAAAGTTTTTGCTTTATAAACTTTTCTTTTCTTCCTCTCTTGCTTATCCGTTCTTCAGGCAACAAACTCAAGCGGCGCAAGGCCTACTTCCGCGCAGGGGAGGGATCGCAGGGGCGATCCTAGGTTCGTTTTTCCAGCAGTCGTTCTTCCTTCTTCTTTTTCTTCTTTTCTTCCTCCTCTCTCTTTATTTCCTCTAGTACTCCACCCACCCAGCTAGCCAGCTGCCTATCAGTGACCAGCGGCAAGCAGCAGCAGGCTAAGGCTGCTGTGCACGGCCAGGAGGAGGCCACCTCAGGTGCACCTGAGCAAGGAAAAGCCTCCCACAACTCCGAAATTGAGATCTAGGCAAGATTCCATAGCTCCTATCCGCGATTCAGCTACCAATCAAGTTCTTCCGTTAACCTGTACACGTGAAGCTACTGTTCACGGAACAAGAATAGTAAAGAGATAAATCAAAGGAAGAAGACAACCCAATTTCGCCCGGAATCAGGCCTTGGACGCATCTCCGGACGAATCCGGACAGTCCAAGTCACTGTGAGTAGAGTTTCATTCATTTATCATTAATAAACTCAGGCGTTTGAATATTTCCAGTTATGTGCGCAAATTACGCTGATAACAGGCGTTATCAGGCGTAGGGCAGCGTTTGGCGTTGCCCGACTTTTTATTTCATAAACTGCTTCTAGACGCTGTTATACGATTAAATTTAGCATTTGATCAGTGTGGATTGAATCGGTTGATTTATATGGTTCATTGGAACCTAAATTGCTTATTTGAATATTGAAATTAGAAATTCATATCTGAAAATGGTATGGTTTGGGTATGAACCTAGACAATAGGGATTTCTGATAAATTATCAGATGTACGATTTTAAAGTTGATATGAATAAATAAAAATATGCAATAAAACCCTAATTGCATATATCTTTTGACGTTAATATGTGCAAACTGATATTTACATGAAATGGCACATTTCTCTGAATTATTACCAGAAATTCTCAAGTATTGTTATTAAATTGTGTTGTGATAGGTAATTAACTTTTAATTGAGTTAAGTGATGCACAAACCAAGATTTGGGTTAATGTGCACGCTTTTCGAGAATTTTAGAGAATTGATAATTGTTGAGTATGATTCTCATATGTGAAGTAAATTTCTTTAATTTGTGCAATAAGATGTTCAATTGCGTAAATTCGCTATGTATGTGCCAAATTGAAATAAGTTGGGTTATTTATGCATTTCTAATTTGTCTGAATGCATGGTATGAGAATTTCTCAGAAATTACAATGATTTAAAATATATTGCTCTGTCAGTTTAGAATGACAGTGTATTGTGATCTGATATGAAATCAGTAAATGTGATTTTCCTATTTAAATGTTTATATGTTAATCAGTTAATAGACTTAGGTGCCCTAACACCGTAGAACCCCTTTGACAGGTCTGCTTCTTAGGGGTGAAACTCGTGTTCAACATCAACGCGTGCGATGTCACGGTGGCACGAGGATGGAAAGGCAGTGTTCAACAACAATGCGTGCGATGTCACGATGGCACTGGAGTAAATAGGGGTTATTCAACAACAACGCGTGCGATGTCACGGTGGTAACCCAGACCTCCTGAGCCTGTGTACTCAGGTTAGAGGAAAAGTTCAGAGCACTCGATGTAGTGCAGTGAGGCCGATGAGCCTGTGGGTCCTGTGGCAGAGCAGGGCTGACGTCAGACTTAGCATTTCCCGGGTGTGTCGCTAAGTCTTGTACGGTGGGATCGTAGTTCACTACGGATCTTTATATGCAGGGTACACTGCATATGATTAGGGCATAATAATATAAATATGAAATCAAATAGGATCACAGTAAATTAATATATCCAAACTTTTGTGTCAATTCATTATATCTGTTTATTGGTTTAAATTATCTGTTGTTGCATAGAAATGCGATTATATTCTGTAATCTGCTATGTCATTAGATATGCCCTGCTTGTACTGTATTTATGTTTATTTCAATTTTATAAACCTGATGAGTTGTTTAGTGATAGCTAAATGAAATGCTATTCACTGAGCGAGTAGGCTCATACCTCTACTCAAAACATTTTCAGGACATCATCAGCAGCAGGAAATCTGAAGGATCCTTTCATCCTAACGCTTAGTCTGTAGAAGGTATATGTAGTTAGTAGTTAGAGGTCTCTTAGTCCTTTCCCCTCGGTCCTTGGGACATGGAGTGGGTGAGAGAGAGTGTGTATGTGGTATGTGTATAAAGATGTAAATTAACTGTTATGTTTACTTTCTGTTAAACAATGTTACATGTTGTAAACTCTATTTACTTACTCTAGCCAGTTTAATTGAAATGCTTCCGCAATAGTTTATTATGTTTTAGTTTACAACAATAATCTGGATATCATTATGAGGTTTTAAAAAGAAAAAGTTCTCAGTGATTTGTTTATGTGATAATCCCTCCGTCGCGCCCTAATCTCGTGATTAGTGGTTAGTGTGAGATCGGGGTGTGACAGTTTCATTGACACATGAGCTGATCCACTCACCACTTGAGCCGATCGGTTCATCAACCTGAGCCGATTGGTTCAACCCTGTGAGCCGATTGGTTGGAGCAGTTGACTGTGCAAATAAGTCAATTGTAGTTCCAATCAATTTGATACTCTTAATCATCTGGTCCAACACCTTGAACACTATGATTTTGAGCTATCAATTAACTGAGTGTTTAATTGAACTACTAAACTCCTTTAGTAATCAATCTAAACATCCTTTGTGGATAAACTCCTCTTCCAGGTTAAATCCTATGTGTGTGACCCTGCAGGCTCATTTCACGTTGGCAATGAAAGTCCATAACACTTATGACTTCACAAGCAAAGAGCGGTGCCTAGTCGCACATCAATGCTACCTAAGTGAAAAGGAAAGTTGGAGAACAACTTTCAATCCTATAATTTGTGAATGGTGTTACAGTGAATGTATAATTCCTTTGTCTTTGATATCCCGAATGAACTCAAGGCATGGAACAGTCATCCTTTCAACGTTCATTCACTTTCTTGATCTCAGAGTATATTGCAGGAGATATGTATGACATCAATATCACATACTGATTCACACATGCATGTGCACGCTTATCTCAATCCTACTCATCAAGTAGCCATGGATATCAAACTCCCTCAGGAGGGACAAATCCCATATCTATCACTCACCCCTCAAAAGCCTCATGTGTCAAAGCCACCCAATAATCACCTTTATAACAACCCATGTTTCAGGACTGCGTTTGATGATGTCAAAGTGTACCCAACGACATGTGTTGAGTGTAGTGATTTCAGGTCAAAGAATCACACTCACCACCATCACTGTGAGAACTGACTGTGACTACCATGTCATTGTTCCATGTGTCAAACTCATAGTGGGTTTGTCTGGTACACTTGTTCTCTAACAAGTACCTATGTGTTTGGTTTGATATCTCCATATCATGACTAACGAGATTTTGTCATCAACCAACACCAAAATCTAGTCTTGTGTGTCATTGTTGTCTATCCACATTCCACTATGACATCCGACTAGGGACATAATAAAAATGTACAAACTCTTAGCATCTGTATGATCTCATTGTTCAGGTCCTTAACCTATCATTATCTAGACATTCAATCTATTCTATCATTATCTCATATGACTGAACCATAATGAATTGGAAGCTTGCCTTTGATGTTTATCAAATCAATCTTAATGTATCCCACCAATCATCCCATGATTGGCTCTCAGGGCATACATACCAACAGACTCCCACTTGCACTGTGAGCCAATCACCCTTGAATCATATTCTTAGTGATCTTCAAACATGTCCCACATGTTATTGTGCTCTAGTGCTAACATAATGAGTTATGGAAACACCTTGCCAAAGTCAGTATTAACTGCATGTCTCTCATCTCTTCGTTGTACATCACACGTATGATATGGAGTTGTCGTAATATGCGATCTAGTATTCCTTTGCTAACCTTTAGCCACATTGCATGACCAAGCACTCCTAACTTGTCATCAATGAACAGAATAACTATCAGTTCATCTCATGAACTTCCAGATCCATATAGTATCCACTAAAGTTCTCTAACGCACAGATACTCGTCCTTTCCTTTTAAACAACTTTATTGGAACGTTTCCATTTATCAATAAACATTCACTTTTTTATATATTTCATATATATTTTGCGATTAATTTTTTGTCCTTTTCGGAAGTCCACATCAGTGTAACTCTTTATAGTGAACCCTTCCTTATTTCCATAGAACTAGTACTTTTCAAGTACTTATCAAGTTCTTGTGGTATTCCAGTAACCCTTACTGGAACTAGATAAACATCCACTCGTCATGTTCTACATACGAGTTATCAGGATGAGCACATCATATTGTCATGTCCTACATACAAGATGATGAATGCATTTTATTCTTGCCATGTCCATACATGCAAGATAATGGGATGATTACATACATGATAGATACATATCTATTCTTAGTGTACCCATTCTTCATAAGAATTGGACACTTGGCATTGGGATACTAACTCCATGTAACATGGATAAGTTTTTCTCCCACTGAATCTATGCACAGTGAACCCTTCAGTATAGATTGCCAATGTATGCTTTCTCTTTTCAGGTCAAGAGGTTTTCGAGAACTATCTCTATAGATCTCTATTCCTATCACATAGGAAACGTCTCTTTCTTCCCTAAAGATAATTTCCACTTTGGATTTCCATTTTAGAACATTTCCATTTCACATCTACATGTGGAATGCAAATACGCTCCCACTAAATCACAGATCCCTTCTTTATCTTTGTCATATCAGTCAAACCCTTTGACTATATCATCAAAGTAAAAATCATAGTTCTGAGTTGCTTGTACTCAATCAATCACATTGATTAGTCCATTGTAACTTATAGACTTCATTTGTATTAATGGATTCATAAACCTTATAGGTTGTGTCACGTCACATCCTTGTTTTATTCCTTATAGGAATGCGGTTTTAGTATCTATATGCCAAATCTCTTAGTCTTTAAGTTGCAATCAACAAGCATCATCCTTCTCAAAATGTCATCCATGTGTCTTAACGCTTAAGACTCATTCATACTTATGGATTTTATCCCAATAGGTGCTACCATCAAGGTCATACCTTATGGTTCACATGGAAGTCATTTAGGATGTAATGGTCATAAACCATAACTCAAAATCTGGTTCCTCACATTTATCTAGATAGTTGATTCATCACATGACCAACTCATTACATGGATAATCGAGGTGTATCTGTCAAGGATATAAGAACTCACAACTCCTTGTAATTCTTAATGTCCTGTATTAGTGTGGGGTATTCTTTATTTAAGAAGAAATTAGTTATTTGAAAATCATCCTCTAACTCCTTAGAGTATGACTCCTTTTGATTTAGACATCACCATGCCTTAATAATTAGCTTACTATGATACACTATCATAATCACTCATAAGGATCTCAAACATTTGGTTCAAGTATTGCATTCATTGATCTCATCAAGAATTAACACTTTACCAAATTCGTACTTCATCTATGATATTCTTGAACACTTCAAGATAATCATATTGGTATTTCTCTAAACACTGTTTTGAAGTACTAGCATTAACTCTAATAGGTATGTAAATACATCACATGTATTATACCTATTAGAATAATCATTTTCCCACTACCACTAGTGAAGATTGATTAATCATGTCTAAGAGATTCATGTCTCTTACTGATTCTATAACCAAAAGAGTCTAGCTTATCCATCATATGGAAACTAGAAATGACTTTCTCATGATTTATGCTAATTTGATTGTTTGAGTTATCAATAACTTTTAGGTATCATTTTATCTTATGCATACCAAGTACCACAAGATAAACAAGGCATTGCCACAAAGATTGAAATGTCAACATTATTAATTGCTATCATTATCATACAATATGCAAAAATAATGTGTTTCTATCCATTGGCAAATATGAAATAGTAGTTCATAACTCTATTACATGCCTTTACGGCTGAAAATAAACTAAAGTACTCCTATCTATGGCGGCAACATTTGCCCCATTTATTGGGTGCTTTACACTTTATATCTTGGTATCATATACCTCAAAAAGTGTTATAAGTTTATTTCATGACACCTTCAGGTGGAGACGTTTGTCGCCTCCTTCTTCTTTAGTTCTTCTAGATAGAGTGGACAATTCCTTTTCTAACGTCCTGGCTTTTAACAATGGTGGCAATTGCCTCTCTTGGTCACGCCTCCCTTGGCCTTGAGAGTTGAAGATGACTTGGGTTGCTGGCTAGCATCAAAACCTTTCTTAGCCTTGCCCTTGCGCTTACCCTTGGACTTACCTTTATTTCTGTTGATCAACATCACAGACTTAGGCGTGTCCTTCTTCATCTATGCCTCGACTGTCTGCAACATGCCTAACAACTCTGCCAACGGCTTGTCAAAGTTGTTCATGTTGTAGTTCATCACAAACTGACTATAAGATTCTGGCAATGATTGCAGTATCACGTCAGTAGCCAACTCTTGGTTCAGGGGAAATCCCAGTCTCGTCAGGTTCTCCACATACCCAATCATCTTGAGCGTGTGAGGACCAACTGGATCTCCTTCTGTCATGACACACTTGAACATCACCCTAGAGACATCATATCTCTCTTGTCGTGCTTGATCTTCATACATGTTCTTGAGATGTTGAACCATCTCAATGACACCCTTGTTCTCATGTTGTCTCTGTAACTCGTGGTTCATGGAGCACAACATCAAGCACTTTGCATCAATGGCATCTTCATAATGCTTCTTATAAGCATCCCTTTCTGCCTTTGGTGTGGTAGGAGCAGGTTCCTCTGGAACTGGAGTATCCAGGACATAGAGCTTTTGCTCTTGAGTGAGAACAATTCTCAATGTCCTAAACCAGTCATGGAAGTTAGTCCCATTCAGATTGTCCTTTTCAAGGACCGATCGCAATGAAAAGTAATTGTTGTTTGTTTTTATTTGAACTACAAAAGGAAATATATGCAATTTAGTCCAAAACTCAATTTTGACTTATTTGATTGATTTGAAAGGTTGACGATATAATTAGGAATTTAATTAATTATCGCTCCCACTATTTTTGTTCAAATTGATAGCCCTCACCATCAATTTGGAAGATTACAGAGTACAATCTTCTAGTGGGCCAAGATCCATATTTCATCAAGTCATGAGTCAGCTTTGGCTGATCGCCCACAATCTTGACTATTTAGGTAGGCCATCATGCCAATTGCATCATATACAACTCTTGATGAATGAACATGTGCAACACCTTGCCATGAACATTCCATGCCTTTGGGCTTAGACGCTCTAAGAATCACCAGTTAAGTCTAACCCAAAAGCCGACACGGTACACATGCACCCTGCTTTGGCAGAACCTACATGATTACCCTTCACACTTCTACGAGATAGACGGCACACCACGCTTTGGCATAACCTACACTTGGTCGATCAAGTTTTTCATGTGTGCCACTAATGGAAGGCGTAAAAGACTTAATATTTAGATGAGGGATTTGGTTTTATAGGTACATATACATATCCAATCACCACAATACATAGTATGTATCATATACATGCTATATCCCACAGAAAACATGCGAGACGATAAAAGTGATGATTATGGTCATCCTAATGTGATTCCTTGAGCCAAGAGTAATCACGGTCATCTAGGTCTACATCACATGCAACATGTACAAGATGAACTTTGTGCTTTGCCTTTACTGGGTTTGATCAACTCATCTCCATGATTGATCGGCTCGCCATCAGGCCGGTCGATTGGGTGCCACCAGCCGATCGATTGGCTCCTCCAACCGATCAGTTTGTCTGGTCATCGTGCATCTCCTCATGGCCGTCACCCACTCATCTCGCTCCTCAAACCGGTCGTCTGGATCGCCAACTGATCGATTCACACCTTGAACTGATTGTCTCAATTGTCGTCAGATTGTCCTCCGTTCTTTGACATAACAAGAAATATACAAAGATCTATCCTATTTACATTTGAACTGAGAAACCTTGAGTTACATTCAGGGGGAGCAAAGGTAGAAAAGAAATATCGAGTTATCTCGAGTTACATCAGGAATAAGAGATAGGGAATCAGTGCACAGACCGAGATGCAAGAAACCACATTCAACCATACACAGACATATGGTTTATTGGCCATAAACATGCTATACATCCACCACAAAACTTGTTTAAGGGCGACGCGTATTGAGTGCATTCATATTACATATCATATATGTATATTGGGATTTGTGAATTTAGGATTGGACATGCAAAAAGCCAATTTTATTCGCATTGTATGCAATAAATAAAGGCAACAAACCAAAATCAATCACATTGATAATCCTAAAGTATAGAGCAGTTGATGTGGCTCTGATACAACTGTTGGGTTTTAGGGGAGACAGAGAAGGTAGTGGAAACAAAAATTTCTTCTCCCGAACCCAGTATAAAGGAATCGTGTCAACGTCTATACAATAGGAAGGATGGTTTGTAGAGACATACCTTGTCTCGAGGCTTGATCGGCGACGTTACCTCGTAGCTTGTGCGGACTTCACCTCCGATCTTGGAGGTGTCTGTGCAACTCCTGGTCTCACCAAGACTGTTGGGATTGACAACTATCCTCTGAGCGGAAGAAGTCTCCCGCCTCTGAAGTAGTCCACACGGACCACCTAGAACTCCAATCTCCTTGTCGTACAAGGAATCAGAAGGAGTCATACCCTCCTGTCGACGTACTAGTCACCGACACACTCTCCTGCAACCAGTCATTTTTCTGTAGTTGTCTTTCCCTTGTTGTGCCTCCCTTATCAGGTAGCACTTTCTCAGGCTCTCTCGGTTACCACAACCAGAGAGAACGACAACTTGGCATAGCAATTGATGTTCGGAGTTGTTGTTGTTCCTGAGAAGCCCCCAGTACCCTTATATATAGGAGGGTCATGGGACAGGGTTCTCTACCCCGAGCAATGTGAGATTAAAGCAAGAGTAGAAGGATTCGAGATTTTCCACAAAACAACCAACTCCGTCAGCTGAACTGATCATTTCAAGCATGAACCGATCGGTTGGGGACCTGAGCTGATCAGTTCACACCTGAACTGATCGGTTCAAGCATGAGTCGATCAGTTCGTGGTCCTGGTCTAACTTGAATTGACTTTCATGTTTGTTTCCAATTAATCAAATATTAGTCCTTGTCCAAATCAAATTTGTACAAGTGAAACAAATATGTATTTGCAAAAAGAGTCTTCTGAATTTCCAAACGATCTCAGTTGATCACACGAATCGACCAGTTCAACAATTGAGCCGATCGTTTCATTGACACATGAGCCGATTGACTCACCACTTGAGCCGATCAGTTCATCAACCTGAGCCAATCGGTTCAACCCTGTGAGTCAATCGGTTGGAGCAGTAGACTGTGCAAATCAGTCAATTGCAGTTCCAATAAATCTGATACTCTTAATCATCTAGTCCAACACCTTGAACACTATGATTTTGAGCTATCAATTAACTGAGTGTTTAATTGAACTACTAAACTCCTTTAGTAATCAATCTAAACATCATTTGTGGATAAACTCCTCTTCCAGGTTAAATCCTATGTGTGTGACCCTGCAGGCCCATTTCACGTTGGCAATGAAAGTCCATAACACTTATGACTTCACAAGCAAAGAGCGGTGCCTAGTCGCACATCAGTGCTACCCAAGTGAAAAGGAAAGTTGGAGAACAACTTTCAATCCTACAATCCATGAATGGTGTTACAGTTAATGTATAATTCCTTTGTCTCTGATATCCCGAATGAACTCAAGGCATGGAACAATCATCCTTTCAACTTTCATTCACTTTCTTGATCTTAGAGTAGATTGGAGGAGATATGTATGACATCAATATCACATACTGATTCACACATGTGTGCTCACGCTTATCTCAATCCTACTCATCAAGTGGCCATGGATATCAAACTCCCTTAGGAGGGACAAATCCCATATCTATCACTCACCCCTCAAAAGCCCCATGTGTCAAAGACACCCAATCATCACCTTTATAACAACCCATGTTTCAGGATTGCGTTTGATGATGTCAAAGTGTACCCAACGACATGTGTTGAGTGTAGTGATTTCAAGTCAAAGAATCACACTCACCACCATCACTGTGAGAACTGACTGTGACTACCATGTCATGGTTCCATGTGTCAAACTCACGGTGGGTCTGTCCGGTGCACTTGTTCTCTAACAAGTACATATGTGTTTGGTTTGATATCTCCATATCATGACTAATGAGATTTTGTCATCAACCAACACCACAATCTAGTCTTATGTGTCATTGTTGTTTATCCACCTTCCACAATGACATATGACTAGGGACATAATAAGAATGTACAAACTCTTAACATCTGTATGATCTCATCGTTCAGGTCCTTAACCTGAAAGCATACATCATTGAGTACTGTCATTCTCTAGACATTCAATATGTTCTATCATTATCTCATATGACTGAACCAGAAAGAATTGGAAGCTTGCCTTTGATGTTTATCAAATCAATCTTAATGTATCCCACCAATCATCCCATGATTGGCTCTCAGGGCATACATACCAACACAATTTTCATGGGATATCCCTTCTATGAAAAAGGGTACAAATGTGTTCATCCCATAATTAGTCATATTTATGTATCATTCTGATGGCTCTATTGAGAGATTTGAGGCACGAATAGTTTCTAAGGGTTTTACTCAAACTATTGTAGTGGATTGTTTTGATTCTTTTGTCCTATTACAAGGATTGCGTCAATCCACATTCTTATTTCTTTAGCAACTCATTTTGACTGGCCACTCTTTTAGTTAGATATCAAGATTGCTTTCTAATGTGGGGTTCTTCTAGAAGAGGTCTACATGTAGAAATCTCCCAATTTTTCTGTTGAGGGGGAGTCTTCTCAAAAAATTTGTTGCCTCAGATGATCTTCGAGAGCTAAGTTCAATAAAATCAACCTAGTTCTTGAGAAACTGGGTTATTAGCTATCAATCACAGATCATTCACTATTCTCATAAAAATCATCAAAAGTGGTGATTCTCCTTACTCTCTACATTGAAGATATTGGGATCACAAGAAGTAAAAAAATTGACATCAACAAACTGCAATAGTCTCTACAAACTCATTTCCATACAAAAAAATTGTGAAATATGAGATACTTCCTTGGGATAGAAGTCCTTCGCTCCACCACATGGATTGGATTATCCAAAAGGAGTTATGTGTTAAACCTACATTAAGAGACTATGATAAAAGATGCTAAACATGTCTTCACTATCATGGATTATCACACCAGGCTCCTCTTAATGGGGAATTATTTTGGACCCAGAAGAGTATCATCAAGTGGTTGGAAAATCGATCTACTTAACAATTACTCAGTCTGACATAACCTATGTTGTGGGAGTTTCTAGTTAGAATATGAGTGTACCTCTCCAACAACACATGTGCAATATTCAATGTATTCTTAGTTACCTCAAGAGCATGCTAAGAAGAGGAATATTCTACAAACATTCTAAAGAGAAGGTCATTACTATTTATGGATATGTACATGCAAATTGTGTAGGAGATGCCAAATATCATCGATTCACCTCTACTTTATTTATTATGTTAGTAAATCATCTAGTAGCATGAAGAAGTAAAAATCAATAAGTGGTTGCTCGCTCTAACATTGAAGTTGAATGTCATGCACTGTCCCACACATGTTGTGATGTATAGTTGGTTTGATCCATTCTGACTGAGGTTAGAATTCTTGTTCAAATTCTAGCTCTCCTATCTTTTGATAATCAAGTTGCTATCCATATTGCCTACAATGTAGTACCCCATGTGTAAGGACCCTGACCTCTGTTTTGGGCTTACCCTATTTGGTTTGCCTAAACCCTATGTTTAGATGCTTGCTAATTACTTGAAGTTGTGATTAGTTGTTTGTTTGTGATATGTTGAGATGTGGAGGTGCAAATTGCAAATTACCTAAGTTTTAGGGTTGGTGTGCAAGTTTGTCACCTTGAGAGATGTCTTTCTCTCTCCTTGCATCCTCTAGGGTTGAGAGGATGGGTTGGGCTCTTTACTTGAGTATATTTGGGCTTTGTTGAGCTTTATTGAGCCTTGTTGAGGCTTGATATCGGATTGGACCTTGGTGTATCGGTCAAGGGAGTGATGGTTGTATCGAGCAAGGAGGTGTATCGGCCATGGTGTGTTGGGTTTCCATCTTGGGTGACACACACCCTTCACCTAGCCTCCTTTGTGTCACCTTCTTTGGACAAGTGGTTGTTGCTTTGCTAAGTGGGTGGCAACTCATGGACGTGTGTTTTTGGGATGCTAGCATGTGGCACAATCCTTGGACAAGTACGTGTTAGGGGTGGGTTCCACCTTTCCTTGCTCTTCCCCTTCACCCTTTAGTATATAAACGACCCCCCTTGCTTGCTAGGTCTCTTTGGTTCCTTTGGTTGCTTCCCTTCCTTTGGTGGTCGAGCTAGGAGAAGAAAGGAGCAAGTGGTGGCCGATACAGCTGGTGTCTTGGGCGACACACCTTGCTAGCTTATCCCTTTCCTTCTCTTGTGGTAAGTATCTCTCCCTTTTCTTGGCACCTTCTTATTCTTCTTCTTCTTCTTCTTCTTCTTCTTCTCACTTCTCTTCGGCCATGGTGGTTATGAGTTGTTCTTCTTTGTGTTGGCTGAAGGTGGTGCCTTGTAGCTTGGAGCTTGGTGCTAGGAGCTTTAGAGCTTGAGGCGGGTTACATAACTCCTAACCCTACTATACTACTTCTTTATCATGTTGCTTTGCTATATGTTTCAGACATGTCATTTTCTAGCTATGTTTCTTGCTTTAATGGTTATAAGGTTGCCTTAGATGTACACTAGACCTTGTTGAGATGGTTGCCTTGGGTTGGCCGAACCATTGGATGTGGAGTTCTTTGGGCAAAACCCCTCTCTCACTCATTTGTTGAGAGGTGATCCTAGGGTCTCCTAATTCAATGGTGAGTGGAGTTTTGGGTTGGATGGCTGATATGGTGATGGACCTCTTTGTTGCCCGATAGGTGATGGAAGTTTTGCAAAACCTCTATCTCACTTAGTTTTTGAGAGGTGAGCCAACTCTCTTGATCTTTTAGGGCTTCTTGGTGGCAGTCTTGAGGTTGAACATGACCAACCCATCATGGCCTTTGAACCCTTGCACGATACCCTAAGTTGTGTTCTGCCCGATATCCCTCTTCTAGAGTTGAGCTTGGGCGATATGCTAGGTGAACACCTTGTTGACCTCTTGACTGATATTGACCTTTACCCAAGATGTAGTTGGGCGATATGTCCATGGTCGATATGGTGTTGCCCGATATGGAGTCTTGGTTGGTGTAACCCTGATGGGTGATATAGTGCCTTGACTGATAGAGAGTCCCAAACCCTAGCTTGGACAATAGGGCTACCTTGAGCGATATGGGAGCTCCTTGGGCTCCATGGTGGACTGCCAATGATGTCGCTTTATGGATGGCAATGGTGTGCCTTGGGCGATATGGTTTTTGTGGTTGTCCGACATGGAAAAGCCTAACCCTAACCCTAACCCTAGAGGGCGATATAGATTCTTGGCCAATATGATGATAGTGTTGCCCGATACACTCTTGTACATGGTTGCCCGATACACTCTTGTGCGTAGTTGCATGATATGCTGGTTTCCCCATATGTGGCTTGGTGCCCTAGGGTTTTGGTGGTGACTGATATCATTTGGGTGAGGGATGGTGCTCTACCCGAGATCCCTTTAGTGAGGGTAGGCGATACCTTCAGTGAGGGTAGGCGACACCTTTGATGAGGGATGCGCCTAACCCGGTAACCCTAAGTTGGTGAACTTTTTGTCTTGAGCCCACATATTTGGTTCTGATGATGAGATATGATAGTTGGGTTGTACCCAGTAACGTGGCGGCTACCTAAGGTTGATAAGATGACAAGATCATGGTTGTGTTCATAATGTTATGAGATATAGGGCACGATGGATGCTCACGGTTTGGTAACAATAATATAAGTTGTTTGATATACCATCTACAACTTTATGCTTGATGTGTTTATAATAATGGATGTTGTTCCAATCCTATGCACCTTAATTCTTAATGACGTGATATTCATAATATGTCCTCTAAAGATCTGTATTTGCTGATCAAGTTATCTCTTCGGATATGCATTCTAACCATGCAGGTATTATCAAATGAATTCATATCCAGGTAAGATCTATGAGGTGTATGTGTTTTGTATGACACAGAATAATGATGTTCCTTGTTGATGAGATAACATGCACCACCAGTATGATGAGAAAGGTCTGGTGACCTGATAAAGGCTGAGTGCCTGATTGAGGTGTTATCCTATGATGATGAGATAATGGATTGATATCCCATGATGATGTATGATGATGAAGCCTTGAGGGGCAGTGGCATTATGTGATGAGAGATTGAGATCCCATGGCAATATGATAATGATAGTAATGGTGTGACACAATGTTGTTTATGTTTTATAACTTGGTTGCCTCAATAATTCACTTAAAATATAATAATTAATTATAGATGAACATTTCATGTAGTTTTCCCTGGCCATAGATCCATCATCGTCAGTAGTTGGTGATGGTGAAATAGGTTTATCCTGTGGGATTACCTGGAGCACATATTGTTGAATATGTGGGGTTTCTCCTAGCCGAAATAGGAGGATTAGAGTACAACGTCAATTGTAGAATCAGTATGGTTAGAGCATGGTGAACAGGCCCATGGCTCAGTGTGATAGAGCATGAATGTGTTCATGGCTCAGTAGCATGATGAATAGGCCCGTGGCTAAAGGTATGCTAGCGTCAAGACCTGTACCAAGGTGGGCTAGAGAAAAGGGTAGCCTACGGAGTTGACCCTGTGGCTGAGGCCACTTAAGTAAGAGACTGCAGTCCTACTTTAGATATCGTGCACTGACCACGAGAAGGTGAGGTCATGGAGTCCGGCTCTTCCATTGACCTTGTATGGCACCATTTTTGGGCTTCGCAGCTGAAGGTTGGATTTGAGCGGTACAAATCACTTCCTCAGGGCATAATAAATGGTAATCCAGCCGTATAGTATATATTGCTTAGAGAAAAACACAGAACATTGGTTGAGGCCTTGCTTGTATAGTTTCCCTAGTTATATCTTGCAGATAATTACATGTTCTTCATATTTTATGATAAGTTCTTATATAACTTGTCTTGTCAATCATGTTCCATAAGAAATATCTGGTTATATGCCTCCCAGATATCTTGGCAAGTTTGTTAATAAAATTAATATGAGTTGCTTATATCAGCTATCTGCCTTTTCTGTTCAAGCTTTCCTGAAGTTTTATAGTGCGGAGGGGAGTTATGTTTCTTATTGGGACTGTGTGTCTCACCCCGCCAATTTTTAAACCTTTTTAGGTGATCATGCTAGACGTGGTAGTGGTCATGAGGTTGCGGCTGAGCAGCAAGAAGAACAGTAGGAGGCAAGAGATGGATTTGCTGTTGTTTTTGTAGTTTTGCAGTAGAGTCCTAGATTCATCATTGTACTCTCAGGTCCTTGGAGGTGTTTTGATGACGTTTCATGATGTATAGTTAATGTAGCTTGTTTATCCTGCTATTGGCCTGATATGGCTTGTTATGTATATAAACAGGTGGTGAACTCTTTGTGCCTATGGGACAGTTAGGTCCTATGAGATGTGGACATATATCAAGGTTTATGTATATTTATATAACATGTTTCCTTACAGGATAAGGATCTAGATGTCATAGTTTCTTTATTATCTACTTTTCGCAATCAGTTTTAATTAACCTGTGTTTTTGGTAATATGTCGTTTATGGAGGTTCCACACATTTTCGGGTGGCATTTCGTTGTCTGTGTGATAGCAGGATGTCACATAGAAAGTTGGTACCAAAGCTCTAGGTTTGTTGAGTCTATAGGGATATAGGACTAGGCTTGTGTCTGTTCTTGTGAGTTTTGCAGATTTTCTTATAATAACCTTCTACCCCCAACAGAAGATAAAGCTTAAAGATGTCTGGAAATCAAGAAGAACATGCTGCCGAGAGCAGCGATGCTGCATCTGTTGATGGAGCACAAGTGCATGCACATGAAGATCGGGTGCCTGAGGTCCCCCAAATCGACCCAGCCATTCTTGAGAATCCTATCTACCAGCACCTTATGGGACATGTAATGGCTATATTGAATCTCATGGTGGAGAGATTGCCAGTGCCTCTGCCAAGAGCACATGCTCCCCATGGTGAATCTTTGGGTATTGAAAAGACCTTCGAGCGGCTTCGTCGAGTCGAAGCTTCAGATTATGCTGGAACGACTAATCCAGTGGATGCAGATCTGTGGCTGACTGGTCTTGAGAAGGCCTTTCGGATCCTCAACATCCCTAAAGTAGACAAAGTCAAGCACGTTGTCTACATTTTGAAAGGTAGTGCTGGCCACTGGTGGGCCATCGAGGAGGAGAAGCAACCCGGTGAGGTGATCTGTTGGGACGTCTTTTGGCGGGAGTTCGTGAGTCGATACTTCCCTAAGACCTATCTAGACAAAAAGATCAGTCAGTTTGAGCGTTTGCGCCAAGGATCTATGAGCATCACCGAGTGTGAAGCCAAGTTTATGGATCTACTGAGGTTTTGTCCTCACATGGTGGTGACAAATGATGAGAGAATTAGATGGTTTGAGAAAGGTCTGAGTGCTGAGATGACGACACCTGCTGCTGCTTTAGAAAATCAGGAGTGGTTTGCCATGTTTGTGGAGTTTGTCTAAAGGATTGAACAGTCAGTCAAGGAGAAGAGAGAGACCATGTCTAAGAAAAAGCCTTCTCAGTTCCAGAGGCAGAGGTTTGATGGCTTCAAGAAGCCGAGGTTTTCTGCACCTTCTGCGATGTAGAGCTCCAGTGTGTCGTCACAGTGGTCTCTGAGTAAAGGAAGAGGGTGTGAGTTTTTGCCATCTAGAGCCCACAATATAGCTTCAGTAGCAGTAATAGGGCCATCTAGGCCACAGATAGAAGATAGGTCATGCTATAATTGTGGACAGATAGGGCATTTGAAGTCAAATTTCCCAAGGAGAGATGTCGAAGTGACGCAGTAGCCAAGGCAGAATCAATAGGGATTAGATAGACAGTAGTCAAGTGGTAACAGAGGGTGAGGGCGTGGTAAAGCATCACAAGTAGGATCATTTGCTCAAGGAAGCATAGGACGTGGATGACATCAAGCAATGACTCAATTCTATGCTATGAGTCAGCCGGAAACGATAGTCAACCCGCGAGTGGTGGCAGGTCAGATGGAATTATTTCATTCTGATTTGTCTTCTTCTTGCTTTATATCTATTCTGGTTGACCTGAGTGCTATACACACTCTTTTATCGCACATAGTATGCTTGAAAGCTGTCTTTTACTTGTTAGTTATAAGAAAGATAGCTTGTTGTTAGAAACCCCTCTTGTTGGGCCTGCATTTCTTCGAGAAGTGTGTCCACCTTGTGCTCTATCTTTTTCAAGACACAAGATACAAGTGGATCTTATACCACTTGATATGTATGGATTCGATTTGATCCTTGGAATGGATACCTTCGAGAAGTATATGGTTGTGTTGGACTGTGGTTCCAAGCAAGTGGTGTTTGTTGACGGTGGTGAGAAGTGGATCTTCCAAGGGGATAGGAAGATTCTTTCGACGTGTTTAGTGTCAGCAATGGTGGCGGAGAAGTTGATGTGGCAAAGATGTAAGGTGTTCTTAGCTCATCTTGTAGATACCAAAGCGGAAGGTTCCAGCCTTGAGGATGTGCCTATTGTCAAAGAGTTTGCAGATGTGTTTCCCGACGAGTTTCCTGGTGTTCCCCTACCTTGAGAGATTGACTTTGAGATCAATCTAGTACCAGGGACACAACCAATTGCTCAGACAGCGTATAGGATGGCTCCAGCTGAAATGGAAGAACTAAAGAAGTAGTTACAAGAGTTGTTGAATAAAGGTTTCATCATACCGAGCACATCGTCGTGGGGTGCTCTAGTCCTATTCGTAAAGAAGAAGGATGGATCGATTCATTTATGCATAGATTACTGGCATTTGAACAAAGTTACTGTGGCATACAACTCTCAAAACATAATTAACTAATGCGGAAGCATTCACTAAGCAGCGGATTACCAAAAATCACTAAAAATTAAAACCTTTTTATCAAAAGATCCATCAAAGGAAAACTTTCTCACATAGAACCAAAGTAACATAATTACATTCTTGTTCACAGGTACATATTATGTATCATCTCCTTTTGAGAATTACAAGCATTAACTGCCCTATCAAGCTAAACACAGGCAGTACAAATCTCGAGGCACTGAGCCAAAATCTCGAAAGCACTAACTACTACTCCGAGGACCTGAGAGTATAGAGACGACACATATGACTCTATCTATATCTATACAAGGCATAAAAGCCAGTGTCTCCACCTGAGACTTCACTGCTATCCCTGCTGTTGTTGTTGCTGCCCTTCACCTACTGAAGGATTTCTACCTCCTCATCCATGTCCACCTAAAAATGTGATTCCCACGGAGGTGAGACAATTGTAAATTGCCCCAGCGAGAGATATAACTCTCCTCCAGAAACATTATTATTACAGCTTAAGAATAATAATATACACAAAGAAATCATATTTGTTTGGCAGCAGTTAATTCAATGTCTAGTAGATTAGAACATCATTCTTATCAAAAGCAATGCAACTATAATTTGATAGAACAACATGTCACTTATCCTTTAAGGAATATGAAGAACATGTATAACGTTTATTCACTATAGAATCATTACCACAACATTAACTCTCTTCAGGCTTAGATCATATATCTAATGCCTGGCATTGTCATTGTGGAGTCATGGCCTGTAGCCATACTCTTTTCACAAAGTGTTGGGATCTTAGTCCCTTAACTTACCAAGTACAATTCCACTTCTTAACAATTTCATCATCATGATCATAGAATCTGGGTATTTGAACCCTTATCTCATCATAGAACACTTGTTACCACTTATTAGGTAACTTCATACCTTTAGGTCATCTGACCAAGGACATTATAATTCTTTCTACACAAGGTATTGCACATAGTTCACAAAGCTCATATCACCTCTTATTACCCCTTAATAGGCAACAAGGCATATTACAACTTATGAATCTCATAAACAATCTAAGATAATTAGCACATCATGTGGCTCACATGACTCATTAGTTGTAGGTTACCTCTCACTAAGCAACAAGGCATATGAAAACTCATAGGGCCTATAGAACATTTTTCAATATACAGAAGATCATAGCCCATACCTGGCTATGCTCATGTTCTCTACATATCTGCATGATTAGTAATTATGATACAATTACATATCAGTACCATGCAATACAAGGGTTATCTTATTACATTCATAACCCATTAGTCTATATTTGAGCTTCACATAGGATTACTCTGTGTTAGAACTTCACATAGCATTAACTTGTATTAGAGTTTCACATAGCATTACCCTGTATTAGGGTTCACATAGAATTAACTTGTATTAGGGTTTCACATAGCATGGAATCAATATGGATAACATAAGTATTCAATCATACTTATTTATTCTCATCATTCATCATTAAATGATTTATCAACACACAACATGAGTTTCTCTCTCCTCTTTGCCAGAATATGATTACATCATAGTTTATAGGTTTGGATTAACCTCTTCATAAGGCATATTAGCCTACATTCAACAGGGTGCATTGCATCTCAATGTAACCATTGACATGACACATCTCATGTGTCATTCATCCAATTATATTGGACTTATAACACATCAAGGTATACCAGTATTGGGTGTTGGATGTGATATCTATCATATCTTGATGTATCACTTCCCTCAACACCTTTATCTTACTTAAGTTCATGCACTTAGCTTGTATTAGGGTATTCCCCATCCTAATACTTTATGCACCATTTCATCACATTTATCATGTAAAGTATTGGTCATTAGTCACTCACTTAGAATATACAACCATTGCCAATACTATGGACTCATCCTCAAGTTAGGAACTATTAATATAAGAATACTCATTATCAACCTCACTAGGTGTTACATTTGTCATAACATTAATCACTATTCCATTATTAGGAATAGTATTCTCCATATTTATAACTTGAGGATTCACATAGCATATTCCATACATTTATGGATTTCACATAGTATTAATCTTCAATAGAGTTTCATATAATCATCCTTCTATATTAGCGTTTCACTTAGTATTATGTGAAATTAGGATTATACAACACATCACCCAGTACTAGGTCTTCACATAGGATTAGTGGCATTACCCTATATTAGGGTTTCATGCACCTTTCCCATTGTAGGGATTAAGGTTTTCTATTCACATCCAAGTAGGGTTTCTCTTACCTCATACTCAAATTAGGGTTAGGATGTACAATTCCCATTAAATTAGGGTTTCCTTCATTGTTACACTCAGTTAGGGTTACATCATCACCCTGGATTTATGACAACACTCAGCTTTGCCCTAGATTAGGGTTTCACACATAGCTTTGTTCTAATTAGGGTTTCACACATAGCATTGCTCTAATTAGGGTTTCACACATAGCATTGCTCTAAATAGGGTTTCACACATAGCATTGCTCTAATTAGGGTTTCACACATAGCATTTCTCTAATTAGGGTTTCACACATAGCATTGCTCTAATTAGGGTTAGGGCTCATTGATTAGGGTTTTATGATCTCATTATTATGGATCAACCCTTATCACATAGTTCACTCATAATGAGATAATTAGGGCTTAATTATATAAACATTCATCTCTCTCATTCTCTCTCTCATCCTCTTTAGGATGTTAACTACTCCAAGATTAATCTAGGTCAACTCTTCATTTGAGTACACATAGCTAGGGTTAACCTTCACAATCATCATGGGTCTACATCTTTAACAATCACATAGCTGATTGACCTTTGATCATGTTAGATGTCCAAATGGTCTAATCAATTAAACCATCAATTATATAAGGAATTCAAAAGAATTGACCAATTAAACTTTCAATTCCACAAAGTGATCAATTGGGTTAACCATTGAAATCTTCAATTGCATTAAATATCTAAATAGGTTCACCATATTAGACCTTCAATTACATGAGATGTTCAAATGAATTAACCAGTTGATCTTCACAAAGTTAATTACTTAGACACTCAATGATCTTGGTTCTCATACATCAATTGGTTGAAAACTATTTGAACAAGTTATACTTGAAACCAATTGGACAAAGTAGATATTGAAACTGCTTGCACTTTGGGTCTCCAACCGGTTTGATATCGTTTGGTCCCAAACGGTCTTGAGACCGTTTGGTCCAAACCTTCTCAAAACCGCATGGACCAAAAAGGTACTTCAACACTCAATCAACTCAAGGTTTCAATCCATGGACCAATTATAAATTGAACCACTAAAGTATTCATCAATTGGACCAATGAATCACCATTCAATTAGACCTTCAATTTAGGGTTTTGAACCCAATTGAACTAGGTTTGATAATCAAGAAACCATCACTTAGGGTTTGAAATTGAGGATCCATCAATGGTTGACATTGTGGAACCAAATCAATTGAAATCAATGAACTATCATCATCACATGATATGAACTGACCTCAAATGGTCTTGGATGAACACCAAATGGTCTTGAGGCCATTTGGTTGATCTCCAAATGGTCTTGAGACCGTTTGCCCATTCCGTCATCAACATCCATGCCATCCAATTAGGGTTTTGGACCATTGGATTGATTATCAAATCAACACTTAGTTGCAATTCAATTTGGTACCTTTGGACCTTCAAACACTTAGCCATACTTAACCCTAGACCTCCAAACGGTCTTGGGTGACCCCCAAACGGTCTTGAGACCGTTTGGGTGATCCCCAAACAGTTTTGAAACCGTTTGGGTCAATCAACCCAAAACATCATCTCAATCAATTGGAAATTCAACACTTAGTCGATTAGGGTTTGCAATTAAGGAATCATTCACAATTGAAACCTTCAAGATCAAACCAATTGAAACCATTGGATCAAGATCCAAGCACCACAAAATATATCTTCAAACGGTCAACCATCTCAAACGGTCAACCATTCCAAACAGTTTGGAACTCAAACCACCAAACGGTTTGGTGAAACCGTTTGGACTCAACATTGAAACCGTTTGCCCTAGATATTTAGGGAGGTATGTGCTTATGATGATGTCATCATCATCAAGCTCCAAAATCACGAAATATAATGTGATTTCCATGGAGATTACATCAATCAATCAAACTTAATTTCGAAAATGTAGAAATGATCACCAATTGATAAGGAATTGATTGCAATAATAAAATTAAGGGTTCAAGTTATAAAACCTACCTCCAATTGAGATCCAAAGCTCCAAGATCACGACAACAATGGTGTATGAAACTCCTTTCACTATTCCAAGGGTCGTCCTCAAGCTTTGAGTGAAAAGAATTGGTTAGAATTGAAGAGGGGGATCGAGATATGAAGAATTCATGCATTAATTTTCGATTTTCACCATGGATTTAAGGTGAAAAGAGGTCAACAACCTTACCAAAAGGTTGGGGGTCGTCCTCCTGATCCTCCACATCTCCTTGGTCGTTTTCCAAGCAAGCGGAAAGAAAGAAATCCGAAAAAGCCTTTGTTTTGGCTTGAAAAGGGTACTTTTATAAGAAAATTGGTGAGAGAGAAAATTCTTTATAAAAGTCTTTTAATTCCAAAATTGTTGCCACAACTTACCCCTTGGTTTCTTGAATGCAAGGGAATCTCTATCCCCACCGAGTTCCCTTACATTATCCATGAATTAAGGGAAAAGAAATTAAGCACCTTAACCCCTATAATAAGAATATCCATATTTGAGTGGAAATTCTTTTTCTTATTATAATGGTGAGTGGAATGTCACCTCCTTAGGATATGCTCCTGCCTTTGCAAGGATTTAAGCTCATACACACACATCTAAATTCAACCATTTTAATTTTGGTTGAAAGCCCTATAATTAATACATTAATTTTTGCCCTAAATTGAATTAGGGTTTCACTTAGGATTAAATCTTGATTATTTTAATATCAAGATTCTCTCTTCTCCAACTTAATTCAAATGAGGCGCCCCTCTCATTTATTTTCTCTAAATGATGCCAAGAAACATTAGGGACCTTTTTGAAGTGATAATTTGCATATTGAACCCTAGGTTTTGGGTAAATTGCACATTACACCAAAACTAGGTTTTAATACACAACGATTGCTTTACAAGCTTGTGAAAACCATACCACTACATCATATTCATTCTTATGATGTCTCAACATCATAGGAACATCTTATCATGAAAAATTTGCAATTTAACCCCTCAACGTGGGTAATTTGCACTTTAGTCCAAAATAGGCAAACATTGCTTCAACATTGTTCAAACATGACCAAAATTGAAACATACTTTTCTCATGAGCCCTAATTACTTTTCCCAAGATAAGATTAAGCATCTACTCAACATTATTAGGCAAAACATCTAGGGCTAACACATAACCCATGCTAGGGATGTTACAGTTACGATCAAGAACAAGTATCCTTTGACGAGAATAGACGATCTGTTTGATCAGTTGCATGGTGATACGGTGTTCTCAAAGATCGATCTACGGTCTTGATATCATTAGTTGAGGATCAAGGATGAGGACATATAAAAGTCAGCTTTTAGGATGAGGTATGGTCACTTTGATTTTGTAGTTATGCCGTTTGGGCTAACCAATGCACCTGCTGCTTTCATGGATCTGATGAACTGAGTGTTCTGACCGTTTCTAGATCAGTTTTTTATGGTTTTTATAGATGACATCTTGATCTATAGTCAGGACAGTCAAGAGAATGAACATCATCTTCGACAAATGTTGACTCACCTTTGCCAACACCAGTTGTATGCCAAGTTTAGTAAGTGCAAATTCTAGTTGAAAGAAGTGACTTTCTTGGGTCATGTGATATCTGTAGAAGGAGTCAGAGTGGAGCCGAAGAAGGTGGAGTCAGTTGCTAAATGGGAGCAACCGAAGACACCGACTGAAGTTCGTAGTTTTCTAGGTTTAGCAGGATACTACCAGAGGTTTATAAGGAACTTCAGCATAATCACGTTGCCGTTGACAAAGTTGACCAGGAAGGATGTACCTTTTGATTGGGATGATCGTTGTCAGCAAGCTTTCTAAAGTTTGAAGGAGAAGATGACTAGTGCTCCAGTGTTGGTGCTGCCAGAGCCTGGGAAAGGCTATGTTGTTTCCTGCGATGCTTCCAAGAAAGGCTTAGGATGTGTGCTGATGCAGGAAGATCATGTGGTTTCTTTTGCTTCGCAACAACTTAAGAAACACTAGGAGAGTTATCTGATACATGATTTGTATTTGGCAGTGGTGGTCCATGCATTAAAGATTTAGAGACACTATATTTATGGGGAGGTGTGTCATATCTTTACGGATCATAAGAACCTAAAGTATATCTTCTCACAGAGTGAGATGAACATGCGACAACGTCGCTGGATGGAGCTGATCAATGATTATAATTGCACCATTGAGTATCATACTGGTAAGGCAAATGTGGTAGTTGATGCACTTAGCAGGAAGTCTTCTTTCCTTCCTATGAAGAAGGCACAATTGAGTTCTTTGATATGCCATAAGTGGGATATGTTCGTCTCTTTGTGGTAGATGAATGTACAGTTGGAAGTCTCCTTGTTGGTAGGGCTGTTGGCACAGATGCAAGTGAAGCCTACTTTGAGGCAGCAAATCAGAGAAGCACAACATGTAGATGCTACAGTTCAGTTCATCAGGATAGAGTTTGGCAGCAAGAAGCATGATGGCTTGCATGAGTTCGAGGATGGACTAGTTTGTTATCATAATAGGATGGTGGTCCCTGATGTTGATGATCTGAGGAAGTTATTGCTCAAGGAAGTGCACACGTCAATGTATGCTATGCATCCAGGTGTCACCAAGATGTATCATAATTTGAAGGGCTTGTATTGGTGGCCTGGCTTGAAGAGAGATGTATTTGAGTTTATGGCTAGGTGTGCGATATATCAGCAGGTAAAGGCTGAGCATCGGAAGCCGACAAGTACGTTGCAACCCATGCCGATACCACAATGGAAATGAGATCATATAACCATGGATTTTGTAGTTGGTCTTCCAAGGATAGCTAGGAATCATGATTCTATTTGGGTGATAGTAGACAGGTTGACGAAGTCTGCTCATTTCATACATGTGAAGACAATGTATACAGCAGAAAAGCTTGCTCAGGTGTATGTGGATGAGATAGTGTGTTTGCATGGTGTGCTTGCAACGATAGTTTCCGACAGAGGCCCCAGTTCACGAGTCGTTTTTGGGAACAGTTGCACAAAACATTGGGAAAGCAATTGAGGTTCAGTACCGCTTTCTACCCACAGACGAATGGATAGTCTGAAAGGACTATTTAGACTTTAGAAGATCTTCTCCGAGCTTGTATCTTGCAGTTCCTAGGAAGTTGGGATGTGTATCTCAGTCTAATAGAGTTTGCCTACAATAATAGTTACCAACGGAGTATCGACATGGCACCTTATGAGGCTTTTTATGGCAAGAAGTGCAGATCTCCTCTGTGTTGGTATGGGTCTGGCTAGTATCAGCTTTTGGGTCCTGAGTTAGTGTAGTAGACAACAGAGAAGATCAGGGTGATACAACAACAGTTGAAAGTAGCACAGGACAAACATAAGTTATATGCATATAATCACCGACAAACTCTAGAATTCTAGGTGGGAGACAAGGTGTATCTCAAGGTCTCACCATGGAAAGGCATGCTAAGGTTTGGCCAGAAAGGCAAGTTGGCTCCCAGGTATATGGGGCCATATCCGGTAATAGCATGTGTTGGCAAGGTAGCTTACAAGTTAGAACTACCTCCAGAGTTACACAGGCTACATCCGGTGTTCCATGTCAGTATGCTGAAGAAAAGTCATCTGGGAATGGAGATAGTGATTCATCCAGTTGAGGTCGAGCTTGATGCAGATGTGACCTACGAGGAAGGTCCAGTGTTGATCCTTGACAGAAGAGTAAAGAAGTTGAAAAGGAAGGACCTGGTGCTTGTAAAGGTTCTTTGGCATCATCGTGGCATTGAGGAAGCCACTTGGGAGCTCGAGGAAGAGATGAGGAGGAAGTATCCCTCGCTTTTCTCTTCGGATTTTGGGGGCAAAATCCTTTTGTAGAGGTTTATGGCTTGTAAGGACCCTGACCTCCGTTTTGGGCTTACCCTATTTGCTTTGCCTAAACCCTGTATTTAGATGCTTTCTAATCACATGAAGTTGTGATTAGTTGTTTGTTTGTGCTCTGTTGAGAGGTGGAGGTGCAACTTGAAAATTACCTAAGTTTTAGGGTTGGTGTGCAAGTTTGTCACCTTGAGAGATGTCTTTCTCTCTCCTTGCATCCTCTAGGGTTGAGAGGATGGGTTGGGCTCTTTGCTTGAGTAGCTTTTGGCTTTGTTGAGCTTTGTTGAGCCTTCTTAAACCTTGTTGAGGCTTGATATCAGGTTGGACCTTAGTGTATCGGCTAAGGGAAAGGAGGAGTATCATCCATGGTGTGTTGGATTGCCATCTTGGGCGACACACACCCTTCACCTAGCCCCGTTTGTGTCACCATCTTTGGACAAGTGGTTGTTGCTTTGCTAAGTGGGAGGCAACTCATGGACATGTGTTTTTGGGGTGCTAGCATGTGGCACAATCCTTGGACAGGTGTGTTAGGGGCGGGCGCCACCTTGCCTTGCTCTTCCCCTTCACCCCTTAGTATATAAATGACCCCCCTTGCTTGCTAGGTCTCTTTGGTTCCTTTAGTTGCTTCCCTTCCTTTGGTGGCTGAGCTAGGAGAAGAAAGGAGCAAGTGGTGGCCGATACAACTGGTGTCTTGGGCGACACACCTTGCTAGCTTATCCCTTTCCTTCTCTTATGGTAAGTATCTCTCTCTTTTCTTGGCACCTTCTTCTTCTTCTTCTTCTTCTTCTTCTTCTCCCTTCTCTTCGGCCATGATCGTTATAAGTTCTTCTTCTTCTTTGTGTTGGCCGAAGGTGGCGCCTTGGAGCTTGCAGCTTGGTGCTAGGAGCTTGGAGCTTTCGAGCTTGAGGCGGGTTACATAAATCCTAACCCTACTATACTACTTCTTTATCATGTTGCTTTGCTATATGTTTCGGCCATGTCATCTTCTAGCTATGTTTCTTGCTTTAATGTTTATAAGGTTGCCTTAGATGTACCCTAGACCTTGTTAAGATGGTTGCCTTGGGTTGGATGAACCATTCGATGTGGAGTTCTTTGGGAAAAACCCCTCTCTCACTTAGTTGTTGAGAGGTGAGCCTAGGGTCTCCTAATTCAATGGTGAGTGGAGTTTTGGGTTGGATGGTCGATATGGTGATGGACCTCCTTATTGCCCGATAGGTGATGGAAGTTGTGCAAAACCCCTCTCTCACTTAGTTGCTGAGAGGTGAGCCAACTCTCTTGATCTTTTAGTGCTTCTTGGTGGCAGTCTTGAGGTTGACGATGACCAACCTGTCATGGCCTTTGAACCCTTGCATGATACCCTAAGTTGTGTTCTTCCCGATATCCCTCTTCTAGGGTTGAGCTTGGGTGATATGCTAGGTGAACACCTTGTTGACCTCTTGACCGATATGGACCTTTACCCAAGATGTAGTTGGGAGATATGTCCATGGCCGATATGGTGTTGCTCGATATGGAGTCTTGGTTGGTGTAACCCTGATGGGCGATATGGTGCCTTGACTGATAGAGAGTCCCAAACCCTAGCTTGGACGATAGGGCTACCTTGGGCAATATGGGAGATCCTTGTGCGCCATGGTGGGATGCCCATGATTTTGCTTGATGGATGGCAGTGGTGTGCCTTGGGCGATATAGTTTTGGTGGTTGCTCGACATGGAAAACCCTAACCCTAGCCCTAACCCTAGTGGGCGATATAGGTTCTTGGCCGATATTATGATAGTGTTGCCCAATACACTCTTGTACATGGATGCCTGATACCCTCTTGTGCATAATTGCACGATATGTTGGTTTCCCCATATGTGGCTTGGTGCCCTAGGGTTTTGGTGGTGACCAATATCGTTTGGGTGAGGGATGGTTCTATACCTGAGATCCCTTTAGTGAGGGTAGGTGATACCTTCGATGAGGGTAGGTGACAACTTTGGTGAGGGATGTGCCTAACCCGGTAACCCTAAGTTGGTGAAATTGTTGTCTTGAGCCCACATCTTTGGTTCTGATGATGAGATATGATAGTTGGGTTGTACTCAGTAATGTGGTGGCTACCTAAGGTTGATAAGATGACAAGATCATGGTTGTGTTCATGATTTTATGAGATATAGGGCACGGTGGATGCTCACAGTTTGGTAACAATAATATAAGTTGTTTGACATACCATCTAAAACTTTATGCTTCATGTATTCATAATAATGGATGTTGTTCCAATCCTATTCACCTTAAATCTTAATGACATGACATTCATAATATGTCCTCTAAAGATTTGTATTTTCTGATCAAGTTATCTCTTCGAATATGCATTCTAACCATGTAGGTATTATCAAATGAATTCATAGCCAGGTAAGAGCTATGAGGTGTATGTGTTTTGTATGACACGGAATAATGATGTTCCTTGTTGATGAGATAACATGCACCACCAGTATGATGAGAAAGGTCTGGTGACCTAATAAAGCTGAGTGTCTGATTGAGGTGTTATCCTATGATGATGAGATAAGGGATTGATATCTCATGATGATGTATGATGATGAAGCCTTGAGGGGGAGTGGCATTATGTGATGAGGGATTGAGATCCCATGGCAATATGATAATGGCAGTAATGGTGTGACACAATGTTGTTTATGTTTTATAACCTGGTTGCCTCAAAAATTCACTTAAAATATAATAATTAATTACATATGAACATTTCATGTAGTTTTCCCTTGCCATAGATCCATCATAGTCAGTAGCTGGTGATGGTGAAATAGGTTTATCCTATGAGATTACCTGGAGCGCATATTGTTGAATATGTGGGGTTTCTCCTACCCAAAATAGGAGGATTAGAGTACAACTTTCGTTGTAGACTCAGTATGGTTAGAGCATGGTGAACATGCCCATGGCTTAGTGTGATAGAGCATGAATGCGTTCATGGCTCAGGAGCACGGTGAATAGGCCCGTGTCTCAAGGTATGCTAGCGCCGAGACCTGTACTAAGGCGGGCTAGAGAAAAGGGTAGCATGTAGAGCTGACCCTGTGGCTGAGGCCACTTAAGTAAGAGACTGCGGTCCTACTTTAGATATCATGCACTGACTACAAGGAGGTGAGGTCATGGAGTCTGGCTCTTCCATTGACCTTGTATGGCACCGGTTTTGGGCTTCACAGCCAAAGGTTGGATTTGAGTGGTACGACTCACTTCCTCAGGGTATAATAAATGGTAATCCATCCGTATAGTATATATTGCTTAGGGTAAAACACGAAACATTGGCTGAGGCCTTGCTTGTATAGTTGCCCTAGTTATATCTTGTAGTTAATTACACATTCTTCATATTTTATGATAAATTGTTATATAACTTGTCTTGTCAATCATGTTCCATAAGAAATATCTGGTTATATGCCTCCCAGATATCTTGGTAAGTTTGTTAATAAAGTTAGTATGAGCTTCTTATATCAGTTATCTGCTTTATATGTTCTAGCTTTCCTGAAGTTTTATAGTTCGGTGGGGAGTTATGTTTCTCGTCGGGACTGTGTGTCTCACCCCGCTGGTTTTTAAACCTTTTTAGGTGATTGTGCTAGACGTGGTGGTGGTCGTGAGGTTGCGTCCGAGCAGCAAGAAGAATAGTAGGAGGCAAGAGATGGATTTGCTGTTGTTTTGGTAGTTTTGTAGTAGAGTCCTAGAGTCATCCCTGTACTCTTAGGTCCTTGGAGGTGTTTTGATGACGTTTCATGATGTATAGTTAATGTAGCTTGTTTATCCTGCTATTGGCCTGATATGGCCTGTTCTGTATATAAACATGTGGTGAACTCTTTGTGCCTATGGGACAGTCAGGTCCTATGAGCTGTGGACATATATCAAGGTTTATGTATAGTTATATAACATGTTTCCTTGCAAGATAAAGATATGGATGCTATAATTTCTTTATTATCTACTTTCCGCAATCGGTTTTAATTAACCTGTGTTTTTTGTAATATGTGGTTTATGGAGGTTCTGCACATTTTCGTGTGGCATTTCCTTATCTGTGTAATAGCGGTATGTCACACCATGAGCTACAAAACATATCAAAGTATATTTCCATTTTGCATGGGACCTGGTCAAAGCTCAGAATATTGTGACTCCTCACATACAAACCAATGATCAAATTGTTGATATCTTCACCAAACCTTTTCCACCTACACTTTTCAATATATGGGTTCCACACTAGGACTACTTAATATCTACTCTCCAACTTGAGGTTGTGTTAGCATAAGTGGTTTATTTTTTAAATCGGCCTAGGCCCATTGTATCAGAAGTTCATGTTATTAGGTAAAAACAATTAAGTGAGGATCCATTTACCCACTTAAATGTACCCATATATTTATAACGTTCTTACATAGGAGATCCAGAACCTCTTTACAATGTACAACAAATATCGTCATTGCTTTGTATAACATGGATAGAAACCCCTAGTTTTCTTATTGTATGATATGGTTAAGCCTTATTTGTGTTGATTATATGATACATTAGTGCTCTTATATATAATATGTGTGTTGTGGAAAAAAGGGAAAGTACACTTAAATGTTGGAGTTTAAATGATTGAAGATGAGCTATTGACATTTATAGTGTGAAATCAACCGAGTTCCCTTGAACTTGACCGAGTTGGTGACTTGAGATACAAAAAAATTGGTATCTTGAACATGGGCATATCTTAATATGAACCCAACTGAGTTATATGTATTGGGGGTGAATTATTAGAGTAATCAGCTAGACCATAATAATGTTAACTCAACTAGAGTTCACCAACTTGGAAAAGTTCATGAGAGTATTATGTCCTACTTGAGTTTCATGATTCCCATATGTTAATCTGAATCTTTTTAGTTGCCTTGATATTTTGATTGACGGTGGAGGTTTTTGTAAGCCCCCTGAACTTGCTTAATGAGTTGAATGAGCTTAATTACCATAATTTAATGCTTAGAACCCTAATATAACCTTTTTATATGTTTTGAAATCATAATACAAGCTTAAGTTTCAAATTTGGTCCAATTTGGACATTGTTTGAGCAAGTTATGCAATTTTCTGTACATTTTGGCCTTTTTTGCAATTTACCCAATTGAGGGGTTTTCTTTGCAATTTTTCAGATACATTATGTTCCTTAGATGTTATATTATCATTATTGAGTGTTTTGATTCATGGGGCTCCTAGTTGAGCCATGGTTTGAAGGTGTTTTCATCAAGGGTATTTTAGGGTTCACCCCTTCATGGATGAGCTACCTTTAGTAACTATCAACTAATGAATTATGTGATTTCCTGGGAAATTCGACAAAGGAAAGCTAAGAAGTTCTATACAGATAATGGGAGAGCTGCTTGTGTGTGTGCTTGTATATTCTTAATAATTCAAGGCCATGGACACTTGGATAGATACTAGAACTTCAACCTTTTCTTTTTGCTTTATCTTAAAGTTCATATACTTATCCCCAAGCATCAAAACGAGCCATTTTCTCTCCACCACTTCCCTCCTTCTCTGACCTTCGTTCTCCCTCTGTGCTTCTATGAATTCCTTGCCCAAGGAAGAAGAAAGTGGGGATCTTCTTGGAAAAAAATTCTAGGGTTGCAAATGATTTCCTTTTTGGGTCTAAAAGGCTTCCTCCTAGTGATCTTTGAAAAACACTAGAGGGGGGTGAATAGAGTTTTTAATTTATTTTAACAATTATTTAACTCAAACAACCACAATTAAAAATGGAAGAAGGAGACAAGTGTTTAGAGTGGTTCCAATCTTAGCAAATACTAAGATTGTCAGTCCACTACCCGGTTGCTTACCCAACCGGGATTTTGAAAGTATTAATTTTATTACCTTCACAAGGATTTACACAAAATACAATACTTTCTTACACCCCTTGAACAGCCTTCACTTGAAGTAGATGCACCAACCCGAGGTAGCCTTCTTGAAGTAACTCCAAGCTCCCCCTTGAAGTAGCCTTCCTCTTTAGAAGTAACCTCCCGTTGCACCAGCCTTCTTGAAGTAGTTCAAGGTCTCCTTCTTCACCAAGAAGATCTTCCAACCTCTCCAATCCGCAGCCTCCAACCTAGGAGTAGCAAGGAGAGTACAAACAATAATAGTGAACAAGAAAGGAAAATGGAAATTACAACTTATCCTTTGAAGCACAAGGCTTGATTTGCCTAGATCACGCGTGTAGATCTCCTAACCAAAGTGTATGGAATGTGATTGCTGTGGATTAGGAGATGATAGCCTATAGGACACGAAATTTGAGCTAGGAGAGGAAGTAGCCAATTGCCAATATGCTTAATTGCTCACAAACAGATTGCTCAATGTAAATGTATGCTCAAAGATTGCTCAAGTGTGTAATCAAGTGTATTTAGGTGTCCTAAGGCATGTCCTATTTATAGGAATGTCCTATAAGTGCTTAAGGACATTCTAGACACTTTCTAGGGGTTTCTAAGTGCTTAACTAGCCGTTATATATAAGTTAGTTGCTTTAACAACGACTAGTTAATTAATTTTGCAGTTGCTGTCAGAGATCATCTCGGTCGAGAAATGGTCGACAGAGACTCCTACTCGGTCGACGTTTTGTCGACCGACAGGCTCTCTGGATCAAGTGTTTTGCAACGTTTATCTCCAACTGCCAACTACCTTGTCATCTGTGTCTAACGGCTACTTGGGTCTTTCTCGGTCGAGAAGTTTGTCGACCGAGAGTGTCTCGGTCGAGGATTTTGTCGATCGAGATAGACCCTGTTTCAATGTTTCAAATAAAGACATTAAGTGTGTGTATGAGTGTGAAGATGTGACACTATTGAAGGAGATGACCTATCTAAATGTGGTGTTTAGCTAGGGAAGATCTAACGCTTGATTTACATGAAGTCTAAGTACTTGTACATTATATATTTGTACAAGTTTACAATTGATTACATTTCATGACATTTACAATCATTCAAGCATATAGATTCCCTAGTGCTTTGTCATTCACCTTATTCCTGCAACACTCAAGTAGCACGTTAGATCAACAAGAATGAAATGTTTGTCATTATCAAAAGAAAGGGATTTACAGATGTCCATTTAGCCAACAATCTGCCCCTTTTTGAAGATGACAAACATTTCCTAAATATAAAATAAGAAAATATAAAACATGTGAATTTCATACCTGAAGATTAACTTTGTAAATTTCTTCTCTTGTTTATAAAATGTGTGCTTATTATTCCCCATGAAGTATGGAACATGAAGTCCAATTCTTTAGGGAATATAGCAACTTTCAATGTAAAGCCAAGAGTTTGTTTATGAAACTCATTGATTGAGTTTTGCATTTATATTTATTTCTCCCCCTTTGTCATTTCAAAAAGATATCCGTTTAAGAACAAATATTATATGAAAAGTATTGCTCCCCCTTAAATAGATATCCTTCATCAATAGATGGTCAATTTAGCCACAATTTTAAATTTCAGGTATTTGCAAAGATTTCATCCTTTTTGATTTATGACATATTTATTACTCCCCTTACTTTGTATGCTCTACTAGAATAGTCTTATAAGCCATGTTCAAATGATGCCATAGAGGAATATCCATTATAATCAATAAAGATAACCAAATCATTAGAATCATGGAATTATTACAATCATGCAAAGATAACCAAGTCATGTAAAGATAACCATTCATTACAATCATGCAAAGATAACCATTTTATTACAACTAATACAACGAACACTCCAAATCTCACTGGAAAGATTTAAGTATTACATCGATATCAGGGTCTTTTCCAAGAAATGGCTCAGCTCCATAATACTTGACTAGAGTTTGCCACTCCAAAGCACCTGTCTTGGTTAAGGCATATGCTTCCAAGAAGGTAGGAACACGATCAAAGCGGAAATGAGCAGCAATGTCTTGTAATTGTATTGAGGAAAACTGAGTATGTGTGAGATCTGTAGATGGTGGAGGTGGAGTTTGGTAGTAGTTGTAAGAGGGATTATATGGGTTGAGCATGCCAGGATTTAAAGAATAAGGATATTCATCTGGTTGATTTGGAGAGAGGGTTTGCATCCTTTGATTTAGGTAGGTCATGGCATGATGGCTATAATCTAATTGTCTGCTTAGATGGTATTGTGACCCAGCAACATAGGTTAGGGTGTTTTGGATGGGATCATAGGATGGGTTAGTAGGAGGAGGTGGTGGTGGTATGTCTTGAATAGATGTCTCACCTCCCGTCCTAGCCCTCTTGTGTCCAAAATAAATTCCCATCTTCTCTACTGTGTTTTTGCTTATTTTTTGTGGTCTTCTTTCCCATGTGTATCCCATGTCCTCAATTTGTGTCTTAAGAAAGTGTTGAGTGATTTGGCATATGAAATCAACATATGGGGGATTTCCAGAAAACTCAAGCATATTCTTAATGATGATGCGGATAAAATTAATGGGAATGCGTTTGATGATGGCATAGATTAGATACATGCGAAAGGTAGGGACTTCAGACTTATTTGCTCTAGGATGTATATTTGTGGAAACAATAAGGTTGATAATCCTAGCTGCAGGTTTGAGGTTAATGGCATAGTAGGTACCCCTATCTTCGTGACAAGTTGTATTAGATTGAAAAATGGTTCGTTTAATCTCACTAAGATTGACAATATTGTCATCTTGGGAAAGAGTATTAAGTGGATTTCCAGTGGTAAGGTCAAGAGTGTCTTGGTATTCTTCTGAGTCTATGTTGAGCATGTCAAGAATATCTTCCTCTGTAAATCGAAAGCTATGCCCATTGACCATAGAGTAGAAGAAGTTATTTTCATTTTCGGAATGGGAGATTAGGTTTGCATAGAACTCATTTACCACTTTGGAAGAGTAGGAAGGGAAAGAAGGATTAAGAAATTCTTTCAAATTTTGCACCTCAAAAAGATCCTCCAGGTCGACGATGCTGAGGAAGTCCATGACGTCAACCGACCGTCGTGGAAGAGGAGTTTTGGAGGAGAGCCTGAGATAGCGATCACCAGCATCTGCGTCGACGAAGGGGATGTCGTTGATGATCGTCAATGGTGGAGTAGCCACCCTTTCTTTCCTGCTAGCAACTTTCTTCTTTCCACGTGTTGATCATGAAGCCATTTCTTGTCTTTAAGGTGGAGAAGAAGCAAGAAAGTCTTAGAGATGGAGAGGCTAAAGAGTTGCACACAAATGCACTAGAAGGAAGCCAAGGAAGTAAGAATGTGAAGGTGTAATACAATGACCCATTTTTGGTCCTTTTTATAGCAATCCAGTAACCTGGTCGGTCGACAAATTGTCAACCGACGACCGGCAATGGTCATATCCTAGGCGCGCCACTCGGTTGCCCAATGGTCGACCGACAACGGTTATATTCAAACGGTCAGATTCCAATGGTCATATCCCAACGGTCAATTCTCGGTCGAACAATTGTCGACCGACATCGGCTCGGTCGAATAATTGTCGACCGGAAGTGTGTCCGATGTAATTTTTATTTGAGGTCTGTCGATCGAAAGAGATAGGCTGACCGAGATGTTTTCGGTCAAAGAATTCGTCGACCGACAGACTTTCTGTGAATGAATTTTTAAGCTGATTTTTAATGTAAATGATAGACTGAATTTGTAGAGAATATATATATTTTCTAAGGGAGTAATATTGTGATTATTATTACCAATATTTGGACAATTTTGTGATCATAAATTAATTGTTCTTTTGATCACAATTTTTATATAGAAAATGATATTCAAATAAGTATTGTGCCAAACTTATTTTAGGTCGACTTTGACTACGACCATAGCGCCCTTGGTCAAGCTTGATTTTAACCAAGAGGCAATTTTGAGTGATACTCAATATGAAGATTTCCGTTCGTAATTCTCCTAGAATATTTATATAAGCTTTGTTGTAGATGCATAAATATCAAATTCTATTTCTTCTTGTACCCTTGTTTTCATGTAAGATTCTCCAAGAGAATATATATCCTTGAAAGCAATATCTCACGTTCTTAATTGAGAAATTTTTTATCTCATGTGTTGCAAGCCTTAAAGTTCTTTTTCAATTCACAAATGAATCATTTTATTTGCCAATGTGTCATCAAGGATCCATGCATACAATAATCATTTTCTATCATCTTTATGAGCTGAATAGTGAAAGCATGTCCATGATGTAATGAACATATAATATCACGAAATACAATGATCATTTATACTAGATGTCATAGCACATGATGGTCTTCAACTTGTAAGATCAGTCATTAACAATAAATCGATAGCAATTTGATTAATTGAAAACACATTCAGAAGATTTAGATTTGACAACAGAGTCCGGATCGGTCGACCATTTCTCGACCGACTGTCTTTCTCGGTCGACAGATTCTTGACCGAGAGAGGTTCTGTACTTTTTCAGAGCTGTTTTCAGTAAGTAAATCAGAATTGTTTTTGTAGATTTAAAAGAATTATATGTTTAAATACTTGAATTAATTTTTTAAGTTGAGATAGACATATAAATATGCAATTTGGGTCCTTGGTCATATCTCAACTTATTTTTGCTCATTTAGTTTGGGGGTTTTGGGACCCAAACTAACTCGACATCTTTTTTCTTGTAAGGACATGAAAAGGAATAGTGTCCAAGGCGCAAATAGTAATGACAACATATAGAATCAACCTCATATCTCCTTCTATGATTTTATTCTAGGTTGTTCTTGGGTACATATGTATTTGTGCCTTTAGGTTCATACATAGATTGGTTCTTTGGCACTTGTGTTCTTCCCCAACTAGGTTTTTGATAAGATTTTCCTTTAGGCTTGTAACCTAGTCCTCTCCTTCCAATTTGATGGTAAGAATTATTTAAGATTTTATCAAGAGTGTCATTATTGCTTAAACTACTAACTTTTTGTTGCAGCTTAACAATCTCATCCATTCTCTTATTGATGTCTAATTTTGCTTGATCTAGATTAGATAGCAAGGAATCTCTTTCTTTCACAATAATATCATAATCTAGATGTGTACACAAAATAGGTTGTTTTTGAAGATCATTTACTTGAGTTTGCAAATTTAATTTTTCTAGGGAAAGAAGATTGCAATTTGTTTCTACAGATTTTAGCTTAATATCATGATCTTCAATAACCTTTTTGAGATCTTCATTTTCAGATGTGAGAGCAAGAAGCTTAGCATGTAACTCATCATTTGCTTTATTAGATTTCTTTAATTTCTTCTTGCACTCAATATATTTATTATGTGTCTCTTCAAGACTAGCAACTAGCTCTTCTTTAGATAAATAAAAAAGGCTTACATCTTCTTCTTCTTCTTCACTTATTGTAGCAATAAGACATTCTTTATGCGCATCTTCCTTCTTTGACCTCCATGGACAGTTAAGTGTAGTGTGCCTTGTTCCTAAGCACCAATTGCAACTTGTTGAAGATTGGTCCATGCTTTTCCTTTGCTTGCGGTTGTTAACACCACCACCCTTCATCCTTCAAGACTCGATTAGAGATCCTTGAAGCCTGCTCTGATACCAATTGAAAAACACTAGAGGGGGGTTGAATAGAGTTTTTAATTTATTTTAACAATTATTTAACTCAAACAACCACAATTGAAAATGGAAGAAGGAGACAAGTGTTTAGAGTGGTTCCAATCTTAGCAAATACTAAGATTGTCAGTCCACTACCCGGTTGCTTACCCAACCGGGATTTTGAAAGTATTAATTTTATTACCTTCACAAGGATTTACACAAAATACAATACTTTCTTACACCCCTTGAACAACCTTCACTTGAAGTAGATGCACCAACCCGAGGTAGCCTTCTTGAAGTAACTCCAAGCTCCCCCTTGAAGTAGCCTTCCTCTTTAGAAGTAACCTCCCGTTGCACCAGCCTTCTTGAATTAGTTCAAGGTCTCCTTCTTCACCAAGAAGATCTTCCAACCTCTCCAATCCGCAGCCTCCAACCTAGGAGTAGCAAGGAGAGTACAAAAAATAATAGTGAACAAGAAAGGAAAATGGAAATTACAACTTATCCTTTGAAGCACAAGGCTTGATTTGCCTAGATCAAGCGTGTAGATCTCCTAACCAAAGTGTATGGAATGTGATTGCTGTGGATTAGGAGATGATAGCCTATAGGACACGAAATTTGAGCTAGGAGAGGAAGTAGCCAATTGCCAATATGCTTAATTGCTCACAAACAGATTGCTCAATGTAAATGTATGCTCAAAGATTGCTCAAGTGTGTAATCAAGTGTATTTAGGTGTCCTAAGGCATGTCCTATTTATAGGAATGTCCTATAAGTGCTTAAGGACGTTCTAGACACTTTCTAGGGATTTCTAAGTGCTTAACTAGCCGTTAGATATAAGTTAGTTGCTTTAACAACGGCTAGTTAATTAATTCTGCAGTTGCTGTCAGAGATCATCTCGGTCGAGAAATGGTCGACCGAGACTCCTACTCGGTCGACGTTTTGTCGACTGACAGGCTCTCTGGATCAAGTGTTTTGCAACGTTTATCTCCAACTGCCAACTACCTTGTCAGCTGTGTCTAACGACTACTTGGGTCTTTCTCGGTCGAGAAGTTTGTCGACCGAGAGTGTCTCGGTCGAGGATTTTGTCGACCGAGATAGACCCTGTTTCAATGTTTCAAATAAAGACATTAAGTGTGTGTATGAGTGTGCAGATGTGACACTATTGAAGGAGATGACCTATCTAAATGTGGTGTTTAGCTAGGGAAGATCTAACGCTTGATTTACATGAAGTCTAAGTACTTGTACATTATATATTTGTACAAGTTTACAATTGATTACATTTCATGAAATTTACAATCATTCAAGCATATAGATTCCCTAGTGCTTTGTCATTCACCTTATTCCTGCAACACTCAAGTAGCACGTTAGATCAACAAGAATGAAATGTTTGTCATTATCAAAAGAAAGGGATTTACAGATGTCCATTTAGCCAAAAATCTTGACCTAAAAGTGTAAGGTTTACCTTATTTCCTCCATTTATTTCTGTTATCTTCTTCCTCCTATATCTCTCCAGGTCGGAACCCTGCTGTTCCATGGTGAAAGTGGCCCTAGAACTAAAAAATCTATCATTCTTGTTTCTTTTTCTAGGGTTTTGCTTCTTTGTGGAGAGAAGTGCCTATTTGACCAAGTTTAGATCTGAATCTAGGGATTTCTTGCCTTATTTTCTTGAGATTCTTTCTGTTTGGGATCTGACCTACTCTATATAGGTGAGTTATATAACATTCTTCACTTATATTGCTTACTAGTTCATGTTTATGCTTGAATGTGATGATCTAAGCATAAATAAACTATGCTTGTTCAAAATTTCGAGTTTTTGTGGTGTTCCCTATTCTGTTCCAGTTCTATATGAACTTGTAAACATGTGTATGACCTTTATAAGGTGTAACATGATCTAGGACATGTTGATAGCAACAACCTATGGTGCTATGTACAAAACAATTGATGGCTCAAATTAGAGTTTTCAAGCTATTTCCTTCCCTATCACACAACCGATAGTCATACCATTCAACAACCAATGGTGTTGCTATCTTGGCAACTTATGTTCGTGATCAAGGGTGTCAAATTTATGGTAACAATCTATGTTCACCCCCTTAGGTCAGGTTTTGGCTTAATTAGACGTTCAATTATCATTTACGAAGTATTCTAATGATGTTATTAATCGATGATGACATTTGCTTAATATTTGATGGTGTTAACTGAATGTATTACTGATCTAATAAACAATGGTGATCTAATGATCATAATTAATGGTGGATCAGGTAATCATCATATATGATGAGTTAAGAATGTAATTGTAGATTTGATTAAACCTTGAACCAATGATTCCTTGGTTCAATTGATCTAATGGTTAGACCTATACTTCAATTGATAACCTTGAACAATGAACCTGATCCAATGAATAATATTGGATGCTTCAACATCCAATGGATTAGAATAAATCACATGGTATTATATGTGGGTCCTAGTGATGATAATTCTCTGGTCCAATACCATTAACTTTTAGTCTTACCTTTGCCATCTTATAGTTATATTTGATAAATCACTATAATAAGTGGATGTGTAACTCCCATGTGATCTAGCTTGTTATACCTAACCTTAATGTAATTATACGATGTTGATTGTTTATAATCAGACCTCTTGAATGATTAATGTGATAATGAATTACACTCTTCTTATGTTGAAACCAAAATGTAGTACTATTTGAATATCATAGTGCCTTGCCATGTTAATATCTATGGACATATATGTGCTAATGATCTTTTGAGCCTTGTTTAAGGCATGGAATGATGATGATAACCTTACTATGAATAATGTGATGGTATTAATGACCTTTGGGCATGTTTGAATCCATGATTGAGGTGAAATCCTATTCATGTACCAATAAGGGTTAAAACCCTGGAACTTGTGATAAAATATTGGTATCTTGTAATAGTATGATGATAAGTGTGGTCCATTAATTTGCAATGAATGATAGCATGTGGTAATGTGATTAAGATTTATATCTCAAATGTTTTATATCTTTTGAAGTTGTTATAAATATACTCTTGTTAGTAAAGAATTAGGGTTTGAATGTCCACTTGTATGATAAAGCCTTAATGCATTCAATTAGCAACAATTAATCAAGTGTAACCTTAATCATGTAGAGCCTTGTGTCGTAGAGCCATCTTCAGTGTCAGAACTTACTGGATGGTGAAATGAGAATTCCCAAGGGAAACTTGGAGTGCATACTGTTGAGTTGTGGGGGTGAAAAGTTGAGGATATATCCTTGTCATCCACAATTGCAGGTTATGAAGGATGGCTATGGCCATGCCTATGACATTTGATGTGATTGAGGACAACTACGGTTGTACCTCGAATTAGAGGGTTTTGTATACCCTATTTTCTAGTTTCCAAACTTGTACCAAGTATGGACTAGTTGTTATCAGTTGACTATATGTCACTATTGGAAGTTTGACTGGTATGTTACTGTAGTTTACTCGTACTGGCCGAGGGGAAGAGATTTTAGGATACCGGTACTCTTAGATCTTATACATAATTGAATAGCACTTCGCAGTGGTCAGTTGGACTTTGAGTGGTATGACTCAAACTCCCCAGGGCATAATAATAAAAGATATAATACCAGTCGTGTAGTATAATCGCTAGGGTTTAATACATATCACATTGGTTGATTAAACCATGTCTTGTTTTTACACTGCATAGTTCTTACATGATGCAGACTTACGAAAATTGTGTAATTCTACTTGAATTTACAACTTATTTGCTTAACTTCTTAGTATGCTTAAACTGTTCAATATGTTCATATTGCTTATTCAATACCCTAACTGCTCAATGTATTTAATGTTAATTAATATGTTATAATCAATATATGTTGGAGAGAGTTATATCTCTCACTGGGACAGGGTCTCACCTGTGGGTTACCACATTTTTTTAGGTTGTCGCGGGAAACGAGGTCGAGGTCGCACTGTGGAAGAGAACTGTAACGACCCATACTTTTGAGTGTCTAAAAGACCTTAAAGTCATGAATCATCACTCATAAATTTCAGGATCAATGGTTTTTCAAATAATAAAAAACAATTAATAAATTCTATGAAAGACTAAAGTGGAAAGCTGGAATAAAAAATGAACTTTTGCATACCTTTTCAAAATAGGATCTAAGACTTCTATCCATAGACGAAATCTATCTATCTAATCCTCCTTTGGATTACTTAATGTATCTTCACAGATTCTAGTTTACTATTTGTCCTTTTCAGATAATACCTAAAACGCCGACAAATAAAACGTCGGTCAGCATAAATAAATATGCCAGTATGTGGTGACAAACAAAACATTACACATAATTTCTAACAACATAATCACAACAAATAGTTGTTAATAATGCAAGATTACATTTTCAATATGATTCCTCAACTTCTTTTACCACCTCTAGGATACCCTCTCTAGGGTTAAGTCCTTGCAAATGATTTTAAGGCTACCTTCTCCATCCTAAGCTTGGTACTTGGGGTCACCTCTCTAGGTATCCTGTGGTCTTCCCTTTGGGGCTTGACTCACTTTGACCTTCCCTCCCGGGCTTGGTCCATTATCTTCCATCCAGAGATATATATAGGTTCGAGTGAGTCACACTTATACTTAAATTGTTATACACATGGTCACTTTAAAGATTGCAGTAATGAAACATCCAAGCAATTTAATTGCAGTGCAATCGATAAAGCCTCGAGAAACGTTGGGAAACTAAAGTGTGTATTCATAAATAACCACATACCTGATTTGCATATTCAACAAGCTAATAACAATTCCAAGCAAGCGAGTAATCCAAGAAGTAGCTCAACAATCATAGAATTCCTGAAAAGCATTCATAACCTATTTACTATACACTTATCAAGAATCTACTGTATTGACTTGGATTCACTTTCTAGGGTTTCTAATCCAAGTTAGGGTATCATTAGGTTTTATCTACAACTTTTCTCCATTATAATCACAAAACCCTAAAACAACATATTTAGAGGCAAAACCCTAATTACTCACTTATTCACATTAAAACCTTCTTTATCATCAATTAGACTTAGGATTAACCTATTATCTCTTTTATACAAAGAATCTTGAAATATAATTCATTAAAACCCCTTAACATTTATATTAGGGTTTCTAAGCCCATTAATGTATATCAACACATAAAAACCATAAATTAGGTTATTTAGCCCATGGATCATTTACTTAGACGTCAAAGCATCTTTTCATTAAGAACATGTTAATATATTCATAGATTATCCATATTACTCATCTCAATTCCATAGAATATCAATTAGGGTTTTTACTCATAAATGCATTAAAGGTAACAACTTTAGTCACTTTTCAAATTGCAATTAGATATAGGCTTAAATCCTATTTTTAATGGATTCCTCGTTTTTTCTGAGCAAGATCCATATATTATTTGTCTTCATCCGAGTTATCAAACATTTACTATAATATTTGCAAACTAAGGATATCTGAGCCAATAGGAAGTTGCCACGTCAGCACTTACTTGTTTTCTTTTTGTCTGGTCGGCCCGGTTAGGTAAAGGACGCCCACACCCCTACTTCTTGAGTGTTCATGTAGGGGTATATGAGTCATTTGACTCTATCCTCTTCCCTTCTGTGCATCCACATCTCTGTGCTCACAAAGCCACGTCGACCGTCGCGTCTCTAGGCACCCCTGCGTGCGGCAACCTTCTTTAGGCGCCACGACCAGAACCAAGGCCGTTGTAGGCCGCCCCCGCACCAAAGGCCTGATGACCAAGATAGTTCAGGGCTGAGCACCTGACTTCCTCCTTGCTCAATCTCCTGCATGTAAGCGCAGTACACCATTGATGGAGGCTCCCATTGTTCTAGCTAGCACTGCCGAGAGCGCCAAGGGGTGTCCTACTCCTCGCCGCTCCATACCTCCCCCACCTTCATCTCCTCCCATTTCCTAAACCTCCATAGCAGAAGATCACGTCACCATGGAGGACAACGTGGATCCCTGGTCAGCTTCCTCACCGCAATGATATGTCTTGGTCATCCACGGTACCATGCGGCTCATCCTCACATCCTTCTATGTCCGCCTAAGCGCAGGTGTGCACTAGACCCAGGGCCACAATAGCATCGGAACCTAACCTCTTTGGGTTTTCCCTTAGGCCCGTCAGTGGTCTTCATACCATCACACCCTAGGGTTACTAGGGATGAAGAAGGGGTTGTTCTCAGTCAAAGGGTTATGTTCCCCTGATACTTGTTATATACATATCATGTAGAGTCAGAAGGAGGATGGTTAAGGGGAGAGCGAGATGGATGGTAGTTCTCATTTCAAAAACTTTTCATTGGGAGAGGCAAATTATGATCATTTGTTTGTTATAGAAAGTAATTTAATTATATTACCAAAACATGACCATCCATGCATCTTAGTTTTTAAACTTTTATGTCCACTTATAATAAGTGTATTATTTGACTACTTACTCCTTTTCCATTATTGGATCTCGGCTAAAACACTGTGTTCTCAAATTCGAAAGTATGAGAGACTTTTCTTCATAAGCAAGTTATCTCCTAATAAGGCATATTTTAAGCATATTTTCTCTCTCCTATTCTTTTATATCATTTATTTGGATTCCTTTTACCATTAGAAACCATAGGGACTCAAAATCTCACCCATGATAATTCTATTATCCATACTATCACATATTTCTTATAATTTCATCATTATCTCAAATCTCCTTCTTAATAATGCTTTAGTTGATTTTATCTCTTTCTTCTGCTATTATCTTTGCAACTTGGACTCCTTGGAACCCAAGAAATCTTAAATATACGAAATCCCTCCTTGAAGGATAATTCTTAGCCTTCTATATGCTTCCATATCTTTCTTTTTCTCATTATCTTAGTTATTCCTTTATTTATTGATTCCTTTTCCTTTTTATTTCCTTTTTCTCATTATTGGGCCCAATAGACAACAAGGCCCAAGAAATCAAACACAAAAGGCTATTTATCAAAGGAATCCGTTCAAGGCACATAATTCATACAAAATACATAATCATATATTTATTGGGGAAATTGCATTTCCCACCATTTGAACCCAAAAATTGGGGTTGTAACATCCTTCCCCTCTTATAGGAATTTTTCCCTCAAAATTCCCCCAACATACAAACAATTTAGGATAAAACTTTTCCATGTCCATCATTGGCTCTCATGTGGCCTCATCCTCTCCATGGTGCTTCAAAAGAACCTTTATCATCTTATATTCTTACATCTGAGTTTTCTCTCACCTTGGTATCTCGTACCCTCATAGGTGACTCAGGATATTCAGCCTCCCTAGAAGCTCAAAAGGTTTATGGCTCAACACATGGTTCAAGTACATCACACAACACACTAGATTGGACTCATGGAACACATCATACATCATGTTATCCTGAGGGGTAAGGCTAAACATAATCATCTCCACCAATCCATCCCAAATGGACCCATGTATTGGGGACTCATCTTTCTCATCTATATCTCAGAGGGGTTGGGTTTTCATAACACATTCTCCCACAATGATGCATGTCGGTCTGCTTCACATAAGCTCACGTCTCATGTCGCCCATGGGCTTTCTCAGCCATTGCACGATCAAAGCGACTTCATATGCACACACTGTGGTCTCTCTAACCTTCACAAGGTCCTTTCACCAACATCATCCCAATGAAGCGGTGACCGACATGACCTCCCTTACAGAGCTTCTTTCATCCCGATACTGGCTATGGTGGTTATCGTCACAAAAAAACTCTCATAGGACAGGAACTGCTCCCATGTATCACCCTAAATGAGCACACACGCTCCCATCAGACCCTCTAGTATGGATCATACCCACTATCAGTTAGGGGTGATAAGCTATGCTAACTTCAAACTGGTATCGAGTTCTTCATGTACCTACTTCCACCACATGGAAGTGAACTTAAGGTCATACTCAAGATGTTGAACTCAAATCACGATGTAGTTGAACTATCTCTCTCTCATGCATATAGTTCAACCAGATCTGTCAAATTAACAACTCTCTCTCTCTCTCTCTTAGGAAAGGGGCTCGACCAACTTGGTGAGGCGATCTACCATAACCCATATTGCATCCTTACCTCTCTTAGTCCAAGGGATACTCATCAAAACGTCCATGGTGATCCACTCCCATTCCCTCTTGGGGACTCTTCATTATCTATAGCAACTCATTGAGTTACGGATGTTCGTCCTTCACCTCCTCACATGCATGGCGAGAAGCCACATGCAACTCTATATACTTCTTCATCTCAGGTATTCAAAGTACTACTGCAAACTTTAACTATCTTGGTAGTACTACAATGTACTTAACATCATGAGCCTCTACTTGTCATGATTCCTCAAGGTTGACTTCTCTGAAACCCTAAAATGCTCTAGTCGTGGGTTCCATCACCTTCCTTTCCTAAGAGGTGTATCTAAGGTTCTTACAACCATCCTTCTATCTCATCAAGCTCTAGGATAGCTAACTAAGCAACCAACTTGAACAACATGTCTGATTGTATCTGGGTGTTAGTCACACATGGTCTCATCTTCCAACGAACTTAGGGTTCGCCTAACAACCTCTTCTAGCCTCTCTATTGGCTACACAGATGGCTGCATCTCAACTAAGAGCATCCATTACCACCATACACCCTTATGTGCTAGGTAACAATGATGACATAAACTATCATATACTACACACATCATCCTCATCTCAGATTTAGGTCTAACTGAGTCAGGAAAACTCGGAGCTCATCATCTTGGTTATCAAACTCAAACTTATATAACTCATAAATTCCATACCTCTCTTAAAAAGAATGTTCTCAAATGATGACTAACTTAGTTCTCTTCATGGTTGTAAACCATCCATTCATCATGCTCTCTGAAAAGTATGATACTTTCTCTATCATAGCAATGTTTAAACTCACACCATCTTTATCCTTAGTGTATGGCATGCGTTTTGCCCTATCTCTCACATTCATAACGAGAGGAAATAAGCATTTGGCTGCAGTCCAAACACAGAGTTTATCCCATTCCAAGAGTAGAGATGGTGCATCACACATCACCAACACACTTACCAACTAAGTTGAAACATACATCACATGTCTCCATATCATGAACATCTCGATTATGAGTCTACGCCCATGGGAAGTCTTTTCCCATCACCTTTTGGATCTTAACATATCTCCTTTATGTACAATCCCTAGTTGTTACCTCAAGGTCTCTAAGGTGACGACACTTTTGGGGTGATCCGACCCTTATGCATCTAAGGAGTGCCTCTCACTTTTACCCCTTTAGCCCCATGAACTCACGAAGGTGGCCAACCTCCTAATCCATGGTCCATGGGCAAAGGTAGTTGTTACCTCCCGACCCTATGGTCTCGTGCATCCAGGGAACAGACAACTCCTACTTCTATCAGTCTTATCCCTTCATGACCTTAATATTGACTTAGGATTCCATCATAGCACATATCATTCTTGAATATTTATCTAAAACTCCATCATCTCTTTGGGCACTCATAGTCAAACTTACATCCTTTCATAGGGATCATGGTGACCTACCTAACTTGGTCAGGCCCCATAAGGTTACCTCGATGGCAACATATCTTCATGCCACTTAGAGATGGTCACACAAGGGTCTATAGATTCATGCTCATACCAAGTTCTCTCCACTTAGCTCATCAAGCTCTTATGAGAGACTTCTTTAGGTTACCTCAAACCTAAACAAAAGATGATACTCACCCTATAGAAGGGTCCTTCCTGACGCGCCGATCGGACAAAACATAATTAACTAAGAGGAAGCGATCGTTAGCAGCAGATTACTGAAAATCACTAAAAATTAAAAACCATTTACAAAGAGACCCATACACTGGAAAACTCTTTAAAAAAGAACCAAAGTAATTCAATTACATTCTGGTTCACAAGTACATATCTTGTACCATTCTTTCTCAAGGATCACATACATCAACTGCCCTGTTAAAACTGTACATAGGCAGCATAAGAACCTCAAGGCATCAAGCCAAAATCTCAGACCGATACATTAAACTAACTACTGACTCTGAGGACCTGAGAGTATAGAGATGACACATAGGACTCTATATACAAGACATGACATCCAGTGTCTCCACCTGAGTGTCACTACTGTCCCTATTGCTACTGCTGCTGCTCTTCCCCTACTATTGGGTTTCTGCCTCTTCTTCCGCGTCCACCTAAAAGGTGTTGGTGACCAACGGAGTGAGACCGAGTCCCGGTGAGAGATATAACTCTCTGCCAAAAATATTATTATTGTAGTTTATTAGAATAAAACTGAGCAGAGGAATCATATATATTCAACAACAGTTAAATCAATGTCTAAATAGGTTAGAGCAATACTCTTATTCAAAGCATTTCATCTATAACTTGATAAAGCAGCCTGTCACTTATCCAATAAGGAATATGAAGAACATGTATAACATTTATCTGATATACAAAGCAAGATAACATCAACCAATGATTCTTGTATTTCAACCTTAAGCAAATATGCTACACGGTTGATTACATTTTACAATCATACTTAATGCCCTAAAGAGATGAAGTATACCGTTCATGCTCCAACCGACCACGATTACGTAGAGCATCGGTACCACACAAGGTCAATGGAAGAGCCGGACTCCAAGACCTCAACCTTCTCGGTCATTATGAGATTATATGGCAGAGACATCACATGTCAAACTGCAATTAGCTTGCTAGGGTATAGTGGTATCTTCACTATAGAGTTATAGCCCACAACATATACTCTCTTCAGGGTTATGGCCCATAGACAATGCCTGGTACCATATCATGGAGTCATGGCCCATAGCCATACTCAAACTGGGGTATGGTCCGTAACCAATCCCGTACATAGGATATAGCCCACAACCATTCCTATGGGGCTTAAGGATATAATTGCCGAATTACCCCCACATATTCAAAAATATGTGTTCCGAGTTAAACTCGTTTCACCATTCAGCAAATTCTGACACTGATGGATCTGTGGTCAGGGCAACTACATTATATGATATCACTTGATTAATTAAGTGTATTACGATATTCTTTTAGCATCAAATAGGTTTCCAAACATCAATTATTTTAACAATTGCTACAAAGAACGTGTAATACTTTCACCAAGTACTGTTCAAATCTTTAATAAAGCAACGAGATCTCAATCCCTCATCTTATCAGAAGCATTCTCATCCTTTCACAAACTCATCATCATAATTATAGAAAATGGGTATTCAAACCCTCAGTTCATCAAGGAACAGTTGTTACTACTTATTAGTTAACTAATACCTTCAGGTCATCTGACCAAGGTAAACATGATACTTGCTACACCAACATCTCATATGGCTCATAAAGCCCATTTCATCTCTTGTTACCTCTCACTAGGCAACAAAGCATGTTATGGCTCACAAGGCCCATTAACAATAATAAATGAAACATCATAGCTCATACCTGGCTATGCTCATCATCTCATGATACCTGCATGGTTAGTACACTTGATAACAGTTATATCAATTACAATTTAGCACCATGATATACAAAGTAACACCACTTATACTCTTATTAGGGTTAGGGTTTCCCAATTCATATCAAATAGGGTTACTCATCCCCTTACACAATTTAGGGCTAGATTTCCAAATTAGGGTTTCATAATACATAACATCACCCTGGATTAGGGTTTCACATCACATTACCCTGTATTAGGGTTTCTCATCACATCATTACCTTGAATTAAGGTTCCTTATAACATTTCCCCTAAAATTAGGGTCTCAAGTAGCTTTACCCAAAATAAGGGTTAGAGCTCATCAACCTTCTCGATTAGGGTCTCATGATCTCATCATTATGGATCAAACCCTAATTACATATTTTAATCATGTTGAAAGTGTTGAGGATAAATCACTACATGATTATCACTCATGTATAGTTCCTCTCTAGGAGGTTAATTACTTTAATCTTGATTAGATTGAATCAACTTGAATGAAGAGTTGACATAGTGTATTAAGTCATTGATTCCATAAGCATCAAAGGTTAACCAGTCTAAAGGTACTAATCACCTAAGTACTTTAGAGGTACAACCACTGGATTTAACTTTGATATATGCCATTAACAATCAAGGGGTTAATTGGTACTTTCTTGGTTTGAATCAATTAGACCTTCAAATGGTCTTGAAGTACCTTGACCTTCAAACGATCTTGAAGACCGTTTGACCTTAAATGGTCTTGGTCCCAAAACCATCAATCGATCTTAAGACCGTTAGACCATCAAATGGTCTTGACCTCAAAATCCTTAAATGGTTTGAGACCGTTTGAATAAAATATAATTAATCCCAAATGATTTTGAAACCATTAGACCTCCAAACAGTCAACTCCTTCAAATGGTCAAAGTACCCAAACGGTTTTGAAGTTCAATTTACCCACTCGATCTTGAGATCCATTACCCATTCCGTTTTGAACTCAATTACCCATTCGATCTTGAAATAAATTAACCATTCGGTCTTGAAACCGAATCCATCCATTCAGTCTTGAAACCAAATCATCCATTCGGTCTTGAAACTGAATCATCCATTCGGTCTTGAAACCGAATCATCAACCATTGATTTGAAACCGAATCAATCTATTGAGTCTAGGGTTTGAAATCAATGGATCCTCCCACATTGAAACCATTGGAATTAGATCAAATTGAGACCATTGGATAATCATCCAACTTATGACATCACCTGACCTCAAACGGTCTTGAGGTCATTTGACCTCAAACGGTCTTGAGACCATTTGATGTCAAACGATTTGTCTCAAGGGATGAAACTGTATGCTCAAGATATTCATTGAGGTGTGTGCTTAAGATGATGTCATCATCATCAAGCTTCGATCATTCAAAATCTACTGCCATTTTTATGTTAATTTTATCAATTTGATCAAAGAAATTTCAAGAAGAACAAAATGATGAACAAGTGATGAAGAATTGAATGTAATAATAACATTTAAGGGTTCAAGATATATAACCTGCCTTCAAATTTGAAACCAAACTTAAAGATTCACACCTTCAATGGTGAATGAATCTTTCTCAACTGTCCAAGGCTCGTGCTCAAGTCTTTGAGTGAAAAGAATGACCAAGGTTGAAGATTGAATGGAGAAAAGAAGAAATTAAGCATTGAATTTCTATTTTCACCATGAAATCAAGGTTGAAGATGACTATGGAGCTTACCTACAGGTTGGGGCACGTCCTCCTATTTCTCCTAAGATCCTTTGTGTTCAACCAAAGCAAGGAAAGAAAGAAGGGTCGAAAAAGCCTTTCATTTGAGTTGAAAAAGAGATGTTTATAAGGGAATTTCAATGAGAGAGAAAGTGATATAATAATCTTTTAATTCCTTAAATTGGTGCCACATACTCCCCTCCATCCCTTGCATACGAATCCATCTCCCCCACCTTGTAATTATTCTTCATTATCCATGAATTAAAAGAAATAAAATTAAGCACCTTAACCATTATAATAATAATATCCAAAATTGAGTGGATATTACTTTTCCTTTTACTAATGTGAGTGGGCTTTCCACTCACTTTAGATATTTCGTGGCCTTTGCAAGGCACAAGGACGTCCATACTTATATAATTTCAACCATCACATTTTTGGTTGAAGGGCAATTCAATTAATATATTTATTTTTGCATTAAATTGAATTAGGGTTTCAATTATGCTTAAATCTTGATTATTTAATATCAATATTCTCTCTCCTCCAAAGTGATTCAAATGAGAAGCCCCTCTCATTTCCTTTTCTCTACATGATTCCAAGAAACATGAGGGACTCTCTAGATGTGGTATTTTGCATATTGAACCTTAGGTTTTGGGTAAATTGCACATTACACCAAAACTAGTTTTTAATGCACAACATTGCTCAATAAGCTCTTTCTTGGTACTCAGGCTACCACAAGCCATACCTCTGCATCATTTTCATTCTTATGATGCTTCAACATCTGAGGAACATTTTATCATGAAATATTTACAAGTTAACCCCTCAACTTGGGTAATTTGTACTTTAGTCCAAAATAAGAAAAATAGTGTTTCAACATTATTCAAAAAGGACTAAAATTGAAACATAAGTTCGTCTTGAGCCTTAATTACTTTTCAAGAGATAAGAGAAAGCATATAATTAACTTTATTTAAGCAAAACATCTAGGGTTAAAGTATAACCTAGGTCAGGGATGTTACAAATTATCCACCCCTAACAGGGATTTCGTCCCCAAAATCATCAAGAGAAAAGAGAAGGGTACTTTCTCCTCATCTCTTCTTCTAGCTCCCACGTAGCTTCTTCAATTCCACAATGATGCCATAGAACTTTCACCAGACATATGTCTTTCTTTTTCAACTTTTTAATTCTTTTATCAAGGATCATCACAAATCCTTCAAACATATGATATATCATCATTTAATTCTACCTCCACAAGTTGCAGAACTAACTCTGTGTCAGGATGACACTTTCTCAACATGGAGATATGGAACTCTGGATGCAACTTATGCAGCTCAGGTGGCAACTTCAGCTTATAGGCTACCTTTCCAATCCGTTCAATGATTGGATAAGGCCCCATAAATCTAGGAGCTAACTTTCCTTTCTTTCCAAATCTAAGGACACCTTTCCAAGGTGAGACCTTGAGATATACTCTGTCTCCAACTTGGAATTCTAAAGGTCTCTGTCGTTTGTCGGCGTACGACTTCTATCTATCATGTGCAGTCTTCAATTGTTGTTGTATTACTTTAATCTTCTCAGTTGTCTGCTGCACTAGCTCAGGACCTAAAAGTTGATATTCTCCAGATTCATACCAACAGAAAGGAGATCTACAATGTCTACCATATAATGCTTCATATTGTGCCATATCAATACTGTACTGATTGCTATTATTATAAGCAAATTCTATTAAGCTCAAGTGTAGATCCCAACTTCCTACAAACTGAAGGACACATGCCCTAAGCAAATCCTCCAAAGTTTGTATGGTCCTCTCATAGTTTCCATCTGTCTGTGGGTGAAAGGTAGTACTAAACCTTAACTGCGTACCCAAAGCTTTATGTAGTCATTCCCAAAACAACTCATGAACTGGGGACCTCTATCATAAACAATTGTAACTGGTACCCTGTGCAACCACACTATCTCATCTATATATATCTGTGCCAGCTTCTCAGCAGTGTAGGTTGTTTTGATAGGAAGAAAATGTGCTGTCTTAGTCAACCTATCAACTATCACCCAAATGGAATCATGACGTTTGGCTATTCTGGGCTAACCAACCACAAAGACCATGTTCACATGATCCCATTTCCACTGCGGTATAGGCAAAGGTTGCATTGTTCCTGCGGGCTTTTGATGTTCAACTTTAACCTACTGACACACCAGACACCGCATAACAAACTCAGCTACATCTTTCTTCAATCCTGGCCACCAATACATATCCTTCAGGTTATGATACATTTTGGTGCTCCCTGGATGCATTGCATACATCGAAGAATGAGGTTCTTCCAAGACTAACTTCCTTAAGTCATTGACAACCTACCATCCTATAATGGTAACAGACTACCTGATCCTCTGATTCATGAAGGCCATCCTGTTTCTCACTACCATACTCTGGCCTAATCTGCTAAACTACAACATCAACTTACTGTGCTTCTTTAATCTGCTGTCTCAGAGTAGGTTTCACTTGCATCTCAACTAACAACCTGGCTAACAATGACACCTTAAGTTGTACATTGTTTTGCCTCAAGGAGATAAGCATATCTGTCACGGAACCGGAATCCAAGTCCCATGAACCAAATGTATACCAAAGGCGATATGCGGAAGCATAAAGCTTAGCACACATGAACAGATAACAAGATACAAGCACCAACATAATCTCAACAATCAACAAGATATATTAAGCAACATCATTATATTACATGATTTGAATTACATATTCAAGGGTCACTTTGTACAAGTCTGCTCATGTATACTATATCTGGATCTTACAACAAGTACACCTAGCATAGCTCACCAAGCCCTTCATCTTTCAATCTATCTCTGAACCTAAAAACAACATACGAGAAATGGGTCAACACATGAGGTGTTGAGTATGGGCTGAAAGATACACATATATATAAGCTTTGCATAATTTTGAAAAGATTTCAAGACTAAACGAACAAGAATAAACATGTTAATTATTTAACAAATGCGAAACCATATTTTATGTCATTTCACTCCATTATATCAACAATATCAAACATGTTTAAGGCCTTTGACCAAATTCCCATCGGAAGGGTCTGTAAGGGTGCTCAAGCTTAGCTAACCCTTTTATACGAGAGGGACCTCAAGGACATCACCAAGAGATTACCCTTTATCAACAATATTATAATGGAGTTTTATACATATATGTGTTCAAGTTATAAAACTGACGAGACAAACATCGAGTATGACATAGCAATACTACATGGCAATATTGGGCAAATAAACAAACGAGCATACAATACATATCATTTCAAACAAGAAAGCTAGTCATATAACTAGATAAGGCCCATACCTGATTCAAAGATTCATAACCCAACATATCCTTCACCATCTAGCCACATGCCAAACCTGATTAAGAACAAGATTACATATATGCATTAGATTCTCATCATTAATCCTATTTAGATGTATTTTAGGATTTTGGCCAAGATGGATTCCAAGTTGCTTATTGGTTCATTATATGATCTTGTACTGATCTAGAGGTCATCATGATGGTGTGATTCAAGTTTCATATCATTTTGAGGTTTCATGTGGACATGACAAGATTTAGGATACTTATGCTCAGATTGGATCACGAGACTCATAAAAGAGTAATCAAGGTCAAAGATCATCAATGAATAAGAGCCAAGCATAAGGGATGGTTTAGATCAACAACAATAGACACATTCAAAGTATGGTGATGTCCACTAGTATCTAGGTGCCATAGTCCAACATGGGGGTAGCAATACTCAATCATCCATGCAATTATGTGTCAAAAGAATCAACTAGATCCAGGGGCATATTATGGACTGATATTAGAGTCAAAGAGAGACATATATTAATGATTTGAAGTTGATTAGACATTATTCCATCATTAAGTAGCAAGATTAGCATCAAAAGGGCAATGTACATCATTATAGTCCAATATGGTCGAATATGTACAAGAGGAGTCATGTATGAGCATTAGGGGAAGTATGACCTTCATTTAGTTCAAGGGTGCATAAAAGATACTGATTTAAGGATTGGGGGTAGATTGAGCATCAAGATCCAATCATTAATCATAATCATGTGTTAAGCATATTCAAAGTAGTCAAAGGTTACATCTTTAGAAATATAAGGAAACTAGAAGAAGATTCAGGGTCTGGAAATAAGTTCATGTTGTAGGTCTTTTCGAGAGGATCAGTTTGATATATTGGTTTGTATCATTTGGCCAAAGGAAAGTAAAGTTATCATCATTATCCCACATTACGAAAAAACTAGGATGTCACCTTGCGAGTTGGATTGGGCCTTGGCAGCGGCTCACTGGGCCTCACGCCTGAACGGCCTTGGCCCACGAGGGCTGGGCTCTCCTGGACCCGACTTTCTCCCACACACGTGGACACCAGTGCTCCTCTTTCTCGTGATCCCTGTTCAGAACAGGGGGGCGAACAGAGCACCTCTGCCCTGCTATCCGCTGACGGCTGCACCTTCTGCAAGAGCCACGGGGGCGACTTGGCGGTGCGTGCAGCAAGGGTGGCAGATTCACGTGGTTTTCTCCTGACCTTCAAGAACTATCAGAGCCCGCTCCGGTTGCTGGCGGCACTAGTTGGCTGGCACGGTCCTCCTCCCAGCCGGCCCTGATGATGCGGAAGAGAGGGGGAAGAGGAAGGGTAGAAGGGAGAAGATTGGAGGTCGCCCACAGGTAGGGGCAACGTCGCTGGTCTCCTTGGGGAAAGGTGACGACCCCAATGTCGATTCCATAATCAAAACGGGGGGGGGGATATTGGCAAGCGACAGAAAAAAAGAACAGGGAGGACGATGGTTCCAAAACACCTTGGCAGTTGGGAAGATGGAAAGAGGAAAACAAGGTTAACAGATCTAGGTTTAGATGGGAGGGATTTATAATCAAATCAAGAGCACTAGGGTTTAGCTTCCAAGCAATTAATAGCTTTCCCTTGTTGCACGATTTGGCTAAAGGCGGCGGTTGTTCTTCCCAGTCTTGCGATCTTTCCCAAAATGGAAGAGGGGAGAAGGGCAAGCAACCGGTCCCTGCTTGTATATTTGGGGCCCACTAAGGGTCAAATTCAAGTTAAAACAACTAATTCAAGTGAGAAACTAGTCATTTTTTTTAAAAGGCACAACCTGCACTACAAATGTCCAAATAGGGTGAAATTTGTGCAATTGGACTCGTTATTGAAAACTCTAGAGCATGATTTATATTGGAAATAATTTATTGAAATGAGGTCCAACATATATATTAAGATGGTGACATGGAAGTGTGGAACTTAGTTCAAAAAGGAAAATTAATGTCAAACATCTCAACTGATCACTGGTGTGACTAAAAGGAAGTATAACCACACTCACCCTATGCAATTGCTATTCAATTGAGTATAAGTCACTTGATGAGAGAGAAAGAGTACAATAATAGAGAGAGAAAATCGAGGTTGTCACATCCTTCCCTCCTTACAAGGAATTTTGTCCCCAAAATTCATCAGAGTTCATATCTAAAAGTCAAAGTCAAAGTCAAAATCTACCGATTATAGATATCCCTCCATGGTTGTCAATGAATTATTCACATGGGATGCACACTTAGGTTACTGCCATCAAGGGTGGTACTCATAATGATGATATACACATTTACTTATTATCCCACCATATTATGACATCATCATGGCATTAGGGTCTTCCATCGCCTAGTATCCATACATTAGGGTTTATGTTCATATCTTTATATAAGACCAAAAGGGTATCATCAAAATCTGTGTTATCAATTCCCAAAAGATTATGTTCATGGTCAACACTATCATCGAGTGTGTATCTCACCTTTACTCTAGATGTCATGCATGTTTTTTTTCCACAAAGTTCTACCAACTTTACCCAATCATGTTCACTATTTCTCATTTTTGGATTTGATATAAGTAATTTGTTCATCTTATTTATTAGAAATATCACCCTGAGAGAAACACATATCAAGTTGATTTGTTTTCATTTGGGTATGATATTAGGCATGTTACCCCTGACTATTAAAGCTAAGATCTCTAAACATCATCATATCAAGTTTATGATTTCAAAGCTACATATTTTATGTATGGTATGATTTCGTGTTAGGTCTAGCTTATGTGAGTGACTCATCTAGCATATATCAATTTTTAAACATAAGTGAGGTATTTCATGTATCAAGCATCATTCAAGGAACAACATTATCATCAATATCGAGGTTTTGTAACTTTCTCACTTGTATCTAGAAAGAGCTTCACAATCTCAAGCCACTCAATCTAAGACATATATGTGTCCAACAAGACATGTTAACCACAAAATTCTACCTGTAACATAAATTTCTACCCATCTTCCGAGAATTAAGGGTAACCACTAGATTCCTTTATATACAACTATAACTCGAGTATGAGGCTCATCATGGATATCACACATCATATACATCATCTTAGGTCTTGGGACATCTCCCTCACCTATATATATATATCAAGCATCAAATATTCAATTGCCTCTTTCTCTAGGGTTAGATCTTTAATAGGAAATCTAGGGTTCAACATTTTCAAGGGAACCATACGTTAGGTCACTCAACTCATATACTTGGAAGTAATCTAGCTAGGGACTCATCATCAAGTATTTCATCATTCATATTATTCAACATTTCAAATATTTTGGAGTTTAGGTACTCTAACCTTTTCCCGATATGGGTCAACTAATATCAACATGTTGAAAAAACACTAGAGGGGGGGGGGTGAATAGAGTTTTTAAATATTTTAAAAATTATTTAACTCAAACAACCACAATTGAAAATGGAAGAAGGAGACAAGTGTTTAGAGTGGTTCCAACCTTAGCAAATACTAAGGTTGTCAGTCCACTACCCGGTTGCTTACCCAACTGGGATTTTGAAAGTATTAATTTTATTACCTTCACAAGGATTTACACAAAATACAATACTTTCTTACACCCCTTGAACAACCTTCACTTGAAGTAGATGCACCAACCCGAGGTAGCCTTCTTGAAGTAACTCCAAGCTCCCCCTTGAAGTAGCCTTCCTCTTTAGAAGTAACCTCCCGTTGCACTAGCCTTCTTGAAGTAGTTCAAGGTCCCCTTCTTCACCAAGAAGATCTTCCAACCTCTCCAATCCGCAGCCTCCAACCTAGGAGTAGAAAGGAGAGTACAAACAATAATAGTGAACAAGAAAGGAAAATGGAAATTACAACTTATCCTTTGAAGCACAAGGCTTGATTTGCCTAGATCAAGCGTATAGATCTCCTAACCAATGTGTAAGAAATTGTGATTGCTGTGGATAGGAGATGCTAGCCTATAGGACACGAAATTTGAGCTAAGAGAAGAAGTAGCCAGTTGCCAATTTGCTTAATTGCTCACAAACAGATTGCTCAATGTAAATGTATGCTCACAGGTTGCTCAAGTTTAGAATCAAGTCAGTTTAGGTGTCCTAAGGCATGTCCTATTTATAGGAATGTCCTACAAGTGCTTAAGGGCGTTCTAGAAACTTTCTAGGGGTTTCTAAGTGCTTAACTATCCGTTAGATATAAGTTAGTTGCTTTAACAACGACTAGTTAATTAATTCTGCAGTTGCTGTCAGAGACCATCTCGGTCGAGAAATGGTCGATCGAGACACCTACTCGGTCGACGTTTTGTCGACCGACAGACTCTCTGGATCAAGTGTATGCAACGTTTATCTCCAACTGCCAACTACCTTGTCAGCTGTGTCTAACGGCTACTTGGGTCTTTCTCGGTCGAAAAGATTATCGACCGAGAGTGTCTCGGTCGAAGATTTTGTCGACCGAGATGGACCCTGTTTCAATGTTTCAAATGAAGACATTAAGTGTGTGTATGAGTGTGCATATGTGACACTATTGAAGGGGATGACCTATCTAAATGTGGTGTTTAGCTAGGGAAGATCTAACGCTTGATTTACATGAAGTCTAAGTACTTGTACATTATATATTTGTACAAGTTTACAATTGATTACATTTCATGACATTTACAATCATTCAAGCATATAGATTCCCTAGTGCTTTGTCATCCACCTTATTCCTGCAACACTCAAGTAGCACGTTAGATTAACAAGAATGAAATGTTTGTCATTATCAAAACAAAGGGATTTACAGATGTCTGTTTAGCCAACAATCTCCCCCTTTTTGAAGATGACAAACATTTCCTAAATATAAAATAAGAAAGTATAAAAACATGTGAGTTTCATACCTGAAGATTACCTTTGTAAATTTCTTCTCTTGTTTATAAAATGTGTGCTTATTATTTCCCATGAATTATGGAACATGAAATCCAATCCTTTAGGGAATATAGCAACTTTCAATGTAAAGCCAAGAGTTTATGAAACTCATTTATTGAGTTTTGCACAAATACTAAGTTTTATATTTATTTCTCCCCCTTTGTCATTTCAAAAAAGATATCTGTTTAAGAATAAAACTCCCCCTTAATTAGATATCCCAAAAAATACCAAATTCAATGACAAAGATGTCCATTAAAAGCCAAAATGATGCAAATAGACGACAGTGTTAGGAAGCACAAATATCAAAGAAAACATCTTCCAAAGGAGTGATAAGCAATTGCTTCCTTATTTTGTTGAATTGGTCTAGTGGAAGTGGTTTTGTAAAAATATCAGCCAATTGATCTTCCGTATCAACATGATGAAGAGAAACATGATTTTTAGAAATATGATCCCTTAAAAAGTGATGACGGATTTCAATATGTTTAGCTCTGCTGTGTAAAATAGGATTGTGTGCTAAGTTTATAGCGCTTGTGTTATCACAAAAGATAGGTGTAGATGAAAGAGTAAAACCATAATCGTTTGATACTTGTTGCATATAAAGGACTTGAGCACAACAAGATCCGGCTGCCATATATTCAGCTTCAGTTGTAGAAAGGGCAACCGTGTTTTGTTTCTTGCTAAACCAAGATACTAAAGCTCTCCCTAACAAGAAACAGCCACCACTAGTGCTCTTGCGATCAAGTCGACAACCAGCATAATCAACATCAGTATAAGCTTTAAAATCCAAGGATTTTCCTTTTGGATACCATAAACCAAAACATGTAGTGCCGGCTAAGTATCGAAGAATTTGTTTAACTGCTTGAAAATGAGAGTGCATATGTTGTGATTGAAATCGAGCACAAAGGCCAACGGAAAACATGATGTCCGGTCTAGAAGTAGTTAAGTAAAGCAAACTACCAATCATGGCTCTATATAAGGAATCATCAATAGGTTCCCCATCTTCATCCTTATCAATTTTAGTAGAAGTGGCCATAGGAGTAGTAGCATGTTTGCACTGATCCATCCCAAAACGTTTTAAGAGTTCTTTAGTATACTTTTCTTGGCTTATAAAAATCCCGGCAGGCGTTTGTTTAATTTGGAAACCAAGAAAGAAAGTTAGTTCACCCATGAGGCTCATTTCAAATTCTTTTTGCATAATGTCACTAAATTGTGTGCACAATGATTCATTTGAAGCTACAAAAATAATGTCATCAATATATATTTGAACAACAAGAAAATCAGATGTATATGTTTTGAAAAATAAAGTAGAATCTGAATTTCCAATAGAAAAACCATTATAAAAAAGATATGTCTTGAGCCTTTCATACCAGTTCCTAGGTGCTTGTTTTAAACTATAAAGTGCTTTCTTAAGTTTATAAACATAGTCACCTTTTTCCGGTATTTCAAAACCGGGTGGTTGGGCAAGATATACTTCTTCTTGAATGATTCCGTTTAGAAATGCACTTTTTACATCCATTTGGTAGAGTTTGATGTTTTTATGTGCAACAATAGCTAGTAACATTCTAATAGCTTCAAGTCTAGCTACTGGTGCATACGTTTCATCAAAGTCTATTCCTTCTTGTTGATTATATCCTTGTGCTACTAACCGAACTTTATTCCTTATTACTTCTCCTGCCTCATTGAGCTTATTTCTAAAAACCCATTTAGTTCCAATGATGGTTTTATCTTGTGGTTTAGGAACTAAATCCCATACATCATTTTTTGTGAATTGGTTTAATTCTTCTTGCATTGCTATTATCCAATAATCATCTTTAAGAGCTTCAAATATCTTCTTAGGTTCAATGATAGAAACAAAAGCCATGTTTGCGACATCCTTAAAGGAAGACCGAGTTTTTACTTTATCATTTGGATTTCCAATAATTAATTCTTGAGGATGATCCTTAATAAGTCTAGGTATAGGTTGTGTTTCATCTTGGTTATTGTTTGTAGTATCTTTCTCACTATCATTTGGTATGTTTAAGTTTTCGAATTGATTAGTAAGATCAATTATTTCTAGATTTTCTGATTTGGACTCTTCATGAAAAGAGACATGAATAGATTCCTCAACTTTTCTAGAGATAGTGTTGTAGACTCTAAATGCTTTGCTAGAGGTAGAATATCCCAAAAAGAATGCTTTGTGTGATTTAGAATCAAACTTATCTCTATCATCTTTGGTATTTAAGATATAACATGTAGATCCAAAGGTATGAAAATAGTCAACTCTAGGTTTCTTAGAATGTATTATTTCATACGGAGTTTTCTTCAAATGAGAGTGAACAGTTACTCTATTTAACACATAGCATGCGGTGTTTACAGCTTCAGCCCAAAAGGTTTTGGGTGTGTTATGTTCGAGCATCATAGTTCTAGCCATTTCTTGTAGTGATCGATTTTTCCTTTCAACTATACCATTTTGTTGTGGAGTGCGTGGAGCAGAAAAATTGTGAGTGTACCCTTGAGATGTGCAAAATTCTTCAAATACATGATTTTCAAATTCTCCACCATGATCATTTCTAATGGTACATATTTTGCTTTGTAATAGATTTTCAATCATAGAACAAAATTTTATAAAAACATGAATAGTATCATCTTTGGTTGCAATAAAATGTACCCATGTATATCTACTATAATCATCAACAATAACAAAAAAATATCTTTTGCCACCGATAGATTGTGTCCTCATAGGTCCAAATAAATCCATGTGAATTAATTCTAAAGATCTACTGGTGCTAAGTACATGTTTAGGTTTAAAAGAGGTTTTTGTTTGCTTTCCCAATGTACATGGTTCACAATTTTCAACTTGATCAAAGGATAAAGTAGGCAAGCCACGAACAAGATCATATTTCACTAACTTTTTGATAACATGTGAACTAGCATGTCCTAGCTTTTTATGCCATAATTATAAAGTATTTTCATTTGCAAGCAAGCATTTTCCTACTACAGATTTCATAGAGTTAGGTCTAAGAATATAAAGATTTCCAACTCTTTTTCCTTCATAGACAATATTTGTAGTGTTTTCTATTAATAATTTGCAGCAGGTTTTGTTAAATAAAACATCATAGCCACTATCACATAATTGACTCACACTTATTAAGTTATGGTGCAAACCATCAACAAGTAGAACATTCTTTATTTCGAGGTTTGTACCAATGTTACCTATTCCAACAATTTTACCTTTACCGTTATCTCCAAAAGTGACTATTCCACTCTTGTTTTCTTCAAGAGTTTGAAATGCATCCTTGTTTCCGGTCATGTGTGTGGAACATCCACTGTCAACCACCCAATCCTGCATTAGAATGTAGGTTTTGGTACCCATGTGATGGTCCGATATGGTTAGAAGCATTTAAGTACAGACTGTATAAAAATTCTGATTCAGAACTTCAGTCGGTCGACAATTGTTTGACCAACATCTTTCTTGGTCGACTAATCATCGATCGAGAAGGTTGCTGTATTGCAAATTAAAAACAGAAATTCTGCTCGGTTGACCAATTTTCGACCGAAATAGTTGCTGTTGATTTTGATTTGTCACAGGCATCTGGTCGGTCGACAAAAGTTCAACTGATTATATTTTCGGTCGACAATACTTCGACCGACTAAGTTTCTATTTTAGTACAGTAGTTCAGAAAATTACCATAATGCATAAAACCTTTTATTAAGTAGAGATAAGACAATATGAATTGCAAAATTGAGCGTTTGATCATATCTCAACTGAATTGCATTCGACTCTACTAAGTTTGGGGTTTTGGGACCCAAACTAAGTAGGAATCCTTGGTCTTATACGGGCATGAAAATGAATAATGTCCAAGACGAAGACAAAAATGACAAGTAATAGAGTCAACTTCATTTCTCTTTCTAGGAATTGTGTTCTTAGGTACAAACATAGTCCGAGTTCTTTTGGGTTGATTTTTCTTTGGATCATATCCCAAACCTTTTATTCCATTGAAACTAGAAGAGGCTTTTAGAATGTTGTCAAGGATATCTTTTCTTCTTAATTCATGTAGGTTTCTTTGTAACTTAGCAATGTCATCCATCTTCTTGTGTAAATCTTTTCTAGCTTGATCTAAATTAGATAATAGGGAGTCTCTTTCTTTTACAACATTGTCATAGTCTAGATGGTTACACATGATTGGTTGAGTCTGAAAGTCTTTTAGTTTAGCTAACAATTCAGTCTTTTCTTGAGAGAGAAGATCAACGTTTTTTTCTAGAGTGAGTAGCTTTTTAGTGCAATCATTTAAAGATGTTTTTAAAGACAAATTCTCAAGATCAATGTTGTTCTTTTCAGAAGAGAGATCATTCAATTTAGCATATAGCTCATCATTTGTTTTGATAACCTTCTTTAGTTTCTTCTTGATATCAACATACTTATCATGAGTTTCTTGTAAACTAGTAATTAACTCTTCTTTAGGAAGATCAAGTAGGCTTACCTCTTGAGAGTCTTCATCATCTTCTCTTGCCATTAGACATTCCACCTTTTCTTCTCCGCTTTCACTTTCACTTGACTCGTCCCATGCAGCTTTATAGGCTTTTTCTCCCCTCTTCTTGTGTGAGCTTTTCTTTCCTTTCTTTGCTTTAGGACATTCATTTTTGAAATGTCCTTTCTTTCCACACTCAAAGCACCTAGGAGGAGAACAAGAAGAACTAGAAATTTTGTTAGATTTAAATCTTCTATATTTATTACCATTGACAATCAATGCTTCTTGTCCTTCTTCTTCACTTGATTCCTCACTTTCTGGTGTGATTATCTTTGAAGCTTTTAGAGCCACATACTTCTTCTTTCCTTGCTGAAGTTCACGTTCTCTTCTTTCTTCCTCTTCTAGGGTTTCTTCATGAGCTTCTAGATTGCCAATGAGTTGCTCCATTTTCAGTCGAGTGAGGTCATTAGCTTCTTCAATGGCTGTCACCTTTGGCTTGTATTTAGGAGGAAGTGATCGAAGGATTTTTGATACCTGATCTTCTTCAAGAACAGTTTTTCCTAGGGCATTTAAACCATTAACAATAGAAGAGAATTTTGCAAACATTTCACTAATAGATTCATTTGGATCCATACGGAAGTGTTCAAACTTTTGTTCAAGCATGCTAATCTTAGAATTCTTGACTTGAACTGTACCTTCATAGGTTATGGACAGTCTATGCCAAATGTCATAGGCTGTGTCACAGTTTGATATCCTATTAAATTCTCTTACTGAAATTGAACACTATAAAATGCTTACAGCTTTGGCATTCATTTGAGCCAACTTTACCGTATTTGCATCCCACTCTGCATATTGTGTTTGAGGAAGCTCGTATGGAGTTGACACCATCCTCCATAAGTCCCAATTGATGCCTTGGAAGTATAACTGCATCCTTCTCTTCCAATATGTGTAGTTTGTTCCATCAAACGCTGGAGGTCTAGCAACAAGTGTCCCTTCTAGGTTAAGGTTGTTAAGCACCCCGTCACCCATTCTTCAAGACCTTGTTAGGGTTCCTTGAAGCCTGCTCTGATACCAATTGAAAAAACACTAGAGGGGGGGGGTGAATAGAGTTTTTAAATATTTTAAAAATTATTTAACTCAAACAACCACAATTGAAAATGGAAGAAGGAGACAAGTGTTTAGAGTGGTTCCAACCTTAGCAAATACTAAGGTTGTCAGTCTACTACCCGGTTGCTTACCCAACCGAGATTTTGAAAGTATTAATTTTATTACCTTCACAAGGATTTACACAAAATACAATACTTTCTTACACCCCTTGAAAAACCTTCACTTGAAGTAGATGCACCAACCCGAGGTATCCTTCTTGAAGTAACTCCAAGCTCCCCCTTGAAGTAGCCTTCCTCTTTAGAAGTAACCTCCCGTTGCACCAACCTTCTTGAAGTAGTTCAAGGTCCCCTTCTTCACCAAGAAGATCTTCCAACCTCTCCAATCCGCAGCCTCCAACCTAGGAGTAGCAAGGAGAGTACAAACAATAATAGTGAACAAGAAAGGAAAATGGAAATTACAACTTATCCTTTGAAGCACAAGGCTTGATTTGCCTAGATCAAGCGTATAGATCTCCTAACCAATGTGTAAGAAATTGTGATTGCTGTGGATAGGAGATGCTAGCCTATAGGACACGAAATTTGAGCTAAGAGAAGAAGTAGCCAGTTGCCAATTTGCTTAATTGCTCACAAACAGATTGCTCAATGTAAATGTATGCTCACAGGTTGCTCAAGTTTAGAATCAAGTCAGTTTAGGTGTCCTAAGGCATGTCCTATTTATAGGAATGTCCTACAAGTGCTTAAGGGCGTTCTAGAAACTTTCTAGGGGTTTCTAAGTGCTTAACTATCCGTTAGATATAAGTTAGTTGCTTTAACAACGGCTAGTTAATTAATTCTGCAGTTGCTGTCAGAGACCATCTCGGTCGAGAAATGGTCGATCGAGACACCTACTCGGTCGACGTTTTGTCGACCGACAGACTCTCTGGATCAAGTGTATGCAACGTTTATCTCCAACTGCCAACTACCTTGTCAGCTGTGTCTAACGGCTACTTGGGTCTTTCTCGGTCGAAAAGATTGTCGACCGAGAGTGTCTCGGTCGAAGATTTTGTCGACCGAGATGGACCCTGTTTCAATGTTTCAAATGAAGACATTAAGTGTGTGTATGAGTGTGCATATGTGACACTATTGAAGGGGATGACCTATCTAAATGTGGTGTTTAGCTAGGGAAGATCTAACGCTTGATTTACATGAAGTCTAAGTACTTGTACATTATATATTTGTACAAGTTTACAATTGATTACATTTCATGACATTTACAATCATTCAAGCATATAGATTCCCTAGTGCTTTGTCATCCACCTTATTCCTGCAACACTCAAGTAGCACGTTAGATTAACAAGAATGAAATGTTTGTCATTATCAAAACAAAGGGATTTACAGATGTCCGTTTAGCCAACAATCTCCCCCTTTTTGAAGATGACAAACATTTCCTAAATATAAAATAAGAAAGTATAAAAACATGTGAGTTTCATACCTGAAGATTACCTTTGTAAATTTCTTCTCTTGTTTATAAAATGTGTGCTTATTATTTCCCATGAATTATGGAACATGAAATCCAATCCTTTAGGGAATATAGCAACTTTCAATGTAAAGCCAAGAGTTTATGAAACTCATTTATTGAGTTTTGCACAAATACTAAGTTTTATATTTATTTCTCCCCCTTTGTCATTTCAAAAAAGATATCTGTTTAAGAATAAAACTCCCCCTTAATTAGATATCCCAAAAAATACCAAATTCAATGACAAAGATGTCCATTAAAAGCCAAAATGATGCAAATAGACGACAGTGTTAGGAAGCACAAATATCAAAGAAAACATCTTCCAAAGGAGTGATAAGCAATTGCTTCCTTATTTTGTTGAATTGGTCTAGTGGAAGTGGTTTTGTAAAAATATCAGCCAATTGATCTTCCGTATCAACATGATGAAGAGAAACATGATTTTTAGAAATATGATCCCTTAAAAAGTGATGACGGATTTCAATATGTTTAGCTCTGCTGTGTAAAATAGGATTGTGTGCTAAGTTTATAGCGCTTGTGTTATCACAAAAGATAGGTGTAGATGAAAGAGTAAAACCATAATCGTTTAATACTTGTTGCATATAAAGGACTTGAGCACAACAAGATCCGGCTGCCATATATTCAGCTTCAGTTGTAGAAAGGGCAACCGTGTTTTGTTTCTTGCTAAACCAAGATACTAAAGCTCTCCCTAACAAGAAACAGCCACCACTAGTGCTCTTGCGATCAAGTCGACAACCAGCATAATCAACATCAGTATAAGCTTTAAAATCCAAGGATTTTCCTTTTGGATACCATAAACCAAAACATGTAGTGCCGGCTAAGTATCGAAGAATTTGTTTAACTGCTTGAAAATGAGAGTGCATATGTTGTGATTGAAATCGAGCACAAAGGCCAACGGAAAACATGATGTCCGGTCTAGAAGTAGTTAAGTAAAGCAAACTACCAATCATGGCTCTATATAAGGAATCATCAATAGGTTCCCCATCTTCATCCTTATCAATTTTAGTAGAAGTGGCCATAGGAGTAGTAGCATGTTTGCACTGATCCATCCCAAAACGTTTTAAGAGTTCTTTAGTATACTTTTCTTGGCTTATAAAAATCCCGGCAGGCGTTTGTTTAATTTGGAAACCAAGAAAGAAAGTTAGTTCACCCATGAGGCTCATTTCAAATTCTTTTTGCATAATGTCACTAAATTGTGTGCACAATGATTCATTTGAAGCTACAAAAATAATGTCATCAATATATATTTGAACAACAAGAAAATTAGATGTATATGTTTTGAAAAATAAAGTAGAATTTGAATTTCCAATAGAAAAACCATTATCAAAAAGATATGTCTTGAGCCTTTCATACCAGTTCCTAGGTGCTTGTTTTAAACTATAAAGTGCTTTCTTAAGTTTATAAACATAGTCACCTTTTTCCGGTATTTCAAAACCGGGTGGTTGGGCAAGATATACTTCTTCTTGAATGATTCCGTTTAGAAATGCACTTTTTACATCCATTTGGTAGAGTTTGATGTTTTTATGTGCAACAATAGCTAGTAACATTCTAATAGCTTCAAGTCTAGCTACTGGTGCATACGTTTCATCAAAGTCTATTCCTTCTTGTTGATTATATCCTTGTGCTACTAACCGAACTTTATTCCTTATTACTTCTCCTGCCTCATTGAGCTTATTTCTAAAAACCCATTTAGTTCCAATGATGGTTTTATCTTGTGGTTTAGGAACTAAATCCCATACATCATTTTTTGTGAATTGGTTTAATTCTTCTTGCATTGCTATTATCCAATAATCATCTTTAAGAGCTTCAGATATCTTCTTAGGTTCAATGATAGAAACAAAAGCCATGTTTGCGACATCCTTAAAGGAAGACCGAGTTTTTACTTTATCATTTGGATTTCCAATAATTAATTCTTGAGGATGATCCTTAATAAGTCTAGGTATAGGTTGTGTTTCATCTTGGTTATTGTTTGTAGTATCTTTCTCACTATCATTTGGTATGTTTAAGTTTTCGAATTGATTAGTAAGATCAATTATTTCTAGATTTTCTGATTTGGACTCTTCATGAAAAGAGACATGAATAGATTCCTCAACTTTTCTAGAGATAGTGTTGTAGACTCTAAATGCTTTGCTAGAGGTAGAATATCCCAAAAAGAATGCTTTGTGTGATTTAGAATCAAACTTATCTCTATCATCTTTGGTATTTAAGATATAACATGTAGATCCAAAGGTATGAAAATAGTCAACTCTAGGTTTCTTAGAATGTATTATTTCATACGGAGTTTTCTTCAAATGAGAGTGAACAGTTACTCTATTTAACACATAGCATGCGGTGTTTACAGCTTCAGCCCAAAAGGTTTTGGGTGTGTTATGTTCGAGCATCATAGTTCTAGCCATTTCTTGTAGTGATCGATTTTTCCTTTCAACTATACCATTTTGTTGTGGAGTGCGTGGAGCAGAAAAATTGTGAGTGTACCCTTGAGATGTGCAAAATTCTTCAAATACATGATTTTCAAATTCTCCACCATGATCATTTCTAATGGTACATATTTTGCTTTGTAATAGATTTTCAATCATAGAACAAAATTTTATAAAAACATGAATAGTATCATCTTTGGTTGCAATAAAATGTACCCATGTATATCTACTATAATCATCAACAATAACAAAAAAAAATCTTTTGCCACCGATAGATTGTGTCCTCATAGGTCCAAATAAATCCATGTGAATTAATTCTAAAGATCTACTGGTGCTAAGTACATGTTTAGGTTTAAAAGAGGTTTTTGTTTGCTTTCCCAATGTACATGGTTCACAATTTTCAACTTGATCAAAGGATAAAGTAGGCAAGCCATGAACAAGATCATATTTCACTAACTTTTTGATAACATGTGAACTAGCATGTCCTAGCTTTTTATGCCATAATTATAAAGTATTTTCATTTGCAAGCAAGCATTTTCCTACTACAGATTTCATAGAGTTAGGTCTAAGAATATAAAGATTTCCAACTCTTTTTCCTTCATAGACAATATTTGTAGTGTTTTCTATTAATAATTTGCAGCAGGTTTTGTTAAATAAAACATCATAGCCACTATCACATAATTGACTCACACTTATTAAGTTATGGTGCAAACCATCAACAAGTAGAACATTCTTTATTTCGAGGTTTGTACCAATGTTACCTATTCCAACAATTTTACCTTTACCGTTATCTCCAAAAGTGACTATTCCACTCTTGTTTTCTTCAAGAGTTTGAAATGCATCCTTGTTTCCGGTCATGTGTGTGGAACATCCACTGTCAACCACCCAATCCTGCATTAGAATGTAGGTTTTGGTACCCATGTGATGGTCCGATATGGTTAGAAGCATTTAAGTACAGACTGTATAAAAATTCTGATTCAGAACTTCAGTCAGTCGACAATTGTTTGACCAACATCTTTCTTGGTCGACTAATCATCGATCGAGAAGGTTGCTGTATTGCAAATTAAAAACAGAAATTCTGCTCGGTTGACCAATTTTCGACCGAAATAGTTGCTGTTGATTTTGATTTGTCACAGGCATCTGGTCGGTCGACAAAAGTTCAACTGATTATATTTTCGGTCGACAATACTTCGACCGACTAAGTTTCTATTTTAGTACAGTAGTTCAGAAAATTACCATAATGCATAAAACCTTTTATTAAGTAGAGATAAGACAATATGAATTGCAAAATTGAGCGTTTGATCATATCTCAACTGAATTGCATTCGACTCTACTAAGTTTGGGGTTTTGGGACCCAAACTAAGTAGGAATCCTTGGTCTTATACGGGCATGAAAATGAATAATGTCCAAGACGAAGACAAAAATGACAAGTAATAGAGTCAACTTCATTTCTCTTTCTAGGAATTGTGTTCTTAGGTACAAACATAGTCCGAGTTCTTTTGGGTTGATTTTTCTTTGGATCATATCCCAAACCTTTTATTCCATTGAAACTAGAAGAGGCTTTTAGAATGTTGTCAAGGATATCTTTTCTTCTTAATTCATGTAGGTTTCTTTGTAACTTAGCAATGTCATCCATCTTCTTGTGTAAATCTTTTCTAGCTTGATCTAAATTAGATAATAGGGAGTCTCTTTCTTTTACAACATTGTCATAGTCTAGATGGTTACACAGGATTGGTTGAGTCTGAAAGTCTTTTAGTTTAGCTAACAATTCAGTCTTTTCTTGAGAGAGAAGATCAACGTTTTTTTCTAGAGTGAGTAGCTTTTTAGTGCAATCATTTAAAGATGTTTTTAAAGACAAATTCTCAAGATCAATGTTGTTCTTTTCAGAAGAGAGATCATTCAATTTAGCATATAGCTCATCATTTGTTTTGATAACCTTCTTTAGTTTCTTCTTGATATCAACATACTTATCATGAGTTTCTTGTAAACTAGTAATTAACTCTTCTTTAGGAAGATCAAGTAGGCTTACCTCTTGAGAGTCTTCATCATCTTCTCTTGCCATTAGACATTCCACCTTTTCTTCTCCGCTTTCACTTTCACTTGACTCGTCCCATGCAGCTTTATAGGCTTTTTCTCCCCTCTTCTTGTGTGAGCTTTTCTTTCCTTTCTTTGCTTTAGGACATTCATTTTTGAAATGTCCTTTCTTTCCACACTCAAAGCACCTAGGAGGAGAAGAAGAAGAACTAGAAATTTTGTTAGATTTAAATCTTCTATATTTATTACCATTGACAATCAATGCTTCTTGTCCTTCTTCTTCACTTGATTCCTCACTTTCTGGTGTGATTATCTTTGAAGCTTTTAGAGCCACATACTTCTTCTTTCCTTGCTGAAGTTCACGTTCTCTTCTTTCTTCCTCTTCTAGGGTTTCTTCATGAGCTTCTAGATTGCCAATGAGTTGCTCCATTTTCAGTCGAGTGAGGTCATTAGCTTCTTCAATGGCTGTCACCTTTGGCTTGTATTTAGGAGGAAGTGATCGAAGGATTTTTGATACCTGATCTTCTTCAAGAACAGTTTTTCCTAGGGCATTTAAACCATTAACAATAGAAGAGAATTTTGCAAACATTTCACTAATAGATTCATTTGGATCCATACGGAAGTGTTCAAACTTTTGTTCAAGCATGCTAATCTTAGAATTCTTGACTTGAACTGTACCTTCATAGGTTATGGACAGTCTATGCCAAATGTCATAGGCTGTGTCACAGTTTGATATCCTATTAAATTCTCTTACTGAAATTGAACAATATAAAATGCTTACAGCTTTGGCATTCATTTGAGCCAACTTTACCGTATTTGCATCCCACTCTGCATATTGTGTTTGAGGAAGCTCGTATGGAGTTGACACCATCCTCCATAAGTCCCAATTGATGCCTTGGAAGTATAACTGCATCCTTCTCTTCCAATATGTGTAGTTTGTTCCATCAAACGCTGGAGGTCTAGCAACAAGTGTCCCTTCTAGGTTAAGGTTGTTAAGCACCCCGTCACCCATTCTTCAAGACCTTGTTAGGGTTCCTTGAAGCCTGCTCTGATACCAATTGAAAAAACACTAGAGGGGGGGGGGTGAATAGAGTTTTTAAATATTTTAAAAATTATTTAACTCAAACAACCACAATTGAAAATGGAAGAAGGAGACAAGTGTTTAGAGTGGTTCCAACCTTAGCAAATACTAAGGTTGTCAGTCCACTACCCGGTTGCTTACCCAACCGAGATTTTGAAAGTATTAATTTTATTACCTTCACAAGGATTTACACAAAATACAATACTTTCTTACACCCCTTGAACAACCTTCACTTGAAGTAGATGCACCAATCCGAGGTATCCTTCTTGAAGTAACTCCAAGCTCCCCCTTGAAGTAGCCTTCCTCTTTAGAAGTAACCTCCCGTTGCACCAACCTTCTTGAAGTAGTTCAAGGTCCCCTTCTTCACCAAGAAGATCTTCCAACCTCTCCAATCCGCAGCCTCCAACCTAGGAGTAGCAAGGAGAGTACAAACAATAATAGTGAACAAGAAAGGAAAATGGAAATTACAACTTATCCTTTGAAGCACAAGGCTTGATTTGCCTAGATCAAGCGTATAGATCTCCTAACCAATGTGTAAGAAATTGTGATTGCTGTGGATAGGAGATGCTAGCCTATAGGACACGAAATTTGAGCTAAGAGAAGAAGTAGCCAGTTGCCAATTTGCTTAATTGCTCACAAACAGATTGCTCAATGTAAATGTATGCTCAAAGGTTGCTCAAGTTTAGAATCAAGTCAGTTTAGGTGTCCTAAGGCATGTCCTATTTATAGGAATGTCCTACAAGTGCTTAAGGACGTTCTAGACACTTTCTAGGGGTTTCTAAGTGCTTAACTATCCGTTAGATATAAGTTAGTTGCTTTAACAATGACTAGTTAATTAATTCTGCAGTTGCTGTTAGAGACCATCTCGGTCGAGAAATGGTCGACCGAGACACCTACTCGGTCGACGTTTTGTCGACCGACAGGCTCTCTGGATCAAGTGTATGCAACGTTTATCTCCAACTGCCAACTACCTTGTCAGCTGTGTCTAACGGCTACTTGGGTCTTTCTCGGTCGAAAAGATTGTCGACCGAGAGTGTCTCAGTCGAAGATTTTGTCGACCGAGATGGACCCTATTTCAATGTTTCAAATGAAGACATTAAGTGTGTGTATGAGTGTGCATATGTGACACTATTGAAGGGGATGACCTATCTAAATGTGGTGTTTAGCTAGGGAAGATCTAACGCTTGATTTACATGAAGTCTAAGTACTTGTACATTATATATTTGTACAAGTTTACAATTGATTACATTTCATGACATTTACAATCATTCAAGCATATAGATTCCCTAGTGCTTTGTCATCCACCTTATTCCTACAACACTCAAGTAGCACGTTAGATTAACAAGAATGAAATGTTTGTCATTATCAAAACAAAGGGATTTACAGATGTCCGTTTAGCCAACACATGTCACCCTATTCATATGTCCCATGCTAGATGTCTTCCTTTGTAAAGAGATTGAGGCCCGTGTTGGTCTCGAACCATATATCATATCTCCACACATACAAGACTAGGTACAAGCAAGCATGTCAACCCACTAGCTATGTTTAGCACATCAACCAAGTGGTATGTATCATATAAGGTGCTAGGTTTAGCTAGGGTTGCATGGTCAAACTCATCTCATATCGTCAAACATACTTAACCTTCCTCAAACATCTTGGGTCTTATAAAACATCAACATCATCATCAATATCATAATCATAATCTTAGGTTTCTAGGTTACTCACATGCGTAACCTATATTATGGCTCTAGACAACTCTAGAGACTATCACTATCATCTAAACTCTCTCATATAGACTTGATGTTACATATCTTTCTCCTAGGTTGCATGGAAACTCACTGCCTTTCTGTGTGTGGTAACATTTTTCATATGTATAGATAATAATACTTGAAATATGTTTTCTCCAACGTTTAAACATGCGATGAAAACCACCATACTCCATCCGAATAAAACCAAAACCAAAATGAGTTACCACACTCATTAGGCAGTCTAGTATCATGACACCTAGAGAACTAGCAAGAACATGGTGCACACTTGTGTAGACATCCTAAGCACATGTCGCGAATCATGTCTAGGGAGGTAACTTACACAAGTCTACACCTAGTTCTAGAACATCTAGGTTCTAACCTAGAGGCTAAGTCAACCTAGTCCACAAGGATATCTTATTAAGTTTCTAGGGTTGAGATGTAAGGTAAGTTTAGTTTGTGTTTCATGTGAGCAATGTTTGGTGTAGTTATTGTTCATGCTCTGATACCATCTGTCACGGAACCGGAATCCTAGTCCCATGAACCAAACGTATACCAAAGGCGATATGCGGAAGCGTAAAGCTTAGCACACATGAACAGATAACAAGATACAAGCACCAACATAATCTCAACAATCAACAAGATATATTAAGCAACATCATTATATTACATGATTTGAATTACATATTCAAGGGTCACTTTGTACAAGTCTGCTCATGTATACTATATCTGGATCTTATAACAAGTACACCATAGCTCACCAAGCCCTTCATCTTTCAATCTATCTCTAAACCTAAAAACAACATACGAGAAATGGGTCAACACACGAGGTGTTGAGTATGGGCTGAAAGATACACATATATATAAGCTTTGCATAATTTTGAAAAGATTTCAAGACTAAACGAACAAGAATAAACATGTTAATTATTTAACAAATGCGAAACCATATTTTATGTCATTTCACTCCATTATATCAACAATATCAAACATGTTTAAGGCCTTTGACCAACTTCCCGTCAGAAGGGTCCGTAAGGGTGCTCAAGCTTAGCTAACCCTTTTATACGAGAGGGACCTCAAGGACATCACCAAGAGATTACCCTTTATCAACAATATTATAATGGAGTTTTATACATATATGTGTTCAAGTTATAAAACTGACGAGACAAACATCGAGTATGACATAGCAATACTACATGGCAATATTGGGCAAATATATAAACGAGCATACAATACATATCATTTCAAACAAGAAAGCTAGTCATATAACTAGATAAGGCCCATACTTGATTCAAAGATTCATAACCTAACATATCCTTCACCATCTAGCCACATGCCAAACCTGATTAAGAACAAGATTACATATATGCATTAGATTCTCATCATTAATCCTATTTAGATGTATTTTAGGATTTTGGCCAAGATGGGTTCCAAGTTGCTTATTGGTTCATTATACGATCTTGTACTGATCTAGAGGTCATCATGATGGTGTGATTCAAGTTTCATATCATTTTGAGGTTTCATGTGGACATGACAAGATTTAGGATACTTATGCTCAGATTGGATCACGAGACTCATAAAAGAGTAATCAAGGTCAAAGATCATCAATGAATAAGAGCCAAGCATAAGGGATGGTTTAGATCAACAACAATAGACACATTCAAAGTATGGTGATGTCCACTAGTGCCTAGGTGCCATAGTCCAACATGGGGGTAGCAATACTCAATCATCCATGCAATTATGTGTCAAAAGAATCAACCAGATCCAGGGGCATATTATGGACTAATATTAGAGTCAAAGAGAGACATATATTAATGATTTGAAGTTGATTAGACATTATTCCATCATTAAGTAGCAAGATTAGCATCAAAAGGGCAATGTACATCATTATAGTCCAATATGGTCGAATATGTACAAGAGGAGTCATGTATGAGCATTAGGGGAAGTATGACTTTCATTTAGTTCAAGGGTGCATAAAAGATACTGATTTAAGGATCGGGGGTAGATTGAGCATCAAGATCCAATCATTAATCATAATCATGTGTTAAGCATATTCAAAGTAGTCAAAGGTTACATCTTTAGAAATATAAGGAAACTAGAAGAAGATTCAGGGTCTGGAAATAAGCTCATGTTGTAGGTCTTTTCGAGAGGATCAGTTTGATATATTGGTTTGTATCATTTGGCCAAAGGAAAGTAAAGTTATCATCATTATCCCACATTACGAAAAACTAGGATGTCACCTTGCGAGTTGGATTGGGCCTTGGCAGCGGCTCACTGGGCCTCACGCCTGGACGGCCTTGGCCCACGAGGGCTGGGCTCTCCTGGACCCGACTTTCTCCCACACACGCGGACACCAGCGCTCCTCTTTCTCGTGATCCCTATTCAGAACAGGGGGGCGAACAGAGCACCTCTGCCCTGCTATCCGCCGACGGCTGCACCTTCTACAAGAGCCACGGGGGTGACTTGGCGGTGCGTGCGACAAGGGTGGCAGATTTGCATGGTTTTCTCCTGACCTTCAAGAACTATCAGAGCCCGCTCCGGTTGCTGGCGGTGCTAGTTGGCTGGCACGGTCCTCCTCCCAGCCGGCCCTGATGATGCGGAAGAGAGGGGGAAGAGGAAGGGCAGAAGGGAGAAGTTTGGAGGTCGCCCACCGGTAGGGGCAACGTCGCTGGTCTCCTTGGGGAAAGGTGACAACCCCAATGTCGATTCCATAATCAAAACGGATGGGGGGGATATTGGCAAGCGACAGAAAAAAAGAACAGGGATGACGATGGTTCCAAAACACCTTGGCGTCTGGGAAGATGGAAAGAGGAAAACAAGGTTAACAGATCTAGGTTTAGATGGGAGGGATTTATAATCAAATCAAGAGCACTAGGGTTTAGCTTCCAAGCAATTAATAGCTTTCCCTTGTTGCACGATTTGGCTAAAGGCGGCGGTTGTTCTTCCCAGTCTTGCGATCTTTCCCAAAATGGAAGAGGGGAGAAGGGCAAGCAACCGGGCCCTGCTTGTATATTTGGGGCCCACTAAGGGTCAAATTCAAGTTAAAACAACTAATTCAAGTGAGAAACTAGTCATGTTTTTTAAAAGGCACAACCTGCGCTACAAATGTCCAAATAGGGTGAAATTTGTGCAATTGGACTCGTTATTGAAAACTCTAGAGCATGATTTATATTGGAAATAATTTATTGAAATGAGGTCCAACATATATATTAAGATGGTGACATGGAAGTGTGGAACTTAGTTCAAAAAGGCAAATTAATGTCAAACATCTCAACTGATCACTAGTGTGACTAAAAGGAAGTATAAGCACACTCACCCTATGCAATTGCTATTCAATTGAGTATAAGTCACTTGATGAGAGAGAAAGAGTACAATAACAGAGAGAGAAAATCGAGGTTATCACAATATCTCTTTTAAAGCACACTAAGGAATTCAACTTTGCTTTGTCTAAGGTTGGTGATGATGATTTCCTACTTAGTGCATCAACCACTACGTTAGTCTTCCCTGGATGGTAATCAATTGTACAATCGTAGTCCTTGATTAACTCCATCCAGCGGCATTGTCTCATGTTCAACTCATCTTGTAAGAAGATATATTTTAGATTCTTATGGTCTGTGAAAATCTGGAATGTTTCTCCATAAAGATAATGTCTCCAGATCTTCAAAGCATGGACAACATCAGCTAGCTCTAGATCATGTGTCGGATAATTCTCCTCATGTTTCTTAAGCTGTTGAGAGGAAAAAGAAATCACTTGATTATCCTGCATCAACACACATCCTAGACCATTCTTAGATGCATCACAGAAAACTATATACCCCTTCCCTTGCTCAGGTAACACCAACACATGTGCACTTGTTAACCTTTCTTTCAACAAGTGGAAAGAATGTTGACACTTGTCATTCCATACAAAAGGAACCTCCTTCCTGGTCAACTTGGTTAGGGGTAAAGCTATAGAACTGAAGTTCTTAATGAACCTCCTGTAATAGCCTGCCAGCCCTAGGAAACTGCGTATCTCTGTTGGTGTTTTTGGCTGTTCCCACTGTAGGACATATTCTACCTTTTTAGGATCAACACAGATACCTGAGGCAGATATTACGTGTCTTAGAAAAGAAACTTCTGATAACCAGAACTCACATTTGCTAAACTTAGCATACAACTTATGCTCTCTTAGCAAAGTTAAAGCCTAACGGAGGTGCTGCTCATGTTGTTGATCATCTCTACTGTATACCAAGATGTCATCTATGAAGACTACTATAAACTGATCAAGAAAACATCGAAAGATTTTATTCATGAGTTCCATGAATGCAGCTGGTGCATTAGTCAGTCCAAATGACATGACTATGAACTCATAGTGACCATACCTTGTCCTAAAGGTAGACTTAGTTATGTCACTCTCCTTGATACGCAACTGATGGTATCCCGACCTCAGATCTATCTTAGAAAAGATAGTTGCACCACACAACTGATCAAACAAGTCATCGATCCTTGGTAGAGGATACTTGTTCTTTATGGTTACTTTATTCAATTGCCTGTAATCAATGCATAACCACATTGATCCGTCCTTTTTCTTAACAAAGAGGACTAGAGCACCCCATGGGTAAGTACTCGGTCAGATAAAACCTTTCTCAAGCAACTCTTGTAACTATTTCTTGTGCTATGCCATCTCAGCAGGTGCCATTCTATACAGTGTTTATGCTATTGGTTGCGTTCCAGAAATTAGATTAATCTCAAAATCAATCTCTCGGGGCAGAGGTACACCTGGAAGTTCCTCAGGGAACATATCTTCAAACTCCTTAACTATCAGAACTTCAGAAAGATTAGAACTCTCTATCATGGTATCTACCACATGTGCCAAGAATGCAAAGCATCCTTGTCTCATCAGCTTCTCAGCTACCATAGCTGACACAAGACAAGTTGGAAGAATCTTTCTATCTCCTTGAAAGATCCATGTGTCACCATCATCAGTGAACATAGCTTGTTTGGAATCACAATCCAAGACAACCTTTTACTTTTCTAGGGTGTCCATCCCAAGGATTATATCGAACCCGTGCATCTCAAGTGGTATAAGATCCACCTAAATGCGATGTTCAGAAAAGGAAAGAATGCAGGGAGAACACACCTCCCACGGCACTACATATTCCAACAAAGGGGTTTCTAATAACAAACTCTTTGCCCTATGACCAACTGTCATATTGCAGTCAAGAATCACTTCTCTAGTGATAAAGGAATGCGTAGCACCCGGATCAATTAAAATAGATATGAAGCAGGATAAAGACATATCAGACTGAAATAGTTCCTTCTGACCTGTCACAACTCGAGGGTTGACTACTGCTTCGGGTTGATTCATCGCCTAGAATCTCACCGTTTCTTATTGTTGAACCTGTGCTCGGTTGTTGGGTGCCGATGAACCATCTTGGGATGCTAGCCCACATCCTCGAGTGCCACTTGAAAACTGCCTCCTCTGAGAACCTTGCTGACTCTGCCTCTAGGGTTGAGTCACCATTGTGTTCCCGACTGGACAATCCCTTGCCAGATGTCCCACTTTTCTACACTCATGACAGATCCTAGTCTCAGGATAGGGTCTATGAGGTCCAGTCATCGATGTTGATGCTGTGCTGGGGGCTCTATTTGGAACAAAACTACGGCCCCTATCCCTACTTGACGTCCATTGCGTCTGGGTATTGAATCTTGCTGGTGCTGCCAGTGCAGAAAACCTTGGCTTCTTAAAGCCCTCAGACCTTTGTCCTTGAAACTGAGTGTATACCTTCTTACCACTAGTTTGTTGCTTCTTGATCACAGACCTCTCTATCTGTTTGACAGACTCCACAAACGTGGCAAACCTCTCCCTGTTTTCCAAAGCAGACACAAGAGTGGTCAATTCAGTGTTCAACCCCTTCTCAAAATGCCAAATTCTTTCCTCATCAGTAGCTGCCATATACAGATAGAACCGCAAAAGCTCCATGAACTTAGCCTCATACTTGCTAATGTTCATCGGTCCTTGTCTTAGCTTCTCAACCTGAGATATCTTTTCATCTAGGTAAGTCTTAGGGAAGTATCTAGTGATGAATTCTGGTCGAAATTCTTCCCATCCGACCTCGACACCTGGCCTCTTACCCTCTTCTATTGTCCACTAGTGCCCACCACTCCCTTTTAAAAGGTACACTACATGTCTCACCTTTTCGGCTTCCGGGATATTGAGGATTCTGAAAGCATTCTCCAGCTCATTCAACCATAAGTCAGCATCTGCTGGGTCAGCTGTACTAGCATACTCTGTGGCTCCTACTCGGCGAAGCCTCTCAAAAGTCTTGCCAGCTCCCTATCCCTCATTATGGGCTAGTGCCCTAGGTGCAAGTGGTGGCATCCTATCCGCCATATGTGTCATAGTTGCCATAAACTGCCCAAATAGAGTATGGAAAGATGGGTTCTCTATCATGGCTAGGTCAAACTGAGGATGTTCAGGGACTGGTTCATCCCTAGCCTGGTCCTTTGCACCTCTTCCTGGTACAACAACGCTGCTCTCAACAACAAGTTCTTCGGGTGATCCAGACATCTTCAAGTTCTTCTTCTCCTCCTATATGAATAGAAGTCACTATCAGATAAACTGGAAGACACTAGAACAGACTCAACAACCTTAATCCTATGTCTCTGTAGACTCAGTGAACCTAGAGCTCTGATACCAACTAATTTTTGATGCGCCGATCAGACAAAACGTAATTAACTAAGAGGAAGCGATCGTTAGCAGTGGATTACTAAAAATCACTAAAAATTAAAAACCATTTACAAAGAGATCCATACAATGGAAAACTCTTTAAAAAAGAACCAAAGTAATTCAATTACATTCTGGTTCACAAGTACATATCTTATACCATTCCTTCTCAAGGATCACATACATCAACTGCCCTGCTAAAACTGTACATAGGCAGCATAAGAACCTCGAGGCATCAAGCCAAAATCTCAGATCGTTTCATTAAACTAACTACTGACTTCGAGGACCTGAGAGTATAGAGACGACATATAGGACTCTATATACAAGACATGACAACTAGTGTCTCCACCTGAGTGTCACTGATGTCCATGTTGCTGCTGCTCTTCCCCTGCTATAGGGTTTCTACCTCTTCTTCTGCATCCACCTAAAAAGTGTTGGTGACCAACGGAGTGAGACCCAGTCCCAGCGAGAGATATAACTCTCCGCTAAAAACATTATTATTGCAATTTATTAGAATAAAACTGAGCAGAGGAATCATATATATTCAACAACAGTTAAATCAATGTTTAAACAGGTTAGAGCAATATTCTTATTCGAAGCACATTTCAGCTATAACTTGATAAAGCAACATGTCACTTATCCAATAAGGAATATGAAGAACATGTATACCATTTATCTGATATACTAAGTAAGATAACATCAACCAGTGATTCTCGCATTTTAACCTTAAGCAAATATGCTACATGGCTGAGTACATTTTACAATCATACTTAATGCCCTGCAAAGATGAAGTATACCGTTCATGCTCCAACCGACCACGATTATGTAGAGCATCGATACCACACAAGGTCAATGGAAGAGCCGGACTCCAAGACCTCAACCTTCTCGGTCAGCACGAGATTATATGACAACGACATCACGTGTCAAACTGCAATTAGCTTGCCAGGGTATAGTGGGATCTTCACTATAGAGTTATAGCCCGCAACATATACTCTCTTCAAGGTTATGGCCCGTAGCCAATGCATGGTACCATATCATGGAGTCATGGCCCGTAGCCATACTCAAACTGGGGTATGGTCCGTAACCAATCACGTACATAGGATATAGCCTACAACCATTCCTATGGGATATAAGGATATAATTGCACAATTACCCCCACATATTCAAAAATATGTGTTCCGAGTTAAACTCGTTTCACCATTCAGCAAATTTTGACGCTGATGGATCTGTGGTCAGGGCAACTACATTATATGATATCACTCGATTAATTAAGTGTATTACCATATTCTTTTAGCATCAAACAGGTTTCCAAACATCAATTATTTTAACAAGTGCTACAAAGAACGTGTAATACTTTCATCAAGTATTGTTCAAATCTTTAATAAAGCAATGGGATCTCAATCCCTCATCTTATCAGGAGCATTCTCATCCTTTCACAAACTCATCATCATAATTATAGAAAATGGATATTCAAACCCTCAGTTCATCAAGGAACACTTGTTACCACTTATCAGGTAACTAATACCTTCAGGTCATCTGACCAAGGTAAACATGATACTTGCTACACCAGCATCTCATATGGCTCACAAAGCCCATTTCATCTCTTGTTACCTCTCACTAGGCAAAAAAGCATGTTATGGCTCACAAGGCCCATTAACAATAATAAATGAAACATCATAGCTCATACCTGGATATGCTCATCATCTCATGATACCTGCATGGTTAGTACACTTGATAACAGTTATATCAATTACAATTTAGCACCATGCTATACAAAGTAACACCACTTATACTCTTATTAGGGTTAGGGTTTCCCAATTCATATCAATCATGGTTACTCATCCCCTTACACAATTTAGGGCTAGATTTCCAAATTAGGGTTTCATAATACATAACATCACCATGGATTAGGGTCTCACACCACATTACCCTGTATTAGGGTTTCTCATCACATCATTACCTTTAATTAAGGTTCCTTATAACATTTCCCTTAAAATTAGGGTTTCAAGTAGCTTTACCCAAAATTAGGGTCAGAGCTCATCAACCTTCTCGATTAGGGTCTCATGATCTCATCATTATGGATCAAACCCTAATTACATATTTTAATCATGTTGAAAGTGTTGAGGATAAATCACTACATGATTATCACTCATGTATAAGTTCCTCTCTCTCATCCTCTCTAGGAGGTTAATTACTTTAATCTTGATTAGATTGAATCAACTTGAATGAAGAGTTGACATAGTGTATTAAGTCATTGCTTCCATAAGCATCAAAGGTTAACCACTCTAAAGGTACTAATCACATAAGTACTTTAGAGGTACAACCATTGGATTTAACTTTGATATATGCCATTATCAATCAAGGGGTTAATTGGTACTTTCTTGGTTTGAATCAATTAGACCTTCAAACGGTCTTGAGATATTAGACCTTCAAACGGTCTTGAAGTACCTTGACCTTGAAACAGTCTTGAAGACTGTTAGAACTTAAACGGTCTTGGTCCCAAAACCTTCAATCGGTCTTAAGACCGTTAGACCATCAAACGGTCTTGACCTCAAAGTCCTTAAACAGTTTGAGACCATTTGAATAAAATATAATTAATCCCAAACGGTTTTGAAACCGTTAGACCTCCAAACGGTCAACTCCTTCAAACGGTCAAAGTATCCAAACGGTTTTGAAGTTTAATTTACCCATTCGATCTTGAGATCCATTACCCATTCAGTTTTGAACTCAATTACCCATTCGATCTTGAAATAAATTAACCATTCGGTCTTGAAAATGAATCCATCCATTCGGTCTTGAAACCGAATCATCAACCATTGATTTGAAACCGAATAAATCTATTGAGTCTAGGGTTTGAAATCAATGGATCCTCCAACATTGAAACCATTGCAATTAGATCAAATTGAGACCATTGGATCATCATCCAACTTATGACATCACCTGACCTCAAACAATCTTGAGACCGTTTGACCTCACACGGTCTTGAGACCATTTGACCTCAAACGATCTTGAGATCGTTTGGTCTCAAGGGATGAAACTGTATGCTCAAGATATTCATTGAGGTGTGTGCTTAAGATGATGTCATCATCATCAAGCTTCAATCCTTCAAAATCTATTACCATTCTTATGGTAATTTTTTCAATTTGATCAAAGGAATTTCAAGAAGAACAAAATGATCAACAAGTGATGAAGAATTGAATGTAATAATAACATTGAAGGGTTCAAGTTATATAACCCGCCTTCAAATTGAAACCAAACTTCAAGCTTCACGCCTTCAATGGTGAATGATGCTTTCTCAACTGTCCAAGGCTTGTCCTTAAGTCTTTGAGTGAAAAGAATGACCAAGGTTGAAGATTGAATGGAGAAAAGAAGAAATTAAGCATTGAATTTCGATTTTCACCATGAAATCAAGGTTGAAGATGACTATGGAGCTTAACTACAGGTTGGGGCATGTCCTCCTATTTCTCCTAAGCTCCTTTGTGTTCAACCAAAGCAAGGAAAGAAAGAAGGGTCGAAAAAGCCTTTCATTTGAGTTGAAAAAGAGATGTTTATAAGGCAATTTCAATGAGAGAGAAAGTGATATAATAATATTTTAATTCCCTAAATTGGTTCCACATACTCCCCTCCATCCCTTGCATACGAAGCCATCTCCCCCACCTTGTAATTCTTCTTCATTATCTATGAATGAAAAGAAAGCAAATTAAGCACCTTAACCATTATAATAATAATATCCAAAATTGAGTGGATATTACTTTTCCTTTTACTAATGTGAGTGGGCTCTCCACTCACTTTATATATTTCGTGTCCTTTGCAAGGCACAAGGACGTCCATACTTATGTAATTTCAACCATCACATTTTTGGTTGAAGGGCAATTCAATTAATATATTTATTTTTGCATTAAATTGAATTAGGGTTTCAATTATGCTTAAATCTTGATTATTTTGATATCAAGATTCTCTCTCCTCAAAAGTGATTCAAATGAGACGCCCCTCTCATTTCCTTTTCTCTAGGTATTTTGCATATTGAACCTTAGGTTTTGGGTAAATTGCACATTACACCGAAACTAGGTTTTAATGCACAAAATTGCTCAACAAGCTCTTTCTTGGTACTCAAGCTACCACAAGCCATACCTCTACATAATTTTCATTCTTATGATGCTTCAACATCTGAGGAACATTTTATCATGAAATATTTCCAAGTTAACCCCTCAACTTGGGTAATTTGCACTTTAGTCCAAAACAAGAAAAATAGTGTTTCAACATTATTAAAAAAGGACTAAAATTGAAACATAAGTTCCTCTTGAGTCTTAATTACTTTTTAAGAGATAATAGCAAGCATATAATTAACTTTATTTAAGCAAAACATCTAGGGTTAAAGTATAACCCATGTCAGGGATGTTACACTTCCCCAGGATGGGACAAAACTATCTTTTGATAGCAACAAAGGTCACAAACGTTCCTATGTCCAGGGTTTACATCATCATGTATGGGCCTAGCCCTATCATTCTACTTAGGCACATAGCTAGCAAGAAGAGAACCCACTAAGCCACTCTGGGTTCCTTAGTATGTCATACTTGCTCCTATTCCTCAACATTGGACCAACAACATACATGCATATGTCACCAACCTATGTGTGAGGGGTTCGTCTAACATATACCCTAGCCAAGGGGTTTCCTTTTCCTCTAAACATGAGGGGTGCCATGCTCCAACTTATAAGAACTCAAACATCTTCATGAGCATCAGGCGCACCAGGTACTGCTACTTCCCCTCTTAGGTCTAGGAACCCTAGGTTCACTCCTTATGCATCAACTGTCCAACCACGAACCACACATGCACATGGTAGGGCATACACTTCCTACCATTCTTCTACGTGAACAACCCCGTAGAGTCCTACACAAGGACAACCGACTCGGTGTGTGACCTTATAACTTGTTACTCTACTTCCTCAGGGTCTAAGGAACTCTCCTTTCTACACCTATAAGGTAAGGTAGGCACCTACAACTCCTATACATCAACTCAAGAAGCCCCTTCCCTTTTCTAGGGTTTGGTTCTTCTAAAGGCATCCAAGGTACAACAAGCTCCTAAGGATCATGCATGAGGCAACCACAACTATCTACTCAAGGTCGTCTAAAACAAGTCATATCGTACCCAACTTCTCATGGTCCCTCTTGTATCACAGTCAAGGTCTCTAACCTTCTTCATCGAGTCTTGCCCTCATTCTCTAGAGAAAACCCTACAACTGGTCCTACAACTTGAGGTTCTCTCTTAGAAGATGGGACAAGCTCTTAAGGATACATGCATACACCTACATGGGTGAAACGTATGATCCAAACGTATGTTCGATCAAGATTATCCAAAGCTCTGCATGTTCATCTCCTAACCAGTCAGGCATAACCTTTCTAACCTAAGTCTCAACCTACTGCTAGTATTGCTAACGTTCTCTCCTACATAGGTGCCTTCTCTTCTATGATCATATATGCCCATAAGGGTTTCCACATGGTCATCACTAACCTCTTCAATGAAGGATCTATCCTTCACCCTAATAGGCATGACCCTTCCAAAGTTGGGTCACAAAAAATACTAGGTCAACAAACCTCACATAGCTCATGCTTCTCACATGTACCCAAAAATAAAAAGCATGTCAGCCCACGTATATGGTCGACCATGATTGTTACACCCCGATCTCACAATTTCCTCAAATCATGAGATTAGGGCATAAGATAGGATTTATGTTTAACACAAAGAACACCCTTAACTTTTTCTTTTCTTTTAACTTGTTTCTTCGCATTGAACCTCATAACATCTTAACAAGGAATCTGAACATTTCTTCTACTAATCAGACTTTAATAGAAAAGATACATGTATAAACATTCATAATGTCTCTCACTCATTATGCACATGAAACTAGATAATTAGCATACATATCAAAGAGGAACAACATTACACATCATATTTACAACTCTTTCTCTTATCTCTTACTGAGGACCTAGAGTGACAAGGACCGACTGACTCAACTAATCTCATACTTGACTCCTGTGGCAGATCTACTCTAACGCTCTGATCATCTTCAAGTCCACGCGATTAACCCTAAAATGTTTGAGTAGAGGGGTGAGCCTACTCGCTCAGTGGATGAGTACTTCATGGAAACAGACTAATGCACTAATGTGATTACAGATATAATTTAAGTAAACAATATGAAATTTAACAACAATAAATACTACACTGAGCAGTGCTAAAACAATATAATTGAAATAATAAAGAATGTAAATATTGCATCCAAAGAATAACTACTAGAAGACTATGCTCTAGTCTTCCTTAACTCTTTCATATATAAAGAACTCTGTGAACCTATATGATCATATTTTAGATTATGCCCTGATCTATGCAGTGTACTCTGCATAGAGACTCGCAGTGCACTACGACCACACCGTACAAGACTTAGCGACACACCCGGGAAATGCTAAGTCTGACGCCATCCCTGTTCTGCTACAGGACCACAGGCTCATCGGCCTCACTGCACTACATCGAGTGCTCTGAACTCCTCCTCTAACCTGAGTACACAGGCTCAGGAGGTCTGGGTTACCACCGTGACATCGCACACGTTGTTGTTGAATAACCCCTATTTACTCCAGTGCCACCGTGACATCGCACGCGTTGTTGTTGAACACTGTCTTTCCATCCTCGTGCCACCGTGACATCGCACACGTTGATGTTGGACACGAGTTTCACCCCTAAGAAGCAGACCTGTCAAAGGGGTTCTACGGTGTTCAGGGCACCTAAGTCTAACATTAACATTATAGATACATTTTAAACAGAAATCATAACTCATTTAATATTTCTCACAAGGCTCACACGGCCTGCCATATCATATCATGTAAAACATCATAACTCATGTATTCAACATATATCATGTCTCAGTAACATCCCTTTCTAGGGCATGTCATATCTCATCACCTGCAATTTACGAGATATGTATTGAAAATAAGAAGCCCTGCAATATGTAGATATCATCTTAGAGAGAACAAGCATATAAAGTTAAATGCACTAGAAACATACAATTCAACAATTAAGCATCATCACGTCTCATATCGAAACCTTTCATATCACCTTAACATGATTCATTGAACACCCTATCCTTAGGGTTTAATTTGCCTTATTCATTCATCACATGCCAACACCCTACTCTTAGGGTTTCATATGATATAAGCATTCATTAAATAAAGATTGTTTCCAACAAATCATATACAATCAATATAGATATGAAACCATGGAAATTTAACTAAATTTAGGTTTCCCATACCATTCACTGAAATATCATGTATGATAAATTCAATTAAGATAACCCATGAGGTACATCCTAACCACTTATAGGATTACTATTCCTTTTCAATAAAGCTAAAACTCTAGTGATGTCTCAATTAGGTTAAACCCTAATTACATCATTTGATATAAATCTGAAAAACCCTAATTACATCATTTGATATAAATCTACCATTTAGGAATCATTTAAAACAGAGAAGGAATCCATATCATATCAATTTGCAACAATCTTAAATCAAACAGACATTTTAGGTTTTAGAATCACATACTAAGCAATTAGGGATTTGGATGCTATAATCAAATTCGTGCATTACACTGTTTGAAGGAAGAACCCACTCACCCTAAGGTGTGAAAACACCTCAAAACTGCAGCTCAACTCAGGGAATCTCGAACTCACATCAAATCCCTAGCAAATCTCCCAATTCTTCTTCCATTCAACTCGGAAACCTTGAAAATGAGGGATTATGAAGAAAGGGTGAGAAAAGAGGGAATTTCGACATTATCTTGGATCAAATCAGAGCATGGACGGAATCTTGACATGAGAGAGAAGATTCACCATAAAAGTCTATGCAAAGAATCCAAACTTACTTTATTTCACCCTTCCTGGAATCGCAAAACCCTAATTCAGCAATTCCCCCACTTTCTCCACTCAAGCCCTAACTCTCCCTCTCTCTCTAGGAGCTCGTTTCTCTGGAATGAATGACGAAGAATGAGAGCTGTGTGTGTGTGTGGTCGATCATATAAGTCAATTTGAGCTGCTTGGGTCAATTGCATATTGACCCAACACTCAACTTTAATTATATTGGCTGAATATTCAGTTTCACAATAGCTTCTGTAATTCGCCTACTGAATAGCTAACAGAAGCTCCAAAAATTATGGAAATGTTATATGTTATGCATAATGGAGTTTCAGACCTACAGTAAAAATTTGAGATCATTTCTAGTTACCAATAATTAATTAAAAATCGAACAGTGCACTGCTATATTGCAGTCTGCAGAATATTCGGCCGAGTTTGTCCTGCACAGAACTCGACCGACACCCTTACTGTAGAGATCAAAAAGTCATCCAAAAATTATTCCAATTTAACAAAGTGTCTAAAACTGTGTTTTTGAAGTACAGTTAAAATTTGAGATCAATTGGATATACCAATAAAAAGATAAAATTCAATTACCACACTGCTGTATAAATATGGAAATATGATCGGTCGAGTTTGAAACTCGACTGATAAACAGGTCAGAACATTCTTCAAAAATTTTGATATTTTCCAATGTTATTCACATTTTATATATACAAATCATATACAAATTTGAAGTAAATCAGAGTTACCCATGAAATACTAAAAATCATTTAGTGAAACATTCTACTTATCAAATTCTGTATTCATGTATCATCAAAACCCTATTTTGGGCCGATTAGGGTTTATGTTTTCTCAAACCCTAATTCACAAGACAAAAGAACATTTAGACTTCTTATCATAGTTAAAATATCCTAATTGTGTTATCGTCATTAATTAGATTTCAAGAATGATTATTCCAATTAATCTTTGCAATTGTCTAGGTAAATACTAGTTTACCAATTAAGCTCAGATGGGGTCGTAACAATGATATCTAACTCATCATGTCATCTCTCTCTAACAACCACTTAGGGTTGGGGTTAGCATCATCCTCAGAGGATGCGTCAGGTCTCTACCTCTTCCTGGAGACCTCTTCCTCTAGGGCTAAATCTTTACTCATCCTCTTGACAAGGTCTAACCCCAACTTTCTCCTGAGGGTATGACAACACATGCAATGCAATCTAAGCATGTAATTAATCACTAGTTTACGCGTAAACTGTTAAACTTATGTCCATGACATCTTGTTTACATGCTTTTTATTGATTTGGTGGAGGATTCCTTAATCCTTATTGTACTTACCCTGATCTCAAGTGGGTGGGGAAGAGAGAGAAAACCCTAAACCTTAGATACTTACTTGAATTAGGGTTGAGAAGTGATGAAACAGATGAGAGAGTCCTAAATGTATCTTATTTCAAGTCAAGACCTCAGACTTTGGCCAGGAAGTCACACCACATCCACGAGTCCTCGTGACTGACTAGCGGGGTGGAGGAAAGTATTGCCAGCCCCCGAACCATGATCCTTTTCTAGAAACCTCCGTCCTTGGAAAATCCTCTAATAACTCCCTTGGGTTCTAAAGAGTTTGTAAATTTAATAATTATTAGAGATTAAGTGGAAAACCATGGATCTAATACCAATTGTAATGACCCACACTTTTGAGTGTCTAAAAGACCTTAAAGTCACGAATCACCACTCATAAATTTTAGGATTAATGGTTTTGCAAATAATAAAAAACAATTAATAAATTCTACGAAAGACTAAACTAGAAAGTTGGAATAAAAATCAACTTTTGCATACCTTTTTAAAATAGGATCTAAGACTTCTATCCATAAATGAAATCTATCTTTCTAATCCTCCTTTGGATTACTTACTATATCTTCACAGATTCCATTTTACTGTTTGTCCTTTTTAGATAATACCTAAAATGCTGACAAACAAAATGTCTGTCAGCATAAATAAATATGCCGGTATGTGGGGACAAATAAAACATTGCACATAATTTCTAACAACATAATCACAACAAATAATTGTTAACAATGCAAGATTATGTTTTCAGTATGACTCCTTAACCACTTTTACCACCTCTGGGATACCCTCTCTAGGGTTAAGTCCTTACAAGTGACTTTAAGGCTACCTTCTCCATCCTGAGCTTGGTGCCTGGGGTCACCTCTCTAGGTGCCATGTGGTCTTCCCTCCGGGGCTTGACTCACTTTGACCTTCCTTCTAGGGCTTGGTCCATTATCTGACATACAGAGGGGTATGTAGGTTTGAGCAAGTCACACTTATACTTAAATTGTTATACACATAGTCACTTTAAAGATTGCAGTAATGACACATCCAAGCAGTTTAATTGTAGTGCAATCAATAAAGCCTCGAGAAACGCCGGGAAACTAAAGCATGTATTCATAAATAACCACATACCTGATTTGCAGATTCAACAAGCTAATAACAATTCCAAGCAAGTGAGTAATCCAAGAAGCATTTCAACTATCACAGAATTCCTGAAAAGCATACATAACCTATTTACTATACACTTATCAAGAATCTACTATATTGACTTGGATTCACTTTCTAGGGTTTCTAATCCGAGTTAGGGTATCATTAGGATTTATCTACAACTTTTCTCCATTATAATCACAAAACCCTAAAACAACATATTTAGAGACAAAACCCTAATTACTCACTAATTCACATTAAAACCTTCTTTATCATCAAATAGGCCTAGGATTAACCTATTATCTCTTTTATACAAAGAATCTCAAAATATAATTCATTAAAACCCCTTAACATTTAGATTAGGGTTTCTAAGCCCATTAATGTATATCAACACATAAAAACCCTAAATTAGGTTTATTTAGCCCGCGTATCATTTACTTAGATGTCAAAGCATCTTTTCATTAACAACATGTTAATATATTCATAGATTATCCATATTACTCATCTCAATTCCATAGAATATCAAATTAGGGTTTTTACTCATAAATGAATTAAAGGTAACAACTTTAGTCACTTTTCAAATTGCAAGTAGCTATAGGCTTAAATCCTATTTTTAATGGATTCCTTGTATTTTTCTGAGCAAGATCCATATATTATTTGTCTTTATCTAAGTTACCAAACATTTACTAGAATATTTGAAAACTAAGGATATCTGAGCCAATATAAAGTTGCCACATCATCACTTACTTGTGTTCTTTTTATCTGGTCGGCCCAATTAGGTAAAGGACGCCTGCGCCCCTGCTTCTTGAGTGTTCACGCAGGGGTATATGAGTCATTTGACTCTATCCCCTTCCCTTATGTGCATTCGCGTCTCCACGCTCACAGCGCCGCGTCGACCGTCATGTCTCTGGCACTCCCACATGCGGTAACCTTCTTCAGGCACCATGACCAGAACCAAGGCCATTGCAGGCCGCCCCCGCACCAAAGGCCTAATGACCAACACAGTTCAGGGCTGAGCACCTGACTTCCTCCTTGCTCGATCTCCTGCATGTAAGCATAGTCCGCCATTGATGGAGGCTCCCATTGTCATAGCTAGCGCTACCGAGAGCGCCAAGGGGCATCCTACTCCTCACCACTCCATACCTCCACCACCTTCGTCTCCTCCCGTTTCCCAAACCTCCATAGCAGAAGACCATGTTGCCATGGAGGACAGTGTGGATCCCTGGTCAGCTTCCTTCACAGAAACAGTATATCCTGGTCGTCCACGGTACCATGCGGCTCATCCTCGCATGCTTCTATGTTCGCCTAAGCGTGGGCATGCACTAGACCCAAGGCCATGACAATGTCGGAACCTGACCTCCTTTGGGTTTGCCCTTAGGTCTGCCAGTGGTCTTCATACCACTGCACCCTAGGGTTACCAGTGATGAAGAAGGGGTTGTTCTCGGTTAAAGGGTGATGTTTCCCTGATACTTCTTATATACATAGCTCGTAGAGTCTGAAGGAGGATGGTTAAGGGGAGAGCGAGATGTATGGTAGTTCTCATTTCCAAAACTTTTTGTTGGGAGAGGCAGATTATGATCATTTGTTTGTTATAGAAAGTAATTTAATTATATTCCCAAAACATGACCATCCATACATCTTAGTTTTTAAACTTTTACGTCCACTTATAGTAAGTGTATTATTTGACTACTTACTCATTTTCCATTATTGGATCTCGGCTAAACCACTGTGTTCTCAAATTCAAAAGTATGAGAGACTTTTCTTCATAAGCAAGTTATCTCCTAATAAGGCATATTTTAAGCATATTTTCTCTCTCATATTATTTTATATCATTTATTTGGATTCCTTTTACCATTAGAAACCATAGGGACTAGAAATCTCACCCATGATAATTCTATTATCCATGTTTCCACATATTTTCTATAATTTCATCATTATCTCAAATCTCATTCTTAATAATGCTTTAGTTGATTTTATCTCTTTCTTCTCCCATTATCTTTACAACTTGGACTCCTTGGAACCCAATAAATCCTAAAGATATGAAATCCCTCCTTGAAGGATAATTCTTAGCCTTCTAGATGCTTCCATATCTTTCTTTTTTCATTATCTTAGTTATTCCTTTATTAATTGATTCCTTTTCCTTTTTATTTCCTTTTTCTCGTTATTGGGCCCAATAGCCAACAAGGACCAAGAAATCAAACACACAAGGATATTTATCAAAGGAATCTGTTTAAGGCACATAATTCATACAAAATACATAATCATATATTTATTGGGGAAATTGCATTTCCCACCATTTGAACCTGAAAATTGGGGTTATAACAAGAACCAACATGGTGATCAATATATTTAGAAGGTTGGTTAGTTGTAGATGTTAGTAGTAGAGTCCTAGTGTCATCCATGTACTTTCAGGTCTAGGTATGTGATGTGTTTTATAGATGATATACTCGTATCGACACGAGATTTTGGTAGTATGCCAATGTTTGCAAACATATGGCATGTACATGTCAAATATCTTTTGTATGCAGGATGTGACTGAGGTCTTTGGACCCATATATAAATATGTGTTACAATATATGAGAATGGAATGATGGACCTTTTGTAAGTGCTCTAGAGTTTCTTTACATTGTTGGAATTGGTTTTAATTATTCCGCATTTTTTAGTATGTGATTAATTAGTAGTTGATCATGTTTTGTGTTTTGAGTAATCTTGTTTAGAGTGACAAGGTGTCACAGTGAAGTTGGTATTAGAGCTCTAGGTTTATTGAGTCTATAGGGACATAGGACATAGGTTTGAGTCTGTTCTTATGTATCCAACATATCTGATCATAGTTTATGCTTATGAAGATATGTCTGGAGGACATGTAGAACACATTGAGAGTAGCTATGTTGCACCAAGAGGAGGTGCAAGGAGGTAGGCACACAATGAAAGAGTGCCAAAAGCAGCCTGTAATGCCTCATCTAGACCCGATAATGATGGCCAGTCCTGAGTTTCAGTCTATGTTTAGACGGATGATGGCCACAATTACACATATCGCTGACAGAGCACCAACACCTCAATCTAGGGCAGCCCCCTCTAATGTGGAGTCCCAAGGTGTCGGGAAGACATTTGAATGTCTCAGATGTGTTGGGGCAATTGAATATGTAGGTACTTCTGATCCAGCAGACACTGAAATGTGGTTGACTGAGCTGGAAAAGGCGTTCAAAATCCTAAACATCGCTGAAGAAGACAAAGTTAAAGATGCAGCATACCTGTTGAAGGGTAGTGCTGGCCAATGGTGGGCCATAGAAGAGGAGAAAAGGCCTGGAGTTGTGATAGGATGGGAGGAGTTTCGGAGGGAATTTGTTAGATGATATTTTCTAGAGACCTACCTAGATGAGAAAATCTCTTAGTTTAAGAAGATTCATTAGGGAGCTATGACTATCAATGAGTATGAATCAAAGTTTATGGAACTTCTGAGGTTCTTCCCGCACATGGAAGCAATAGATAAGGAAATGATCTAGAGATTTGAGAAGGGTTTGAGTACAGAGTTGACTACTACAACATCAGCCTTGGAGAACAGGGAAAGGTTTTCCACCTTTGTGGAATCTGTCAGGAGGATTGAGAGGTATACCATAGAGAAGTGTGAAACTAATGCTAAGAAGCGACCTATGCAGTTTCAAGGGTAATCATCTGGAGGCTTTAAGAAGCTGTGGTTTTTCCCACCACAATCACAACCAAGGTCAACCTTCACTGAATGAAGATCACACACACCATCATAGTGGACCCCGAGTCGGGGTAGAGGTCATAGTCTTCCACCAATGGGAGCCTATAGTACCTCATCAGTTTTAGTGACAAGGCCGTTTAGGCCATATCAGGACACCAGAACATGTTACAAGTGTGGGCAAGTGGGGCATACAAGAACTTATTACCCTATGAAATATGAGGAGGCGACTCAACAACCAAGGTAAAGTCAACAAGGTCCAAAACAATGTTAGTTTAGTAGTTGCAGTGGAAGAGGACGTGGTCAGGCATCCCAGGTAGGATCCTCTGGGCAAGCAAGCATAGGACGTGGACGGTAGCCGGTGACAACAAGGTTCTATGCCATGACCCAGCCAGAAGCAGTGGTCAATCCACGAGTCGTGACAAGTCAGATGGAGTTATTTCATTCTGATTTGTCTGCTTCTTGTTTTGTATCTGTGTTAGTAGACCCGGGTGTGACACACTCTTTTATCAGTAGAGAGCTGAAAGATAGTTGTTATCTACCTGTTAGTCTTAGATCTGATAACATGCGGCTAGAGACTCCTTTGGTTGATTCCACTGAGTTGCGGGAAGTGTGCCCTTCTTGTGTTCTTTCTTTCTCTGGACACAACATTTAAGTGGATCTTTTGCCACTTAACATGCATGGTTTTGATATAATCCTATTAATGGATACCTTGGAAAAATACAAGGTAGTCTTGGACTGTAGTACTAAGGTGGCGGCATTCCATGATGGAGATGTACATTGGATTTTTTAGGGTGATAGGAAGATTCTTCCTACATGTTTGATGTCAGCTATGATAGCTGAGCGGTTGATGAGATAAGGATGTGAGGATTTTATAGCTCATGTTGTGGATACCAAGGTGGTAGGTCCTAGTATCCATGATGTACCAGTGGTGTGAGAATTTGAGGATGTCTTTCCTGAGGAATTTCCTAGCATTCCCCCTCCTAGAGAGATTGAGTTTGAGATCAATCTTGTTCTTGGAACACAACCCATAGCACAATCAACATACAGAATGGCACCAATAGAGATGCATGAGTTAAATAAATAGTTACAAGAACTATTAGAGAAGGGTTTTATTAGTCTGAGCACTTCCCCTTGGGGTGCTCCCATGTTGTTTGTTAAAAAGAAGGATGGTTCAATGAGGTTGTGTATAGACTACAGACAGTTGAACAAGGTGATAATAAAGAATAAGTATCCTTTACTGAGGATTGATGATCTTTTTGATCAGTTGAGAGGTGCCACTATGTTTTCAAAGATAGACCTGAGGTCAGGTTACCATCAGTTGAGAATTAAGACTGATGACATACCCAAGTCAGCTTTTAGGGCTAGGTATGGTCATTATGAGTTTGTGGTTATACCGTTTGGGCTAACCAATGCACCTGCAACTTTTATGGATCTAATGAATAGGATGTTTAGACCTTATCTTGATCAGTGTGTGGTCATGTTCATAGATGATATCCTGATATACTCCAAGTATAGTCAACAACATGAGAAACACCTTCACCAGACATTGACTTTGTTGAGGCAGCATCAACTATATGCTAAGTTCAACAACTGTGAATTTTGGTTATCTGAAGTGTCTTTTCTAGGCCATGTTATATCTGAAAAAGGCATTTGTGTTGATCCCAAGAAAGTGGAATATGTACTAGAATGGGAACAACCAAAGACACTGACAAAGATCCGTAGTTTCCTAGGTCTGGCAGGTTACTACAGGAGGTTCATCAAAGACTTCTATTCTATAGCGTTACCCCTAACTAGGTTAACCGGTAAGGATGTTCCTTTTGTTTGGAATGACAAGTGTTAATGTTCTTTCCATCTTTTGAAAGAAAAGCTAACTAGTGCACCAGTGTTAGTACTACCAGAGCATGAAAAAGGCTATATTGTCTTTTGTGATGCTTCAAAGAATGGGATGGGATGTGTGTTGATGCAGGATAAAAATGTGATTTTTTTGCTTTGTGACAGCTTAAGAAACATGAGGAGAATTATCCAACACATGATCTAGAGCTTGCAGTGGTGGTCCATGCCTTAAAGATCTGGAGACACTATCTTTATGGAGAAAAGTGTCAGATCTTCACTAACCACAAGAATCTACAATATATCTTCTCAAAACAAGAGCTGAATATGAGGCAAAGGAGATGGATGGAGTTGATTAAGGATTATGATTGCATAATAGATTACCATCCAGGGAAAGCTAATGTGGTAGCTGATGCATTGAGTAGAAAGTCATCTTCATCATCAATGGTAGATAATGCACAATTAAATTCCTTGATGTGCCAGAAGAGAGATATGCTAGTGTCTCTTTACCAGATGAATGTACAGCTAGAAGTTTCCTTGTTGGCAGGATTGTTGGCACAGTTACAAGTGAAACCTACCTTGAGACAACAGATTCATGATGCACAATAGAATGATACTGTGATACAAAATATATGATCAGGGATTAGCAGTGAAAAGTATGATGGCTTTCATGAGGCAGATGATGGTACAGTTTGTTACCATAATAGGGAAGTAATTCCTAATGTTGATGGGTTGAGGAAGATGATACTTGAGGAGGCTCACTCCTCCATGTATGCAATGCATCCTGGAAGTACCAAGATGCACCAAAACTTGAAAGACATGTATTGGTGGCTAGGTCTAAAGCGTGATGTGGTAGGGTTCATTGCCAAATGTCCAGTTTGTCAGTAGGTGAAGGATGAGCACCAAAAGCCTGTAGTGACAGTACAACCCTTGCCAATACCACAGTGGAAATGGGATCATATTACTATGGACTTTATGGTTAGTCTTCCTAGGACAACCAAGGGTCATGATTCCATATGGGTGATAGTAGATAAATTGACTAAGTCAGCTCATTTTCTGCCAGCTAAGACGACGTTTATAGTAGATAAATTGGCACAAATATATGTTGATGAGATAGTCCGTCTGCATGGCATTCCAGTGACTATAGTTTCTGACAGAGGTCCACAGTTCATAAGTCATTTTTGGGAGCGTCTGCATTCAGCAATGGGAACACAACTGAGATTCATCACAACTTTTCATCCGTAGACTAATGGCCAGTCTGAAAGAACTATCCAGACTTTAGAGGATCTCTTGAGGGCATGTGTGCTGCAATTTCTTGGTAATTGGGATGTACATCTGACTCCGATAGAGTTTGCGTACAACAATAGCTATCAAAGAAGAATAGATATGGACCCTTATGATGCTTTGTATGGGAGACGATGTCAGTCTCCTCTTTACTGGTATGAGACAGGTGAATATCAACTTTTGGGTCCTAAGCTAGTACAACAGACTACAGAAAAGATTAAAGTGATACAACAACACTTGAAAGAAACCCATGATAGGATGAAATCTTATGCAGATAACCGACGCAGACCACTTGAGTTCCAAGTGGGAGATAGAGTATATCTTAAGGTTTCTCCTTGGAAAGGTGTGCTGAGGTTTGGAAAGAAGGGTAAGTTGGCTCCTAGATTTATGGGACCATACCCTATCCTAGCTCGTGTTGGAAAGGTAGCATATAAGTTGGAGCTACCACCAGAGCTACATAGATTGCATAATGTCTTTCACATCTCTATGTTGAGGAAATTCTATCCAGATACTAAGCAGACAATCCAACTAGTAGAGGTTGAGTTAGATCAGGATATCTCCTATGTTGAGGGTCCTGTGTTGATCCTGGATAGAAGGGTGAAAAAGTTGAAGAGAAAAGATATAATACTAGCGAAAGTTTTTTGGAATCACCATGGCATAGAGGAAGCCACATGGGAACTAGAGAATGAGATGCATATAAAATACTCATCTCTTTTTGCGTAGGATTTCAGGACAAATTCCTTATTAGGGGTTTATAGTTGTAAGGCCCCTGAACTTGCTTAATGAGTTGAATGAGATTAATTACCATAATTGAATGCTTATAACCCTAATATAACCTTTTATATGTTTTTAAATCATACTACAAGCTTAAGTTTCAAATTTGGTCCAATTTGGACATTGTTTGAGCAAGTTATGCAATTTTCTGTACATTTTGGACTTTTCTGCAATTTACCAAATTGAGGGGTTTTATTTGCAATTTGTCACATACATTATGTTCCTTAGATGTTATATTATCATTCTTGAGTGTTTTTATCCATGTGGCTCCTAGTTGAGCCATGGTTTTAAGGTGTTTTCATCAAGGGTATTTTAGGGTTTACCCCTTCATGGATGAGCTACCTTTAGTAGCTATCAACTAATGAATTATGTGATTGGCTGGGAAATTCAAAAAAGGAAATCTAATCAGGTATATATAGATAGTGGGAGAGATTCTTGTGTGTGTGCTTGTATATTCTTAATAATTTAAGGCCATGGACACTTGGATAGATACTAGAACTTCAACCTTTTCTTTTTGCTTTATCTTAAAGTTCATATACTTATCTCCAAGAACCAAAACGAGCCATTTTCTCTTCACCAATTCCCTCCTTCTCTGACCTTCATTATCCCTCTGTGCTGTTTAGAATTCCCTACCCAAGGAAGAAGAAAGTGGGGATCTTCTTGGAAAAAAATTCCAGATTTGCAATTGATTTCCTTTTTGGGTCTAAAAAGCTTCCTCCTAGTGATCTTAACCTAAAAGTGTAAGTTTTACCTTATTTCCTCCATTTATTTCTTTTCTCTTCTTCCTCCTATACCTCTCCAGGTCGGAACCCTGCTATTCCATGGTGAAAGTGGCCCTAGAACTAAAAAATCTATCCTTGTTTCTTTTTCTAGGGTTTTGCTTCTTTGTGGAGAGAAGTGCCTATTTGGCCAAGTTCAGATCTGAATCTAGGGATTTCTTGCCTTATTTTCTCGATATTCTTTCAGTTTGGGATCTGACCTACTCTATAGAGGCGAGTTATATAACATTCTTCACTTATATTTCTTACTAGAAGCTTGCTAATTCATGTTTATGCTTGAATGTGATGATCTAAGCATAAAGAAACTATGCTTGTTTAGAATTTCGAATTTTTGTGGTGTTCCCTATTCTGTTCTAGTTCTATATGAACTTGTAAATATTTGTATGACCTTTCTAAGGTGTAGCATGATCTGGGATAGGTTTATAGAAACAACCTATGGTGCTATGTACAAAACAATTGATGGCTCAAATTAGAGTTTTGAAGCTATTTCCTTCCCTATCACACAACCGATGGTCATACCATTCAACAACCAATGGTGTTGCTATCTTGGCAACTGATGTTCGTGATCAAGGGTGTCACATTTATGGTGAAAACCTATGGTCACCCCCCTTAGGTCAGGTTTTGTCTCAATTAGACGTTTAATTATCATTTATGAAGTATTCTAATGATGTTATCAATCGATGATGACATTAGCTTAATATTTGATGGTGTTAACTGAATGTATTACTGATCTAACAACCAATGGTGATCTAATGATCACAATTAATTGTGGATCAGTTCATCACCATATATGATGAGTTAAGAATGTAATTGTATATTTGATTAAACCTTGAACCAATGGTTCCTTAGTTCAATTGATCTAATGATTAGACCTATACTTCAATTGATAACCTTGAACAATGAACCTAATCCAATGAATAATATTGGATGCTTCAACATACAATGGATTATAATAAATCACATGATATTATATGTGGGTCCTAGTGGTGATAATTCAATGGTCCAATACCATTAACTTTTAGTCTTACTTTTTCCATCTTATAGTTATATTTGATAAATCACTATAATAAGAGGATGTGTAACTCCCATGTGATCTAGCTTGTTATACCTAACCTTAATGTAATTATATGATGTTGATTGGTTTTAATAAGACCTCTTGAATGATTAATGTGATAATGAATTACACTCTTCTTGTGTTGAAACCACAATGTAGTACTATTTGAATATCATAGTGCCTTTCCATGTTAATATCTATGGACATATATGTGCTAATGATCTTTTGAGCCTTGTTTAAGGCATGGAATGATGATGATAACCTTATTATGAATAATGTGATGGTCTTAATAACCTTTGGCATGTTTGAAGCCATGGTTGAGGTGAAATCCTCTTCAAGTTCCAATAAGGGTTAAAACCCTAGAACTTGTGATAAGATATTGGTATCTTGTAATAGTATGATGATAAGTGTGGTCCATTAATTAATTTACAATGAATGATAGCATGTGGTAATGTGATTAAGATTTATATCTCAAATGTTTTATATCTTTTGAAGTTGTTATACATATACTCTTGTTAGAAAATAATTAGGGTTTGAATGTCCACTTGTATGATAAAGCCTTAATGCATTCAATTGGCAATAATTAATCAAGTGTAAACTTAATCATGTAGAGCCCTGTGCCGTAGAGCCATCTTCAGTGTCAGAACTTACTGGATGGTGAAATGAGTATTCCCAAGGGAAACTCAGAGTGCATACTGTTGAGTATGTGGGGGTGGCAAGTTGAGGATATATCCTTGTCATCCACAATTGTAGGTTATGGAGGATGGCTATGGCCATACCTCTGACATTTGATGTGATTGAGGATAGCTACGGTTGTACCTCAGATTAGAGGGTTTTGTATACCCTATTTTCTAGTGTCGTAACTTGTACCAAGTATGGACTAGTTGTTATCAATTGACTATATGTCACTGTTGGAAGTTTGACTGGTATGTCACTGCAGTTTACTCATACTGACCGAGGGGAAGAGATCTTAGGATACCGACACTCCTAGATCTTATACGAAACTGAATAACACTTCTCAATGGTCAGTTGGACTTTGAGTGGTATGACTCAAACTCCCCAGGGCATAATAATAAAAGATATAATACCAGCCTTGTAGTATAATTGCTAGGGTTTAATACATATCACATTGGTTGATTAACCCTTGTCTTATTTTTACACTACATAGTTCTTACATGATGCCGACTTATGAAAATTGTGTAATTCTACTTGATGTTACAACTTATTTTCTTAACTACTTAGTATGCTTAAACTGTTCAATCTATTCATATTGCTTCTACAATACCCTAATTGCTCAATGTATTTACTGTTAATTAATATGTTATAATCAATATATGTTGGAGAGAGTTATATCTCTCGCTGGGACTTGGTCTCACCCGTGGGTCACCACATTTTTTTAGGTGGTCGCGGGCAACGAGGTTGCAGTCGCGCTGTGGAAGACAACCAACCTAGTGATTAATAGATTAAGAAGGTTTGTTAGTTGTAGATGTTAGTAGTAGAGTCCTAGTGTCGTCCCTATACTCTCAGGTTTGGGTATGGGATGTGTTTTATAGATGATATACTCGTATCGACACGAGATTTTGGTAGTATGCCAATGTTTGTAAATATATGGAATGTACATGTGAAATATCTTTTATATGCAGGTTGTGACTGAGGTCTTTGGACCCATATGTAAATACTTGTTATAGTATATGATAATGGAATGATGGACCTTCTGTAAGTGTTCTAGAGTTTATTTACATTGTTGGAATTGGTTTTAATTATTCCATATTTTTGACTGTGTGATTAATTAGTAGTTGATCGTGTTTTGTGTTTTGAGTAATCTCGTTTAGCATGATGAGGTGTCACAGTTTTGGCCAAGGAAGTATGTTGAATTTTTATGAAATCAGAGGTGTTGTCAGGACCTAATCATCTATTAAAGTGATTGTTGTTTTATATTATGTTTTTACCTATGTGGTTTTATTGGACTATGATCGCATGGTATAATAAGCTCAAACCATAGGTCAAGAGTGGAAGTATAATTATGTAGTTATAATGGATCAAAATTTAAAATTTGTACCATAGTTCAAGAGATGTTGACAACAAGATAAAGAGTTTATCATAGTAAAGGGGGTCAAATACAAGGATAAGGGTGATAATTATGTATGAAACTAGAAATCTTAGCTTAGCTTAGTCAAAACACTAGATTTTACTGAGTGTTACAATAAAGAATGAAGTAATCAACTAAGTAAGATAATTTTAGATATCAAACCTAAATAGATGTTAGGACAATTATGATAAATGATAACTTTGATCGGGGATAAAGCTTATTCTCAACCATACAACAAACTTGTGATGCCCCAACGTGCCACAAATGAGATTATTCAAAAACCAAACTACAGAAACAAAAGTAAACATCCAGGTTACAATAAAACACATGAAATTAAAACCAATTTAATATAACCATAAGAGTTGCAACATATTGCACATGAGTCCACAAAAGCCACCTATACTGCATATCACCTGCCCAAACATTATACAAGATATCGTTCACTGGCTCTCAATCCACATCTTGTTACCCATGATAACGTGTTCATATACATGTATGCCATCTCTATACAACAGTTGGCAAAAAGCCAAAACCTCACATCGATACATACAACAAAAACTTCCCCAAGGACCTGAGTGTATAGGGAAGACACATAGGACTCTACTTCTATACACAAGTAGCATGTCCAACCTTTCAGCAACTACTGATCCTCTTGCTGCTCGACACCAACAACACGATCTCTAGTTCCTCGTGATCAACCACCTAAAAGATGTGGAATCCCACGGGGTGAGACCAAACGTCCCAGTAAGAGATATAACTCTCTGCTAATGTCTATTAAAAGTACAAATAATCTAAATATCAGATAACATACTAAGCATGTAAATAACTTACTAAGTAGGTAAATAACATACTAAGTAGGTTGAGCAAATTCAGCTAAATGATATGAATTTATGAGATAGAGCAATTTAAGCAAGACTAGGCATCTACCACTGAGCAATAGATCAATTTATATTCTAAAAAGGAATATGAAGAACATGTGTAACAGTTGACTTCTATCACCATCTTATAATTCAAGAAATATAAAAGTATAAGGCAAGGGCTAAACCAATGTTATTTGTATTTGTCCTTATGCAAAATACACTTCATGGCTGTGTTACAACTTTTATTATTATTGCCCCAAGGGTTTGAGTCATAGCACCCAAATCCAAATGACCATTGCTAAGTCAAAATCGGTGCCATACAAGGTCAAATGGAGAGCCATAATCCATGACCTCTCCACACCTCTTAGTCAACACAAGAGAAAATACCACAAAGACATATCCGTCAACTACAAAAAAGTGACATATAGTCAACAAAAGGATCGACTCACGTGGCCGTTCATATATAAACACCTAGCCCACCTTGGTATAGGTAATGACGTTAGAAGAATAGGCTCACACATGGCCATACTTAAAAGAAGGATTGATTCACAAATGGTCATCCATATCACAAGGAGATCAGCTCATGCATGGCCATCTCACACAACCTATTATTGTGGATACAAGGAGATACCTCAACTCGCACCCCCACGTATTAAAAAATATGTGCTCCAAGTTATACTCATTTGACCTATCCAACAATTAGAGCTGACACTGGAAAGGATCTATGGCACATGGAACCTACATGATTAGGGTTCCACTTGGTTAGTTAGCCAACTGGGTGACTTTTAGCATCAATGAAGTTACAACATATAAAACATAACAAACTCTACAAGAATGAGGGAAAACAATACAACTCAAAAAGATATAAAATGTATAAGGTGTGAGCTTGTCACACTATCATCACATGATAATTATAACGCTGCCATTCACAAGGCCAATGCCAATGTCACATCACTGTGGGACATAGATCCCTCATTCACATCACTGGAGGTTACCACCTCACAAAAGGCATTAAGCCATCACCAGGTCATAGGACCCAATCACATAACCCTAAATGTACTTCACCACATCATTCCTCAACAATGTGCATAATCACAAAGTTGTATCATGTGATCATCACCACAACATACATACACACTGTGTTTTTATTAAGACATGATGTGTTCAACCCGATCAGCCTCGACTCAAAACTTCATTAACTTTGATCTACATGGTGTGTCTCTCAGATGACACACTGTGTCACTGTTACAACACCAATTTTTGGGTTCATATGGTTGGAATTGCAATTTCCCCAATAAATGTATGATTATGGGAATTGTATCATTTAAGTGTATTGAATGGATTTCCTTTGCAATATTTTTTGTGTGCATGTGATTTCATGGATCATAAAATGTTAATGAGTCCAATATGATTAAAAGAAAAAGAAGAAATCAAATTATGCATTATTAAGAAGGAAATTTGAGATAATGATGAAAATATGAGAATATGTGAAAAAATGTGTGATTGACTCATCATGGATGAGATTTCAAATCCACAAGGTTTCTAGTGGTAAAAGGAATCAAATAAAGAGTATAAAAGAATAGGAGAGAGAAAATCTAAATAAAATATGCCTTATTAAGAGATAACTTGCATATGAAGAAAAGTCTCTCATACTTTTGAATTTGAGTCCCAAACTTGGCATACAAGTATTTAAGTCATTATGGACTTTCCTCTAAAATTTGGGATTAAAAGGATAAACAATTTGGGAGATATGAAATTTGTAAGTTTCCTAAAGTGTAAAGGATAACATTAAATGTCACAATTCTATTCTGACTTGTGTTCTTATACGAGGCCTGACAACCGTTGGATCGTTGATCCATCAGTGGCTATTTTTTATTTGAAACCAGAAAAAGGAACAGTTAAGGGGATTTTTCCGATCGATTTTCTCGATGCACAATCCCTGTGGAAAGTTGGGGATTGCTCCTTTGATTCTGGGAGATTAAAATGAAGCCAACCATCCCTAGTTTTCCCTGGTTTCGGGTGAGTTTGGGATTTCCCCCGAATCACATTTGGTTTAGAACTCCATGGATGTTGGAGGCTAGTTTTATACAAGGGACTCTGCGCCCTTCACAATAGAGTTGGTTGTATAGGATAATCTGCAAGAGTTTGAGGAGTCTTGACGCTCTGGGAAAACTCCTCCATGAGCATCTTCTTCTTTTGCGGGCTCTCTGAGCACCTTGGACGGTGGTTGTGCCATGGAGGGTAACTAGGATTCAAGGTGAGCACGCAACACTAGTTTCCACTGGTGGGGCTAGCACCAACGGAATCAAACTTCCAGCTCGACCCTTGACGCATCGCGATCCACCAGGTGAAGGGGGAGCGCTGCCACACATGGCTCTCTGTTTTACAGAGGAAATAGGGGATCGAACCCGTATCCATGTGCACCTATGAGGATGACAGAGTGTCCGAACCTGGGTACCGGGTTAAGTAGTTTGAGGGTGGGATCTGCGAGCCAGAAAAGGGATCAAAAGAAAAGAAAAGAAAAGAAGGGGTGATGACGTGGCACACTATCATTGGCCCAAAAGTACTTATCTCACGAAAATCCTAACTAATTATGGGTAGATCCGATGGAAACATGTAATATATGAATTTTGATTAGGAGAACTCAAAGAATCCATTAAAAATAGTTTTAGTGTCTAAATCTCATCATAGTTTGAAAAGTGTTCAAAGTTGTTATCTTTAATACTTTTATAACTAAGAAAAACCCTAAGTTGATGTTCTATGAAATTGAGGAAGTTAATATTGATGATCTATGAGCATCGTAACATGTTGTTCATAAAAAAGATGTTTTGAATGTCTAAGTAGATGATACATGGGCTAAATATCTTAAATTAGGGTTTGATATGTTAATATGCATTAATGGTCTTAGAAACCTTAATCTAAGTGTTAATGGGTTTTAATGAATCATATTTCGAGATTCTTTGTATAAAAGTGATATTAGGTTAATCCTAAGTCTAATGAGTGATAAGAAGTTTTTAATATGAATAAATGAGTAGTTAGGGTTTTGTGCCTAGAACTGTTGTTTTAGGGTTTTGTGGACATAAAAGAGGAAAGTTGTAAATAGATCTAAAGGAACCCTAATGAAACCCTAATTCAGATTAGAAACCCTAGAAAGTGAATCCAAGTCAATAAAATAAGTTCTTGATGAGTGTGTAGTAAATAGGTTGTACATGCTTTTTAGGATTCAGTGCTTTGTGTGGTTGACTTGCTTGCTTGGATTGGATTGCTTGATTGATTGGACTGTGATTATTTCTTGTGAAATCTCCTAATCAGGTATGTGGTTAATTATGAGTACACACTTTAGTTTCTCGACATTTTCTCGAGGTTTTATCAAGTGCAATGAAAATAAACTGCTTGGATGATTTTATTTCTGCAATCTTTATATTGAATATGATTATCACAATTTAAGTATATATATGACTTGCTTGAGCATACATATCACCTCTAGATGTAATATAAGAGACCAATCCCTGGAGGTAAGGTCAAGGTGGTCAAGCCCCAGAGGGAAGACCACAGGGCACCCAGAGAGGTGACCCCAGGTACCAAGCTCAGGATGGAGAAGGTAGCCTTAAAGTCACTTGCAAGGACTTAACCTTAGAGTGGGTATCCTAGAGGATGAGTAAAAGTAGTTGAGAAGTCATATTGAAAAATGTAATCTTGCATTGTTAACAACTATTTGATGTGATTATGTTGTTAGAATTTATGTGCAATGTTTTGGTTGTCACCACATATCAGTATATTCATTTATACAGACCGACATTTTGTTTGTCGGTGTTTTAGGATTATCTGAAATTGGACAAATAGTAAAGTGGAACTTGTGAAGATTAAAGTTAATTCATAAAGGAGGATTTAGATAGTTAGAATTCTACTGAGGGTAGAAGTTCCAGTTTCCTATATTTGAAAGGTATGTGAAAAGTAATTTTTATTCCAGCTTTAAAGTTTAGTTTTTCATAGAATTCATTAATTATTTTTTATTATTTGTAAAACCATTGATCATGTTTTTGGGATAACACCTCTGACTTCATGGTCTTCCTCAATTGGGGGTTACTGAGAAGTAGGGTCATTACAATTGGTATCCGTGCGATGGTTTTCCATTTAATCTCTAATAATGATTAAATTTCACAAACTCTTTAGAACCTAAGGGAGTTATTTGAGGATTTTCCAATGATGGAGTGTCTAGAAAAGGATCACAATCCGGAGGCTGGCAAGATTTTCCTCCACCCCGCTAGTCGGTCTACAAGGACTCCCAGATATTATGTGACTGCCTGGCCAAAATTGGAGGTTTTGACTCGAAGTAAGATACCTCTAGGACTCTCCCTTATGTATTCTTCCCTTCTCAACCTTGATTCATGTATAACTCAAAGTGCTTAGGGTTTCTCTCTCTTCACACCCCTCCTATGTTTGGGATTAGAGTAATAAGGATTAAGGAATCCTCCACCAAAGAATGAAAAACATGTAAATAAGATGTCATGGACATAAATTTTAATAGTTTAAGCATAAACTAAAGATTAGTTACATGCTTAGGTTGCATGGCGTGTGTTTCCATGCCCTCAGGAGAGCTCTGAGGTTAGACCTTCTTGTAGGAGGATGAGGAGAGAGTTAGCCTTGGATGAAGAAGCCTCCAGGAATAGGAAGAGACCTGATGCATCCTTTGAGGATGATGCTAACCCTAACCCTAAGTCGATGTTAGAGAAAGGGATGACAAGACGAGATGGATACCTTAGTCTTTTATACCTTCAAGTGCGTGGGTTAGACGTACATGCTTTACGTAAAGGTTTTGAGTACCCATGAGAAGCATGATTTATGTGTGACTATTTGACCTAGTGCCTTTTGGTGACCCAACCTTGGGTGGTCGTGCCTGTTGAGGGTGAGGGATAGCTCCCTCATTGAGGAGGTTAGTGATGACCATATAGGAACCCTAACAAATATATATTAGTATAAAGGAGGCATGCACCTACATAGAAGAGAATGAAAATAAGTTTTAGACCTAATCCAGATAAGTTATGACCGATGTTTATGAGATGAGCATGCAGATCTTTGGATAAACTTGGTCGGACATAGGTTTTGGATCATATGTTTCACCCAGGTAGGTGTAGACATGTATCCTCAAGAGCTTGACCCATCTTCTAAGAGAGAACCTCCAATTGTAAGACCAGTAGTAGGGTTAGCTCTGTAGAGAGAAAATGAGAACTGTTGAGAAAGGTTGGACACCTTGACTCTGAGACATGAAGAATCATGAGAAGATGGGTATGATATGGCCTAGAATGGATGACCCTAAGTATATGTATGTATATGCCTCATGCACGATCCATAGAGGCTTGTCGTACCTTGGTTTCCTTTAGAGGAACCAAACCCTAGAAAAAGAAAGAGGCTTCTTGAACCAATGTATAGATGTTATAGGTGCCTACCTTTTAGGTGTAGGAAGGAGAGTTCCTTAGACCTTGAGGAGGTACGGTAACAAGTTGTGAGGTCTCACAACCAGTTGGTTGTCCTTGTGTAGGACTCTAAGGTGTTGTTCACATGGAAGAATGGTGGGAAGTGTATGCCATACCTTGTACATGTTTGCTTCATGGTTAGACAGCTGATGCATATGAAGTGAACCTAGGGTTCCTAGACCAAAGAGGGGAAGTAGTAGTACATAGTGAAGCTGATTCTCACAAAGGTGTTGAGTTCCAAAGGATTTGAGTATGGTACCCTCTCATGTTTAGAGGAAAAGGAAACCCCCTCAGACTAAGGTATATGTTTGATGAACCCCTCACACTTGTTGGTAACATATGTATGAGATTAGCCTACTTCGAGGACTAAGGAACACATATGATATACCAAGGAACTCAGAGTGGCTTAGTAGGTTGTCTTCTTACTGGATAAGTGCATAAGTAGCAAGATAGGGCTAAGCATGCACAAGATGATGTAAAGCTTGGAAGTAAGGATGTTTGTGACCTTTATAACTATCAAGAGATAGTTTTCTCCCATCCTGGGTGGGGACCCTTCTTTAGGGTGAGTACCAGCTTTTGTTTAGGTTTGAGGTAACCTAAAGAGGTCTCTCATAGGAGCTTGATGATCTAAGTGGAGAGCACATAGTATGAGCACGAATCTATAGACCCATGTGTGGCCATCTCTAAGGGGCATGTGAATATGTTGCCATGGAGGTAACCTGTATGGGGCTGGACCAAGGTAGGTAGGTTGCCGTGATCCCTATGAAAGGATGTAAGTTTGACCATGAGTTCCCAGAGAGATGATGGAGATTGGGGTAAGGATTCAAGTTTGAGGTGTACCATGATAGAATCCTAAGTCAATACTAAGGACAGGTGGGGATAAGACCGATGGGAGTAGGAGTTGTCTATTACCTAGATGCACGAGACCATAGGGTCGTGAGGTAACAACTATCTTTACCCGAGGACCATGGGTTAGGAGGTGAACAACCTTCATGAGTTCATGGGGCCCAAGGGAAAATGAGGGAGGTACTCCCTGGATGCATAAGGGAAGAGGGATGACCCCAAAAGTACCGACACCCTAGAGACCTTGAGTTAAGGACTAACGATTATGCATATATGAGTAGTATGTAAACCCAAGAGTGTTTGGGTACAACCTTTCATGGATATAAACCTAAAATTGAGATGTTCATGTTGTGGAGACTTGTGATGTACGTTTCAACTTGGATTGGAAGGTGTAATGGAAATGTGTGATGCACCATTTCTACTCTTACAATGGGATGAACTTTGTATTTGGAATGTAGCCAAATGCTTATTTCCTCCCGTTATGGGTGTGAGAGATAGGGAAAAATGCATGCCGTACACTAAGGATAAATATGATGTGAGTTGAAACATTGCTATGAGGTTTGAGGATAGAGAAAGTATCACACCTTTTGGAGAGTATGTTGAATAGATAATTTGCAGACACGAAGAGAACTAAGGTAGCCAACATATGAGGACGTACCCCTCTATTATTAGTTATAAGTTTGGGTTTGATGACCGATATGATGAGATTGAAGTTTTCTTAACTCAATATGACCTAATCCAGAGATGAGGATGTTGAGTGGAGTATATGAAGGGTTATGTTTTCACCATCACCTAGCATATAAGGAAATTAATGTGGTAACAGATACTCTTAGTTGAGGCTCATCTTAGGTGTACTATCTTGTTTATCCAGTAGAGAGGTTGGCAGAGTTTATTAGGTGAACCTTAAGTTTGTGAGACATGTATGACTAACACCCAGATACAACCAAACCTATTGGTCGAGTTGGTGGTTGCTTAGTTAGCTTGCCTAGAGATTAATGAGATAGAAGGATGGTTGTAAGAACCTCAGATTCACTTCTCAGGAAAAGAAGGCAGTGAAACCCACTACTAGATTGTTTTAGGGTTTTTGAGGAGTCACCCTTGAAGAATCATGTCATGCTAGAAGCTCATAATTTTAAGTACACCGTACACTGTGGTACTACTAAGATAGTTAAGTTTGTAGTAGTGCTTTGAAGACCTGAGATGAAGAAGTATATAGTGTTGCATGTGCCCAGTTGCCATATATGCCAGAGGGTGAAGGCCAAACAATAGTAACCCAGTGAGTTGCTTCAGAGAATGAAGAGTCCTTGAGAGGGAATGGGAGTAGATCACCATAGATGTTGTGGTGGGTCTCCCCTGGACTGAGAGTGGTCATGATGCAATATGGGTTATGGTAGATCGCCTTACCAAGTTGACCTAATCCCTTGCCTAAGAGAGAGCACTGTCAGTGTAACATATCTGATTGAACTACACACACACACACACACACACACACACATATATATATATATATATATATATATATATATATATATATATATGACATAGTTCAAATACACCATGATTTGAGTTCAAAGGTTCTTGAGTATGACCTCAAGTTCACTTCCATGTGGTGCAATTAGGTACATGAAGAACTCGATGCTAGATTAAGGTTGAGTACAACATATCACCCCTGACTGATGGACAATCAAGAGTGTATGATCTAGGCTTTAGAGGGTCTAATGAGAGCATGTGTGCTTGTTTAGGGTGATACATGGGAGTAGTTCCTACCCCAGAAGAGTTTGCTCGTGATGATAGCCACCATAGCCAGTATCAGGATGTAAGAAACTCTATAAGGGAGGCCGTGTCGGTCACTGATTAATTAGGATGATGTCGGTGAGAGGACCTTGTGAAGGTCAGAGAGACCACAATGTGTGCAGATGAAGTCGCTTTGATCGAGCAATGGCTGAGAAAGCCTAGGGGCGACAGAAGTCGTGAGTTGATGCGAAGCAGACTGACATGCAGTTCACTATGGGAGAACATGTACACGACCCCTCTGAGCTATAAGTAAGACAGTTGAGTCCCCGATACATAGGTACAATTGATATGGATTGGTGGAGTTGTTTATGTTTAGCCTTACCCCTCAGGATAATATGATGTATGATGTGTTCCATGTGTATGATCTAGAGCACTATGTGATGTACTCGAGCCATGTGCTGAGCCATGAACCTATTGAGCTTCAAGAGAGGCTAAAATATCCTGAGTCACCCGTGAGGATTCTAGATACCAAGGTGAAAGAACTCAGATGTAGGAATATAAGATGATAAAGGTTCTTTGGAAGCACCATGGAGAGGATGAAGCCACTTAGGAGCCAATGATGGACATGGAAAAGTATTATCCTGTTTGTTTGCATGTTTGGTGGAATTTTGAGGGCAAAATTCCTATAAGAGGGAAAGGATGTTACAACCCAAATTTTTGGGTTCATATGGTTGGAAATGCAATTTCCCCGATAAATGTATGATTACGGGAATTGTATGATTTAAGTGTATCGAATGGATTTCTTTTGGAATATTTCTTGTGTGCATGTGATTTTGTGGATCATAAAATGTTAATGAGTCCAATATGATTAAAAGAAAAAGAAGAAATCAAATTATGCATTATTAAGAAGGAAATTTGAGATAATGATGAAAATATGAGAAATATGTGGAAAGTTGTGTGATTGACTCATCATGGATGAGATCTCAAATCCACAAGGTTTCTAATGGTAAAAGAAATCCAAATAAAGAGTATAAAAGAATAGGAGAGAGAAAATTTGAATAAAATATGCCTTATTAAGAGATAACTTGCATATGAAGAAAAGTCTCTCATACTTTCCAATTTGAGTCCCACACTTGGCACACAAGTAATGTAAATCATTATGGACTTTCCTATAAAATTTGGGATTAAAAGGATAAATATTTTGGGAGATATGAATTTTGTAAGTTTCCTAAAGTGTAAAGGATAACATTAAATGTCACAATTCTATTCTGACTTGTGTTCTTATACGAGGCCTGACAGTCATCCAACGATGGCTGCTTTTCATTTGAAACCAGAAAAAGGAACAGTTAAGGGGGTTTTATCGATCGATTTTCTCGACACACAATCCCCGTGCGAAGCTGGGGATTGCTCCTTTGATTCTGGGAGATTAAAACGAAGCCAACCATCCCTGGTTTTCCCTGGTTTTGGGTGAGTTTGGGATTCTCCCCAAATCACAGTTGGTTTAGAACTCCACGGATGTTGGAGGCTGGATCTATATAAGGGGCTCTTCCCCCTTCGCAATAGAGCTAGTTGTACAGAAGAATCCATACGAGTTTGAGGAGTCTCGTCGCTCTGGGAAAACTCCTCCATGAGCATCTTCTTCTTCTGAGGGCTCTCTGGGCACCTTAGACGGCGGTTGTGTCATGGAGGGTAACCAGGATTCAAGGTGAGCACACAATACTAGCTTCCACCAATGGGGCTAGAACCAAGGGAGTCAAACTCCCAGCTCGACCCTTAACGCCTCGCAAGCCACCAGGTGATGGGGGAGGGCTGCCACACATAGCTCTCTATTTTACAGAGGAAATAGGGGATCAGACCCCTGTCCGCACACTCATGTGAGGACGACGGAGTGGCCAGACTTGGGTACCGAGTTAAGTGGGTCAAGGGTGGGATCCACGAGCCAGAGAAGGGATCAAAAGAAAATAAAAGAAGGAGCGCTGAAGTGGTGCACTATCATTGGCCCAAAGGTACTTATCTCGTGAAAATCCTAATTAATTATGGGTAGCTCTGATGGACACATGTAATATATGAATTTTGATCAGGAGAATTGAAAGAATCCATTAAAAATAGTTGTAGAGTCTAAATCTGATCATAGTTTGAAAGTGCTTAAAGTTTCTATCTTTAATACTTTTATAACTAAGAAAAACCCTAAGTTGATGTTCTATGAAATTGAGGAGGTTAATATGGATGATCTATGAGCATATTAACTTGTTGTTGATAAAAAGATGTTTTGAATGTCTAAGTAGACAATCCATGGGCTGAATATCTTAATTTAGGGTTTGATATGTTAATATGCATTAATGGGCTTAGAAACCCTAAGTGTTAATGGGTTTTAATGAATTATATTTCAAGATTCTTTGTATAAAAGTGATATTAGGTTAATCCTAAGTCTAATGAGTGATAAGAATGCTTTGAGTAGTTAGGGTTTTAAACCTAGAACTGCTATTTTAGGGTTTTGTGGACATAAAAGAGGAAAGTTGTAAATAAAACTAAAGGAACCCTAATGAATCCCTAATTCGGATCAAAAACCCTAGAAATTGAATCCAAGTCAATTAAATAAGTTCTTGATTAGTGTGCAGTAAATAGGTTGTACATGCTTTTCAGGATTTAGTGCTTTGTGTGGTTAACTTGCTTGCTTGGATTGGATTGCTTGATTGATTGAACTGTGATTATTTCTTGTGAAATCTCCTAATTAGGTATGTGGTTAATTATGAGTACATTCTTTAGTTTCCTAGCATTTTCTCAAGCTTTTATTGATTGCAATGGAAATAAACTGCTTGGATGCTTTTATTTCTGCAAACTTTAAAGTGAATATGATTATCACAATTTAAGTATATATATGACTTGCTTGAGCATACATACCACCTCTGGATGTAAGATAAGAGACCAAGTCATGGAGGGAAGGTCAAGGAGGTCAAGCCCCAGAGGGAAGACCACATGGCACCCAGAGAGGTGACCCCAGGTACCAAGCTTAGGATGGAGAACGTAGCCTTAAAGTCACTTGCAAGGATTTAACCCTAGAGAGGGTATCCCAGAGGATGAGTAAAAGCGGTTGAGAAGTCATATTAAAAAATGTAATCTTGAATTATTAACAACTATTTTATGTGATTATGTTTTTAGAATTTATGTGCAATGTTTTGGTTATCACCACATACCATTATATTCATTTACACCGTCTGATGTTTTATTTGTCAGAATTTTAGGATTATCTGAAATTGGACAAATAGTAAAGTGGAACTTGTGAAGATTAAAGTTAATTCATAAATGAGGATTTATATAGTTAGAATTCTACTGAGGGTAGAAGTTATAGTTTCCTATATTTGAAAGGTATGTGAAAAGTAAATTTTATTCCAATTTTAAAGTTTAGTCTTTCTTAGAATTTATTAATTATTTTTGATTATTTGCAAAACCATTGATCCTATTTTTGGGATAACACATCTGACTTCTTGGTCTTCCTTAATTGGGGGTTATCGAGAAGCGGGGTCGTTATAGTCACCTTAAAAAAGTAGTTTGTGTGTCAGTTATACATGATGACACACCCTATTGTATCCAAACATGATGTGTTCTAGTCTATTTCAGTAGTTTTGAAAAGCAACTATCCCTCATTTCAAATATGTAAACTCACTTTTGGATGGTTCTCTTGTAATTTTGGAACCCTCTTTGACCAGAGAATAGTTCAGAGCAAGGAAGAGATAATTTTGGGGAGGAAGAAGTGGTTTCTCAGGAGAGAACCTCCATTATTCTTCAAGTATTGCAACAAGAAATTCTCTACTTCTCCCAAACCTCTAGGGAGAGAAGGTTATCTGAGTTGAAGCACCGAAAAGAGTGGAATTTCGTCCTCAATCCAGACTTCTACCTTTCCCTTCCTCATTCCTTGGGGTTTCTTTGTTCTTTGCTTCTCTAATCATGTCATACTCTAAAATATATGGCTTATTTATGTGTTTCATCAATATGGACGAGTAGTTTCCCTCTTCTTGGGCATGGGATAGTAGCTCCCATGCCATTACTCATGTGAACTCATATTTCAAAACTTATCCAGTTAATTTGCTTCTCCAAGAGATTCTATGGTGTTATATGCTTGTATAATTGTTTGGCCACCTTGCCTACATGTTTTATGCTTCTATATATGATCTAGAAATATATGTAGAAAAGCAAAGAGTAGTTCTCTTGGCAATGAATCCTTGACTATGGGATTGTCTTGGATACATTGAGGATCTAAGTTTGTAGTTTGAGTCTTAACATAAGAACAGGAGTGCTACGTATAGATAAGAACCATCTCATATCATCAGAGGTGTATGATCATGGCAACCTCCTTTGCAAGTTAATTAATTTGTTAATTTCGTGGTTGCATGTGAGTAATGGTATGTAAGTGAAATCTTGTGACCAAGATCCTTTAAAATTTTGATCTAAATATTTCTCAGTATTTAATTCTCCCTTAAGTTGATAATTAGTGGAATCAAAAACCAAACCAAACTTTTGTAAACAAATTTAGATTGTTGAACTCATACACACTTGTGCCTAGCAGTACCGTTCTCCCTTGGACAATCTCTAATTTACTACATGCACCTGTACACTTGTGGGGTGGTGCTCGAGTTATAAATATTAAAACTTGCACATTTAAGCTAACAAGTTTTTGGCACCATTATTGAGGAGCATCGATATATTTTGTTAGAGTAAGAAGTGTTAATTAGTAAGCGAGAGTAGATCATTTGCCCCAATGTTAAATGTTCTCACTACTTGTGAATTCACATGACTCTATGTGGTGTTCGAAACATGGTCTTCAACCATCTATATACTTAGACCCAGAGATCGAACGTACTCTTAGTAGCCGTAGATGAGCAAGGAGGAGTGAAGACTCTTCAAGCTTGGGAGACTCTCAATCATCATGACTTCATTCTTCACTGCCATCTTCACCAGATAGACAAAAACCAATCATGGAAGACGACCGTCCTCTCAAGGGCTTTGTCGTTCCAACGGTTGGTAAGGTATTGCCAAAGAGCCAATCATGTTATGATTGACATGGCATATAACATAAAGGATTTGATAAATACTCATAAAGGTAATCTTCCAATTCATTCTATTTCACTCAATTATGATATAATGAGGAAATATTATGAATGTCTAAAGAATGGAAATACTCAATGATGCATGTCTTCAAGTACATGACTTGGAAGGTTGAGATCATATGAATGTTAAGAGTATGTACATTCTTGTTATGTCCCTAGTCAATTGTTACTGTGGAAGGTAGATAGACACCAATAACACACATAAGACTAGAGTGTGGGTTGGTTGATGACGTAATCTCATTAGTCATGATATGGCAATATCAAACCAAACACATAGATACATGTTAGGGAACAGTGTATCAGACAAACCCACCATGAGAGTGAGACATGGAAACCATCATTGGTGGTCATAGTCAGCTCTCATAATGAAGGTGGTAATTGCAATTCTTAGAATTGAAATCACTACACTAGTCACATGCCGTTGGGTATGCTTTGGCATCATCAAATGAAATCCTGAAACATGGGTTGTCATAAAGGTGATGATTGGGTGACTTTGACACATGGGGATAGATTGTGAGTGATAGATATGGGATTTGTCTCTCCTACTAGAGTATGATATCCTAGCCACTTGATAAGCGAGATTGAGAAATGCATGCCCATGCACATGTGAATCAATATATGATATTGAGGTCACATTATCTCAGACAATCTGCTCTTAGTTTAAGGAACATGGAATGAACGTTGAGAGGATGATGACTCCACGCCTTGAGTTCACTCTGGATATCAAAGACAAAGGAATTATACAATTACTACAACACCTTATACAGATTGTAGGTTGAAGTTGTTCTCCAACTTTCCATTCATTTGGGTAGCACTGATGTGCAACTAGGCACCACTCCTTGCTTGTGATGTCATAAGCTAGTTATGGACATTCACTGCCAACATAATATGGGACCTATGGGGTCATACACATAAGAACTCATCTAGAAGAGGAGTTTATCTTGAATGATGATTGATTTGATTACTAAAGAGTTTAGGTATTCAATTCATGCAATAGACTGATAGATTAGCTGAATGAACTGCCAAACGACCATCTCAAGTGTTGAGACGGCCATTTGGATAGGCCTGATAGGAATCTCAAGTGTTGATATGGCTGTTTGGGTTGTCAGGGTGATCAAATTTCAAAGTGGCCAAGTTCTACCCTTGAAGCGACCTGTTCAATGTGATTGAACCGACCGACTCATATCAAACTCACCAGGAAACCATCTGGGTGAGTGAGACGGGCATCTCACTTGTGTGAGATGGCTTAGTTGGGATGAATGAACATTTTGGATGTTTCCCAAATTATTTCGACTGCACTTTTCTTGTGGTGCAAGGAATTAATTTGTGATATTAATTTGAAATCAAAATTTCCAAATAAGTGTGGGATTGGAAAACTACCAGATGTCCGTCAGGAATTATGAGACGACCGTCTCATGTACCCAAAAAATCCTCTGGGTCACCAGACAACCATTTTGTCTGTCACAGGTTGCGAAAATTCAAGATCTTCCAGTCCCTTCTACTCCCACACATACCCGTACAAACTGGGAACCCCGACCCTAACCCCACCTATAAATAGAGGGGTGTTGGGGGCTTCCCAGAACACAACATAGATAATTGAGAATCTGTTCCTCTGACAACTATTGTCCTCTCCAGTTGTGGTAACCAAGAGAGCCCAAGAAAGTGCTACCCGACAAGGGAGGGAGAGCGACGGGAGAGAACATTGAGGATCATTGTTGTAGGAGAGCAAGTTGGTGACTAGCACACCAATGGGAGAGACAACTCTTTCCTGTCTATTTTAGTTGAATGACATGAGTTCTAGTTGGTCCATGTGAACTACTCTATAGGAAGGAGTCCTTTGACTACTGCTAGGAGAGAAAAGTTAGCCTAGAGTCTGTGGAGAGACCATAGGAGATGATGTAGAAGTTGTTCATGGTGAAGAGCAGGAGCTGTACAACCATTGTCTAAGGGCAACTAGTTCATAGTTGCATTGAAGTGAGTTTTGTTGTTGCATTTGCTCCAGGACTAGGTATAATTTGCTAAACCATCCTTCCTATTTCATAGTAGTTGACGTGATATTGCTGTTATGGGAATACATATAGATACATTTTTTATTTCTGCTGCTATACTCTATGCCCATATTTCCCTACAGTGTTATCAGAGCCACATCAATTTATTATGATTTAAGATAATTGATATGATCATATTTTTAGTTTAATCATTTTTTATTGCATACTATGCAAATATTTAATTTGTCTCATATGCATATTCGATCAAATAACACATAATCCCAAACTAATATATGTATGTATGATATGATATATATGCAATTTACACATTGCCCTAAAAGTAGTTTTGATGGTGGATGTGTAGCATGGTTATGGCCAATACCCTATATCTGTGCGTGGTTAAATGTTTTGGTTTGGTTTCTATTTATCTTGGTCTACATACCAAGACTCTACCTCCCTCTTCCCAATGTAAATTTAATGCTTTCCTACCTTTTCTCTCCTCAAATGTAACTCGAGGTTTCTCTTATTCAATGTTATAAAGTAGAAATAGGATAGTTTTCTTTTCTTTCAATGAAAAGGTAGATGATCATCGCTGGATGAGACGACCCGTTTGTGAGACGAGCTGACCGTCTAGACCATGGAGGACAGAACAAAAGAACCAGACGACCACATGGTGGGCCCAACTAACCATTTAGAAGGAGTCCAAACATCAGTTGGACAGGAGGCCAAACGACCGTCCTGGAGGATCAACCAACCAGCCAAGAGGCAAGACGACCGGTTCAAGGGTTGAACTGATCTACCCAAATTGTCAAGCATAGGTCAACACCAATAGTAGGTTCATATATGAGATGTGATGATTGACCTAGGTGGTAGTAATTCCTTGTGGCTCCAAGGAATTACAAGTAGACATGGCCATAACCATCACCTTTTATTTTATATTGCATGTTTACATTGTGGGATATAGCATGTATATGATATGTACTATATATGTGGTGATTGGATACAATATATAAATAAATAAATATATATATATATATATATATATATATATATATATATATATATATATATATATATATATAATGCCTCAATCAAACATATTAAGTTTAAGATTCTTTCTGATAGAAATACACATGAAAAACTTGTTTGACTAAGCATAGGTTATGCCTCTGCGTGGTGTGCCGTCTACCTTGTGGAAGTGTGATGGTAATAATGTAGGTTCTGCCTCCATGGGGTGCATTATTATTGTATTGGCTATGGCATTAGGTTTAACTAGTGATTCTCAGATGCCTGGACCCAAAAGCATGCAAATAATTATGACAAGGAGTTGCACATATTATCTATCAAGAATTGCATATGATGCAATTGGAAAAAGTTGCCTACCTTGGTAATTAATTTTGCTTTGCAACATTGGTCAGGCCATAGTTGAATTATCTTGGATCTTGCTCATTAGAAAATTGTTTCGCTGCAATTTTCTAAATTGATACTTCATGGCTATAATTTTGATCAAAATAATGAGAATGATAATGAATTAAAAGCCCCTGGGCCTGATGGGTTTAACTCTTTCTTCATCAAGAAGTTTTGTCCAATTATCAAACATGATGTTTCATCTGCTATCTGCGACTTCTTCTCTAATGGTAAAATGTTGAAAGAGGCTAATAACACTTTCATTACTTTGATTCCTAAAGGCTCTAACTCTACTGATATCAGAAATTGGAGACTGATTGCTTTGTGTAATGTGGTCTACAAGCTTATTTCCAAGATCATGGCTAATAGATTGCAAGATGTCCTGCCCTCTATTATTAGTACCAATCAGAATGCCTTTGTGAAAGGTAGGAATATAAAGGATTCTATCTTACTCACCAATGAGATCCTTCATGATTTCAATAGGGCTTCCTATGGTTCTAAAATGTGTCTCAAGGTTGATATCTCGAAAGCTTATGACTCTGTGAATTGGAAGTTTCTTTATTCTGTCATGCACAAGATGGGTTTCCCTTCCATTTGGATTGGATGGATTGAAGAGATCTTTAACTCAACCTCCTACCAAGTTTTGATTAATGAGGAGCCTACTAGGCATTTTAAACCTTCCAATGGTATTAGGCAGGGCGATCCTTTGGCCCCTTATCTCTTTGTCATTGTCATGGAGGCTTTTTCTATTATCATGAACAAGGTTGTCAAGGATAAGACTATTTCTCCTATTAAAGCTTCTAAGAACCTTAGTGTCTCTCATTTGGTGTTTGTTGATGATTTGATGATTTTTTTGGAAGCTAATAAAGATAATGCCAAGAATATTCTATCTATTCTGAGATACTTTGGCAGCTTGTCTGGTCTTTATACCAATCCTAGCAAAAGTGAGATTATTATTAGTAAAGTATCTGATAGCAGTACCATTGTGGGTATTCTTGACTTCAAGATTGCTGATTTACCTTCTAAGTACTTGGGAGTTCCCTTGGTTATTGGTAAGATTAAAAAAGTAGCTTGTGTCCCTCTCATTGATAAGATCAAAGTTAGACTTGAGGGTTGGAAAGCAAGGTGTTTGTCCATGGCTGGAAGACTCGAGCTTATTAACTCCATGATTAGCTCTATCTATCTCCATTGGTGTCATTCCTTTCCTATTCCTAAATCTGCTATGGAAGAGATTAATAGGCTTTTACGTGATTTCTTATGGGGTAGTAAGAATGACAAAAAGATGCTTCATTTGATCAATTGGGAGAAAGTTACAAGGCCCAAAGCCGAAGGTGGTCTCAGCATTAGGAAGATTGAAGATGTTTCATTGGCTTGTACTCTTGCTAATGGTTGGGATATCGCTAACAAGAAGGACTCCTTTTGGGTCAAATGGATTAATGAAAAATATCTTTTAAAGTCTTCTTTCTGGCTTGTTTCTGCTAACACCAATATGTCTTGGAGTTTTTTTGAGAATTTTTAGTAGTAGAAACATTATGGTTAAACATGTCTCCTATATCATTGGAAATGGAGAGAGTATCAAGCTTTGGACAGATTCTTGGGTGCCAGACAACCATCTTCTGAAGGATTGTGTTGGTGTTGACTCTTTCCTCAAGTTGGGCCTGCCTATCGACTGCTACGCTGCCTCTATTATTTCTGATGGGCATTGGAATGTCCCTCCCTCAAGGAATAACAAGAAGCCAGCTGATTTCCTTGAGAAGATTCCCTACTCCTTAAACAATAGAGATGTTATTATGTTCTGTAATAGTGATCGACCTAAGATGAAAATCATTTGGAATTCTATCAGGGATAAACTGAATGAGTCTGATACTTTCAAGTGGATTTGGAGCTCCAAAGTCCCTAATAGGTATAAAGTGCATGCTTGGAAAGCAGCTCACAATAAGCTTCCAACTTCAGATTATACTAGAAGAATGGGTATTCAAACTCCTTCTATGTGTTTTCTCTGCAAGTGTGATTGTGAGGATTCCATTCATGTGTGCTTTCTCTGCCCGTTCTCGAAATAGATTTGGAATTATACTGGCTCGGAGTTGAATGTCTCTATTGACTTTGATTCGTGGACTGATCTTAGTAGAAATTCCTGCAGCAAGTTTAGATTTCTGGTTTTATGTTCCCTTTATTATCTGTGGTGGGAAAGGAATACTCGTGTGCATGAAGATACTGCAAGAACTTGTGCTGAGTTGTGGAAGCTGGTTCTCAAGGACTTTAAGGCTCTTAACTACCAATCTTCTTAGCTGGCTGATTGCTTGGGGTGCTTTGTTTGGTGCTTTTGGCTGTTTGCCTTTTCCTTATGCTCCCCCTATTTCTTAGGGTGAAGGTCGAGTCCCCACTCCTTGGAGTGTCGACGCTCCCTTCTCCCTGAGATCCGTTTGTACCTGCAGATGTGTTGGTAGAGCTGTGCTTCGTTTTTTGCTCTATTGAGCTGCTATTTGCTGCCTGTGCCTTGAGTTTGTAGGCTGCTGGAGTTTCTCTTTGGGTGGTTTGCCTATAGTAGATGAGCTTATCCTTCGGGAGTGGCAGAGCTCTCTATAGGTAGGTTGGCTGGCGAGGCTTCTTTGAAGGTGGCGTGGCTGTTGTTATCTTGTTGGTGGAGCCTTCTCTTCTGTTATGCTTTGCTTCTTCTGTCCATCTGCTGCTGCAATAGCAGAGCTGTGATTCATTTTTTTTTGCTTTATGGAGCTGCCGTTTGCTGCTGTTTGGAAGCTAGTTCTCAAGGACTTTATGGCTTTGGGATGTTTCTACTGCTAGTCCTGGCTCTGTTGGACTTGTGGAGCCCAACTTCCCGTTTGCTTTCTGCTTTTGCTACCCCTGGTTCTTAGGGTGAAGGTCGAGTCCCCACTCCTTGGAGTGTCGACGCTCCCTTCTCCCTGAGTTTGTGGTTTTTGTGCTTTGTGGTGATGCCTTTTGGTGGTCTTTTGCCTTCTCCCTGCTGTTGTGTTGGCAGAGCTGTGCTTCTGGTGCCTATGGATGGGTGAGCTTATCCTTCAGGAGTGGCAGAGTTCTCCATAGTGCATAACATGCTGTTGCGATGGAAGGCTCCTTTTGTTATGATGTTCCTGATCTTGAGTCGCTTTTGGTTGTTCCATGGTCTGGGAGGATTACCCTTTTCTCTTGCTTTGCTTTGATCCTTTGCTGAAGATGGGGCTGGTTGAAAATTGTTTTTTGGCTTTGTTGCTGCTTCTGCAGATGCTCTTTGATGCCTTCTTTGCTGCTGGCTTTTTCTTGAAGTTGGTCTCTTGTCTTGTTGCTGCTGTAGATGCTCTTTGGTGCCTTCTTTGCTGCTGGGTTTCTCTTGAAGTTGGCCTCCTTGGCTGCTTTTTTCTGTGCTTGACGTTGTTCTGCTGGTTGCTTTGAGGATTCCTTGCTGGGTCCTTGCTGGTTCTGGTGGTTTCGTGGCATTGCTGTCCTTTTTGTGGATCTGCTGGCTTCCCTTTGTTCTGAGGATGATGGAGTATCGTTGTTCATAGAGGCTCTTCTTGTTCCAATAGCTTTAGTAGTTGTTGATGCTGGTGCAGATGGGTGGGTTATCTGGTCCCCTCTCTTTTCTGGTGAAGGTTGATGTTTCTTGTTTGGGAATCTAGTGCTTCTTTTCCATCTTTTTTGGAGGGTTCGTTGAAGATTCTTGGTTAGGGCAGTTTGAGCTTTGATCTCTTGTTTCTCTGTCGGGGGTTTAAGTGTTTGTTAGAAGTATAGATAGTTTCTTTCTAGTTGATTCTTCTTTGGGAATCAACAAGTTTTGTACAGTTACTATACAAAAATGAAAAAAAAGCAACAGGAGTTTCGGTCGACCAAAAAAAAAGATAATGAATTAAAAGACCTAATTATTATCGCCCAGATGCTAATCAATTTAAATCAAAATGAGTTTTTGATAAAATTGCAAATTCTTTTGAAGAATCAAATGACAACAAACAACAATCACTTGTCTCTCCAATCAATCATGGAGGAGGACAAACTAACTAGGAACAACTTCCATGTCTGGTTCAAGATGTTGAGAATCGTTCTCACATAGGAGCGCAAGTTGTATGTCTTGGAGACGCCAGAACCAGGGGAACCACCTAAAAATGCACCAAGGGCTGACAAGGATGTTCAAAGAAGCATATTGAAGACTCCATGATGTCAAGTGTCTGATGCTATGCTCCATGAACTATGAGTTGTAGAGGCAGCATGAGAACATGGATGTGATTGAGATGGTCACCTCAAGAACATGTTCCAAGACTAGGCAAGAGAAGAGAGATACAATGTCTCCAAGGCACTATTCAAATGTAACATGGTAGAAGGTAACCCAGTAGGTCCTCATGTTCTCAAGCTCACTGGGTATGTGGAGAACCTAACTAGACTAGGATTCCCCTTGGGTAAGAGTTGGCCACTGACATGATTATGCAATCTCTACTAGAATCATATAGTCAATTTGTCATGAACTACAACATGAACGACTTTGACAAGTCATTGACAGAGTTGTTGGGCATGTTGAGAATAACTGAGACACAGATGAAGAAAGACAAGACCAAGTCTATGATGATGATCAACAAGACAAATGGAAAGTCTAAAGGCAAAGGCAAAACTAAGAAGGGTTCTAAATCTATTTAGAAGCCCAAGTCTTCAGATCTCAAAGCAAAGGGAGGGGTGAAGAAAATAAGAGGCGATTGTTACCATTGTCACCAACCTAGACAATGGAAAAGAAATTGCCCACTCTGGTTAGAGGAATTAAAGAAGAAGAAGGAAGGCATTGGGGCCTCCACTTTAGGTATAAATGTTATAAGATAAATTTGATTACTTCTTCTTGGTATGTGATACCAAATAAAGATATGACATAATGATGTGCATGATCTGACAAGAAGTAAAGACCTTCATGGAAGGACAAAGATGGACAAGGTGGAGCAAGAGTTGCAGAAGCTTTGTTATACATTTAGAATTTATCTTAGCCCAATGGAAATGTAATAGAGTTAGTTGAACTGCTATTTCATTACGCCGTTAGAAACATTTCTTTTATGCATCTTATATGACAAGGATGACAAATCAATAAAATGTTGTTTATGTTTCTATTTCAAAAGATATGATATTGCATGGCAATTCCCAAAACATCTAATGATCTTTGTATGAAATACCTTGAGATGAATGTTTATAACGTTAATACCAAAGGATTATAATTGATAACTCAAAACTATCATCAGCAATAGTTACCTTGTATGTACATATAAGAAGTGCATGTCTAGAATACATATTGATGTTAATATAGGTTCCCTTGATTTTGAACCTAAAGAAACATGAAAATCTTGCTTGTACATAAAGTTATATAACATCATTCACTAGATGTAGTGGGAGGGTAAGATTTCCATCAGACCTCATGCATGTAATGCATGAAGATCTTATGGAATGATTGCTATAGATAAATTCTTATACTTGGTTTCTATTACTGGTAATATGATGATATATACTCAATAAAATAGAAACATAGATCTCTTGAAGTGTTCAAGGAGACTATAAATGAAGTATAAACTTTGATAAAAGTATTAAGAAACTTTGATGAGATAAAATGTTAAAATACTTTGCATCAATGTCTTGAGAACCTTCAAGAAAGGACTGTGATAATGTATCAACAAGTCAAATCCATCTGGATATCAATTTGGTCAAGTCCAATGCATTTCACGGGCTCAAAAATGAAGATCCGATGACCCACATAAGCCATTTCGTGGAGAACTGTGATATGGTCAAGATAGACCAGTTTCCACAAGATATGCTCTACTTGAAGTTATTTCCCAGTTCTCTGGCGGGAAATGCTCGAGAATGGCTACATAATCTGGATGACGAGTATGTGGAATCTTGGGACCACATGGTTGAATTTTTCTTTGAGAGATTTTTCCCATCTGAGAAGACAAATGATCTTATAAGAAAAATCCACAATTTTAGTCTCAAAGCTGGTGAAACATATTCTGAGACTTGAGAGAGATTCCAGATAATGCTGCGGAGACGCCAACATCATGGGATAGACAAAGAAAAGTAAGTCAAGATTTTCTATTTTTCTCTTTCTGAGCATGTTAGAAGCAATCTAGATTCAACAGGATCAGGGTTCTTCCTAAATAACACTGATACAAGGTGTTGGGAAATTATGAAAAACATGGCTAAAAAGCAGTCATGGGGTGATAGAGATGCTCCAGAACAAGTTAAGGTTGCGGGAGATGCCAAAGATATTAAAGAACTCAATGAAAAGATGGACCTAATTGCTAAAAGGCTACTTGCACAAGAGGAGGAAACAAATGAAGAAGCGCAGGTCAAATACATGCGTCAACAACAAGGGTACAAAAATAATGATTACTCTTGGTGGAAAGACAAAAAGTTCTCATGGAAGGATCCAAATAATTTTCTCCAGGATCCGGATGCTAAGCCACAACCCACGACAGAGGACAAGAGCAATGATTTTCTCAACCAGGTGATTAAGAAGAATCAAGAGATGATGAGCACCTTTGGTCAACAAATTAAGCAACAAGTGGAATTTATGAATCAGTTTGGGAAAACTCTGCAAAATCATGGGGCTCAAATGAGGACACTTGAGACGTCTTTAGCACAGATGGCAGCAGAGATTTCAAGTTTAAAGAAACCAACACAACAAGGCTTCCCATGAAATACAAATGTTCCAGGAGGGAATCAATAAGCCAAAGAAATTCTGTTGAGGAGTGGAAAGAAGACTTTAAACTCTAAGGCTGATGAACCGAGCATAACACACCCATAAGCAATGGGTGAGGCCACAGAGGATGTCACAACCACAAAGATAGTGGATGATGTTGTAGAAAAGGTCACAGAAGAGCCCATCCCAGAAAAAGAAACTGTTCAAGAGACTGAGAAGAGGACATCATATGTGCCACCACACCAGAGGACATAAGTTGTCCCCATCCCTTACCCCAACAGCCTCAAGGCCAAGAAAGTGGATGCATAGTTTAAGAAATTTTTAGACAGCTTTAGGAAACTTTCGGTTAACATCCCTTTACTAGAGGCGATTGAGAAGATACCCTCTTATGGTAAGTTTCTAAAGGATGTAATTACCAAGAAGAGGAACATTCCTGATAATGAGGTGGTAGTTCTTAAAGAGCAGGTTAGCACCTTCATTTTTGGCACATTGCCATCAAAGTGACAAGATCCGGGCTGCTTCAATATTTCATGTTACATTGGCAAGGTGAAATTTGGCGAAGCATTGTGTGATTCCAGGGAAAGTATAAACTTGATGCCCATATCTACTTTTAATAAACTGGGACTTAAAGAATCTAGACAAAGCAACATGATGATTCAACTTGCGGACAACTCTGTGGTTAGGCCATATGGAATTTGTGAGGATGTCTTGGTGAAAGTTGACAGATTTATATTTCCAGCCGATTTTGTAGTTATGGAGATGCAAGATGAACAAGGGAATGAGTTTCTCTTAGGAAGACCCTTCCAGGCTACCACTGATATGATACTAGAAATGGGTAGAGGCCGTCTAACATTGGGTATAGCAGATGACAGATTTGAGATGGTTATGCCACCAAGTACAAAACAATCACAGGAAAAGGAGAAATGTCATATGGTGAAGCACTTTGATTAGAACATTTCTCTTTGTTTAGGGAAGCCATTTCTGGATATGTCTCATGTGATGACTAAGGTAGACAAGGGGACACTGGCCGTGGATATCATTGAACAAACAAAAGTTGTATCTCTTTGCAAAGCCGTGGGTTATCCAAACGATGAAGAGGAAGAAATTTCTCTATATATTGAGGATGATGCTATAGCAGTCTCAATGATCAACTCATATCCAAAATTGCCCCTTGAGGCATGCCTTTTCAATGTCATAGATGATTGGATGAGAAACACATCTTTACGAGAATGTGTAAAGATGCTTCAAGTGCTTCCTTGCTATTATGCCAAACACTATGAGGATCTAGGGCCACTCCCACCACCACTTCAATCTTCGTTGGTCACCCCCCCAAATCTCAAGTTGAAGCCACTACCCCCTCATTTGAAGTATGCTTTCTTAGCAGATGATGAGAAGCTCCCGGTGATCATCTAGGCATTTCTGAGTGTCAAGGAGGAAGAACAGTTGATGATCGTGCTGAAGAACTACCGTGGTGCATTCAGGTGGTCAGTTGCTGATATTAATGGGATCTCCCCTACTTTTTATCAGCACAAGATTTGGCTCGAGGAAGGAGCCAAGCCGGTGATTAAACCACAACGTCGACTCAACCCGAGCATGATGGAGGTCGTCAAGAAGGAGGTGATTAAGCTCCTTTCTATGGGAATCATCTATGCCATTTTAGACTCGATGTGGGTAAGCCCAACACAGGTAGTCCCTAAGAAAGGGGGAATTACTGTTACTCAAAATTTGCTAAATGAACCTGTCACTACCCGATTGGTAACCGGGTGGCGAGTGTGCATTGATTACTGTTGCCTCAATTCTGCCACTTTAAAAGACCATTTTCCTCTTCCATTTATTGATCAGATTTTAGAGCGGCTAGCTGGCCGCTCTCATTTTTGCTTTTTGGACGGTTATTCTGGCTATAATCAGATTTCTATAGACCCGAAGGATCAAGAGAAGTCTACCTTCACTTGTCCTTATGGGACTTTTGCATATCGCCGCATGCCGTTTGGGCTATGCAACACACCGACCACTTTTCAACGTTTTATGCTTGCTATATTTTCTGATATGGTTGAGTGTTGTTTAGAGGTTTTCATGGACGATTTTTCCATCTACGGTGCGTCGTTTGATGAGTGTCTGTACAATTTGGATAAAGTTTTACAAAGATGTGAGGACACACATCTCATCCTTAATTGGGAAAAATGTCATATGATGGTTAGCAAAGGAATTGTGCTTGGACACAAGGTGTCTAGCAAGGGACTGGAGGTGGATCTAGTCAAGATTGAGGTTATTGCCAAGCTACCTCCACCAAATTCAGTGAAAGGGGTGAGGAGTTTTCTCGATCATGTAGGGTTTTATCACCGTTTCATTAAGGATTTCTCTAAAATTGCTAAACCGTTGTCTAAATTACTTGAGAAGGATGCCGTGTTTGATTTCAATGAGAAATGCATACATGCCTTTAATGTCCTTAAAGAAAAATTAATTTCTGCACCAGTTGTCCAAACGCCGGATTGGACTAAGCCCTTTGAGCTTATGTGTGATGCGTCAGATTTTTCAATAGGGGTTGTTCTTGGGCAGAATTTTGAAAACAAACCCGTAATGATTTTCTATGCATCTAAAACTTTAAATGATATATAACTTAATTACACCACCACTGAAAAAGAGTTACTTGCTGTGGTTTTTGCATTTGAAAAATTTAGGCAATATTTAGTGGGGTTAAAAGTTGTGGTTTTGACGGACCACACTGCCATCAAATACTTAATGGAAAAGAAAGATGCCATTCCTAGATTGATTAGGTGGATCTTGCTCTTGCAAGAGTTTGACATCAAAATTAAAGATAAGGTGGGCATTGAAAATGTGGTTGCGGACCACTTGTCTCGATTTGAGCGGGTAGATGAGAGAGATATCAATATACCCATTACCGAGACATTTCCCGATGAGCAAATCCTTTCAATAAAATCTAAGGATCCATGGTTTTCGAATATTATGAATTATCTTGTATGTAAGGAAATACTGGATGATTGGACATATCAAGAAAAGAAGAGATTTTTCCATTCTTTAAGATATTATTTTTGGGATGACCCAATTTTGTTGAGACAGTGCATGGATGACATCTTACGCAGGTGTGTACCAGAAGGTGAATATATAGTGTGCTCAGTCACTGTCATACACTACCTAATGGCAGTCATCATGCGAGCACAAGGACAACGGGCAAAGTGTTGGAGAGTGGCCTTTATTGGCCTACACTCTTTCGGGATGCCTATGACTATGTGAGAAGATGTGATTTATGTCAAAGGGCGAGCAACATCTCAACGTGGCAAGAGATGCCCCTCAACGTGTTTTAAGAGGTTGAGGTATTTGATTTATGGGGCATTGATTTCATAGGACCATTTGTGTCCTCAAATTCCAACTTATATATTTTACTTTCCGTTGATTATGTGTCAAAGTGGGTAGAGGCAATACCCACAAGGACTAATGATGCTATGGTAGTGTGCAGGTTCGTGAAAGAAAATATTTTTTGCAGGTTTGGTGTGCCACAGATGATTATAAGTGATGGAGGCACCCACTTCACGAACAAGAAATTTGCTACCTTATTGAGTAAATACGAGGTCAAACACAATGTTGGTACCCCGTATCACCTGCAGACGCAAGGCCAAGTCGAGGTTTACAATCGAGAGATCAAGAAGATATTGGAACGCCTAGTGACATCTTCAAGGATGAATTGGAGTGCACTACTACCATATTCTTTATGGGCATATAGGACCGCCTTTAAAACCCCTATAGGCACTACACCTTTTAGACTAGTTTACGGGCGGGCTTGTCATCTGCCGGTTGAGTTAGAGCACAAAGCACATTGGGCACTATGAAAGCTTAATATGAGCTATGATGCTGCAGGAAAGAAGAGAATGTTAGAGCTCAATGAGTTAGATGAGCTTAGGATGAATGCTTATGAGAACCATAGGATCTATAAAGAACGAACAAAGCAACTCCACGACAACCACATTCAAATGCGCATTTTCAAAAAGGGTGATCGAGTGTTATTGTTCAACTTGAGATTAAAGTTGCATCCTGGGAAATTGAAATCCCGGTGGAGTGGACCTTTTATGATGGAAGATGTCCGACCACATGGTGCCATTATGTTGAGAGATGGATAGCTAACGTTCTTAGTGAATGGTCAAAGATTGAAGCTCTACTATGGGGAGGATTACACAAGAAAAGTACATGAGGTTAAACTCATGGCACTTAAGGAAGAAAGATGAGCTTGATTGCGTCTAGCCTAAGACGTGAAAGTAGGGCGCTTGTTGGGAGGCAACCCAACCATCGGTAGTTTACATTTTTCTAATTGCTTTATTTTCTGTTGTGTTTTCAAGTAGTTTTGATTAATTTCATTTTTAGTGTAAAAATGATACCCTAATGCGTTTGCTCAGTGTGCAGTACTGATACAAAGTCGATACCATCGACCACAGTGTCGATGGTAGCGACGTGGGTGCAGGAAAGAGGCTACAGAAAATTTTCTAAGTCGATACCATCGACGACCTTGTCGATGGTATCGACCTACCATCAACGACATCAGACAAAAAGAGAGCGTCAGGTCAATAGTATCGACCCCCGAGTCGATACTTGTGAGATCCCTGAAGATTTTCAGATGAATTTGTCTCAGTGAAATCGATACCATCGACAGGGCAGTCGATGGTATCAACCCGACAGCAGCAACGAAGCGTCACCGGGGCCTCGTGAAGATAAAGGACACATAAAGTGTCGATACCATCAACACTTAGTCGATGGTATCGACTTTACACATCACCAATCCGTGAGAAGATATCAACGGTGCTTGCCAAATTCCGAAGTTGATCTGTGGGATGGGTCGATACCATCGACCCACGTCGATGGTATCGACACATCATCGATCCAGGCCCCTACATCCAGCCATTGACGACCGTCGATAGCAGTGAATACCTAGATTGTGCTGTAGGTGTCGATACCATCGACACTTTGTCGATGGTATCAATGGGTCAATAGTGGCAGCGATCTCAACTATAAAAGGAGGGGTTGAATTCATTTTCTCTTCACACTTTCAGACCTTCTCCTTCCCTCTTTGTGCTTGAGCACTTGTGAGCAACCAGAGGTCGTCACTGAGCATAAAGTGAGCAATCTTCCCCAAGCTCTTCATCGACTGTGGGGATCCTCTTCTCCAACCTTCACCGACTTCTTCTCCGTTATCCTTTTCTGTTCACAATGGTGAGGACAGCATGAGCTTCTTCCTTGCGGGCGGCCCCCATGGAGATTGAGATGTTCATTCCACCTCCACCAGGCTCTATTCCTCATCTGAGGATCGTTCACCATTCGGCAGAAGTGAGGAAGATTTATGAGGAGCTATTGAAGTGAAAAATTGAGCCTACCCAATATGTTAATCGGGCCATGATCCGCGACCTCAGGTTTGAGGCAAACCTTGCTTATGTCCTTCAGGGTCAGGCTAGGCATACCCAGAGGTTTCATTCCCAAGTCCAGTACCACGTCGAGGGCCACCCCTTTTTCGGCGAATGGCCAACTTACAAGGAGTTGGTGGCGGAATTCATGGCATCTCTTGACATATGTGTCGTGCCCAATGACCTCATCACCACCGATCGGGAGTGGATCAAAGGGTGAGTATCTTTTCGACTCTTCAACAACAACTACACCATTACCCTCGACCAGTTCAATTCTATCTACAACTAGTATCATTCTCCTAACCAGCACAGGAGGCCAGACAGTCAGGCAGATTATGATGCTATTTTTGCTGATCTGGTGACCACTCCAGCAGGAAAGGCGATGAGCTATCACAATGCGGCCATGTCCGACTTTGAGCACCCATTTGTTCGGGTTCTGCATCGCATGTTATGCGTCACCTTCTTTGCTTGCAACGATCTGGCGCTGAGTAAATTTCAAGAGACAGATCTATTTTTCCTCTACAAACTGCTGACTAAAGAGGAACTCAACTGGGGTGTGTTTTTCTTAACGCGTATGTTGGATGTGCGGAGGAGTACCAGACGGGCCCCTATCCACTTTGGGGGGCTTATCACACTGCTAGCTCTCTATCTCGGGCTAGATCTGTCACAACTCACTCCATTGGTCAATAAAAATAAAGTCGATCTGGAGCACTTACACTGCTCCAAACTTATTATCGTCGATGGCGGTGTGGCATATGTGCATTGCCACATCAGGAAGGAATATCTGTGACTATCACTCCCGGACCCCATCTTCAACATTCAGGCGGGCCAACACTTTCGGTGGCCCATCATTCCTATTGTCAAGTCCGAGGAAGAGGTTGAAGCTGCAGATGAAGACGATGATGCAGGCGACGAGGAGGAGGAAGATGAGCCTCTCATTCCTCTTCGGGCATGAGTGGCACTGAGGAAGTGGGCACACTTCTACCTGGGTGCATCATCATCCTCATAGCCTCCACCACCACAACCCTCTCAAGAAGGAGAGGATGCTTTTTTGATGCAGGGAATGTATACCATGCTGCAAGGCATCCAGGAGACGCAACAACGGCATACCGCATCCTTCGCCAATATCCAGGAGACCAAAAATCGGTTGTATGTGAATCAACAAGACATCTTCGAGAATGAACGTCAGCTGTTCACAAATCAACAGCAGGTCTATGACCGGTTGGGGAGGATCGAGCATCAGCAACAACCATTTTATGATCATTACTGGAGTCAAGGTTACTTCGGGGGCTACCAACAGCCACCACCAATGCCCCCATATGATCCAAACTTTCAGGGGCAATATCCATCTTGGGATCCCACCGCCCCGCAGTACCCACCACCAGAGAAGTAAAACGGTATCACTGTTCCACCTGCTGAGATTGTTTTTGACTATAAGGCCATAGTTGAATTCAAGCTTGGGGGGGAGATGGAACCTTTTCTATCTTTTATTTCCTTTTCTTTTATTTAGCAATTTTTTTAGTATTTAGGATCCACATGCTATCTAGTGTCTCTGTGGATGTCTAATGTTAATGTGTCATCTCAATGTTTTTCACATGGGAGTTATGGGTGCCATTATCTAAAATCGGAGTATAATTGAAAATTTCTCAAGAATTTGCAAGTTGAAGTTGTTTGAAATTGAGCACTTAACCTATGAAAATAATTGGGTTTGTCAACTTTAAAACATAAGATCATAACTGTATAGCCGTATGATTCAAGAAATGTGGACAGACATGGATGTTGAGCCTAAACTGACCAAACGGTAATGGGACTTTAATCGAAAGTGAGAGAGAGAAACCCTTTGATTTATTATTACACAAGCCAGTAAAGAGGGAAATATAATCCATTCCAATGGTTTTGTACATTAGTCTTGTGATCTATCCATTTCATTTCATTCAATATCCACCATAAGAATTGGAAGCACTTGTAGTTTTTTGTCTCTTAATTGCATGACATGTAGATAGGATTTCATTGTAGCTAGATTTTGTATCTATGCATTCACACATTCTCTAGTGCATGTCATTATAGTTGCATTTTGCATACTCTAGAGCATATAGGACTTTTTGTGCCTTATTTCTTCTAGAAAATAAGAAAAATAGGAAATTGTTCTATACCCTATGAAAAGTAAATTGTAAGGCATCATTGATGTTAGCTAAGTGGAAATAAGCCTGAAAAGAAATATGGTGAATGTTCTTCTAGTCAATTGAAAAATGAGTTTAAAAGAGAGAGAGAGAGGGAGAAAGGAACTTGTTTCACCTGCGTGTATACATAAAGAAAAGAGGAATAAGCACATAATGTAGTTTTAGTAGTCATTCCATCTTATCTTGAGACGGAATGATAGTGCATGCATCATTTTACCTAAAATTTAGGCATTAAGTCATTTTCACATGCATATGCATCATTTAGGCCATTTTGTTGATTTTGCATGATAAAACTATTTGTTGCTTCTCGTTCTTCCACAACCGCCCATTTCATCCACCCATTGCTCGAAATGGTAGGCCACCCATAATTATCTCCTCATTTTTGTATACCAGGAGATCTACTTCCATTTAAATGGTAGTTAAGACTTGAGCAACATAGATAGGAGACCACAAGATGTACTAAGTCTGAACCAGAGGAATTCATTATATCAACTGCTTTATTTGGTAGTGTTTGATGATCTTGGGGTGGACATTTCTTATGGACAATTATTGTCACCTCTAGGGTAGTTATCGTTCTGTGGTCAGTGAGGGTCGGCATGTGCATGGCAAGTGGGAGTTATATTGAGCTTTATTTTATGCTAATATGTTCTTTAGTTGACTCTCACAATTCTATTCTACATTTTTATGCTCGAGGATGAGCAATGTTCAAGCTTAGGGGAGTTTGATGTAGGGGTTTTGAGTCATTTTTATAGACTGGTTTTGCATATGTTTTATGTGTATTTTGATCATATTTGTGATTAATATTGCATGATTCTCTACCTCTAGTCTATAATCTCATTTTCCATCAAATTTACATTGTTTCCTTTTATTCTGTATAAAAGATCATATTTGTGGGATTTGATTGGTGTTCTTCTTTTCTTTTCAAGAAATTTGGATATCTGCATCCGTCAAAACCATCGACCCGGTCACAGTGTATTGCCAGAGAAGAGCAACCAGAAGTCGATACCATCGATGGGACTGTGGATGGTATCGAGAGAGCGTCAACGAGCCAGATTTCCAGGTGTCAATACTATCGACCCAAAGTCGATACTATCAACCTCGCCTCAGCAAACTTAGCTTCAGCATCGGATTCCAGAGAAAAGTGACGCCTAAGGTGTCGATACCATCGACACACCGTCGATGGTATCGAGGCAACATCAGAGAGAACCCCAAGAATCGCGCAAGCACCGGCGCCTCATGCAGGTCGGTACCATCGACCCGCGTCGATGGTAACGATGCTGTCAGATCAGGTTCTGCTAAAGATCGTGTCTAATCATACGGTGGTGATTTTTGGGTGACCTAAAGTGGTACATATACCTAATTAAGGTGGCCCTAAGCAATGGATCACGTCATTAGCCACTGAAGAAGTCTCAAGAAGGAGAGGAGAGAAGAACAGAACCAAGAGTGATGCCCCAATCGTTCTGAGAGCTGCATAAGATGTTTTCCACCACCGGAAGGATATAGAACATTCACCCCGTGCCAAGGAATGCCCGGATCTCCTCCGTTCAGGGGTTTACATCACATCTATTCATGTTTCCCTATGTTTTCCCTTTCTTTCATCATGTTTTTTGTTGAGATGAACATGCGGGGCTAATCCCCTTTATCTTTAGGACCGGGAGTAGCCTGGGTAATCGTTGTATGATACTTTTTACATAGTTTATCATAATTTGTCTCTTAAATCTGTGGCATGATGTCGTTTTCTCAATTATTTCATTATGATTGATCACCCTAATGATAATCTAATACCTTTAATTACTTTGAAAGAAGAATTAACAGTTGAAAAGAGGCGAATATCACATTAACTAATAAATCCTTTGAATAAGGCGATGTACAGTTAACGGTGGAAACCCAGAGTGTGATCTTCATGCACCTAATTTAGGGAATAGGTTACTACTACCGTGGAACCGACCTAGATTTAGGTAGTGAATTGTATCGCAACAACGAACAATTTTGACTACATGCCACTACCCGAAATAGGAGACAAATTAGGATAATTGTGTAGGAACTAGTACAATGAGAACCTATGGTGAAACCGCAATCCTAAAGATTCCATCTTTAATTGATTAAACCGACCATTTAAATGATTGTTTTGCTTTCTTTTATTTTTCTTTTCTTTCTCAATCAACTCTCAAGCCATTTTAATCGGTCTAGCTGATCGCGAATAGTTAGTAGTAGTCTACCGAAAATCCATTCCCTGAGTTCGACTCAGGCCTCACAAAGGCCTATATTACTTTGGCGCATGCACTTGCATTTTATGCACGGTAAATTTGTGTCAGATCCCACCCCACACTTCTAGAAAAGAAAATCCTCCTCTTGACGATGGAGACGGATTAACCTGAAGCTTTTCAAAAGACCTGAAGCAACCTAGTATGGGTTCCATTTGCACCATCCCAGATTCAGAAATCATAATGAGATCATCTACAAATGCGACATTTGAGACTTTAGGACCCCTCACCCCAACCTCACTGGGCCCCAACATCCCTCCTCCACTTTCTTATCAATTAACTGGCTTAACCTCTCAAGGCACAAAACAAACAAATATGGTGAGAGGGGATCACCCTGGCGTAGGCCCCTACTGGCCTTAAAAGCATTAGAAGTTCTGCCATTCCAGGATATCCTAGTTTCACCCTTCATGATGGGTGCCATAATATAGTCAATAACATTCTGCAACATACCAGTCCTTTGTATAGTGTCGTGGATGAACTCCCAGGCCATCTGATCATAGGTTTTTGTCAGATCTATCTTGATCGCCATTTTTTGGCCCCCTTCTTGCATTTCATGGCATGTATTAGCTCTTGAACCAAGGATATATGATCTGTTATGCATCTCCCTGGAACAAAACTACTCTAGGATTAAGACACCCAATTTGGTATGTAAGGCTTCATTGGCTCCATGACCAACTTGGAGATGATCTTTAGGGCCACATTGTTCAAAGACATGGGTCTCAGATTTTCACACCTGTCTGGCGCCAAGGTATTAAGGATGAGTACAATGGTTGAGTTGCATAAGTCATCAAGCACATGTCCATAAATGTTGGCTTCCTGTACTGTTTTAATAATACTAGACCCGATAATATTCCAGTTCTTTTGAACAAAAGCCCCATTGACTCCATTGGGACCAACGACCTTCACAGGGTCTAATGCCATAGTGACAACGTGAATCTCTATATGTGAGGGGAATCCTCCCATAAAGCTCTCTAGTTTTTAGATAGGGTATCAAACGTTCTCGGAACAACCATACAACTAAGGGTGTTGCTCTTTTCTGATGTCGTGAGGACATCATGGAAGTGGTTGACAACTAGCTTCATCAGCTCAGTATCTCCACAGACCCATTCACCAGAACGGTTCTTCAAGGCAGTGATGGTGTTTCTCCTACATCCTTGGTTAATGAACCTATGATAAAATCTCATGTTACTATCTCCTTCAGCCAGCCAGTTGATATGGGACCCTCCTCAACCTTTAGAATGTCATCTAACTCCGTTTGGAGGTTTGTTGAAAGAGCATATGATATAGCATTATACTGATCTTCCAGCTCAGTCTGTAACATATTGGTGTTCCTAATCAAACTATCCTTTCTCTTCCTCTTCTCCGTATGTGTGCCGCTATCCCACTCAACAATTGGGTTCTGCGCATCCTTCAACACATCATTATAAGTCAACTCAGCATTCCAAGAACTCCTCAGCATATCTAAGAAACCTGAGGCACTTTGCCATGAGGAGCGCATGATGAACCTGCTCAGGGGTCTATTTTGGGAGAGATTGCAGACAAGAAAGGGGCAGTGATCGGATCCCATCCTTGGCAGATGCTCAACAACAATGTTGGGATAGTTTTTTATAAAATCACTATTGGCTGTGGCTCTATCCAACCTCTTCTAGAGTATCATGTGTTGGTAGGTAACCTTCATCCCCGAGAAACCTAGGTCCTTGAGATCAGCCTCCATGATAGTATTATGAAACATGGATGCCTCCTGGCTATTGTAGCTTTCACTATCATTTCTTTCATTCGGGTCAAGAATCATGTTGAAATCCCCAATCATCATCTAGGCAGATATGAGACAATGACCCAACTGGACAATATGCTTCCAGAGTAGTTTTTTGGTGGTAATTTGTGGGCTAGCATAAACTATTGTGATATAACATTCACCATTCACCTTACATGTAATGAATTTTCTATGGCAGTAGATGACATCCACTGAACAAGAGTCAGCATTCTAGCAGAGCTAGATGCCCCCGACATAGCCCCTGGCCTCGACCCAGTAAGAGTTAGAGAAACCAAGATGGTGTTGGTATGTATGCCCAGAGAGACAATCATATGATGATTGTAATGAGGCATTAGATACATGATTTGATAATTAATAACAAAAGGAAAGCTTCCAATTTATTATGTTTCATTCGTTAATGAGATAATGATGGAATACTATAAATGTCTAGAGAATAATATTACTGAATGACATATGTCTTCAAGTATTAGCCTTGTCGAAATGAGATCATACGAATGTTAAGAGTACATATACATATTCTCATTATGTTCCTAATCGGTCATTATTGTGGAAGGTTGATAGGCAATAATAACACATAAGATCAAAGTGTGGGTTGGTTGATGACACAATCTTGTGAGTCATGATATGGCTATATCAAACCAAGCACATAGATACATGTTATGGAATAGTGCATCGAATAGACCCACCATGAGGCTGACACATGGATGCCATCATCATGGAAGTCATAGTTAGCTCTCACAATGATGGCGGTGGTTGTGGTTCTTAGACCTGAAATTAGTACACTCATCACATGTCATTGGGTACACCTTGACATCATCAAACGCAATCTTAAAACATGGGTTGTTATAACAGTGATGATTAGGTGACTTTGACACATGGGGAATGACTGTGAGTGATAGATATGGGATTTGTCCCTCCGACAAGAGTATGATATCCAAGGCCTCTTGATTAGCGAGACTGAGAAAAGTATGGCCATACATATGTGAGTCAATATGTGATATTGAGCTTACATATATCTCATGCAGTCTACTCTAGTTCAAGGAACAAGATTTAATAATAACGAGGATGACTTATCCATGCCTCTAGTTCAACCTAGATCACAATGACAAAGGAACTATATAAACACTATAACACCATACACAGATTGTAGGTTGAAGTTGCTCCCCAACTTTCCATTCACTTGGGTAGCAATGATCTGTGACTAGGCACCACTCTTTGATTGTGATGTCATAAGCTAGTTATAGACATTCACTACCAATGTGATATGGGACCTATAGGGTCACACACATAGGAACTCATCTAGAAGAGGATTTTGATCTAGAATGATATTTGAATTGATTACTAAAGTGTTTAGCTATTTCAATTCATGCAACAGATCAGCTGACTAGACTACCAAACGATCGGTTCAAGTGTTGAGACTATTATTTGTAGTGTCAGGCTGATTGTATTGTACATTGGTTGGAATTCTGCCTGACCAGGGCTGATACACCCGTCGCTTTTGTGAAAAATGACCGTCTAGCTTGGTGCGATATGTTCGTATTAGTTGCACCAAACAACCATTTGGTTTGGTGTGAGACACCCATTTCAATTGCACCAAATGCCCTTTTCAGGGGGTACGCCAAGTTGAGTACTAATTGGATTTGAATTGCCAACATATGTGTAGAATTAGAAGGTGAAAAATGGCCATTTCGCTTAACAAAACGACCGTCTCACGTGCGATTCGACCGTTTCGTTGCATGCAGGTTGTGAAACTTCCAGAAAAGTTGTTAAAATTCAAGATCTTCTTGTCCATTCTACTCCCGCTTTAGTCCTGCATTATCCGAGGACTGGAAACCCTGACCCTAACCCCTCCTATATATAGAGGGGTACTGGGGGCTTCCCAGAGTACAACTATTACACAGACAATTGAGAATCAGTTGCTCTGACAATTGTTGTCCTCTCTGGTTGTGATGACCATGAGAGCCCAGGCAAGTCCTACCCGACTAGGGAGGGATAGACATGGGAGAGAAACAACTGAGGATCATTGTTGTGGGAGAGCATGTTGGTGACTAGTATACCAGCAGGAGGGACAACTCCTTCCTATCCGTTCCTGTACGACAACATAAGTTCTAGTTGGTCCATGTGGACAATCTAGAGGTAGGAGTCCTTTGGCTACTGCTAGGAGGGCAACGTCAACTCGCAGTCCGTGGTGAGATCTGAGGAGCCGCTGCAACAGTTGTTCGAGTCTGCTGTCCATGGAGGAGTAGTCAGACGAGTTCGAGTGTGAATAGGAGCTACACAAGCACCATCTAAGATAGAGTGCACATCTACATCGATGAGGATTGTCGCTGGACTTGCTCCAGGACCAGGTATATCTTCATGAAACCATCCTTCCCATTGAATAGTTATTGACTCGATCTACTGGTTCATGGGAAATATGTCAGTATTTTTTTGTTTCTACTGCCTACCTGATGCCGTATTTCCCTACAGTGGTATCAGAGCCATGTTAATTAATTATGTTTTGGGATAATTTATATTATCATATTTTTGGTTTTACTGTGTTTATTATTGCATTCAATGCTGATATTTAAACTGGTTGATGTGCACGTTCGTCTAAATCACCACATAAGAACCCAAACAAATACACACACACACACACACACACACACACACACACAGATATATATATATATATATATATATATATATATATATATATATATATATATATATATATATATATATATATATATAGGATATATTGACTGCCCGCGCGGGTACAGTGATTTGGCTACCCGTGCCTCCGTGTTTTTGATTTTTCAGCTTATTTATGAATTCTGCCACCGTATTCTTTAGAGTGACGCTCCTACCCGTGCCCCTCCTATTCATTTCGATAGGGACGCGCCGCGAGCGGAGAAGACGATGCGGAGGCGATTCCGCGGAGAAGGCGCTGGCGAAGGCGATCTGCCTTGAACTTCAACCCTACCCTGCTCCCTCTTCCTTCCATTACCCTGCTCCCTCTTTCCCCGTTCAAATCACAGCTATGAGAAAATCTAAGGGCAAGCAGAAAGGGGGAAAACGGAATGCCGTTTCTAGAGGAGTCGTGTCTACTGAAGCTTTGGTCGTTGATGAAAGCAGGACTGGGGCAATGGTCGACGCTCAAGATATGGTCATTGATGAAGCAAGGGCTAACTCCACAGCTTTGAGGAAATCTAAGGGCAAGAAGAAAGGGAGAAAACGGAATGCCGTTTCCAAAAGCGCCGTATCTACTGAAGATGAAGCAAGTGATGACTCTGGAGGAAGGGCCGACTCTGGAGGAAGAGCTGACGATGAAGGCAGTGATGATTCTGGAGGAAGGGTTGAAGCTGAGGGTATAGCTGACGATGAAGGCAGTGCTGACCCTGAGGGTATAGCTGACGATGAAGGCAGGACTTACGATGGAGGATTGGTCAGTAAATCTCGAGGTAAATGCTACATTGAGTTTTCTGTCAGCTCTTGTGTGTAATGATTTGTTCTACAAAATGCTACATTGAGTTGGCTCGTGTGTAATGATTTGTTCTACAAATCAAGCTACTGTTAGTCTAGTTTAACATTTAAAAGATGGGAGCTGATTGGCCCTGAGGGGCTGTTTGCCCCTTATATCTAAAAGATATAATGACAATAATTGAAACATTATCTCCCTTGTATTATTGAAACATTATCTCCCTTACAGTTTTCATGTCTTGAATTACATAAACTCTGTCTCCATTACAAACTATCTTCTTGTATTACTGAAACATTGTCTCTGTTACAGTTTTCATGTTTAGAATTACATAAACTCTGTCTCCATTACCTAAATGAAGCTTTTGTAATACAAATGCAGCTATCCAATTTTTAAATCATCAGTGTTACATAAATGGATATATCCAAATCCGTAATGGACTGATTTTCGTGAGAATCAGCTTAAAATGATGAAGAGTACATCATTTGCCAACTTAATCAATATGCCACTGCTAAAAGCTGAGACTGTAGTTTTACAGGACATAATTGAGAAATATGTTGGTGGTGATGAGTTTGAATTGGAGAAGGGTTTAACAGTGAGTATGACAGTACAAGATGTTGGTGTCTTACTAGGAATACCATATGCGGGCATTGATATAGTGCCAATCAAGAACTCAGAGGTAGTTAGGAAGGTTGGGGAGGAGATGTTTGGGGAGGAAAAGTTTTCCAAGATGACAAACAAGGAAGAGAGGAAGCATGCATTTCAGGAGAAAAGGATGAAGGAACTTGAGCTGCTTCACAAGGAAAACCTTGCCACGACATGGCAAAGAATGATGACTGGTGATACTGAGCTTGATTGCCAAAATATGTGTAGGTGTTGGATGTTGTACCTCATGGTCACATTCCTTTTACCAGATACAGGGTACAATGCACCGCTGTATATCCTGCATTATCTCAATGATGTGACAACAACTCCATCCCTAAATTGGGCAAAGCTGGTACACAAGCAAATTTTCTAGCGGATGGAGTTCATGAAAGGACAGATTAGGACAAGGAGATTAGGTGAAATGACGACGAAGAAGACCATTTATGCCACCGGTTGTATGGTGTGCTTATATGTAAGTATGAAAACCATATTTACTTTTTAGTTTTTCCTTCGTAAGTAAGACAATCAAATTGAAAATGTACTAACTACAAAAGATTGAGTGTAGGTTTGGGCACTGGAGATGACAAACATTGCCGAACCCAAATACAAGAATGCGAAGCCGAGGATTAAGAAATGGGAAGCTCCAGTGAATAGGACAAAAGAAATGTCAGCAATAGGAAAAGATGAGGTAAAAAGTTCATATTACATAACCTCTGTCTCCATTAAAAACTATGTTCTTGTATTACATAACCTCTGTCTCCATTACAAACTACATTCTTGTATTACTGAACCATTGTCTCTATTACAGTATTCATGTTTATAATTACATAACCTCTGTCTCCATTACAAACTATGTTTTTGTATTACTGAACCATTGTCTCTGTTACAGTCTTCATGTTTACAATTACATAACCTCTGTCTCCATTACAAACTACGTTCTTGTATTACTGAACCATTGTCTCTGTTACAGTCTTCATGTTTACAATTACATAACCTCTATCTCCATTACAAACTACGTTCTTGTATTACTGAACCATTATCTCTGTTACAGTCTTCACGTTTACAATTACATAACCTCTATCTCCATTACAAACTACGTTTTTGTATTACTGAACCATTGTCTTCATGTTTCGAATTACATAAGCTTTGTCTTCATTACATAAACTACAAAAGTATTACTGAAACATTGTCTTTGTTATAGTCCATACATGTTCTAAAAAAGATGAAGGTGGACAACAGTGATGACTGGGAAGTGATCAAAGAGTTAAAAGATATCCCATTTTACATCACATGGAAAAAAGTTCCCACACTTCAAGTCTAAGTGCATGCACCAAGGGAGGACCAATGTGGAGTGAAAGGAAAAAGAAAATAGTTAGATGAAGAGACTGACACAAGATATGATAACGTGGTAGATAGAGTCAAGTGTCTTGAGGATGATCTAGAAAAGCACAAGGAGATGTGCTCAATGAATGCCTTCACAAGTTTTGCTGAGGTAATGGAGGAAAACAAGAAGTTGAAAGTAAGGGTTCATGAATTGGAGGAAGAGAACAAAAATTTTAAGAGACAATTCAGTTCTACAGAGGAATCACCACAGTACACTCCACTGCATTTCATCTCTACAGAACATACACCTCCATCAATAAAAGAAGCTCCATTAGCAGGGAAACAAGAAACACCTGCACCAGAAAAGAAGGAAATGAAGATGTTTTCCAAGAAGAAAAAGAAACTAAATTCAAGGCTTGGAAGCATTGAAGAAAATGTAAAGATTAGAAGGGAGCCAGTGGTAAGATAAATTCATCTTTCCTTGTTCTACAGGAAGTGCAAACAAATATTTATAATCCTTGTAATCTAACATATATACATGAAATGAATGCAAACTTCATTGGATATGAACACTTCAAGGGTGATCAGTGGAAAGAAGAAGTAAAGAACTTCAAGGAAAACATCGATGAAGTGTAAGAGAACACAAGAGAAGAATTATGTGATACATACATATACTCAACCTTATTTAATATATTGGGCTAACTTTTGTTCTACATGTCAATAAGGGAATGGCATTTTGGAAATGAAACATGGTGCACAGGAAAACAACTATCAAGGCTGCTTTTCAAGAACCAAATGATCGAATCCCCTGTAACATTGACACCTCAAGATCTAATCCAAATACAAAGTTTCCATGTAAATTATGTACTAATGTTCAGTTATAATGAACAGGTGATTGACAGTTTTGTGGACATGCTCAAAGCAACTTCAAGTAAGAAAAGAAAGAAATCAATCAAATGGCATTGCTTGAAAACATGTCCCGGTAAGAATGAACTACAAGCAGAGTTTATGTAATAATGTAAATTTATAGACTAATGGCATTGCTTGTGTAAATTATGTACTGATGTAAATTTGTGTTTCTTGCAGCAAAAAGTACACATGGGTGTGCAGAGCATTACAATAGACATAATAAGTGAACTACCAAGTCTGTTCAACATCAGACCAAGTGATTTTGATAAGATGGATTCATTGTTCACTATTTTGAACAATGACACACATTGGCATCTACTGGAAGCTAATTTCATACAACAAAAATTCAGGGCATTTAACTCTCTTTCTAGAAACTCAGCTTACAAAAGAGAGGTGCAAAGATGGGTAAGTATCAAGCATTTTTTGAAGAAAATTATCCACAAGATTGTAAAGTAAATACATTTTATGACATAGATATGTTATTTTGTTTTAGGTTGGATGGCTATTGGAATACTTAGGAGGATTGTCTGATAGAGGGAGTCAGATGTCTAAATGGGAAGTTGAATATGTTGACTGCTCACAACAGGCAGAAAATGAGGTGGATTGTGGCGTGTTTGTTATGAAATATTTGGAATGCTTAGTTAATGGACATAGTATGACCTTTACAAACCAAGACATGCCGGCAATACGAGGTGATATATTTCACAAGATGATGACATTTGGGAAATTAAAGAGCATTGGTGAAATGCAAGAGTCAAAGGGGAGTATTGAAGAAATGAAAGTGTCAAAGGGAAGCAGTGAAGACATGCAAGAGTCAAAGGGGATCATTGAAGAAATGAAAGTGTCAAAGGGCAGCAGTGAAGACATGCAAGAGTCAAAGGGGGAAGGGAAGAAATGATCTTTTTTGTGATGTTTGATGTACATATGAAACTAACTGTGATTTGACCAAAGTTCAGCTGCAGCTTATGTAATGATCTGATTTTCAGCTTCAAGAAGATAGGAACTTAGTTTCCTTCTAGAAGAACCTTAGTTTTCTATAATCGTTTGATGTACATATGAATCTATTAAACATGTTACTTTGGTAATCATCTGAGTTTCAACTGCCTTCTGTACAAGAAGATAGGAACTCAGTTGTCTTCTAGCAGAACCTTAGTTTTCTGTAATCATCTGATGTACATATGAATCTATCGAACTAGTTACTTTGGTAATCATCTGAGTTTCAGCTGCAGATTCTGGTGTAATACTTTGTTACGATCAGGAAAAGGATTTTTGACTTCGATCCAAAAATTCTGTAGATTCTTGTACAGATGGGTGCATGTACGACTATCGTTTCTTTTCTTTATGTAATATAGTATCTGTCATCCTTTGCCTTTGATCAAGTTGGTCATCTCTCATAAGCTTGTTAATCCTTTTTGTCCTCTAAAATGCCGATCTTGGTAGTAATAGCAGTTCTTTAGATGGCAGTTATACATATGATCATCTGAATGATCTATAAGAAAAAAAATTGATTGATCTATATGTTAATGCAATAAAACTTAATCATTATGTTTTGAGGCCTCAAGTCATTATAGATCTTCTAGGAAGAGCTAACCCATCCATTCAAGTACACATATGAATCCATCCGTTTTATTACAAACCCAAAAACACAATTACAAACCCAACAACACAATTACAAACCCAAAAATACCATTACAAAGCCAACAACTCCATTACAAACCCAACAACACAATGATAAACCCAACAATACCATTACGAATCCAACAACTCCATTGCAAACCCAATAGAACATTACAAATGTAGCAGGCCGCCCAACACAGTTGAATTTGATACAAACACAAACAAAAGGAAGAAGTATATAAGTCAAGCACATAAGAACCCAGGGCACATATGCCATTATAAAATTGAAGAAGTATATAAAGTCCCACTCAACACGGTTACATTATATTTCAAATCCATAAGCACCAGTACAAATCCAGAAAGGACCATTACAAATCCAGCAGTTCCATTACAAATCCATAAGCACCAGTACAAATCCAGAAAGGACCATTACAAATCCAGCAGTTCCATTACAAGTCCAGCAGCACCAGTACAAATGCAGAAAGGACCATTACAAATCCAACAGTTCCATTACAAATCCATAAGCACCAGTACAAATGCAGAAAGGACCATTACAAATCCAGCAGTTCCATTACAAATCCAGAAGCACCAGTACAAATGCAGAAAGGACCATTACAAATCCAGCAGTTCCATTACAAATCCATAAGCACCAGTACAAATGCAGAAAGGACCATTACAAATCCAGCAATTCCATTACAAATCCATAAGCACCAGTACAAATGCAGAAAGGACCATTACAAATCTAGAAGTTCCATTACAAATCCATAAGCACCAGTACAAATGCAGAAAGGACCATTACGAATCCAGCAGTTCCATTACAAATCCATAAGCACCAGTACAAATCCAGAAAGGACCATTACAAATCCAGCAGTTCTATTACAAATCCATAAGCACCAGTACAAATGCAGAAAGGACCATTACAAATCCAGTAGTTCCATTACAAATCCATAAGCACCAGTACAAATGCAGAAAGGACCATTACAAATCCAGCAGCTCCATTACAAATCCATAAGCACCAGTACAAATGCAGAAAGGACCATTACAAATCCAGTAATTCCATTACATACTGAAGAAGCACCAGTACAAATGCAGTAGCAGCATCAACTCCAAAAGCAGCAGAATAATTTCAAATCCACCATAGCAGCAACTTCTTCAGTATGAAGACCTTGTTAACTTCCAAAATAGAAACCGTACTCAGTTCCTGCACATATACAAATAGAAACCCTACTCAGTTCCTGCACATTTACAATATTTATTTGCAAAATAGGTAACATACACACCTATTTCTTTAAAGGTCAGTTTCCGCTATCATGATTGACGCCGTATTGTAAGCAATTCTTACACTACCTTGATTTAGAATGGGAAATTTCAACTCCAGATTTATACCGCACATCGGTCGCTCTAGGTCTGCCTTTTGTTTTGCAAATACTAGGAATATGGATATTGACAGTAGAAGAAGCAGTTGTATTAGAACCAGTTACACCAATATCAGCACTGTCCAATTCCGACAGCTCCTTTTGCAAAGAAATAAGCTTTTCATGACAAAGGTCTATGGCATTGTTCCTACAAGCCATGTTGACAACTGAATTACAAGCAGAAACAAGCTGAAGTGTCCTCCTTGTGGATGAATGCACAGATGATTTGCCAAAAACCAAAGGGTGATCTCTATATCCTTTGCTCCACCTCATTAATATATATGGCTCAGGAAGAGTGCAAAAATCACGACTCTTTAGATAAGCAAGAATGTGCCTACATGGAATTCCTTTGAATTCTAACATGAAACAATTACAAGATAACATATCCGTAGATGAATCCTTTTTCAAAACACGAGGACAACTAGAACCACCAACACGATAGACCTCAAACACACCTTCATCAGAAGTTTCTTTCACATTATACACCATACTTTGATGAACTTCGGATTGAAAGATCTTGAAAATAGACTTTGTGTATATACCTCTCATTTTCTCCTCCAAAGGCCACAATGAAGCCAAAGGCAGATTGCTGTACTCGTCATCGAAATCCTTGAAGTTTTCTATCTCCCGCACATGAGAATAAGTAATCTCCAAGCTACAAACAAGTTCAAAGAGAGTTTTCCTACTGTTGACATGGTTTCTAATGAATGCATTAAGACTCTCACTTCTTTGCGTTGTCCTCATGCCAGCAAAGAAGGAATCCTGCATAAAACATGGCACCCACTGACACCGCATAGCATACACATCACAAAACCAACTAATGGAGAGTAAGCCATTCTCTTCAACTACAGAACTCCATTTCTCTTCAAAATTGTCTATATCATCTACATTCCAGACACAATCATTCAACGCACTAATGATTTGATCCTTGTTAGGAACTCCACCAAGTTTAGATGGGAGTTTCTGTAGAATGTGCCAGCTACAGAAACAATGCTTACAAGTTGGAAAAATAGTAATAATAGCAGCAGTCATTGCTGGGTCTTGATCAGTTATGATGGAGACATGCTCTTTGCCAAAACACAGTAAATATTGTTTGAAAACCCATATAAAAGAATCGTACTTCTCATCCGCCAACAAGGCTGAGGCAAATAACACTATCTTGCGATGGTGATCCACACCACCAAACATGCCAAAAACCATGGAATACTTATTGGTACGATAAGTGGTATCAAATACGATTGCATCACCGAACAATGTAGAGTCATCAATAGAGATCGGATCAGACCAAAACAAGTGCGTCAAACAACCATTAGAATCTTTTTGATACTCATAAAAGAATTTAGAATCCAAGACTTTGAAGTTTGCAAAACGATCCAAAACCATATCCACATCATGATCAGCAGACTCTTTTCTCTTCCTATTGAGGTGTCCATGAGCTTGTCTACTTGTAAATGTCAACCTGTCATAACCACCAGACTCAGATGCTATTAATGCAAGCTGCTTAGACACAGGTATATTGGCATGACTCATAGAAGAAATCATGTCTTTTTGACTCTGGTCAAGTGATGAATTACACTTCAAATAGCGCAAGTGAGCGGTATCAACAAGATCATGATTGTGATCCTCAACAAATGCACTAACAACCCATATGGAGGAGGACGTGTCCAATGTCAGTCGGATCATGGCTTTGCACCCACACCTTTTCACTGAACGTTTATGTTTCTTGGAAAGCTTCTCATGTAGATCACCAACATCATTACAAATAGGACTCAATAGACCACTAGATCTCTTAGAACGCCTATTTTCTCCTTGTTTATCACAAACCAAATCTTTTGCCAGCAAAACCTTAGTACGACCTTGATAACGATTATCATCTCTCCTTACATTAAAACCAATCAAACCAACATATCTATAATAAAAAGCTATACCATCATCTAAACTTCCAAAAATAAGTCCAATCCTAGGGATATCAGCTACAGAAAGGACCTCACAGTCAACAGATGAAGAAGAATGAAGATTATCACCATAGTCAGTTATAGCATTGCTAGCATCAGTATTAAGGCTGGGATCCATAACAGTAACAACCTCACAAACAAAAACCTGCATAAAATGTGAGGGTGACACACTTTCAGTAAAACCAAGGCAGAAAACTGTAATGGATGCACACATTATGTAAATGAAAGTAGTTCATTATAATAGGACACACAGACAGTAATCAAAATAGTGTAATGTGGTAGTACCACACAAAGAGTAAACAAAAAAAATGTACTGCAATGAGAACACACATACAATAAAACCAAGGCAGAAAACTGTAATGCAGACAAGCCTTGAGTAAAACCAAGGTAGCAAACTGTAATGCAGATAAGCCTTGAGTAAAACCAAGGCAGAAAACTGTAATGGATACAGACATTATGTAAATGAAAGCAGTTCATTGCAAAGAGAATACACATACAATAAAACCAAGGCAGAAAACTGGTAAATGAAAGCAGTGCATTATAATAGGACACATAGACAACAATAGAAATCAGCGTATTGTGGTAGAGAATTCTTAAGTAGGTAACGTGAAGTTCTGAAGTATGTGCATTGTATCATTAAGATATACAAGCAGAGGAACTACATTGGACATCAAGTTCCGAGAGAGAAATAAGGTTGTACAAGCTGGCTAAGCACCAGGTTAAAAGCCCTAGAAGTCGTGCAATGGGGCTTGGTCGTGTGGACAACCAGTGACTACTGACCTCATCGGACACACAACAGGTTGAATGACGATTTGGGGCAAACAGAGCCCTAGCGACGATGGTACAGATCAAATGGACCTCTTTACAGTGGGTAGTTGGGAGATTGCTAAGGTTGGAAGCAATGTTTGACGCCAGATCATCAACGAATAAGAGGATTACCTTGTTCGCCTAGAGTCTCCGCTACTCTTCTCTCTTGGATTGAAGATTCTGTAAAGCAAACCTCCGATCTCAGTTGTGGATATGCCGTCACCAGGTCTACGGCTGTGGATATGCCACCAACTCACCTTGAGTGCGGTAGAGAGAATGAGGGAACACCCAACTGCGTGGTGGAGGAGAGAAGGGAGCAGCGGAGGAGGAGCAAACCTCCGATCTTAGTTGTGGATATGCCGTCACCAGGTCTACGACTATGGATATGCCACCAGCTCGCCTCGAGTGTAGTAGATAGAATGAGGGAACACCTGGTTGCGTGGTGGAGGAGAGAAGGGAGCAGCGGAGGAGGAGAACCTAAAACCAGCAGAACTAACACGGGAGGAAGATGAGCTTGTGACCAAGCAGGAACAGCCGGCGCGGCGCAAAGAGGGCCAGGAAAAGACGGTGGCAGAATTCGTAAATAAGCTGAAAAATAAAAACACGGAGGCACGGGTAGCCAAATCACTGTACCCGCGCGGGCAGTCAATATATCCCCATATATATATATATATATATATATATATATATATATATATATATATATATATATATATATATATATATATATATATATATATATATATATATATATATATATATATATATATATAGGGCATTCATTCATTACCCGCGTGGGTAGCCTGGATTTTCGCTACCCGGCAGCCAAAAAAGTAACTCTCCTGGTCAAAAAAGTAACTCCACTGTTAAAAAAGTAACTATGGTGATAAGAAAGTAACTACACGAATAAAACAGTAACTCTGTACAAAATATACAACAGATATATATAAGGACGGGTTTTTGGATTTTGGTGGGGCAAATGGTATTATTTTTGGATGAAATTTTTTGGGGAGCTTGACAAAATGGTCCTTTGCAATTGCAATTTTATTTTTGAAAAAAGGTGGTCGGAAGGGTGGGTGGGTAGCTACCCACGCGGGCAATAAATATGGGCCCATATATATATATATATATATATGCAATTCACATGCCTCATCATAAAATATGTTTTGATGGTGGATGTAAAGCATGGTTATGGCCCCAAATATGTGTGTGCATGGTTGTGTTTATTGTTCTTGTTGTTAATTGGTCTACATACCGAGCCTCTCTCTCCTTTATAAATATAAATGAATGCTCTTCTTCCTATTTCCCCTTGAATGTAATGTGAGGTTTTTCCATATACAGTGTATTGAGAAATATGATAGTTTTAATTTATGTTTCAACATGAGATGATGATCTATACAAAGGCGAAACGAGTGGCTCGTGAGATGACCCAATCGACTAGAGGACTGAGGAGGCTAGGTGACAAGAGGAAAACTGACCAACTGGTGGCCCAACCGACCAGCTGGAAGTGTCCAAACAATGCTTGGACCTAAGAACCAAACGACCATTTTGGAAGAGCCCAACCAAGAAACTAGGAGTCAAGCCTAATGTTTCAAGAGTTGAACTGATCAATCTAGATTGGTTTGAGCACAAATCCTCACAAACAACAAGATGCATATGATGTGGACCATAGGTGGTAGTAATTCCTTGTGGCTCCAAGGAATTACATTAGTATGGCCATAACCATCACTTGTGTGTTTTATTTATTGCATGTTCTAATTTGTGGTTATAGCATGTATATGATACATACTGTGATGATCTACTTGCGAAAATGAGATCAACGAATGCGGAAGCGAATTATTAGTAGCAGAATTACTTAAAATCACTAAAAATTAAAACTTTTTGTAAAAAGATCCACCACTATAAAACTCTTTCATAAATAAACAAGTAAGTTATTTACAAGCTAATTCATTAGTACATCTCTGTATTATCTCATCTCGAGAGTCATAACACTGACTGCCCTGTTAAACTGTGCATGAGCAGTATACAAAAATCTCGAGGCATTAAGCCAAAAATATCAGATATATATTAAACCATCTACTGACTCCTAGGACCTGAGAGTACAGAGATGACACATAGGACTCTCTATATACAAGACCTAACAGACAATGTCTCCACTTGAAGATCACTGCTGTCCTTGTTGTTGTTGCTGCTACTGTTGCTGCTCACCCACTGATGGATTTCTTCTTCCTCGGCGTCTACCTAAAAAGTAGAATCCCACGGGGGTGAGACAATTGAATATTGTCCCAGCGAGAGTTATAACTCTTCGCTAGAAGCATTGTTATCACAAATAATAGAATGATACTGAGAAGTAGGATTATAACTATTCAACAACAGTTAATTCATTAAATAATTAAATAAGTAGTGTTCTTTATGCAATCATTTCAATTATAACTTGATCGAATAGTAAGTCATTTAATTCATAAAGAATATGAAGAACATGTATATTATTTGTCTGACTAGGACTTAATAAACAATGTATCATCAACCATTGTTTCTCGTAGTTCAACCTAAGCAATTATGCTACACGGCTGATTCCATTTTACAAACATACTTATGCCCTGAGGAGATGAGGTATACCGCTCATACTCCAACCAACCATTGCGAAATCAAAATTGATACCATACATAGGTCATCAGAAGAGCCGTATTTCTATGACCTCATCATCCTTAGTCAGTGTGAGAAAAACATGCAGTACAGCTCATGTCTCTACCATAATAGCTTTCCAGGGTATTCTGACAACTTCACTATTAGAGTTATAGTGGCATGCTGTACTCTCTTTGCCATCGAGGGATTTCTTGCTTATCTCACATCGATGCAGTATTAACATCATCATCGGGAGATTAGTGATACACCATCCTGACATATACATATAATGAAGGATTGAGAGATTAAATGTTCATCTCACATCAATTCCCCCATTGGGATGTAAGGATATTTGCGTCCATAACCCCCACATACTCAAAAGTATGCTCTCCAGGAGTTCCCTTAGGAAAAACTATTTCACCATCATCTAGCTTCTGACGATGATGGATCTATGGTCAGGGCTCTACATGATATCATTTCACTTGATTAACTAAGTACCTTACAACATTCTTTTAGCATCAGGCATGTTTTCAAACATGAATCATTATAACAGTTGCTATAAAGGAAGAGTACTATTTTATCAAGTTCATTTCACAACTTTATCAATCATTGGGATCTCAATCCCCCTATCATTTCATCATTATGATTCAAGAATATGGGTGTTCAAACCCTTAAATCATCAAAACACTTGTTACCAAGTAACACATTGCCATCAAGTCATTTAACAGTATAAACATGATAGTAGCAATGCAGATATTTCACATGGCTCATATAGTCTATCAATCTCTTTTGTTACCTCTCACTAGGCAACATAGTATATCATTTCTTTCAAAGCTTATAAAGTGCTTTCAATGAATATGGCACCATAGCTCTTACCTGGCTATGCTCACTATTTCATAAAAACCTGCATGATTAATACAAATGATAACAGGCATATCTATTTCAGATCAACATAATGCAAAACATTAATAACATCACTATTTAAGGGTTGCACCACTATGCCCTTACTAGGGTTAGGGTTTTTCCCTTTTTAATTCAATTAGGGTTAACCAACCCCCTTAGCTCAATAGGAATAGTGATTCCTCATTTCATTTTTTTAATCATAGAGCTTCATGCTATAAAGCATAACCCAGAATTAGGGTTTCACACTTTAATTTACCTTATTTAGAATTAGGGTTTATTATACACATTACATCACCCTTGATTAAGGTTCATATTCATCATAACCTGAATTAGGGTTTACAATTCACATTACTTCACCCTAGGTTAGGGTTTATCATGTCATCATTATGAATTAAGATTACATCATCATCATGCATTAGGAATACTTCCATTATTACCCTCAATTAGAGTTAAGATTCATTAACCATTATAATTAGGGTTTCATGATCTCACTATGAAGGATCATACCCTAAATAGATATTCATTCATATTGGAAGTCCAATACTTGATTAACATTCATAAAAGGAGTCTTCTCTCTCTCATCCTCTATAGGATAATGTTTACTTCAGCCTTGATTAGGTTAAGTAACTCAATCATGAAAGAGAATTGACTTCATGGTTTATATCATTACCATTGTAATAATTAGAGCTTACTTACTTCATGGGTTTCAAACACACTACCCCTTAAGGTACAAGTACCATGATCACCTTTTATTACATCATGTATTAATTAACTAATCACTTTGTCCTTTAATCACTTTAAGTACCCATGAGGTTTAGATTAAACATCCAACAAAAGATATTGGCCATTAAGGTCCCGAACGATCTTGACTAACTTAGACCTCAAACGGTATTGCATACATAACCTCCAAACAGTCTAAGACCGTTTGTACCTTCATGCGGCCTTGGTCTACCCTTGAGACCGTTCGGTAAAGTAGCACACTCAAGACCGTTTGCTAAAGTAGGAGGTGAAGACCGTTTGCCCAAGTTTGACTTTTGAAACCACATGGACACAATCGGTTTTGAAACCACATGAACCCTAAATGGTTTGGGATCGTTTGGTCCTAAATGGTCTTGAGACCATTTGGTCCAAACCCCCTCAAAACCGCATGGACCAAGTATGGTCTCAACAAGTCAAATTGAATTAGGGTTTCCATTGTTGGTTCCTTCAACAATTGTTTATATGTATTCAATCATCAATTAGACCTATCACCATCATTCAATTGAGTTAATTAGGTCAACCTTCAACTAATTTGATCCTCAATTGACCCTCAATTGATCATCAATTAGGTCTTGAATAAATTGAATTAGGGTTTGGAATCGATGACCCTTCAACATTAATCAATGTGAGTCTAATTGATTTGAAACCATTGAACCATCATCCAATTTGGACATGACATGACCCCAAACGGTCTTGGGATCATTTGGATGTCCTCCAAACGGTCTTGAGACCGTTTTCCCAAGTCAAAACCAAAAACTAAGTCAACCAATTTAGGGTTTGGTCCATTGGATCGATCACCATATCAACAAATGATTGTACTTCAACTTAGAACTTTGGATCTTCAATTGGTCAACTATACTTAACCCTAGACCTCCAAACGGTCTTGGGTGATCATCAAACGGTCTTGAGACCATTTGGGTGATCCCCAAACGGTTTTGAAACCGTTTGGGTCACTCAACCCAAACTTCAACCTTGTTCAATTATCAAATCAGCAATTAACCCGATTAGGGTTTTGATGATTGTTGGACCTTTAATTGGTGAACCACTTGAAGTTAATTGATAATTATTAATAGGTGATTATCCTACATTATTACCAACAGACCTCCAAACGGTCAATGCTTGGTCAACACAACCAAATGGTCTTGGACCATTTGCTTCTATGCAGTTTGGATGAAACCGTTTGCAATCAAACAGTTTGAAACCGTTTGCTCCCAAACGGTTTGGGAAACCGTTTGAGCACAAAGGCAAACTGTTTTCTAAAGTGATTTTCTTTGGATAATCATCAAAGTTAATGTCATCATCTTCTTCCTACGAGCAACCAAGAACTATTGCTATTCTTTACGGAAGTTATAGCAATTAACCAAAAGAATACCAAAGAAGAAAATAGCCAACGATTATTAGAGAGATAGATGCATTAGCAATGCTTAAGGGTTAGAGTTATAAAACCCACCTCTAGAACTGATCCAGAGCTCCAAGCTCCGCATATTTAATGGTGGATTGAGCTCCAGCAGTTGTCCAAGGTTCATTCTTCAATCTTTGGATGAACAAGATGGCTAGAAAAGGAAATCGTGTGAAGAAAACCATGAATCTAACCTTGTTTTATGGTTTCCACCATGAATTCGAGGTAGGAGATGATCAAAACTTACCAAGCTATTTTGGTAGTTCTTCCTCTGGTCCAGATCTCTCCCTTGGTCAGACAAAGCAAGGTGATAAGGAAAAGAAACTAAGGAACGATCCTTTGGTGTTTTGGAAAAAAAGATACATATATATATTTATGGGTTTTCAAGGAAAATGGAAGAAGAGGATTATTTCCTTTTATCTACCAACTAATTCACACCAAAGCTTCCTCCATTCTTTGGGTACGTGGCCACCATCTAAAACCTTGAAAGACTTCTCCATTATCCAAGAATAATGGAAAAGAAACTAAACACCTTAAAAAGTTATGTGTTAATATCCATCATTTAGTGGATATTGCTTTATATTATATTATTGGTGTGAGTAGCTTCCACTCAAACAAGATATTTTTGGTGCCCAAGCATGGCACAAGCTTGTAAAAACTATTTCAAACACATCCTTCAACTTTTGGTTGAAGGGCTCCTTAATTAATATATTTCCCTTTTACATTAAGTTATATTAAAGAGCCATTTATACTTAAATCTTGATTACTTTAATGTCAAGATTCTTTCTCGTCCATGATAATTCAAATGAGGAGCCATTCTCATTTTATTTGCTCTACTTAATGACAAGAAACATGAGAGACCCTCTAGAGGTGCTATCTTACACATTGAACCCTAAGTGTTGGGTAAATTGCACATTACACCAAAACTAGGTTTTAATGCACAAGGATTGTTCTACAAGCTATATCTTGGTGTCCAAGCTTGTGGAATCCATACCACCACATAATATACATTCTTATGATGTCTCAGCATCATAGGACCATCTTATAATATAAAAATTGCAAGTTAACCCCTCAACTTGGGTAATTTGCACTTTAGTCCAAAAGTAACAAAACCATGTTTCAACATTGTTCAGAAAGGACTGAAATTTGAAATATAAGTTTCTCAAAAGCACTAATTACATTCCAAAAGATAAGGGCAAGTATCTAATCAACTTTATTAGGCAAAACACCTAGGGTTAGTACATAACCCAGGTTAGGGATGTTACAAATTATCCACCCTTACAAGGATTTCATCCCCGAAATCATTACAAAAACATATTAAGAGAAAAGAGCAGGGTATTTCCTCCTCATCTATTCCTATAGTTCCGATGTAGCTTCTTCATCTCCACGGTGATTCCAGTGGACTTTCACAAGACTTATGTCTTTCTTTTTCAACTTTTTAATTCTTCTATCAAGGATCAACACTGGTCCTTCTATATAAGATATATCATCATTAATTTCTACTTCCATAGGTTGCAGAACTGATTCTGTTTCAGGATGACATTTCCTTAACATGGAAATGTGGAACACAAGGTGTAACTTTTGCAACTCTGGTGGTAACTCTAGCTTATAAGCTACCTTTCCAATTTGTTCAATGATTGGATAAGGCCCCACAAACCTAGGAGCTAACTTTCCTTTCCTTCCAAATCTAAGAACTTCCTTCCAAGGTGAGACCTTGAGGTATACTCTGTCTCCAACTTGGAATTATAAAGGTCTACGATGCTTATCAACATAAGATTTCTACCTATCTTGTGTAGTCTTTAATTGTTGTCGTATTATTTTAATCTTTTCAGTTGTCTGCTGCATAAGATCATGACCTAAAAGTTGATATTCAGCAGTTTCATACCAACATAGGGGATATCTACAACGTCTGCCATACAAAGCTTCATAAGGTGCCATATCAATGCTATGTTGATAGCTATTGTTATAGGCAAACTCTATCAAACTTAGGTGCAAATACCAACTTCCTATAAAATGAAGGACACATGCCCTAAGCAAGTCCTCTAAGGTTTGTATAGTCCTTTCTGAATGCCCATCAGTATGAGGATGAAAGTATGTACTAAACCTTAATTGTGTGCCTAAGGATTTATGAAGTCGCTCCCAAAAACGACTTGTAAACTGGGGACCTCTGTCAGAAATAATGGTAACTGGGACCCCATGCAGCCGCACTATCTCATCTACATACATCTGTGCCAACTTCTCAATAGAATAGGTTGTTTTGACAGGCAAGAAATGTACTGTCTTTGTCAACCTATCAACTATTACCCAGATGGAATCATGACCTTTGGCTGTTCTAGGTAAGAAAGTAAACCAACTACAAAGTCCATGGTTACATGATCCCACTTCCATTGTGGTATAGGTAAAGGCTGCATTGTTCCTGCAGGCTTCTGATGTTTAGCTTTAACTTGCTGACACACAGGACACCGCATAACGAACTCAGCAACGTCCTTCTTCAAACCAGGACACCAATACGTATCTTTCAAGTTACGATACATCTTGGTGCTTCCTGGATGCATAGCATACATCGAAGAATGAGCTTCTTCCAGGACTAACTTTCTTAAGTTATCCACATCAGGCACTATCATTCTACCATGATAACATGCTACCTGATCAGCTAAGTCATGGAAACCTTCTCGTTTCTCACTACCATACTCTGATCTAATCTGCTGAACTGCAGCATTAGCTTGCTGTACCTCCTTAACCTCTTGTCTCAGAGTAGGTTTTATATGCATCTCAGCTAGCAGTCCAAATAACAATGATACTTTTAACTGTACATTGTCTTGTCTTAAAGAGATAAGCATATCTCTCCTAGAGCACACCAAAGAATTCAGTTGTGCTCTGTCTAAGGCTAGTGTTGCTGATTTTCTACTCAAAGCATCAGCAACTACATTGGCTTTCCCTGGATGGTAATCAATTGTACAATAATAGTCCTTAATTAACTCCATCCAGTGGCGTTGCCTCATATTAAGCTCATGCTGAGAAAAGATATACTTCAGGTTCTTATGGTCTGTGAAAATCTGGAATGTTCTCTATAGAGGTAATGTCTCCAGATCTTCAAGGCATGAACTACAACAGCTAGTTCTAGATCGTGTGTTGGATAATTTTCCTCGTGTTTCTTATGCTGTCGAGAAGCAAAAGAAATCACTTGTTTATCCTGCATTAGCACACATCCTAGTCCATTCTTAGAGGCATCACAGAAAACTATATATCCTTTCCCTTGCTCAGGTAACACAAGCACATGTGCACTTGTCAACCTTTCCTTCAACAACTGAAACGATTGTTGACACTTGTCACTCCATGTAAAAGGAACATCCTTCCTGGTCAACTTAGTCAAGGGTAAAGATATGGAACTAAAGTTCTTAATGAACCTCCTATAATAGCCAGTCATCCCTAAGAAACTTCGAATCTCCATCGGAGTCTTTAGCTGCTCCCATTGCAGGACAGATTCTATCTTTTTAGGGTCAAAACGAATACCTGAGGCAGATATTACATATCCAAGAAAAGAAACTTATGGTAACCAAAACTCACACTTGCTAAACTTAGCATATAACTTATACTCTCTTAGAAAAGTTAGAGCCTGATGAAGATGCTGCTCATGCTGCTGAGCATCTCTACTGTAGATCAAGATGTCATCTATGAAGACAACAACACACTGATCAAGAAAAGGTCGGAAGATTCTATTCATGAGTTCCATAAATGCAACTGGTGCATTAGTTAGTTCAAATGACATAACTGTGAACTCATAGTGACCATACCTTGTTCTGAAAGCAAACTTAGGTATGTCACCCTCCTTAATACGCAGCTGGTGATATCTCAACCTTAGATCTATCTTTGAGAAGACTGTTGCGCCACACAACTGGTCAAAGAGATCATCAATCCTCGGAAAAGGATACTTATTCTTTATTGTTACTTTATTTAACTATTTATAATCAATGCACAACTGCATTGACCCATCTTTCTTTTTAACAAAGAGGACCGGAGCACCCCAAGGCGAAGTACTTGGTCGGATAAAACCCTTCTCAAGAAACTCTTGTAGTTTCTTCTTGAGTTCTTCCATTTCAGAAGGCGCCATCCTATACGGTGTTTGTGCTATCAGTTGCATGTCCGGGATTAGATTAATCTCAAAATCAATCTCTCGGGGCAGAGGAACACCAAGAAGTTATTTAGGGAATACATCTTCAAATTCCCTAACTATAGGAACTTCAGTAGGATTAGAACTCTCCATGGTGGTATCTACCACATGGGCCAAGAATACATAACATCCTTGCCTCATCAACTTCTCAGAAACCATAGCTGACACAAGACAGGTCGAAAGAATCTTTCTATCTCCTTGAAAGATCCATGAGTCACTATCATCTGTGAACACAGCTTGCTTGGACTCACAATCCAAGACAACCTTATACCTTTCTAAGGTATCCATCCCAAGGATTACATCAAATCCATGCATCTCAAGTGGTATAAGATCCACTTGAATGCGATGTTCAGAAAAGGAGAGGATGCAGGGAGAACACACTACCCGCAACACAACATATCCCATCAAAGGAGTCTCCAACTTCAAACTCTCTACCCTATGACTAACCGTCATATTGCAGTCAAGAATCACCCTTCAAGTGATAAAGGAGTGCGTAGCACCTGGATCAATTAAAACAGATACGATGTGAGATGTAGACATATCTAAATAAAACAATTCCATATGACCTACCACAACCCAAGGGTTGATCACTGCATCAGGTGGATTCATCGCATAGAATCTCGCTGTTGCCTGTGGTTGATTTGGCACTTGATGACTAGGTGCCAATGATCCAGCTTGGGACGCTTGTCCACGTCCTCTAGCACCTCCTGGAAACTGTCTCCTTTGAGATCCTTGCTGACTCTGTCTTTGGGGTTGAGTCACACTCACCTCTCGGGCTCTGCAATCCTTCATCAGATGTCCCACCTTTCCACATATATAACAGCTTCTGACCCCTTGCTGTGGTCTGGTTGGTCCTGTAACTGACATAGATGCTGAGCTATGAGCTCCTTATGGTGGTAGACTTCGTCCTCTACCCCTATTTGACGTCCACTGCGTCTGGGTACTGAATCTAGGTGGTGGTGTAGGCACAGAAAACCTTGGTCTCTTGAAACCTTTGGATGAGGATCCTTGAAACTAGGGGTACATCTTCTTGTTCTTGGTATGTCGCTTCTCTGTCACAGACCTCTCTATTCTTCTGACAGACTCCACAAAGGTAGCAAACCTTTCCCTATTCTCTAGTGCAGACACAGGGGTGGTCAACTCAACATTTAATCCTTTCTCAAAATGCCTAATCCTTTCTTCATCTGTAGCTGCCATATGCAGACAGAACCACAAAAGCTCCATGAACTTAGCCTCGTATTCGCTAATGTTCATCGGTCCTTGTCTTAATATCTCAAACTGAGAGATTTTCTCATCCAGGAATGTCTTAGGAAAGTATCTGTTGACAAATTCTCGTCGAAATACTTCCCATTCAATCTCCACACCTGGCCTTTTCCCCCCCTCTATGGTCCACCAGTGACCAGCACTCCCCTTGAGAAGATACACAACATGTCTAACCTTCTCAGGTTCAGGGATGTTCATGATTCTAAAGGCCTTCTCTAGTTCAGTTAGCCACAAATCAGCATCTGTTGGGTCAGCTGTTCCAGCATATTCTGTGGCCCCAACCCGACGTAGTCGTTCAAACGTCTTGCTGGCTCCTTGTCCTTCTGGATGGGTAGGTGCCCTAGGTACAAGTATAGGCATCCTATCAGTCATGTGTGTCATGGCAGTCATGAACTGCCCGAACATGGCATGGAAGGCTGGGTTCCCCATGTCAGCTGGGTTGAACTAAGGTGGTTCAGGTACAAGTTCCTCCCTTTCTTGGTTTCTTGCACCTCCTCCAGGTGCATCAACACTACTCTCAGCAACATGTTCCTCGTGTGATCCAGACATCTTTAGTTTTCTCTTCTCCTCCTATATGAGCATAAGACACTATCAAATATACTAGAAGACACTAGAACAGACTCAAAAACCTTAGTCCTATGTCTCTGTAGACTCAGCGAACCTAGAGCTCTGATACCACTAAATTGTGACAATCTACTTGCGAAAATGAGATCAACGAATGCGGAAGTGAATTATTAGCAGTGGAATTACTTAAAATCACTAAAATTACAAATTTTTGTAAAAAGATCCACCACTATAAAACTCTTTCATAAAGAAACAAGTAAGTTATTTACAAGCTGATACATCAGTACATCTCTGTATTATCTCATCTTGAGAGTCATAACACTGACTGCCCTATTAAACTGTACATGAGTAGTATACAAAAATCTCGAGGCATTAAGCCAAAAATCTAAGATCTATATTAAACCATCTACTGACTCCTAGGACCTACGAGTACAGAGACGACACATAGGACTCTCTATATACAAGACCTAGCAGACAATGTCTCCACCTGAAGATCACTGCTGTCCTTGTTGTTGTTGCTGTTGCAGTTGCTGCTCACCCACTGATGGATTTCTTCTTCCTCAACGTCTACCTAAGAAGTTGAATCCCACAGGGGTGAGATGAGGCAATTGAATATTGTCCCAGTGAGAGTTATAACTCTTCGCTAGAAGCATTGTTATCACAAATAATAGAATGATACTGAGCAGTAGGATTATAACTATTCAACAACAGGTAATTCATTAAATAACAAAATAAGCAGTGTTCTTTATGCAATCATTTCAATTATAACTTGATCGAATTAAGTCATTTAATTCATAAGGAATATGAAGAAAATGTATATTATTTGTCTGACTAGGACTTAATAAACAATGTATCATCAATCATTGTTTCTCATAATTCAACCTAAGCAATTATGCTACACGGCTGATTACATTTTACAAACATACTTATGCCCTGAGGAGATGAGGTATACCACTCATACTCCAACAGACCATTGCGAAATCGAAATCGGAACCATACATAGGTCATCAGAAGAGCCAGATTTCTATGAGCTCATCATCCTCAGTCAGTGTGAGGAAAAACATGCAGGACATCTCGTGTCTCTACCATAATAGCTTTCTAGGGTATTCTGGCAACTTCACTATTAGAGTTATAGTGGCATGCTGTACACTCTTCGCCATCGAGGGATTTCTTGCTTATCTAACATCGATGCGATATTAACATCATCATCGGGAGATTAGTGATACACCATCCCGAAATATACATATAATGAAGGATTGAGAGATTAAATGTTCATCTCACATCAATTCCCCCATTGGGACGTAAGGATATTCACGTCCATAACCCCCACATACTCAAAAGTATGCTCTCTAGGAGTTCCCTTAGGAAAACCTGTTTCACCATCATCTACCTTCTGACGATGATGGATCTATGGTCATGGCTCTACATGATATCATTTCACTTGATTAATTAAGTACCTTACAACATTCTTTTAGCATCAGGCATGTTTTCACACATGAATCATTATAATAGTTTCTATAAAGGAAGAGTAGTATTTTATCAAGTTCATTTCACAACTTTATCAATCATTGGGATCTCAATCCCCCTATCAGTTCATCATTATGATTCAAGAATATGGGTGTTCAAACCCTTAAATCATCAAAACACTTGTTACCAAGTAACACATTGCCATCAAGTCATTTAACAGTATAAACATGATAGTAGCAATGCAGATATTTCACATGGCTCATATAGTCTATCAATCTCTTTTGTTACCTCTCACTAGGCAACATAGTATATCATTGCTTTCAACGCTTATAAAGTTCTTTCAATGAATATGGCACCATAGCTCTTACCTGGCTATGCTCACTATTTCATAAAAACCTACATGATTAATACAAATGATAACAAGCAAATCTATTTCAGATCAACATAATGAAAAACATTAATAACATCACTATTTAAGGGTTGCACCACTATGCCCTTACTAGGGTTAGGGTTTTTCCCTTTTTAATTCAATTAGGGTTAACCAACCCCCTTAGCTCAATAGGAATAGTGATTCCTCCTTTCATTTTTTTTAATCATAGAGCTTCATGCTATAAAGCATAACCTAGAATTAGGGTTTCACACTTTAATTTACCTTATTTAGAATTAGGGTTTATTATACACATTGCATCACCCTTGATTAAGGTTCATATTCATCATAACCTGAATTAGGGTTTACTATTCACATTATTTCACCCTAGGTTAGGGTTTATCATGTCATCATTATGAATTAAGTATACATCATCATCATGCATTAGGAATACTTCCATTATTACCCTCAATTAGAGTTAAGATTCATTAACCATTATAATTAGGGTTTCATGATCCCACTATGAAGGATCATACCCTAAATAGATATTCATTCATATTGGAAGTCCAATACTTGATTAACATTCATAAAAGGAGTCTTATCTCTCTCATCCTCTATAGGATAATGTTTACTTCAGCCTTGATTAGGTTAAGTAACTCAATCATGAAAGAGAATTGACTTCATGGTTTATATCATTACCATTGTAAACATTAGAGCTTAATTACTTCATGGGTTTCAAACACACTACCCCTTAAGGTACAAGTACCATGATCACCTTTGATTACATCATGTATTAATTAACTAATCACTTTGTCCTTTAATCACTATAAGTACCCATGAGGTTTAGATTAAACATCCACCAAAAGATCCTTGCCATTAAGGCCCCAAACGATCTTGACTAACTTAGACCTCAAACGGTCTTGCATACATAACCTCCAAATGGTCTAAGACCGTTTGTACCTTCATGCAGCCTTGGTATACCCTTGAGACCATTCGGTAAAGTAGCACACTCAAGACCGTTTGCTAAAGTAGGAGGTGAAGACCGTTTGCCCAAGTTTGACTTTTGAAACCGCATGGACACAATCGGTTTTGAAACCGCATGAACCCTAAACGGTTTGGGATCATTTAGTCCCAAACTGTCTTGAGACCGTTTGGTCCCAAATGGTCTTGAGACCGTTTGGTCCAAACCCCCTCAAAACCGCATGGACCAAGTATGGTCTCAACAAGTCAAATTGAATTAGGGTTTCCATTGTTGGTTCCTTCAACAGTTGTTTATATGTATTCAATCCTCAATTGGACCAATCACCATCATTCAATTGAGTTAATTAGGTCAACCTTCAACTGATTTGACCATCAATTGACCCTCAATTGATCATCAATTAGGGCTTGAATCAATTGAGTTAGGGTTTGGAATCGATGACCCTTCAACATTAATCAATGTGAGTCTAATTGATTTGAAACCATTGAACCATCATCCAATTTGGACATGACCTGACCCCAAACGGTCTTGGGATCATTTGGATGCCCTCTAAATGGTCTTGAGACCGTTTTCCCAAGCCAACACCAAAAACTAAGTCAACCAATTTAGGGTTTGGTCCATTGGATCGATCACCATATCAACAAATGATTGTAGTTCAACTTAGAACCTTTGGATCTTCAATTGGTCATCTATACTTAACCCTAGACCTCCAAACGGTCTTGGGTGATCACCAAACGGTCTTGGGTGATCACCAAACGGTCTTGAGACCGCTTGGGTGATCCCCAAATGGTTTTGAAACCGTTTGGGTCACTCAACCCAAACTTCAACCTTGTTCAATTATCAAATCAACAATTAACCCGATTAGGGTTTTGATGATTGTTGGACCTTTAATTGGTGAACCACTTGAAGTTAATTGATAATTATTAATAGGTGATTAGTATACATTATTCCCAACAGACCTCCAAATAGTCAACTCTTGGTCAACACCACCAAATGATCTTGTACCGTTTTCTTCTATGCGGTTTGGATGAAACCGTTTGCAATCAAACGGTTTGAAACCGTTTGCTCCCAAACGGTTTGGGAAACCATTTGAGCACAAATGCAAACTGTGTGCTAAAGTGATTTTCTTTGGATAATCATCAAAGCTAACATCATCATCTTCTTCCTACGAGCAATGAAGAACTGTTGCTATTCTTTACGGAAGTTATAGCAATTAACCAAAAGAATACCAAAGAAGAAAATAGCCAACAATTATTAGAGAGATTGATGCATTAGCAATGCTTAAGGGTTAGAGTTATAAAACCCGCCTCTAGAACTGATACAGAGCTCCAAGATCCACAGATTTAATGGTGTTTTGAGCTCCAACAGTTGTCCAAGGTTCGTTCTTCAATCTTTGGATGAACAAGATGGCTAGAAAAGGAAATTGTGTGAAGAAAACCATGAATCTAACCTTATTTTATGGTTTCCACCATGAATTCGAGGTAGGAGATGATCAAAACTTACCAAGATAGTTTGGTCATTCTTCCTATGGTCTAGAGCTCTCCCTTGGTCGGCCAAAGCAAGGTGATAAGGAAAAGAAACTAAGGAACGATCCTTTTGTGTTTTGGAAAAAAAGATACATATATATATTTATGGGTTTTCAAGGAAAATGGAAAAAGAGGATTATTTCCTTTTATCTCCCAACTAATTTCCACCAAATCTTCCTCCATTCTTTGGGTACGTGGCCACCATATAAAACCTTGCAAGACTGCTCCATTATCCAAGAATAATGGAAAAGAAACTAAACACCTTAAAAAGTTGTGTTAATATCCTTCATTTAGTGGATATTGCTTTATATTATATTATTAGTGTGAGTAGCTTCCACTCAAACAAGATATTTTTGGTGCCCAAGCATGTCACAAGCTTTTCCAAACTATTTCAAACACATCCTTCAACTTTTGGTTGAAGGGATCCTTAATTAATATATTTCCCTTTTACATTAAGTTATATTAAAGAGCCATTTATACTTAAATCTTGATTACTTTAATGTCAAGATTCTTTCTCCTCCATAATAATTCAAATGAGGAGCCCTTATCATTTTATTTTCTCTAATTAATGCCAAGAAACATGAGAGACCCTATATAGGTGTTATCTTGCATATTGAACCCTAAGTTTTGGGTAAATTGCACATTACACCAAAACTAGGTTTTAATGCACAAGGATTGTTCTACAAGCTATATCTTGGTGTCCAAGCTTGTGGAATCCATACCACCACATCATATACATTCTTATGATGTCTCAGCATCAGAGGAACATCTTATCATATAAAAATTCCAAGTTAACCCCTCAACTTGGGTAATTTTCACTTTAGTCCAAAAATAACAAAACCACGTTTCAACATTGTTCAGATTGGACTGAAATTTGAAATATAAGTTCCTCAAAAGCACTAATTACATTCCAAAAGATAAGGGCAAGTATCTAATCAAATTTATTAGGCAAAACACCTAGGGTTAGTACATAACCCAGGTCAGGGATGTTACAAATTATCCACCCCTTACAAGGATTTTGTCCCCGAAATCATTACAAAAACATATTAAGAGAAAAGAGCATGGTATGTCCTCCTCATCTCTTCCTCTAGTTCCCATGTAGATTCTTCAACTCCATGGTGATTCCTGAGGAATTTCACAAGACTTATGTCTTTCTTTTTCAACTTTTTAATTCTTCTGTCAAGGATCAACACATGTCCTTCTATATAAGATATATCATCATTCAATTCTACTTCCATAGGTTGCAGAATTGATTCTATTTTAGGATGACATTTCCTTAACATGGAAATGTGGAACACAGGGTGTAACTTTTGCAACTTTGGTGGTAACTCTAGCTTATAAGATACCTTTCCAATTCGTTCAATGATTGGATAAGGCCCCATAAACCTAGGAGCTAACTTTCCTTTCCTTCCAAATCTAAGAACTCCCTTCTAAGGTGAGACCTTGAGGTATACTCTATCTCCAACCTGGAATTCTAAAGGTCTACAATGCTTATCAACATAAGATTTCTGCCTATCTTGTGCAGTCTTTAACTGTTGTTGTATTATTTTAATCTTTTCAATTGTCTGCTGTATAAGATGAGGACCTAAAAGTTGATATTCACCAGTTTCATACCAACATAGGGGAGATCTACAACGTTTGCCATACAAAGCTTCATAAGGTGCCATATCAATGCTATGTTGATAGCTATTATTATAGGCAAACTCTATCAAACTTAGGTGCAAATCCCAACTTTCTGTAAATTGAAGGGCACATGCCCTAAGCAAGTCCTGTAAGGTTTGTATAGTCCTTTCTAACTGCCCATCAGTCTGAGGATGAAAGGCTGTACTAAACCTTAACTGTGTGCCTAAGTCTTTATGAATTCGCTCCCAAAAACAACTTGTAAACTGGGGATCTCTGTCAGAAATAATGGTAACTGGGACCCCATGCAGCCGCACTATCTCATCTACATACAACTGTGCCAGCTTCTCAGTAGAATAGGTTGTTTTGACAGGAAAGAAATGTGCTATCTTAGTCAACCTATCAACTATTACCCATATGGAATCATGACCTTTGGCTGTTCTGGGTAAACCAACCACAAAGTCCATGGTTACATGATCCCACTTCCATTGTGGTATAGGTAAAGGCTGCATTATTCCTGTAGGCTTCTGATGTTCAACTTTAACTTACTGACACACATGACACCACATAATGAACTCAACAACGTCCTTCTTCAAACCATGCCACCAATACATATCTTTCAAGTTACGATACATCTTGGTGCTTCCTGGATGCATAGCATACATCGAAGAATGAGCTTCTTCCAGGACTAACTTTCTTAAGTTATCCACATCAAGCACTATCATTCTACCATGATAACAGGCTACCTGATCATCTGAGTCATGGAAACCTTCTTGTTTCTCACTACCATACTCTGATCTAATCTGCTGAACTACAACATCAGCTTGCAGTACCTCCTTAACCTGTTGTCTTAGAGTAGATTTTATATGCATCTCAACTAGCAGTCCAGATAACAACGATACTTTTAACTGTACATTATCTTGTCTTAAAGAGATAAGCATATCTCTCCTAGAACACACCAAAGAATTTAGTTGTGCTCTGTCTAAGGCTAGTGTTGCTGATTTCCTACTCAAAGCATCATCAACTACATTGGCTTTCCCTGGATGGTAATCAATTGTACAATCATAGTCCTTGATTAACTCCATCCAGCAGTGTTGCCTCATGTTAAGCTCATGCTGAGAAAAGATATACTTTAGGTTCTTATGGTCTGCGAAAATCAGGAATGTTTCTCCATAGAGGTAATGTCTCCAGATCTTCAAGGCATAAACTACAACAGCTAGTTCTAGATCGTGTGTCAGATAATTTTCCTCATGTTTCTTAAGCTGTCGAGAAGCAAAAGAAGTCACTTGTTTATCCTGCATTAACACACATCCTAGTCCATTATTAGAGGCATCACAGAAAACTATATATCCTTTCCCTTACTCAGGTAACACAAGTACATGTGCACTTGTCAACCTTTCCTTCAACAACTGAAACGATTGTTGACACTTGTCACTCCATGTAAAAGGAACATCCTTCCTGGTCAACTTAGTCAAGGGTAAAGATATGGAACTAAAGTTCTTAATGAACCTCCTATAATATCCTGCCAACCCTAAGAAACTTCGAATCTCCATCGGAGTCTTTGGCTGCTCCCATTGCAGGACATATTCTATCTTTTTAGGGTCAACACGAATGCCTGAGCCAGATATTATGTGTCCAAGAAAAGAAACTTCTGGTAACCATAACTCACACTTACTAAACTTAGCATATAATTTATACTCTTTTAGCAAAGTTAGAGCCTGACGAAGATGCTGCTCATGCTGCTGAGCATCTCTACTATAGATTAGGATGTCATCTATGAAGACAACAACACACTGATTTAGAAAAGGTCATAAGATTCTATTCATGAGTTCCATAAATGCAGCTGGTGCATTAGTTAGTCCAAATGACATAACTGTGAACTCATAGTGACCATACCTTGTTCTGAAAGTAGACTTAGGTATGTCACCCTCCTTAATACGTAGATGGTGATATCCCGACCTCAGATCTATCTTTGAGAAGACTGTTGCACCACGCAACTGGTCAAAGAGACCATCAATCCTCGGCAAAGGATACTTATTCTTTATTGTTACTTTATTTAACTGTCTATAATCAATGCACAATTGCATTGACCCATCTTTCTTTTTAACAAAGAGGACCAGAGCACCCCAAGGTGAAGTACTCAGTCGGATAAAACCCTTCTCAAGCAACTCTTGTAGCTGCTTCTTGAGTTCTGCCATCTCAGCAGGCGCCATCCTATACGGTGTTTGTGCTATCAGTTGCATGTCCAGGATTAGATTAATCTCAAAATCAATCTCTCGGGGCGGAGGAACACTTGGAAGTTCTTCAGGGAATACATCTTCAAATTCCCTGACTACAAGAACTTCAGCAGGATTAGAACTCTCCATGGTGGTATCTACTAAATGGGCCAAGAATGCATAACATCCTTGCCTCATCAACTTCTCAGCAACCATAGCTGACACAAGACAGGTCGGAAGAATCTTTCTCTCCTTGAAAGATCCTTGAGTCACTATCATCTGTGAACACAGATTGCTTGGACTCACAATCCAAGACAACCTTATACCATTCTAAGGCATGCATCCCAAAGATTACATCGAATCCATGCATCTCAAGTGGTATAAGATCCACTTGAATGTGATGTTCAGAAAAGGAGAGAATGTAGGGAGAACACACTACCCACAACACATCAGATCCCATCAAAGGAGTCTCCAACTTCAAACTCTCTGCCCTATGACTAACCGTCATATTGCAGTCAAGAATCACCCTTCGAGTGATAAAGGAGTGCGTAGCACCCAGATCAATTAAAATAGATACGACGTGAGATGTAGACATATCTAAATAAAACAATTTCATCTGACCTACCACAACTCGAGGGTTGATCACTGCATCAGGTGGATTCATCACGTAGAATCTCGCCGTTGCCTGTGGTTGATTTAGCGCTTGATGACTAGGTGTCGATGATCCAGCTTGGGACGCTTGTCCACATTCTATAGCTCCTCCTGGAAACTATCTCCTTTGAGATCCTTGCTAACTCTGTCTTTGGGGTTGAGTCACACTTGCCTCTCGGTCTCTGCAATCCTTCATCAGATGTCCCACCTTTCCACATATATAACAGCTTCTAACCCCTTGCTATGGTCTAGTTGGTCCTGTAACTGACACAGATGCTGAGCTACGAGCTCCTTCTGGTGGTAGACTTCGTCCTCTACCCCTATTTGATGTCCACTGCGTCTGGGTACTGAATCTAGGTGGTGGTGTAGGCACAGAAAAACTTGGTCTCTTGAAACCTTTGGATGAGGATCCTTGAAACTGGGGGTACATCTTCTTTTTCTTGGTCTGTCGCTTCTCTGTCACAAACCTCTCTATTCTTTTGGCAGACTCCACAAATGTAGAAAACCTTTCCCTATTCTCTAGTGCAGACACAGGGGTGGTCAACTCAGTGTTTAATCCTTTCTCAAAACGCCTAATCCTTTCTTCATCTGTAGCTACCATATGCGGACAGAACCGTAAAAGCTCCATGAACTTAGCCTCGTATTCGCTAATGTTCATTGATCCTTATCTTAATCTCTCAAACTGAGAGCTTTTCTCATCTAGGAACATCTTAGGAAAGTATCCGTTGACAAATTCTCATCAAAATACTTCCCATTAAATCTCCACACCTAGCCTTTTCCCCTCCTCTATGATCCACCAGTGACCAACACTCCCCTTGAGAAGATACACAGCATGTCTAACCTTCTCAGGTTCAGGGATGTTTAGGATTCTAAAGGCCTTCTCTAGTTCAGTTAGCCACATATTAGCATCTGCTGGGTCAGCTGTTCTAGCATATTCTGTGGCCCCAACCCGGCGTAGTCGTTCAAACGTCTTGCCGGATCCTTCTCCTTCTGGATGGGTAGGTGCCCTAGGTACATGTATAGGCATCCTATCAGTCATGTGTGTCATGGCAGTCATGAACTTCCTGAACATGGCTTGGAAGGCTGGGTTCCCCATGTCAACTGGGTTGAACTGAGGCGGTTCAGGTACATGTTCCTCCCTTTCTTGGGTTCTTGCACCTCCTCCAGGTGCAGCGGCACTACTCTCAGCAACATGTTCCTTGTGTGATCCAAACATCTTTAGTTTTCTCTTCTCCTCCTATATGAGTAGAAGACACTATCAGATATACTGGAAGACACTAGAACATACTCAAAAACCTTAGTCCTATGTCTCTGTAGACTTAGTGAACCTATAGCTCTCATACCACTAAATTGTGATGATCTACTTGCGAAAACGAGATCAACGAATGCGGAAGCAAATTATTAGTAGCGGAATTACTTAAAATCACTAAAAATTAAAACTTTTTGTAAAAAGATCCACCACAATAAAACTCTTTCATAAAGAAACAAGTAAGTTATTTACAAGCTGATTCATCAGTACATCTCTGTATCATCTCATCTCAAGAGTCATAACATTGACTACCCTGTTAAACTGTGCATGAGTAGTATACAAAAATCTCAAGGCATTAAGCCGAAAATCTCATATCTATATTAAACCATCTACTGACTCCTAGGACCTGAGAGTACAAAGACGACACATATGACTCTCTATATACAAGACCTACCAGACACTGTCTCCACTTGAAGATCACTACTGTCCTTGTTGTTGCTGCTCACCCACTGATGGATTTCTTCTTCCTCGGCGTCTACCTAAAAAGTTGAATCCCACGAGGGTGAGTCAATTGAATATTGTCCCAACGAGAGTTATAACTCTTCGCTAGAAGCATTGTTATCACAAATAATAGAATGATACTGAGCAGTAGGATTATAACTATTCAACAACAGGTAATTCATTAAATAACTAAATAAGTAGTGTTCTTTATGCAATCATTTCAATTATAACTTGATCGAATAGTAAGTCATTTAATTCATAAGGAATATGAATAACATGTATATTATTTGTATGACTAGGACTTAATAAATAATGTATCATCAATCATTGTTTCTCATAGTTCAACCTAAGCAATTATGTTACACAGCTGATTACATTTTATAAACGTACTTATGCCCCGAGGAGATGAGGTATACCACTCATAATCCAACCGACCATTGCGAAATCAAAATCGGTACCATACATAGGTCATCAGAAGAGCCGGATTTCTATGACCTCATCATCCTCAGTCAGTGTGAGGAAAAACATGCAGGACATCTCGTGTCTCTGCCATAATAGCTTTCTAGGGTTTTCTAGAAACTTCACTATTAGAGGTATAGTGGCATGCTGTACTCTCTTCGCCATCGAGGGATCTTGCTTATCTCACATCGATGCGATATTAACATCATCATCGGGAGCTTAGTGATACACCATCCCGACATATACATATAATGAAGGATTGAGAGATTAAATGTTCATCTCACATCAATTCCCCCATTGGGACGTAAGGATATTCGCGTCCATAACCCCCACATACTCAAAAGTATGCTCTCCAGGAGTTTCCCTAGGAAAACCTGTTTCACCATCATCTAGCTTCTGACGATGATGGATCTATGGTCAGGGATCTACATGATATCATTTCACTTGATTAATTAAGTACCTTACAACATTCTTTTAGCATCAGGCATGTTTTCAAACATGAATCATTATAACAGTTGCTATAAAGGAAGAGTACTATTTTATCAAGTTCATTTCATAGCTTTATCAATCATTGGGATCTCAATCCCCCTATCATTTCATCATTATGATTCAAGAATATAGGTGTTCAAGCCCTTAAATCATCAAAACACTTGTTACCAAGTAGCACATTGCCATCAAGTCATTTAACAATATAAACATGATAGTAGCAATGCAGATATTTCACATGGCTCATATAGTCTATCAATCTCTTTTGTTACCTCTCACTAGGCAACATAGCATATCATTGCTTTCAAAGCTTATAAAGTTCTTTCAATGAATATGGCACCATAGCTCTTACCTGGCTATGCTCACTATTTCATAAAAACCTGCATGATCAATACAAATGATAACATGCATATCTATTTCAGATCAACATAATGAAAAACATTAATAACATCACTATTTAAGGGTTGCACCACTATGCCCTTACGAGGGTTAGGGTTTTTCCCCTTTTCATTCAATTTGGGTTAACCAACCCCCTTAGCTCAATAGGAATAGTGATTCCTCATTTCATTTTTTTAATCATAGAGATTCATGCTATAAAGCATAACCCATAATTAGGGTTTCACACTTTAATTTACCTTATTTATAATTAGGGTTTATTATACACATTACATCACCCTTGATTAAGGTTCATATTCATCACAACCTGAATTAGGGTTTACTATTCACATTACTTCACCCTAGGTTAGGGTTTATCATGTCATCATTATGAATTAAGATTACATCATCATCATGCATTAGGAATACTTCCATTATTACCCTCAATTATAGTTAAGATTCATTAACCATTATAATTAGGGTTTCATGATCTCACTATGAAGGATCATACCCTAAATAGATATTCATTCATATTGGAAGTCCAATATTTGATTAACATTCATAAAACGAGTCTTCTCTCTCTCATCCTCTATAGGATAATGTTTACTTCAGCCTTGATTAGGTTAAGTAACTCAATCATGAAAGAGAATTGACTTCATGGTTTATATCATTACCATTGTAATCATTAGATCTTAATTACTTCATGGGTTTCAAACACACTACCCCTTAAGGTACAAGTACCATGATCACCTTTGATTACATCATGTATTAATTAACTAATCACTTTGTCCTTTAATCACTTTAAGTACCCATGAGGTTTAGATTAAACATCCACCAATAGACCTTGGCCATTAAGGCCCCAAATGATCTTGATGAACTTAGACCTGAAACGGTCTTGGATACATAACCTCCAAACGGTCTAAGACCATTTGGACCTTCATGCGACCTTGGTCTACCCTTGAGACCATTTGGTAAAGTAGTACACTCAAGACCGTTTGCCCAAGTTTGACTTTTGAAACCGCATGGACACAATCGGTTTTGAAACCGCATGAACCCTAAATGGTTTGGAATCATTTGGTCCCAAACGGTCTTAAGACTGTTTGGTCCAAACCCCCTCAAAACCGCATGGACCAAGTATGGTCTCAACAAGTCAAATTGAATTAGGGTTTCCATTGTTGGTTCCTTCAACAGTTGTTTATATGTATTCAATCATCAATTGGACCTATCACCATCATTCAATTGAGTTAATTAGGTCAACCTTCAACTGATTTGACCCTCAATTGATCATCAAATAGGGCTTGAATCAATTGAATTAGGGTTTAGAATCGATGACCCTTCAACATTAATCAATGTGAGTCTAATTGATTTGAAACCATTGAACCATCATCCAATTTGGACATGACCTGACCCCAAATGGTCTTGGGATAGCTTGGATGTCCTCCAAACAGTTTTGAGACCATTTTCCCTAGTCAACACCAAAAACTAAGTCAACCAATTTAGGGTTTGGTCCATTGGATCGATCACCATATCAACAAATGATTGTACTTCAACTTAGAACCTTTGGATCTTCAATTGGTCAACTATACTTAACCCTAGACCTACAAATGGTCTTGGGTGATCACCAAACGGTCTTGAGACCGTTTGGGTGATCCCCAATCGGTTTTGAAACTATTTTGGTCACTCAACCCAGACTTCAACCTTGTTCAATTATCAAATCAGCAATTAACCCAATTAGGGTTTTGATGATTGTTGGACCTTTAATTGGTGAACCACTTGAAGTTAATTGATAATTATTAATAGGTGATTAGTCTACATTATTCCCAACAGACCTCCAAATGGTCAACTCTTGGTCAACGCCCCAAATGGTCTTGGACCGTTTGCTTCTATGCGGTTTGGATGAAACCGTTTGCTCCCAAACGGTTCGGGAAACCGTTTGAGCACAAAGGCAAACCGTTTGCTAAAGTGATTTTCTTTGGATAATCATCAAAGTTAACGTCATCATCTTCTTCCTACGAGCAACCAAGAACTATTGCTGTTCTTTATGGAAGTTATAGCAATTAACCAAAAGAATACCAAAGAATAAAATAGCCAACGATTATTAGAGAGATGAATGCATTAGCAATGCTTAAGGGTTAGAGTTATAAAACCCGCCTCTAGAACTGATCCAGAGCTCCAAGCTCCGCAACTTTAATGGTGGATTGAGCTCCAGCAGTTGTCCAAGGTTCGTTCTTCAATCTTTGGATGAACAAGATGGCTAGAAAAGGAAATCGTGTGAAGAAAACCATGAATCTAACCTTGTTTTATGGTTTCCACCATGAATTTGAGGTAGGAGATGATCAAAACTTAACAAGCTAGTTTGGTCGTTCTTCCTCTGGTCTAGATATCTCCCTTGGTTGGCCAAAGCAAGGTGATAAGGAAAAGAAACTAAGGAACAATCCTTTGGTGTTTTGAAAAAAAAGATATATATATATATATATATATATATATATTTATGGGTTTTCAAGGAAAATGGAAAAAAGAGGATTATTTCCTTTTATCTCCCAACTAATTTCCACCAAATCTTACTCCATTCTTTGGGTAAGTGGCCACCATATAAAACCTTGCAAGACTTCTCCATTATCCAAGAATAATGGAAAAGAAACTAAACACCTTAAAAAGTTGTGTTAATATCCATCATTGAGTGGATATTGCTTTATATTATATTATTAGTGTGAGTAGCTTCCACTCAAACAAGATATTTTGGGTTCCCAATCATGGCACAAGCTTGTCCAAACTATTGCAAACACATCCTTCAAAGTTTGGTTGAAGGGCTCCTTAATTAATATATTTCCCTTTTACATTAAGTTATATTAAAGAGCCATTTATACTTAAATCTTGATTACTTTAATGTCAAGATTATTTCTCCTCCATGATAATTCAAATGAGGTGCCCTTCTCATTTTCTTTGCTCTAATTAATGACAAGAAACATGAGAGACCCTCTAGAGGTGTTATCTTGCATATTGAACCCTAAGTTTTTGGTAAATTGTACATTACACCAAAACTAGGTTTTAATGCACAAGGATTGTTCTACAAGCTATATGTTGGTGTCCAAGCTTGTGGAATCCATACAACCACATCATATACATTCTTATGATGTCTCAGCATCATAGGAACATATTATCATATACAAATTGCAAGTTAACCCCTCAACTTGGGTAATTTGCACTTTAGTCCAAAAGTAACAAAACCATGTTTCAACATTGTTCAGAAAGGACTAAAATTTGAAATATAAGTTCCTCAAAAACACTAATTACATTCCAAAAGATAAGGGCAAGTATCTAATCAACTTTATTAGGAAAAACACCTAGGGTTAGTACATAACCCAGGCCAGGGATGTTACCCATATTATATATGTGGTGATTGGATAAAGTATATGTATTTATACAAACTCCCTCAAATAAAATATTAAGTCTTAGATGCTTTCCAAATGTGGCACACATGCAAGCTTGATCGACCAAGCATAGGTGATGCCAAAGCGTGGTACACCATCTATCTTGTAGAAGTGTGATGGTAATGATGTAGGTGACGCCAAAGAGGGGTACATTGTTATCATGTCAACTTTTGGGTTAGGCTTGACTGGTGATTCTCAGAGCATCTTGGCCTAGAAGCATGCAGATGATCATGGAAAGGAGTTGTGCTTATCATCTATCTAAGAGTTGCATATGATGCAATTGGCATTATGGCCTACCTAAATAGTCAAGTTGTGGGCAATAAGCCAAAGCTGACTCATGTGGTATCACAAGATCCCATGTCTTGTTTTTGTGGATATCCTTCATTTCTTATATCATGGAATCTTTCCATGTAGGATGACATAGAGAATCTACTGGACACTTAGGAACATAACGATGTAGCAAAGGATGAGGCAGAACAAGAAAGAGGTACTAGACAAAAAGTGTAAGATATGGGATGTTTGATAGTGCATTACTGTATACCTTTGTGTAGTGCCACTAGTAGATTGGATTGGTCCAAAAATATCAATGATGGCGACTCATGTTCCATGCATCGGTTTAAGGATGATTATGGTGGTAAAGGTGGTGTTTATGGTATTAATGGATCAGGCATCGAGACCACGATATCAATATGATCTATGGGGAGTGAGGATGATGAAAATAACATGCCATCCTCATGAAAGGTGACATTTGTAGAGATGTTGACTTTTACAAAGTTAGGGTCAAGAAACTTGTACCCTTTTTGAGAAAATGGATAATCGGTAAACATTGTTTGAATAGACCGGGGGAAAGCTTATCAGTCTTGGGATCAACATTATGAATGAAGGTGAGACAAACAAAAACCCAAGGCAATAGTGTAAATAGTTTTGGTTGAGGGTAAACAATGGAAAAAGGAGTGCGCTTCCGGAGAACAGAGGAATGTTGGCTATTGATAAGAAAGCAAGCAGTGAGGACAACATAAGACCAAAAATGGTTAGGCAAGTAGGCATGAGTGAGAAGAGAGCATATAATGTCAAGTAGAAGACAATTCTTTTATGCTGAATGATGTCATTTTTTTGTGTGGAGAGTATGAGCATGAGAATTGATGAATCATTCCTACGTTAGGTCAAAAAGAGGCAAAATGGGTCTGGTCCACAATGATAGTGGAGTGAGGGAAAAAATGAGTCGATGTGGTTAGAAGATGGGGCATACAGGTCATATGATGTGATGGACCTAAATCCACAATCTGGTTAGAACTGGAGGCAAGCATGGATGCACCAAAGTTTCCTTGAGGAGCATTGCCTAGGTGGGAAGAAGAATCGACAATTGATAAATCACTGACTTTCCAATTATAGGAGTCATATCCGGTCATGTTGTTGTGGAGGGAAGAATCCCTATAATATTGTGCATCTTGGCAAAGGTGTTCATACTACTCTTGTAATAGTGAGACATGAGAAGTTTGAGAAGATGCATGTGGTGGAGGAGATACACAACTAGTTGGAGGGGAAGATGCTTGACCGGTGTGGGCATGTGCTTGGTGACATGGGTACAAGCCCTGCCACATCCTCTCTCATAGTGTTGTAGATAACCATGCTTTAAGTAGAAAAAGTGTTCACTTTGGCCCTACTTCTCACAATGAGTTAACTTTTGGCATTGGCCTCATCCACAACCATGACCTTTGGCTATTCCAACCATTGCTGGTGAAAGGTCAGATGCACCAATGGGAGAAATCTGAGAATCAAACATCTCATATTGGGCCACGTCTGCATATTCTCGGTCCATAGATGGAAGGGTTTCACAAACCAGATTGAGTTGTCAAACAACAACAAAATGAGGATGAATCTGATGAATGCATATTTATTCATTTTATTGCATCTTTTAGACATTACTTAGGAGCATTTGTTGACTATTCCCTAGATTGAGAATTAATTATCTTAGTTTGGCTTTCTCTAGTAAATTAGAGTTTTTATTATATTTGCCTAGATTTTGTAAGAAAATGGATCAATTACTCCAAAACCCAAAAAGCTAAGGATTAGAGGCTTCAGTTGCACATTCAACATCCTAGAATTTTGCAGTCAGTTGAATGACATGCCAACTTGGTCGGCTCACATATGAGATATCAACTTCCTAGAATTCCATCCGTTTGATTGGTAACCCAATTGACCAAATGAAACTGAATCAAGAAGGCTCATTATCATAGACAAATCGAACAAATCACCTCAAATCAATCAACTAGCCTACCTCTAGGCCGAACCATCAATTTAACCTATCGACTGGTTGATACCCAATTGGTTGACTGCCCAACATAAAATCTACGTATCTACTCAATGCCAACCAACCGATTGGGCTTCCAGTCAACCAAGTGGCATCACATACCAAGTCTTCTATTGGAGATTTAAAAGAAGGGTCTCAACTCGCTTGTCACCTACAAGTGTACGGGGTCAATTGTAGTCGAGTGTCGAACTCAGGGAGCTAGGTCAATCAGGCGCAAAATCATTAACTTTCATTAATCTAGGTCAAATTGCAAAAGTTGAGTTGATTACAAATAACTAAAAGGCAAGTAACAATAAAGAGATTGGGTTTAGTTCAAATCATAAATTGGAGAATCCTAGATATGGGATTTCACTACCACACCATCACATCATGCATAACTATGAAATTAAAACATGTAGTCAATTTTGCAAGGAGATTGTCATCATCTTGCACCTCTCAGTGGCATGAGATTGTTCTCTTCATAGCATAACACTCCCATGTTTATGCTAGATTCGAACACAATATAAAGCCCTCAACATACTCTAACCATTCCCATGGTTAAGAGCATATTGCCACGAATCCTACTCCCTACTTCCTCATATATTCTCCCAAATAATACAAGAAAGCATAAAACATGTATAAAAGGTGGCCAGCCAAACATACAAGCAACAAATCACCGTAGGCATCCATGGAGAAGAAAATTAACTAACATAAGATATAAATTTCGAGTTTACATAAGTAATGTCATGGGAGATACTCTCCCATACCCAAGAAAAGAGTTCTACTCATCCATAATGGAGATGCACAAAGACATGCAAAATTTTCAGAGTTTTTCATGGTTAAGAGAAGAAAAAGCTAAAGGAACCAAAAGTGTAGCCAAGGAGAAGTAGAACTCCAGATAGAGGATGATATTCCACCCTTGAAGTTTCTCCAAGTCAGACAATCCTCCTTCCCAAGAAGCTTACATGAGAAGAACAACTCTACTACACCTTTGGAGAAGAAATGGAGAAGAAATGAAGTAGAATGGAGGCTCTATCCCAAGAAAAACTCTTCTTCCACTCCAAAATTTCCTTCCTCTCCTCTGGAACTTCTCTTGGACAAAGAGTTCTTGCAAATTATGAGTGATAACCACCCAAAAGGTTGTATTCCTAATTTAAAATGAGGGGCGGTTGCTGTTTATTTTTCCAAAAACTAATAACGACACAACATGTTCTTGAGGGGACACACCGTGTCTCTTCATGTAACTTGTCGACTAACTGCTATTGCATGAGAAATACACAATGTGTTCTGTTAGAGACACACCATATATCTGTCACTGGAGTTGATCTGGGCATAAGGCACACGGCGTGTTCAAATAAGTACACGCCCATGTGCATTGGCAGCAAATCGAAGTAGGCCTCTGGATTGTAAGGACATGCCGTGTCTTAACAAGGACACAACATGTTGTCTGCTCTGCACTTCGGGCATTGAGGACACTGGAATCTTACATGCCCATGTGTTGAATAACACATGGCGTGTTCTTCATTGAACGAGACTTTCTGGGGAGTTACACATCATGTCTTAAAAAAGACACACCCTGTTGATAACACCTCATTTTATACACTTTTCACATATATTTTATACCTCCCCTAGCATACCTTTTATAGAATTCTCCACTTATTTTAGCGCTTTATGCCATGTATCTCACTTACACACTTTTTTCCTTGGTTGCAGGGTCACATCGAGCCAAGGTCACGATCGACACCTCGACCACGACCCATTCGACCATCAGGGATCACCCCACCGCGGTCGAGGTCTCTGAAATCACCTCAATACCCCGCACCCGCAGCCCCTCACACCTGTGGTTACTCATTCCCCTCACACCCGCGGTCAACACACTCGCGGTGTGCAGCCGCAACTGAGCTTTAGACTGCGGTGTGACCAAAGGGGTGCAACACCCAGACCGTGACTTAGAAGGAGGCTTAACCAACCTCGACCAAGGAGAAGATGGCAACGAAGCATTGACCGAGATCAAGATTTGACTAAGACCAAACCTCGACCATGGTTGAGGAGTTAAGTCGGTGGAGCATGCCTATAAATAGTCCACCTACACATCTTGTCAAATCATTAGATCTGAAAGGATCACAAAGTGCTACCATTTTCCAGACTCATTCCCATCCATCCAATCAGTCTTAGATCTCTAAAGGTAGAAGCTAAGGAGAGAGAAGACTGAAGGCTCCATTTTCTTTGAGAGAAGGAGAACGTCCATGCCATCGACCTCCTAGATATGGATTTGAAGAAGTATTGTGTTGTATTACGTTCTTCTCTCTCTATCTAGATCTATCACTTCCACCTCATAGTACTTCCCTCCTCACTTTGTGGAACTTGATGTATCTATCATTTTGTAATGCCGTTATGCTGCCCATAAACATGTGTGGCTAAATGCTTAACTGAGTTGGGAGTAGCCACTAAGGCTCTCCCAACATGTATATTGTCTCTCCTTTTTGAATATATATATATACTCTCATCAATATTATCTCCATGCACCAGTTTTAATGCTTCACTCGTATGCTTAGCTACCATCTTGTGATGTTTGATCATTGGTACCTTGAAAGAGTAGTATTACTAATATCTTGTGTTATGGAGTAGTATGAATGCATGAAAATGTTGGAATGCTAAAGTTTATGATCATATGTTCTTCCTTATATATTTTGGATAGTCATATCACGAGAGAGGTTGTCCTTGGGCTTAGATCTATCCTCATCTCGAGAGAGAGAGGAATGGACACCTATATGATTGCTTGTAGTATTGATAGGTGTATATGAGAGGGAGAGGTGATGTTTGCATGTTGGTGAGAAGTATTAGTAGGTGAAACCCAATCCAAGTTTCCCTTCCATATCTTGGTTTCCATCTTATTTTGTTACACTTTGTTCTTCTTATTTTTAGTTTATTTCTTTTTTTTTGGTTTGAGTATTATCGTTCCTTTGGGGAACACCCTTTTAAACCATATGTTGTCCGGAGTATATGAGTGTGAGACCCTGTGTATTTAACACATGCTAACCTTGTCCTTGTGGTTTGACCCCGATTACTACATCCAACCCCGTATAATAGTTATGGGGGCTTAAATGTCAGGTTACTATCTTAAGAGTTTGACTACTCTAGATCTGCTCTTTTTTAGACACGCGATTTAGGCCGGTCAACTTTTTGGTGCTGTTGCCAGGGACAAGGCAAAATGACACTATTAAGAACTTGAGTCCACTCACTATACTCCCGTTCCTCAAGCTTAGTAATAAGCTTGGCTGCAAAAAAACCTTAAATCTTCTACTATGCGTTTGCGTAGAATAGTTCATTTTAACATGTCCAATTTACTAACTTGACTGTGTGGTCTATTCAGGGAACCCAGAGGGAAGCAGACTCATTTGAATTGGATCCTTAACCTTGAGTCACCATGCCGCCTTGCGTGGATGGTACTCTTACTGGGGACGAGCAGAATGCAATGATTCAACATGATCCACCACCGCCATGATTAGATGAAGACAGAGATGGCCGTTACTCAGACGGTCGTTAACATGAAGAAGAACGTTGGGATGAAGATCGTTGTGAAGAAGATCAACGTGATGAGGAACGACGCTACCGATGACGAATAAGGCACCATCACAACCATCATGACAATGAACGAGAGCGTGATGGTCGGGACAACAACAACGAGGATGATGAAGAGGGGAAGACTCTTAGAGAACTGGTAGTAACTAGGGCCAATGAATCTAGATGCCCGATCGTCATCCCACACTTCAATGCAACAAACTTTGAGTTGAAACCAACTATCATCTTGATGATCCAGAATAAACATTTCCGTGGGAATTCGAGGAGTGAAAACCCATACCATCACCTTGATGCCTTTAAAAATATCTGTGATATCATCAAGATGAGGGAAGTCCCTCAAGAAGTAATATACTGTAAAGACTTAAACTTCTCTCTTGAAGAAAAGGCTCTATCCTGGTACCTCAATCTTCCCCACCGGTCCATAAATGGATGGAGACCCCTGGCATATGCATTCATTACTAAGTTTTATCCTACCTAGAGGACTATCCGCATAATGCATAAGATCACTTCTTTTGCACAAAAGTCGGGAATGAACTTGCACGAAGCATGGGAATGCTTCCAGAAATACCAGAGGGATTGTTTGCACCATAATTACTGTAAGGGTTTCCTCATGACCACCTTCTATAATGGGCTGACTCCAACTGAGAGGACTTCGTTGAACGCAGCTGCTGGAAGTGACTTCCTTGGAAAGAAACTAAGTAGAACCATGAAGATAATAGACAACATGGCTATGCTGCAAGCATGCATAGACTATGATAGGAATGATAGGGAATCAACAAAGAAAGTAGGGTCTGAAGGACCGTCTATTGAAGCCAAGGGTTTGGAGAGAAGAACAACATAGATTCAAAAAATAGCAACTGATGTCAAACAGTTGAAAGATACTGGAGCCAAGGGCAAGAAGCATATTGAGAAGGTCATGAAGTGTGTTACCTGTGGAGAAGGAGGGCATGGGATCAATAATTGTATCTATACCCAGACTGAGGAAAGTGATGAAAGAAAAAGTGAAGAAGAGATGCAGAACGTATCTTATGTCAACTTCAAGCGACAAGACCACCCTGGGTTTAGTTACGACAACAAAGAAGCTGTAGAGAATGCACATCAGCTGGGTAGTTCATCTAAACCTCCCCCGGGGTATGAGAAGAAAGGGGTTCCAACACAATACACTAAGACTACTAGCTACCAGTAGAACAAAAACAACTATCAAGGCCATAACAAAAATGTGAGCAGGCAAGGACAAGGGCAAGACCCAGGGCTGAGCCAAGCAAAAGACAATAACCAAACTAACATGATTGCTCAACTTTTCGACTTCACAAAGTGGTAAACGTCGGTGAATGATCAACTGGCTCAAAGTGCTCTCACGAATTTGGGAGTGCTAACTAACATGAAAACTCAAATGGTGGATATGCAAACTCATCAGAGACAGATTGATCAACAACTTGCACAGCTGACCGAGCTAATGAAAAATCCTTCAGGAAAGATCCCGTCAAATACCGAGGCTACAAAAATGGCTACTCTCCAATTTGGGAAAACAATGGAGAATGCTAAAACCAACAATGCTGAAGAAGAGAGAAGTCGTATTAATCAATAGCCTAAGAATGAAAAGGCAATAGAAGAATCAAGAAAGAAAGAACAACCTGACCATGATAAAGAAGCAGGACAACCCGAAAAGAAGAAGGAAGGAGAGGAAAAGGAATCAGACCCATTGGGAGATGTTCTTTCAAAGAAAAATCCATACGTCCCAAGAATTCCTTTCCCCATAAGTTAATATAAGCACACTTGAAGAAGAGATATGAAAAGTTCATGGAAGCTGTAAAGAAGCTTCACCTGGATGTGCCCTTTCTTGATATAATAGAAGAAATGCCAACCTATGCAAAGTTCTTCAAAGACCCACTTACAAAGAAAAGAAGAGGTGATCACATTGAAACTGTTCAGTTAGCAAAGGTGTCCAGTGCTTTTGTTCAACCAGAGCTTCTTACTAAGAAGAAAGACCCCGAAGCATTCAACATACCTTTCTGTGTTGGAGATAACATGGAGATAAAAGGATTAACTGACTTGGGAGAAAGCATCAGTCTAATTCCCCTGACTCTGGCCCAAAGGCTTGGGATGACAAACATAGTAAAGATAGGGATGAGGATCGAGTTAGCTGATCATACCTTCACAAGGCCAGTGGGGATAGTAGAAGACATGCCGATAAGAGTTGGGAGATTTTTCATACCGTGTGATATAGTGGTAATAGACATAGTCGAAGACTCCAGATGCCCTATGATATTTGGAAGGCCTTTTCTTGCAATGGGGAGAGTGTTGATAGATGTTGCTGAGGGAATCATCGCACCACGAGTAGGGAACAATCACTTGGATTTTAGGGTACAAGATGCCATGAGGGGACCGCCTCTATCTGGGTCGTCCTGCTTCATGGATAGCTATAATCAGTATTGCGAAGAAGTGCCAGAAGACAAAACAATCATAGATCCACTAATGCAAGCCCTAAATAGCCACGATCATGTCATGAAAAGCTAAGAAATTGTGAAAATCTTAGATTACTTAAACCAACCAGAAGAAGAACTCAGCGACGATCAAGAGATAATTGAAATAGTGAAGTACACTTCGTTGGAGCAGACAACCAAGGAGAAGGAAGTGTCAAAACCCAAGCCAGAGTTAAAGCATATTCTAGAAGGGTTCAAATATGAATTCTTAGATGAAGAAGAAAGGAATCCAATAATTGTCACTGCCAACTTATCAGATGACCAAATGGAAAAGCTACTAAACGAGCTGAGGCTATGTAGAAAAGCTATAGGGTATTCTGTGGAGGATATTAGAGGTCTTAACCTGGGTTTTTTCATGTACAAAATTCACCTTGAAGGGACAGCCAAGCCATTGGCTCAACCACAATGGAAGCTAAATCAAATGCTAAAAGAGGTTGTGAAGAAAGAAGTTATAAAGCTACATGATGCTGGAATCATCTACCCAATAAGCGACAACAATTGGGTTAGTCCTATCCATGTTGTACCCAAGAAGGGCAGAATGACGGTCATACGAGGGGAAGATGGAGATGAAGTCACCACAAGGATAGTGACAGGGTGGTGTATCTGCATAGATCACCGCACGCTAAATACAACCACCAAAAAGGATCACTTCCCCTTGCCATTCATCGACCAAGTTCTAGAAAGGCTGGCCCATCATGATTATTTTTATTTTCTAGATGGATACTCAAGATTCTATCAAGTACCCATTCACCCAGATGATCAAGAGAAAACAACATTCACATACATCTATGGCACATATGCTTTCATAAGAATGTCGTTTGGACTATGCAATGCACCCACAACATTCCAACATTGTATGATCTCGATGTTCTCAAATTTTCCGAAAGATATCGTAGAAGTGTTTATGGATGATTTCTCAGTTTATGGAATAGAATTTGATGCATTCCTAAGAAATATATCTCTAGTGTTGCAAAGATGTGAGGAAAAACATCTTGTTATGAATTGGGAGAAGTGCCACTTCATGGTACGAGACAGAATCGTCTTAGGTCACAAGATTTCAAAGAAGGGAATTGAAGTAGACTTGAGTAAGATTGAAGCTATCTCAAAGCTTCCACCACCAAAGTCTATAATAGGAGTGAGAATTTTTCTGGGACATGTAGGATACTACAGGAGGTTTATAAAGGATTTCTAAAAAATCTCAAAGCCTTTGTCTAATCATCTGCTCAAAGATGCTGAGTTTGAATTCACCAATGAATGCTTGGATGCCTTCAATACACTAAAAAGAGCACTAACAACAACACCAATTCTTTAGGCACCAGATTAGGAATTGCCCTTTGAAATCATGTGTGACGCCAGTGACTATGCAATAGGCATTGTCTTGGGACAGAAAAAGGACAAGAAACATCATGTAATTTGTTATGCGAGTCGGATGCTTGACATGGTGCAAGTAAACTACACAACTATGGAAAAAGAAATGCTGGCCATTGTATTTTCCTTTGATAAATTCATATCATACTTAATAGGCTCGAAGGTGAAAGTATATATAGCCATGGGGCAATTAAGTATCTGATGTAGAAAAAGGATACAAAACCATGACTTTTAAGATGGGCGTTGTTGTTGCAAGAGTTTGATCATGAAATCATCGACAAGAAAGGGAATGCGAATGTAGTTGCTGACCACTTGTCTAGAATAGTTTTCGATGAAGAGAATCAGTTACCAGTAAACGACAATTACACTAATGAAGCCCTACTAATGGCTCAGTCAGATGAGTAGAGACTACTCTAGTTTGCAGATATCTGTAACTATCTAGCCTGTGGGCAGTTGCCACTAGAAATCACATACAACCAGAAGAAGAAGCTATTTTTTGACTTGAAAAGTTACTACTGGGATGACCCATTGCTTTTAAAAAGATGCTCTGACAATCTATATCGTCAGTGCATACCAGAAGAGGAGATTCCATTATTCCTGAAAGAGTGCCATTCGTCACCTTATGGTGGAAACCATGGTGGGGATAGGACAACATCAAAGGTCCTACAGTCTGGATTTTATTGGCCCACACTCTTCAAGGATGCATCTTCTTTTGTCAAATCATGCAAAGAATGTCAGCTAATGGAAAATATAAGCATGAGGAACAAGATGCCCATGGAAGACTGGGTAGAAGTTGAAATCTTTGATGTTTGGGGAATTGACAATATGGGACCTTTTTCACCATCAAAAGGGAATCAATACATCCTCATTGCCGTTGATTATGTTTCCAAGTGGGTTGAAGTAGTCACTACTCAAACTTGTGATTCCAAGGTTGTGATAAAGCTTTTTGAGAAAAATATATTCCCACACTTTGGAGTACCACACACAATCATAAGCGACAGAGGATCACATTTTAGTGAAAAACAATTTGAAGCTTTGCTAAGAAAATATGGGGTGAAACACAAGGTTGTGACTCCTTACCACCCCTAGACATATGGGTAAGTGGAAGTTTCGAATAGACAAATCAAGCAAATCTTGGAAAAGATTGTGAGCCGCACAAGGAAATATTGGGCAATGAAGCTAGATGATGCACTTTGGGCTTACCGAACCACTTACAAAATGCCTATATGGATGACATCCTACATGTTGATTTACGATAAATCCTATCATCTACCACTCGAACTAGAGCACAAGGCTCTAGGGGCCATAAAATTTCTAAATATGGACCTTGATAAGGCTGGACAGAAAAGGTTCCTTCAGCTCCAAGAACTCCAAGAATTGAGACTTCACGCCTATGAAAATGCAAGGATTTATAAAGAAAGAACGAAAGTCTGGCATGGTGCCCATTTGAAGAACAAAGATGTTCACTAAGGGGACAAAGTCCTTTTGTTTAATTCAAGTATCAGGTTGTTCCCTTGAAAGCTTAGAACGAGATGGTCATGCCCATTTTCTGTGGTAAAGATATACCCATCAGGATGAGATATCAGGGGGAAGACAAGAACTTTTAAGGTAAATGGACATAGAGTAAAAAGGTACTATGAAGACAAAGCATTTGTGAGGAGGTCAGAACTCAGTTTGGGGGAGGCCAACTCAGAAACAAATGGAATGGCTGAGGCAAAAACTACACATGTGGAGGGAGAATGAAGATAGGATGAAAGAGAATGTTGAGCTAAAGACTTTAAACAAAACCTTCTAGGGAGGCAACCCAAGCTTTGCTATTTTTCATGTTTCATGTTTTCCTTTATTTCGTACTCTAGTGTTATGAGCTAAGTACCTCAAGTTTCCCCTTTATTTTAGTTTCCCTCTTCTAAAAAGGGTGTAAATATTTTATGTCTTTTGTCCAAAGATGGTTTGTTTGGAGGAACAAGTTTTGTTTTGATTTCAAGATGTTTTGGTTTGAAGGGATGCGGTCACGGACTAGACCGCAGTCGCGGTCAGGACTACAGTCACAGTGTTAATCTTACTCAAATAGGAAGAGAACCGGGACCCGTGCCACTCACTCTCAAAGTTTTGATAGGCCACAGTCGCGATCTATACCAAGGAGGAAATCAACCTTGGTCGAGGTGTCCCCCACACCTCGGGTCGTGGTACCTATCATAAATATGTACTTCAACTCTTGAAACATCATTTTTCTCGACCTAATCTTAGATTTTATCGAACCAACGAACTAAATGCCCGATTCTCTCTGACAACATCGATGACAGAGATGATGACCAACTACGGTCCTGTCCTACACCGACGAGGAGCATCTCCGCCGCTCCCTACACCCTTTTATTCTCCAGCTTCCGTCGTGATTCCCAAAAATCTTCACTCCACTGAGGTATTCATTTTCAACCGATTCTCCATCACCGATACATATGTTCCTCACTGTTTCTCTCGAGTATGTAGTGACTTCGTTGATTCAAGAACCGCCGCAGTAACTGCCACAACCCTACTGGTTTCTACATCATTACTGCCTAACCTAAGCTAGGGTTTAAGACCCATTTGGGACACACGACCTGCCGAATGAGGTTTTGGACCTCTAGTTCTATCACCTTCAATGGAGCATGACCTCTAGTTTCATCATCGTCGCGATCACGATATCACCTGATGACCGCGTGCTGTGGTGCTTATCGAACAAATTTCATTTGTACGCTGACCACGGGTCACGGTCGAGACCCTACTAAGGTTCTTTTGACCGCATCCACGATCACCCTTGTTTTTACTTCTTCTAACCGTAGGTTGCGGTGTCTTTCTTACTCAACAACTGGCTGAGAAATGACCGGAGGTCGAGGTCATAACTAGGTCATGAATCTTTCGACTGCGGTCGCGGTCGTTCTTGTTTGCTTCTTGACCGTGGTCTTTCAAACTTAGTTCTATTAAATGATCTATACACCTCAGTAGCATTGTGATAGACTCTTTGACCAAGCTATACCTCAGCCATGACCTGGACCATGGTCGAGGTCCAACTTTTGTCTAAAGGCCGCAGTCACGGTGTCATGAGAAAAATAAAAAATACCACATAATTATACATACACATGATAATAGAATAAAATAATTAATGAAGGTGGGTTAAAGATCAATACCCCATGCTAATGATATAATTTGAATTTTTTTAGAATGTCGGGATCAACTGGCGACTCATTTCTCAAAAGGGAAACAACATTGAAGGAAATTGAACAAATCGTGGACAAGATAGCAACAGCCTTAAAGAACGATACAAGCCTACATCCAGCAAAAAGATTACAACTACAACTGACCATGGAGAAGTATCAACGGATCCTGGGTCCTCAGACACCAGAAGAGTCAAAGGCATCATAGGGTACGTATCGGACAGAGACTTCAGAGTACCAGCCTACGAAGGCCGAACTAAAGAGACTAGAGAAAAGGAAGGCTCATCCCAAGGAAGTTAAGTGCAAAAAAAGATGAAGACAACTATTGTGAAGGAAACAAAGGGGTAGGAGAAAGAAATAGTCTGTACAGAGGAAGAAGAGACTGAGGGATCAATGCTAAATCAGAATGGGAAAACATTTGTGCCAAGGGATGTTGTGCACCAATCACATTACAACTGGATGCTATAAGTCAAAGTGTTCATGCCTACGAGGTATCTCGACGTCGATGACTTCAAGCGGAGTTTACGACAAATTTATCAAATTCTTGGAGGGTGCAAACCTACACACCCTATGCACTTCAGAAACCCCATCCGTCAAGCAATTAACAACATAATTTCTATCTTCTTTGGAGAAAGTCCCAGTAAATGAAGAGGGACGCAAAAGGAGGGCGAAGACTTCAAAATGGAGGTGAGACTAGGAGGAAAGTATCACACAATTATAGAGGCTATGCTCAACACCATCTTCACAAAGACAATAGTAGAAGCACACTCCTGCTCTGCCACACTTGGAGAAAAAGAAAATGTCGGATACAATAGCCACAAAAGGTGGAAAGAACTGACATGAGAAGATGAATATAACTCCAAGAACTCCATGGATACCCTGATCACCTCATGCTTTATTAGGGTGATGCAGAAGAAAACTGCTAATACAATATATACGAGATCAGAGACAGTAAGAGTAACCAAGGGAGACCTTTTCATGATATGGTCTATGCTGAACAAGATGCTAGTAAACATTGGAAAAATCCTAATTGAAAGGCTATCAGCAGTCATGGGAGGGGAATCCAAATAGACCAAAGATTTCTATATGGGAGGCCAGATCACGAAGATAGCCCACCACTTCTTGAGTGTAGCCATGTTGATGAAGTATAAAGTAACAAAGGGACAAATGAAGACCGACATCAAGTCCCTTGTCAACACGAGAATCTTGGTGCAGAAGGGAGATAGACTATACTATAAACAAAGATTCTCCAAGAAACTCCTTCCCCTCCCAGAAATGGCATATTATGACGCCCACAAGCTGCGGCCCACCCAAGATGACATCGAAAAGATGTACTCAGGGCCCATCCATACTACTGCGGAAAAGCCATCAACAGTTGATGAAGAAGGCGATAAAGTAAAATCTAAAGAGAAAGAGATGAAGAAGCCAGAGGAAAGGAAAAAGCTGGTAGTAAAGAAGAAGAAGAAACAAGCATTAGACGAGGCCACAACTGTGGAGGCAACCTCACTGTCCATACCTGCAGAAACAAAAGTGAGCGAGGGATGCCAGCCTGACAAAGTGATACCAATGCAAGATGTCTAGGTGAATCTGAACGACACAATGAGGGAAAGTCCATGCCTTGAAGTGGCAATAATAGAACAACAAGTGATGGGCAAACAAGAACCCAACCAGTAAGACAAAGACTCCAAAGATGTACCCGAACCGTGAATTCCAGAAGTGATCCTTCAAACGCCGGGACAACCATAGGATAGAGTGCCCAACCCGACATTGCCAACTCCACAACTGAAGGAACCAAGAACATCCACGATATACGTGGAGTCACAACCACAACATCCTCCACCCTTTGGAAATATACTGGGTAACAAGTTTGATGTACTGTGGCAACACATGCATCAAACATATGAATTTAATTAAAACATAACCTCCACCCTGTGTACGCTAACCACACAGGTGCAGTCACTGAATGAGAGGACCAAAGCGCTACCCCATTTCATGCAAGGCGTGCTAAACACCCATAACGCTATGATGGGAGCATTGAAGATCCTCACAAAGGAAATGACGGCCCTCAAGAGAGAGAGGGACGCCCTACGGGCTGACAGAGAGCACTTAACAAGTGGCTACAAGGCGGCAATGAATGACCTCCAAAGGGAGCACCAATTCCTAGATGAAGACCACCAGCGGATGGAAGCTGAATGCAAAGAGATCAACAACCAATAGCGGAGGAAGAAGAGCAAGCGTATGGCAAGCCCCTTAACATCACAAGCTTCATCGAGCCCTCCAAACCCCGACGATAATGACGACAACAACGTGGGAGGGACATGTGTAGGTACAATGCCAAAAGAAGAAAGCGCCAATGTAAATACTGCCTCGATAGCTGAACCTCAAGCAAAGGAAGCACCATCGTAGTCAGACACTCCCAAAGACAATGAAACAAATAAAACTACTACGTTGTCAAGGGGGCTTGATTTGAACATCAGTCCTGAAGAGGACAAAACAAAATCAGATAACGAGAAGGGGGAACCAGAAGAAGACCAAAATATAGGAAAGGCTGCATCAGAAGAACCCACATAGGCCATCGTCGCCAGAGTAGAGAGCATAGCGACAGAAGATCTCACATTAAGAGAAAACAGAGATATAAATAAGTTGCTAGACAATATGACGTTTGGGATGGACATGTGTAGTGGCTTCATTCAATCCCCAGTCCACAACAAACATAATGACTATCTTTACGACATAAAGATGGAGGCAACGTTAGCAGCATTGAATGCTTCCGAAATAGGACAACCTTCTGAGGAAAGTAACGTCAAAGACAATATAGTTGCGGATGCTTCTAAGGGCATTGCAGATAGGGTGACTGTCCAGATGTCAATAAATATAGAAAGACTGCATCCAACTGGGGAAGCACCCCTAAAGGCAGCACATGATGGCACCTCAGAAGATGAGGAAGGCGGGCTCGCTAGTTTCTTCGCAAACGAGCCGTCCAGGAAGCAGAGCACACTAGTCAAGAAAGAAGAACTAGGGGTGGCTCCTCCTCTGCCTTCAAAATGGAGGATATGGACATGACTGCACTATCAAGGATAACATGCAGAAATGTCCATATCTTGGCAGATATTCTGGATGATAGTCTGCCCGGAACTGACATTATATACCACAATAATCAGACATCTCACCAGGGAACACTTTAGAGGAATATTCATGAAAAGGGCACGTGTACACAAGAAGATGTTCAAAGTATTGTGCGCCACCCTCCTCAAAGAGTTCTTATATCTAGAAAAGGTGCAATCAGTGTTTAATGGCACCACACATATAGCATGACTCATACAATGAAGACTACAAAGCTTCTGATGTGACTGAGCTAAAACAGGCGGTGAGCAGGAAAGAAACAAAGTTTGTGGTCCTACCCATAAGGAATGTGAAGCACTGGGCACTGATCATCATCGATTTATATGATCAAAAGACGATAGTGTTCAACTGCTGCACAACCGAGTCAGATAGTACTGCTCTAATATACAAAGATAAGGAAGCCAGGGATATTATGAAAGTGCTACTACATCTGTAGAGAGCAATATAATAAGTAGTTGACATTTTAAAGGAATATGGAAATTATTTTCAATCTGCAAGAAGGTCTCGCAAGAAGAGGCTGGAACATGGGATTGCACCTTCATTGTATTACAAATGATGGAAGCCATCAATAAGGGCATCCTACTGGAAGACATATGCACGAAAGATCTACACGGGCTGCGCAGTATGTATGCGATGGAGGTTATCTATGACCGTCATTTCTTCAGCGACCCGACAATGCCTCTGGACGCTATACCGCGGAGACTTCATGACGAGAACCCTCTATCTGAAAAGGTAACTTGGAGGGAACAAATCAAGACCCTGTGGATTGACCCAACTGAACCAGCCAGAGCAGTGACACGAAAACAAGGTTGGAAAATCGACACTGGAGTAGCTGTGGAAAACATGCCAGAAATAGAACTTGAACGACCTCCAGTGGTAAAACATAAAGACAAACAACCTGTAGAAGGGAAATCGGAGGAAGGCGAAGTAGAAGAAGATGATCCTATTGAAGAGAAACCAGATGGGACGGCTGGATCGATAGTACCCACTTTCAAGGACTTTGACAGGTGGAGCTACATAAGCCTATATGTAGAATCCCTAACCATGGTAATGAAGTCCTTGAAAGAAGATAACACATTGACAGAAGCTATATTCTAATGGGATGGGATCTGTGTGTTGAAGGACGACCTCTGTGATATGATAAAAATAAGAGGATACCTATCAGTCAACACAATGTCAGCCTACCAAGCTTTGTTAGGTGACAACATGCCAAATGTATATATGGTATACTTCCTGCTGGTGGATGACATCCTAAAGGACAAGATATCAAGTGAAAAAGAACGTCTGCAACAATGCTTAGCGACGTCCCTCCCAGACTACATATTCTTGCCTATACTTCATGACAATCATTGGACTTTGCTGGTAGTCAACATTAACAAAAGGACTATAGTGTTATACAACAACTCAGACACAACCTTCACATTAAACAAAAAGACAAACATGACTACTGTAAAAACACCAATAGAAGAAATGGCTGCCACATGCACTGAAGGGATTGTCGAGATGCTAAAAAGCCACGAAAAAGGGTACAAACACACATCGGGCAAAGACTTCAAGAAGACATAGTTCTGCCACATAAGCCCTCAGTAGGTGCCTCTGTCAAATGACTCCAGCTTCTTCTGTTTAGCCTGGATGATGGCCCTAGCCAATCTAGATATAGAGGTGGAGGGGATGGAATATGAACAATACCATCCGCTGTGAGGAGTGTATACAAGCACGCTCCTAGAGTCCAAGTGGGCCTCCAAAACTGACAAACCAAAATGAAGAAAGCCCATTTATATGTCTCACTCAAATTTTGACAGCCCGGGTCGGGGTGAAGGATAAGTTTGGGGTAGGAGTCATAAACGGGCTAGAGAGGTACAATTTTGCCACCATCTTACCATTCAAAATTTTCAAAAACTTTACTTGTACATATTTTAGGCTCTAACCAAACTACTCTTGCTTTTTGCTTAAAGAAATCAATCCACAGTTTTGTGTAGTTACCTTAGAAATTTGTCTATTTTCTTGCTAATGGATGTAGTGTTGTCGTCTCATAGAGAAAAAAATACGAGCAACTAATGCATATAAAAGTGAAATGAAAAGCATATCAATACAACTTTATCTCATTCTTGCAATAAGACATTGCGTGTGTAACAACCTTAAGCTTATGAAACCCTTAAAAACTAGAGAACTTTACAAAGCCATACTCTTGACCAACCACCACCTGACAGTTCCAACCAAAAAATCCTCATCTCCATCAAGAAGGAAATAGCTACCTCTTCTGAGTCTATCTATCCTCGCTTTGGGATTAAAAGAGGCTTGGCCACCCAGAAGACCGCATAAATCCCACTAACCCAAGCCAGAGAGGAAATATAAAAAGACAAAAAGAAAATATTTTTTTTTTACAATGAGAGTTGTGCCTAAAAGATGTCAAAAGTTTCCACAAGGCGGTGTATTGCTGAACTCATGAATGTAGATATGTGGTGCCCGTAAGTGGAAGCTCAAATCCAAACTTACCCTCTCCAATCTTGAACGAAACTCACACAACCACCTGACTCTATGTCAGAAGCACGAATGGAAACACTGTCCCTACTATAGTTGTGGGTGAGAAAGTTTAGGAGAGGAAGAAAACACTTAAAGCCCAAATCTTACCCAAACACATTAGCATAGGGCCAACAAAAAATAAAGAAAGAGTGTGAAAGCTACCCCTCAAGGAGATGTTGTATTGGTATGACTGGTAACCTAACACAGGAAGGGGTGATACGTTGAGAAGGAGAGACCTTTGTACCAAAGGCAATGCCAAGAAGTCGAAGTTGTGCAATCCTAGTTGTAAAGGGGGAGGAATGATACTTTAGGGTTGAGCAAACATACCACAATAGTCTTGATGCAAGAATGAGATAATTTGGTAGTGTTAAGTTTTGCAAATATTTTGTCACACAAATTTTCTCTTTCTCTCTATGTTTTTGAGACTACACTTAGCCTGAGGACAAACTTGATTCTAAGTTTGGGAGAGTTGATAACACCTCATTTTATACACTTTTTGCATATATTTTATACCTCCCCTAGCATACCTTTTATAGATTTTTTCACTTATTTCAGCACTTTATTCGAAGTATCTCACTTACACATTTTTTCCTTGGTTGTAGGGTCACATCGAGCTAAGGTCATTGTCGACACCTCGACTGCGGCCCATTTGACCATCAGGGATCACCCCACCATGGTCGAGGTCTCCGAAATCATCTCAATACCCTGCACCCACGACCCCTCACACGAGCGGTGCTTCATGCCCCTCACACCCATGGTCAACACGCTCATGGCGTGAAGCTGTGACCGAGCTTTAGACCGCGGTCTGCCCAAAGGGGTGCAACACCCAGACCGCGACTGAGAAGGAGGCTTAACCAACCTCGACCGAGGAGAAGATGGAAATGGATCCTCGAACAAGATAAGGATTCGACCAAGACCAAACCGCGACCAAAGTCGAGGAGTTAAGTTGGTGGAGAACGCCTATAAATAGGCCACCTACACGTCTTGTCAAATCATCAGATCTGAAAGGACCACAAAGTGATACCATTTTCTAGACGTATTCTCATCTATCCAATCAGTCTTAGATCTCCAAAGGCAGAAGCTAAGGAGAGATAAGATTGAAGGCTCCATTTTCTTCGAGAGAAGGAGAACGTCCATGCCATCGACCTCCTAGATCTGGATCTGAATAAGTACTGTGTTGTATCATGTTCTTCTCTCTCTATCTTGATCTATCACTTCCACCTCACTGTACTTCCCTCCTCACTTCGTGGAACTTGATGTATCTATCATTTTGTAACACTGTTATGCTGCCCATAAGCATGTGTGGCTAAATTCTTAACTTGGGTTGGGAGTAGCCACTAAGGCTCTCCCAACATGTATATTGTCTCTCCTTTTTGAATATATATATACTCTCATCAATATTATCTCCATGCATCAGTTTTAATGCTTCACTCATATGCTTAGCTACCATTTTGTGATGTTTGATCATTTGTACCTCAAAAGAGTAGTATCACTAATATCTTGTGTTATGGAGTAGTACGAATGCATGAAAATGTTGGAATGCTAAAGCTTATGATCATATGTTCTTTCTTGTAGTTTTTGGATAGTCATCTCGAGAGAGAGGCTGTCCTTGGGCTTAGATCTATCCTTATCTCAAGAGAGAGAGGAATGGACACCTATATGATTGCTTGTAGTCTTGATAGGAGTATATGAGAGGGAGAGGTGATGTTTGCGTGTTGGTGAGAAGTCTTAGTAGGTGAAACCCAATCCAAGTTTCCCTTCCATATCTTTGTTTCCATCTTATTTTGTTACACTTTGTTCTTCTTATCTTTAGTTTATTTCTTTTACTTTGGTTTGAGTACTATCGTTCCTTTAGGGAACACCCTTTTCAACCATCTGTTATCCAGAGTATATGAGTGGAAGACCCTGTGTGCTTAACACCTGCTAACCTTGTCCATGTGGTTTGACCCCGATTACTACATCAAACCCTGTATAATAGTTGCGGGGGCTTAAGTGTCGAGTTACTATCTTAAGAGTCTGATTACTCTAGATCTGCTCCTTTTTGGAGGCACGATTTAGGCCAGTCACATGTTCAATGCTGTTTCTTCAAGAATGAACTCCGAGTCAGCTACAAATTGAGGGGAGGTCCCATTAAGATCGAATTCGAGTTGGGCTATCTCCAATTTGGCATTCTGAATGTGCATCTGCAATCAACATCATGCTGTAAGTAAAATAGCTAAAAGAGGGCAAGTTAAGTACGATTAGAGGATAAATGGAAGGCAAAATGAATGGGATTTGTGTGCAGATGTGTGCAAAAAGTAGATATGAAATGCACACAACATATTCCCAGCTTCCGCTAAGAGTTGTTTTTAAGATTTAGGGTCCCATTACCTCCCTATCATAGGAGGGGGTGTAAAATCACAAAGGCCATCTCATACTCGCCATCTTAGAGACCACCTCGAGTGCATGGAGCAAGCAAGGGAGAAAAGGAGCCACTGTAATCCTCGTGGAGATTTCTTTATTGTTTTTGTATCATGGTGATATGAACCTTGGTATCCTTATCTTTACTTTTGTGTTTGTTTCTATTATTATTGAGAAACAAAATCCATATAGGGCATGGAGAGTAGTCGCATGTCACATATCTTATTTTAACTATGTTTGACTCCATAAGTCTATTGATTAGATATTTTTCTTCTAATTTATGTACTTGTTCTATGTTTAAACCAATTATATCCTTTTTGGGTGATGAGATCACTGATCTCGACATTGCATGAATCCATAATCTCCTAGCGAGATCAACTGATAGAGCTCTATGATTGATCTATCCATTTTATTTTGTTAGTTATAATTCATGATGATGATATCATGGATATGTGAGTTGGAAAATTGATTCAATTTTGTAATTATTAATGAGATCCCTGATAGAGATTATTGGATGGTTGAACAATGATCCTCAAATTTCAAGATCATGGGTGTGTGAGATGTTCGACCCTTGCAAGATTTGTGTTTTGTAAGGACACAAATCCAAATAGTCCTGATCTAATTAATAAAAATTACATAGTTGAATCAATTAAAGTAGTACATGATCTATGGTGGTGAACCCATGGACCCCAGTATCTCTTAGTAATCAAATTAAACCCAAATTAACTAGTTTTACTTCCACAATTTCCATTCCTATTTCACCCATAATCTCTACAAACTAGATTTTAAACATTACTCTTAGCAATTGGTTCAAATAAAACTCTATAACATGTTGTTCCTTTCGATCTATACCTTTCAATACTAAAAATAGCTTATTCTCTTATGAGTGAGTTGATTTCCACTTCAACGGTTAAACTCTAGGGAATAATTTTCTCTAGTGAATTTGTTGTGCAAATGTTGTGTTGGTGGGACAACAAAGTTGATTTTGGATCCCATTGCTTTGATTAATATTTTTGTTTTAATTAATAATTGCTCCTACTTTCTTGAACTCATCATTCCTCAAATATAACATCTTTGATCTCTCTTTCAAGTACTAGTGGCATATGTGACATTCACAAAGCATTGACTCTACACCATTTAACCCAAAGATCAATAGAACCTTCCATTGCCTAAACTAGACCCATTGGTATAGGATGAATAAAGAGGAAGTCAACTGTCAAATACAAGGGCCCTAGCTGCACAAAAAGAAGCCATCTTGACCAGGTCACGGGCATCTGCGGTTGCTAAACTAGAAGCCTGAGATGCCGCACAACAAGAAGCACAATGGAAGAAACAACCTTTTCTTAGTCCCTAAGTCCACCAACTCAACATCCTATTATGCTACCTGTCATCACCAATCCAAAATTTGAGATCTGTACAAAGTGGATCACCATACTTTAGGACAACACGTTTGCTGGTAATAAATGTGATAATTGTCAAGATCACCTCTAACACTTCTCTGATTTATGTGCCTTATGCAAAATACCCAGAAGTTTTGAAGATGCCATCAAGCTACATATATTAAAATATTCTCTTTCAAATAAAACTAGCAGTTGGTACAATTCTATGGAGGGTCACTTCATCAACATATAGGAGGCTCTCCAGGCCAAGTTACTTGGAAAATACTTTCCCCCATCAGTCACTTACCAAATCAGAGGGCAGATCACCTAGTTTTCCATGGTTCCTAGTGAAACCTTGGGTGAAGCTTGGTAACAATTTAATAACATCCTCCTACATTTCCCACATCACAAAATCTCTCTGATCCAATTCATCGATACCTTCTACTGGGGTGTTGAAAATAATACCAAGATTTTTAGGGAAATCTGGGCGATAGATAAGGCAGAAGAAAAAAATTGTTGCTTGATTCCCTAATTAGCTAGATGTCATGAACAACAATGTACTTAGGACAGAGAGTAATAAGAGTTGTACCTGGTCCTAGAGCAAGTCCAATGACAACTCTTGATGCAATAGTGTGCTCCTTTCTTCAAGCAAAAGTGTGCTTTTTCTTCAAGCAACACTAAAACATCCGTCATCAATGCCCTATTGGTGCAACACCATAGACGGAAGTTGATGGCGTCCTCCTTGCGCTAGGAAATGACCTTCTCACCTCTATAGTAGTCCACATAGACTACCGCAAACTCCAAGCTGCACTACCAGAGCCAACATGAAGGAATTGTCCCTTTGAACGTCAGTGTACTAGCACTGATTTGCTCTCCCACAATTGTCTCTCCCTTGCTCTCTATTGGTTACCACAACCATAGAGGACAACAATTGTTAGAGCTTATTTTTGAGTCTAGGAAGCCCACTGCAACAGACTAAATCTCAAGGTTCTTTTGCAATTTACCCACTTTCAAGATTTTTATTTCCTTTATGTCCTTTTGGGCATTTTTCCTAAATTTTCCTATTTTTTCTATCTTTTTTGGACTCAATGTTGAATTTGAGTTAAGCTTGATGGATTGAATCACAGTTACCCACATTCATGACAATGAATGGGTGTTTGCACAGATATCTCAAATAATGTGATAAATAGAGTTCAATAATGTAAAATGACCATTAATGAGAGGTGATTAGTAAAGTATGTTAATTTAGAGTATTTGTGGCTTTTTGGAATAAGAAATAAGAGTTAATATGAAATTGAGTTCAATTAATATGATAATCACCCTCTTATATCCTCTCTCCTCCAAATTGTTATGAAAGCATTAAAAAGGAGAATAAGAGGTGGGACATGACACTTGTATTGCTTTATAATAATTATCTCAAATTTTATTGAAGGAATTACTAAGAAAATAGTTTTGTATTAATTCACCCTTTTAAAATACATTAATATATACATTAATGGATAATATGGTGATTAAGGCCCAAATATTTTGCAAAATGAAAAACTAATTGCATAGCATTAATCTAGACATCATTATTAGCATATGGTTAAATTTTGGGGTCATTTGGACCATGTTTGACCACCCAAATCTATTTATAAGATTTGAGCAAAGTATGACTAAGGTTTTGATTCGATTTCATTAATACACTGCATTTAACCTATGGTTTTGGTTTCATTTTTCCTATCACGCACTACACTCATCCACGTGAGCCATCTAACTGCTATTGTTCGATCATCTAAATCTGGCCCCTATCTGACGGTTCAGAGGTTATCACCTACCTCTAGCCGTTACGCGAAATGAGCTGGCGCCTGAGTGGCCACATCCATGACCTCGTTCTTCCTCCACAATGCACCGTTCCTTGTAATTTCTTCACCATTAAATCCACAAGGATCTGCCATTTCAAATGAGCTAAAGCTCATCTCCTCTCTCGCACCGGGCACGAAATGCCCATTAGGGCTTTTCTCCTCCTCTCCACTGAGGAGTTGCAGAGGGAGCTACAACTACCCTCTCACCTATATAAGGGCACGTAGAGCACCCTTGGACCACACACTACATTCCTCCTCCTCCAATTTCACCCACTCTAGCCCGAGGCACCCTAACCTGCTAACTTTCCTCTCTGGCAAACTCCAAGATAGCACCGCCTTCTCCTCCTCTTCTGGGCCAAATTGGTGATCGGGTAAGCATCTCCCACCCCCGTTCTTCATCTCTCTAGTCTTGGTTTGCCTCGAGATGCCCCCTACCATCGTGAACTATAAGTCGCCGTAGAGCTCCACCACCACCATGCATTTTTCCCACTCCAGTGCACCTCTGCCTGTCCCGATGCTTGTGTTCGACCCGCCTTGCATCCACGAACCCTTTGGAGACTTAAGCAATGGCTTGTCCCCTTGTTTTCGGTGGTTTTGATCTTGGCTCTGCTCTCCCCTATTTCCCAACCTTCTCCAGCTTGTTCTGGAGGTACATGGAGCCTCGCCTTGTGGTGTTTGCTCCCTCATGCTCGACGAGATCTGAGCAGTATGCTCAATGCGTTAGTTTGCCAAGAACGAGCTTGTGGACGCATTGCGCGCCTGGAGTCAAGCTCCATATTGGCTACTCGACGCAATGTCGGGGATGGCTCTCAGGGATGAATCCCTTTGTTGAAATCCCTAATCTACCCCCGCTCGCCTGCTCTCTTTGGTTTTTGGTCTAAGGGCAATTTGGTCTTTTCACGAGTGGTTTCATTACTAAAATGAGCAAACTGAATCAGTGAACTAATGACGATTCTACCCCCACATGATTGATTAATGCATCACGTGCATCTAGGTTTTTCTGTCCATTCACCAATTATTTACATCAATTTTAATCGATTATTTAAATGACTGTCACACTATAGTTTTCCTATGTTCTGATTGGTCCACAATGCAAAATTCACAACTTTTGCATACAACCTCAGAAAAATATAAATAAATAGTCATTGGAAAGGATTTTTCATGTAGAATCTGAATTTGTTGTTTTTGAGTCCTAATTCTGTTTGTTTTTTGATGTTTATCTTGAATACCATTTTAATTATATAAAATGTCCTAAAATTGATAACTAATTCTTTTTAACCTCAAATTTAAGAAATAAATAAGTTTTCTTAATTAGAAAATATTACAAATCGGTTGGACTAGTTTTAAAACCCAAAATAAAAGTTTTGTCTTGAAGGTATAAAATTAGGGTTTCAACCCTAACATTTCATCAAACCCTAATCCTTGTGATAAAATACTTGAATTTAGGGTTTAACGATCATGGACATCAATAATTGAAGAAAAGACAAATATATGATAACTCAAGTGAGGTATGTGCATTGTAACCATAAAGTTGGGCTTATTTATCAACACCTATATTCCCAATGAGGCATGAGCCTATTTTATTCATTCTTGCACTTCTTCTATAAATGATTTAAGGGTCTTGGACCCCACTTGCAATGGTTGATAAACTTATTCTATTTGCCATTGAATTACTTAGCATGATGATGAAAATGACTAGTTAACTAATATAGTGTACATGAGTACAAACCACCCATAGTATCGAGCATGAGCCTAGGGGAATGTGACCACTCTCCCCAATTTATAAAATATTAGGATGTTTAGGAATGTGTTACTCTCCCTCACCAAGAGGTTGAGGTCTGGTAGGTGCCTCATCCCTATTTTAGTTTAATTTAGTCACATTTAATCATGCATGATAAATTTATTATTGTTCTACTTGGAAAATTTTCTTATTTGATAAACTTGCCTCATTCTTGACCCTCTTAGTATAGTGAATCTTTATTATTTACTATTTTAGTTTATACTTGTCCTTATTCTCTATTTTGACACATACATTTTTATCTCCTCTTACTAGGTGTCCCCAACCACCCATGTATAGGATCAGAGTGTGCATTAGGAGTCTGGTGAACCAGCAACCTAAGGCTAGGAAAGGAGTCCATCCTTCTCTCATGAAATGATTGGTTAAGTTAGTTTTTATTGGAGACATATTGTTGTAGTCATTTCCCTCTACTTAGGTCCTTTCTTTTATATAAAGCATGTACACCCATATTGAGAAAATTACTATGTACACTTTATTGAAATTGAATATAGTCAACAATTTTATCTTCCACTGCTATCCAAATTGGTTTTTTTACCATTGTTATTAGTAGAGAGGTGATTGATTTCCCACTCTTTACAACATGGTATCAGAGCCAATGGTAGTCGGACTTGACTATTTCAATTTGTCTCCTTATTTAAAAATCCTTACCTTAGATAGTTTCCCCTAGTTCATCTTAGAATTGACCTATGATAAAAGGTTGATCTAGAACCATAATAGTTTCATATTAGATGCACCTTTAATAAACTTTTAGGTGATTAGCCTATTATGTAGCTACTAGGGCACAATGTTGAAAGTGATGGTTTCTAGAAAGGGTCAGAACTTGGGGGCTGGCAATATTTTCCTCCGCACCACTAGCTTGGTTTATGGGGACTCCCGAGTTCATATGACACTGGCATGGCCTGATCTAATACAGAGTGTTCGAAATAGCATACCTTTAGGCATATTACCTCAATGTTGTGTATCCTTAGAAAACATAATGCGATGATTTGATTTCCCAAACAAAATCATCTTGTAATCCTTAAATACCTTAATGAGTCTTAGATTTTCATGTCTAGGGTTAGTATACCCTATACTAATCTTGAAGTTTGGTAAAACAATTAAGTGTTGGGTCTTATACATGAGTTGATTAGACTCACTCCTTTACCTCTAGCTTAGTTTGACTTAGTCAACCCTTTTAAGTGAAGTAGTAGTGTGAGTACCTTATTAGATTTTGCACATATGATTTTGAGGACAAAATCCCTTTTTTAGGGGGGATGGAATCCTATACATAGAAAAATCTAGCCACTTTGGAATTAGAAACCCTAACTCCATGGGCAACATATTAGTGGGCTTATATGATTAGTATTGATCAAACAAATGATAATTTAATGAATATATGATGAAGTCATATAATGCATAGTTCATATGCTTGAACCATACATGATGCACATAAAAGTGAGTTATATATCACTAATTGTAAATACATATAATGTTGACCAAGTCAACCTAATGGTATGATAGGTGTAACTAATGCATACTAAGAATGCGTAACATATAATGGTCATGTCGACCTAACCCTAATATGTAACTCACTAATTGTGAATACACTTAAGGTTGACTATGCCACCCTAATGATATAATAAATGGAACTAATGCTTGTAAAGAATGCATCACATGAAATGGTCATGTTGACCTAAACCCTAAAATGTAATTATTTAACATTAACATATATATCCTTAATGTCTTCATAATACATTATTGAAATTAGATGTCATCATCAGAAAATATACCTTGATACATATAAATGGATTATAATCATAATTTAATCAAGTTATCAAAATATGTAAGGCATATTACCTTGTTCACTAATACACACCTCAATAATCACATTTTCATAATTTGGTATATGCACCAAGTTATTGTTTCACCTTATTCGAATACATATAATGACTCAAATGTGATAAAGAGTAATTGGATTTACATAAGCATGATTAAGTCTACGATAATTCCAAATACCTAATGTGATGTTCAATATATAATTTATAATATGAAGTGTAAGAGGGAGAAAATGGTTAAGAATGAAATTAATGTGATCATGATAGTTGATATGACAATGTGTAATATAGGTGTAAGAAATTAATATGACATTATTATAGACTTAATAACTTGTTGAATTATATTATTTCTCACAAAATAATATGTGGTAATTCTATATGATGGTAATATAAGAATAATGGAGAAAAAATTCAAGTTATTAAGGATTTTGATCTAATATGCTTATAAATATTGAGATGATTTAGTAAACCCTAATTGTGCTTAAAACCCTTAGTGAGGTAGATAAGGGTAAGACATATGATTTGTACTTAATGTTGAGATGTAATTCTTTTGATAATAATGTGAATACAATGCGACACAATTAATAGAATATTAAGGATGATGAAGATTTCATAATGTTAATGAGCCAAAAATGTGTATTGTATCACAATTGATAAAAAGTAATGTGAATAGTGGAGACCTTAGTAAACCTGACTCATGTGTAGAGTTTGTGAAGTACCCTAGATTAAGGGTTATCACCTAGTTGCTTAAGGTTGGGTTGTTACATACTCACCCTTCCCTCTTGTTGTGATTTTGGGGACAAAATCCTATTTAAGGGGTGGAGTGATGTAACATACTGAATCTCAAGGTTCTTTTTCAATTTACCCACTTTCAAGCTTTTTATTTCCTTTATGTCCTTTTGGGCCTTTTTCTAAAATTTTTCTATCTTTTCTATCTTTTCTGGACTCAATGTTGAATTTGAGTTAAGCTTGATGGCTTGAATCACAATTACCCACGTTCATGACAATGAATGAGTGTTTGCAAAAATATCTCAAATAATATGATAATTAGAGTTCAATAATGTAAAATGACCATTAATGAGAGGCGATTAGTGGAGTATGTTAATTTAGAGTATTTGTGTCTTTTTGGAATAAAAAATAAGAGTTAATATGAAATTGAGTTCAATTAATGTGATAACCACCCTGTTATCTCCTCTCTCTTCCAAATTGTTATTAAATCATTAAAAAGGAGAATAAGAGGTGGGACATGACACTTGTATTGCTTTATAATAATTATATCAAATTTTATTGAAGGAATTGCTAAAAAAATAGTTTTGTATTAATTCACCCTTTTAAAATACATTAATATATACATTAATGGATAATATGGTGATTAAGGGCCAAAGATTTTGCAAAATGAAAAACTAATCACATTTCATTAATCTAGACATCATTATTAGCCTATGGTTAAAATTTGGGGTCATTTGGACCATGTTTGACCACCCAAATCGAATTTATAAGATTTGAGTAAAGTATGACTAAGGTTTTGATTCGATTTCATTAATACACTACATTTAACCTATGGTTTGAGTTTCATTTTTCCTGCTACGTGCTACACTCACCCATGTGAGCCATCTAACAACTATTGTTTGATCTCCAGATCTGGCCCCGATTTGACAGTTTGGAGGTTATCACCTTCCTCTAGCTGTTACACGAAATGAGCTGGATCTTGAGTGGCCACATCCACGACCTCATTCTTCCAACACAATGCACCGTTCCTCGAAATTTCTTCACCATTAAATCCATGAGGATCTGCCATTTCAAATGAGCAAAATCTCATATCCTCTCTCGCATTGGGCACGAAACACCCATTAGGGCTTTTCTCCTCCTCTCCACCGAGGAGTTGCAGAGGGAGCTACAACTGCCCTCTCACCTATATAAGGGCACGTAGAGAACCCTTGGACCACACACTACATTCCTCCTCCTCCAATTTTACCTACTCTAGCCTGAAGTGCCCTGACCTGCTTGCTTTCCTCTCTGGCGAACTCCATGATAGCGCCACCTTCTCCTCCTCTTCTGGGCCAAATTGGTGATCGGGTAAGCATCACCCACCTCATTCTTCATCTCCCTAGTCTTGGTTTGCCTTGCGATGCCCCTACCATCATGATCTATAAGTCGTCATAGAGCTCCTCCACCACCATGCATTTTTCCCACTCTAGTGCACCTCCGCCTGTTGCGATGCTTGTGTTCGACCCGCCTTGCATCCACGAACCTTTTGGAGACTTATGCAGTGGCTTGTCCCCTTGTTTTCAGTGGTTTTGACCTCGTCTCTGCTCTCCCCTATTTCCCGACATTCTCCACCTTATTCTGGAGGTATAGGGAGCCTCACCTTGTGGCGTTTTCTCCCTCGTGCTCGTCGAGACCCGAGCAGTATGCTTGATGCGTTAGTTGGCCAAGAACGAGCCTGTGGACACATTGTGCGCTTGGAGTCGAGCTCCATACTGGCTGCTTGATGCAATGTCGGGGCTGGCTCTCGGGGATGAATCCCTTTGTTGAAATCCCTAATCCAACCCCGCTCTCCTACTTTCTTTGGTTTTATGGCCTAAGGGTAATTTGGTCTTTTCACGAGTGGTTTCGTTACTAAAAAGAGCAAACTGAATCAGTGACCTAATGACGATTCTACCCCCACGTGCTTGATTAATGCATCACGTGCATCTAGGTTTTTCTATCCATTCTCCAATTATTTACATCAGTTTTAATCGATGATTTAAATGACAGTCACGCTATAGTTTTCTTATTTTCTGATTGGTCCACAATGGAAAATTCATAACTTTTGCATACGACCTCAGAAAAATATAAATAAATAGTCATTGGAAAGGATTTTTCATGTAGAATTTGAATTTGTTGTTTTTGAGTCCTGATTCTGATTCCTTTTTCGATGTTTATCTTGAATACCATTTTAATTATATAAAATGTCCTAAAATTGATAACTAATTCATTTTAACCTCAAATTTAAGAAATAAATATGTTTTCTTAATTAGAAAAATACTACAAATCGATTGGACTAGCTTTCAAACCCAAAATCAAAGTTTTGTTGTGAAGGTATAAAATTAGGGTTTCAACCCTAACATTTCATCAAACCCTAACCCTTGTGATAAAATACTTGAATTTAGGGTTTAAGGATCTTGGACATCAATAATTGAAGAAAAGGCAAATCTAGGATAATTTGAGTGATGTATGTGCATTCTAACCCTAAAGTTGGGCTTATTTATCCACACTTATATTCCCAATGATGCATGAGCCTATTTTATTCATTCTTGCACTTCTTCTATAAATGATTTAAGGGTCTTGGACCCCAATTGCTATTGTTGATAAACTTATTCTATCTGCCATTGAATTACTTAGCATGATGATGAAAATGACTAGTTAACTAATATAGTGTACATGAGTACAAACCACCCATAGTATTGGGCATGAGCACAGGGGAATGTGACCACTCTCCCCAATTTATAAAATATTAGGGTGTTTGGGAATGTGTTACTCTCCCTCACCTAGAGGTTGAGGTCCAATAGGTGCCTCAACCCTATGTTAGTTTAATTTAGTCACATTTAATCATGCATGCAAAATTTATTATTGTTCTACTTGGCAGAATTTCTTATTTGATATACTTGCCTCATATTCTTGACCCTCTTAGTATAGTGAATCTTATTATTTCCTATTTTAATTTATAATTGTCCTTATTCTCTATTTTGACACATATGTTTTTATCTCCTCTTGCTGGGTGACCCCAACCACCAATGTATAGGATTAGAGTGCACATCAGGAGTTTGGTGAACCAACCTAAGGCTAGGCAAGGAGTCCATCCTTCTCTCATGAAATGATTGGTTAAGTTAGTTTTTATTGGAGACCTATTGTTGTAGTCATTTCTCTCTACTTAGGTCCTTTCTTTTGTATAAAGAATGTACACCCATATTGGGAAAATTACTATGTACACTTTATTTAAATTGAATATAGTCAACAATTTTATCTTCTGCTGCTATCCAAATTGGTTTTTTTGTTTACCATTGTTATTAGTAGAGAGGTGACTGATTTTACACTCTTTACACCCACCAACACCCATATATTTATTGGAAGGGCCAGGGTTAGGGTTTTTAGTCAGTTTGGGAGTCAAAGAGATGAAATTCATGAATTTTCTAGACTACAAATGGTGATCCTATAGGTCCTAAATACGTTGGCAGTGAATGTCCATAACCAACTTATGACATCACAAGCAATGAGCGGTATCTAACAACACATCATTGCTACCCAAGTAATGTAGAAAGTTTGAGAACAACTTCAACCTACAATCCATGATCAGTGTTATCATGATCGTATAGTTCCTTTGTCTCTGATATATGGATAGAACTCAAGGCATGTAATCTTCATCCTCTAAACATTAAATCCATGTTCCCTGAACTAGAGTAGACAATCTGAGATGCATGCGAGTTCACATATCACATATTAAATCACATGCCTATGGCCATACATTTCTTAGTCTCACTTATCAAGACGCTTGGATATTAATCTCCTTTAGGATGGACAAATCCCATCTACATCACTCACACTCAATCCCCATGTGTTGCTATGTACCTAAGCATCACCTTTATGGAAACCATTATTCAAGATCGTGTTGGATGATGTCTAAATACAATGAACAACATGTGATGAGTGTACTAACTTTAGGTCTATGAACCACAATCACCACTATCACTATGAGATTAGATTCTGACTATCATTCAATGATATCCTTGTATCACTCTCAAGGTGGGTCTATCTAATACACTATTCTCTATAATGTACATGTGTGCTTGACTTAATGTCATATATCATGACTAATGGGACTTTGTCATCAGTCAACACACACTCTAGTCTTATGTATTATTGTTGTCTATTTTGCTTCCATAGTAATACTCGACTAGGGACATAACAAGAATGTATGTACTCTTATCATACATATGATATCCTTGTTCAAGTCATCAACCTAAAGCCATATGTCAACAAGTAACATCATTCTTTAGACATATACTATGTCTATGTCATCATCTCACGATTGATACAAACATAATAGATATAATTACCTTTATTATTACCAAATCAGGTATCTAATGCCCCATTTCAATCTTCATTTGATTGACTATCTGGGCATACATACCAGTAGACTCCCACTTGCACTTAGAGCCAATAACCCATGAATCTCATTCCAAGTGATCTTTAACATTTCCATCATGTTTCTATTGAGAAAGAGTTTGTATATTGGGTTAGAAATGTTTGCTTCTAGTCAGTATTTTGCAAGTTTCACATCTCCTTGTTGTACGACATATCATATGAGATGAAAGTGATGTGGTATGCTATCTGAGATTCCTTCCCAAACTAGTAGCTACATTGTTGTCACAATATTTCTACCGTGTCATCAATGATTGGAACCTCCCACATGTTTATCTATATGAACTTCTAGATTCATACAATATCATCTGTTGTTCTGATAACATCAAGAACTCGACTTCCATTATAGAATTAAACAACTGTCTCTAGATTGGAAATTTTCCATCTTACAGTCTTTGTTTTAAGGTCAATCACAAATTTAGATTGCGATTATTAATTTTGTTTGTCATTTTGATGGCTTGCTCGGTGTAACCCTTTACACCCAACTTTTCCTTATTACCATAACTAAGGAACTGATCCTTTTAGTGCTTCTCAAGTACTTAAGGATGTTCTTTATGGAGGTCCAGTGACTTTCACTAGGATCTGATAGATATCCACTTGTCGTGTCTAGTACATACAAGATAAAGAGACGAGTGCATAACATTACATACATGATAGATCTAATTGAGAATGCATATGGCATCTCACTCATGTTTTCCCATTATTCACATGAACTGGGACACTAGGCCCTCAAGAGACTGGTCCCATGGAACATGGAATGATTTTCTCTCATTGAGTCCTGCAAGCTAAACCCCTTGAACATCTTCCCAATGTATGTGCTCTTTCTCAGGTCGAGAAGCTTTTCAGATCTATCTCTATAGATCTCGATTCCTATCGCACAAGATTCTTTGCCTAAACCCTTCATAGAGAAGGTACTTTCCTTTCTAGGATTTAACATTTTTAGTACAAGGATGTTATTCCCATCATTGTGGAATATAAATATTCTCCCACTAAATCTTTTGTAATCATAGAGTTCACCTTCATTCTTACTCAAGTCAAACTCTTTGACTATATTGTCAAATTGAAGATTCCAACTCTGAGATGCTTGCTTCAGTACAAAAACTAACCTTTGTAGCTTATAGACTTTATTTACAATATTAGATTCATAAAACCTTCATGTTGTGTCACGTACACATCCTCCACAATATTCATGTCAAAGAGTGCGGTTTTAACATCCATTTTGCCAAATCTCACAGTCATACTAAGTTACATTGGAAAGCATGATCCTGATGGATTTAACCATGGAAATTGGTGAAAACATTTCATATGTTCAACACCTTGAACTTATTTGAAACTTTTTGTAACCAATCTGCACTTATAGGTTTGTACACTACTATCCATTTCGGTCTTCTTCTTGAAAACTCAATTGCACCATATGTACCCTTCAAGTGGATCCACCAAGGTCATACCTTGTTGGCGTACATGGACTCCATATTGGATCTCATGGCCTCAAGCCATTTCCCAGACACTGGTCCCTCAATAGGTTCTAGGTAGGTTGTTGACTCATCATCTATGATAGACTCACTGCCTTCTTGAGTTATAAGATATCATAATCTTTCAAACTCAAGGCGTGATCTATTAGATCTATGAGGTTTCCCGATTACAAAAGGAACTTGAGATTCCACAAAAATTTGTGATTCTCATCATTCCTATTTCACCTCTTTACGTTCAATGTTTTCTTATTTGTCTCAAACTTTTTGTATTCTTATTTTTCCCATTGATTCCTTTGGAATTAAGTTCCTTATAGGAATAAAATCATCTTGGAAATAAACACTTTTGTTGTTGGATTGGTATATAAAAGTAATACTCAGCAAAATAAGATTTATGTGATTTGTAAGCAAAAGCTTTTCAAAAAATGATTTATTTGTATAATATTTCATTCCTAATCTTTATAAAAGACATATCAGGACACTTCCCATACCGTATCTCATATTGCATCTTTTGAACCATTTTAGACAGTACATTGTTTCAGTGTAAAGCATGTGCCAAAAGAAATTGGAATATCATCTATATTTATCAATAATCACTCCATGACTTAACAAGGTGTGATTCTCTCTTTCTGATACATCATTATATTTCAGGTAGAGTGTAAAGAGTGTTCCCGATAGGGGATCCACTCAATGGTACAATACAAGAGCCATGTAATAATAAAACAACAGATACAAAACTATTACACAGTTACAATGTGTATCATTATACAATTGTTCCCTACCATAAAAGGTGATATAGAAAAAACTTGAACTATCTACAATTAAAGCCAGTAACAGAGAGTAACCTAGCCATTCCAAGTTACCTTAAGTCCATGTCATGTAGGTGATATTTTTGAGCTCTTGTATTCCAATGCACCTAAACTTGGGTGGAAGGGAACATCACTCAGAACATAGGAAACAACACAGAGGTCAGCAAAGGCAGAGTATGTACATATAATAAATCCTTTGGGAATTATATTGGGTTAAAAGTATAAAAGAGATGTTTCCACAAGAAGGGGGCTATTTGCAATTAGGTAAGTTCAAAATAATTATAGCAAGAGAAATGAGGCACATTAAAATTCAGATTATAAGCATGAGAATAAAAGTGTCTTTCCATAATAGTTTACCACAAATCTCAATTTAAAACAATAACTTTTGCATGCATAACAATGTAGACTAAGTATACCTAAAATAGGGCCACAACACCATATGATCATTGCCTAAAAAGAAAGAAGGGTGGAAATTCACACCCCGGGCAGAAACACATGCCCTATATAAGTATGGTTGTACATAAGTACCACTATTCTAGATAATCTAGTTAAACATGTAGCATGCATAGAATAGAGAGGAAAGACTAGCATTTTAGTCAATTTTTTTAAAAAAAGACAATCATAGCAAGTGGGGTCCAAGAACCCATATAAACAAGGTAGTCTAGAAACTACATGGATATAATGAGTCAACATCAATAAATATAAATGCCCAAGAATTTAGATTTTCATCAGGAATAATAGTTCAAGAGATGCCTCATTAAAAGAAAAGTAGGTTTTAGTCAAATAATGCCCAAGATAAAATAAAGGATGTACATATGATTCCTTAGATATGTATATTAGTTTTAATGTCTAGTTTCAGTCACATAAGTCAAAGTGTGCTGAGGTTACATATATGAACTTGTGATAATACACATTCATCTAATTTAGGTCTTGTAATCAATTTCCCTCTTTGTATCATATATCTTAATTCGATCAACTGGGGCCAAGGTTGTATTACATGAGATGTTATTCAAATGCATACTCTAATATGTTACTACTATTAATAAAGTTGAAAACATTAGATTTATTGGAATTGGACATATCGATATTCATATTTTCAATACACATACACCAACATGTACCCATACGACCATTGTTAAGTAGATTGTCCAATGATAAGGGTCATTGCTAAATCAAATATTATACATTATATACACCAATTACTATGGATACTAAGAGTCTAAGTCTATATAAATAATTTCCTCCCCGGTTGTAATATCAGTATATAGTTATGTGTATATACTAACATAATACAATAATGTATGGCCAGATGACTTATCCAATGTGTATGTATATTTTAATATGTAGATTATCTTCACAATATACTACCTAATATTTCATTATCTTATTAACTAATTGATTAAGAACTAAAATGTGGTAATGAATAGAATACTGACCTATGGGATGATGGATACAGTCCAGATCGACATGTCTGGCTATGTTGAACTAGTGACACTGAGTTAGATGACGGAGGAAGGTGAAGTGGATGTCACCCAACCTTCTGAACATGTTGGCCATGTATTTCCAACCTGAAGAGGAGGAGGAGGTGAGGCTGAGGAGAACTAAGGACATGGTCCAATCTATGGCGGCTTGGTTCAATTTCGGTGGCCTAGTGGATCTACATCTACTGGCTTGCAGGTTGTATGGAAAAAAGGAGGAGGAGAAGAAGTGCAGTAATGTCAGAGTTTGATCCAGCTGTAGCTTGCTGATGAGCGACATCAATGGTGCCACTATTGCTAGTTGTACATGGCTGAAGGGGAAGTGACCTCGTCGTGGGCTAATGGAGCAAGGAAGGAGGAGACAAGGATGGTGGTTGGGGTTTAGGGCGATGAGGGGTAAGGATGAAGGTGACGATTGTATTTCTACCTAGAGTGGCGGTGGCATACACGGGAGGACGTCGAGGAGACATTAACACAGTTGAGGCCAACATCGATAGTGCGGGAGGACGTTTAAGCACCACTGCATCTAAAGGAGGTAGTGACTTCATGGCTGGTTGATGGACAAAGGTCTCGATGGCAGCTGCATCACACGAAGTGCATATCGTTGGGTAGAGGTAAAAGGTGAGGTTAGTGAAGGAACCATCACTGTCACGACATCCGGCGGTGGTCATAGTGGGGGCATAAGTTTCTACCCTACGGCGGCCACTACATGCGCTAGGAGAGGGAGGAGAAGATGGGCACCGCTAGTGTTGGTGTGAGGAAGAGAAGGGGAGAGGCAGGATATATCATGGCTTTGTTCAATTGGAGTCTGAATGCCAGGGGTGAGTAGAGGTGTGGTGAGACTAAGCAAGGTGTGGGGGAGACAGAGTCACAACAACTACTGCTCCCCATGCAAGAAGCTACCACAAGGTTGGTTAGATGCAGATCATGAATCTACATAGATATATGCGTGAAGGAGGGGGAAAGTATGCAGAGGAGAATGAGTCATCCGTGGTTGGCGCCGTTGTGAGAGAGAAGGGGAAGAGGAGGTCGGGTGGCTACTTTATCGGGTCACCAACTGGATCTAGCACGAGCACAAGGTGTTCCAATGTGATAATTGGCTTGACATGGGGAATTATCGAGAACAAAGAATAAATACAACAGTTTAACACAATAAATTGATCCAACTTAGGTACTATAATGTTCTCTCTACAAAATTCAATTGAGTGAGCAATCGACACCCACTTTGTATGAAAATATGTAGGAAGGTTAATTAGAATGCAAGGAATCCGAATTTGACATTAATTTGATATTTTAAAAATTTATAATATCAAATTTCTTTATTTGTATATTATAATCCATTTAATGTATTTATTCACCTTATTTCATCAACTGTGACACTATGCTACATATTAATTTGATTTCATTCATCTTATATCCCTAAGAATCCTTTAAATTGTAAAATTAGAGTCAAGCATGGTATTTGGTATATTTTTTCATCAAATCCCATTATTTGAATGTACTATAGTCATTTTGTCTTACAAACCAAATATTAAAGGTTTTCTATATATCCACGACACTAATTGACTCCAAGGGTCCATAATATACTTTATATTAGGGAAAAGATTCTATATGGTAACATAATTGAATAAGGGCCTAGAAGAAGGGAGGGTAACACATGCTTAGATTCGAGTATGTTACAACACTCCACCCCTTATAGAGGATTTTGTCCCCAAATTCCATCTATTACTAGACAAGTGTACTAGATCACCTCTCTAAACCAATCCATGGTTTCTAATACACTTAATGGAGTTGATTATGATGATTTACCTCACATCATACTTATATCCAAAACCCAGTGGTGAACCTACATTATTTCGTGCATCAAGTCCCCATAGTCTTCTCATATTCCAGGTTAAGCTAGAAGATTTACACCAAGTGATAGATTGTCTTTGCATTGCTACATTCATCTAGGCTACATACATTGTTATTGTGGTTTCATTATCCTCTTACATGAACCATGTCTCTACACACATGGGTCACTAGATTGTTCTACAATATCTCATTTTCCATCACCTAAGCATGAATGACCAATCTTCACAAATAGATCTTCCCATTGAACCACTCAAATTGTAATTACTAAATTGGTGGACCAGCTTGTGTAGAAGCATCAATCCTCAAACACCATCATCATGATTCCTATTGTTGTTACTAATAATTAGATTTTCTTTTACGATAACCATGTTTGTTAAATATTGAGTACATATACAAACTAGGACATGACATACATACATGTATTCTTTTCCTTCTAATATTAGTTTCATAGATTAAATCAGATACACTTACATATTTTTATCCAGGAGTGTTAATAAATTTGTGTATGACTACCAAGCCATTATCTACAAACTATTCAGCAAACCAGGATTAAGGTATAGAACTAGGGTTTTGTTAGTAACCATATTTTGCCATCTATATTTGTGAAATTTAGTGCATTTCATGTTAATAATGAATAACCCATTCATGCTTTAAGAAACACGGTAAATTACACATGTTTTGTTTAAGGTGTACTTAGCTCAATTTTTCTTGAGCTTGTTGTAATCATAATGGCAATGTACTTCTGTAAATATTTACATCCTTAGTGTGTTGAACCTAGTTCATAGGTTTGTGTCACCCATACAATTTATTTTAGGCAATATGAAGTGTGTGGGCATTAAGTTCAAGCTTTTAGGCATAGATCAATCTTTTTTTACCTATCTTAGTAATTTACCCAACTTAACTTTATCTTTTTAAGGTAAAGGTAGATACATTTTGAAATTCATTTTAACTATCAAGGTAACATTTATGGTGGTGTAATTAGCAAGACTCACTAATCCTGGTTTGGGGTACATACATATGTTTGGCATTATAAAAAGTTACCCAAGTATGACTTATTGCAATAGCTATTAATTCATATTATTCCTTAAGTTAAGCTGCACTCTAAGTGTACAAGACCCTACCCATTCTAAAAGGTTAATCTATAACTTATCTAACATCTAGAGGGGCAACAAGGGTGGATGTAGGTCATAAATATCCACCACTTCTCCTTAGCGCTCACTACATTCCTCTAGTCCTAGGGCCTCATGGTAGATGATGCCAACAAGGGGTTTCTCTACTACTCAGACTTTCTTGTGGTGGTGACTCGGTTCTAAAACCATCGATAAAATCTAAAAACTTTTCTTGTATACATATAAATTAATAATAAAAATAAAATTGATGATGAAAATTTTGTGATGAAAAATCTAAAATTGGCACAAAAAATCGACCCGAGAACCAAATCAACCACCTTTAACAACAAAACACATATATTATTATTTTATCATCACATCCTTTTACTTAAGGGTATAATCCTTTAGACATCACAAAGAGCATCTAACTACACCTCTACTATATATACATAGGAGGGAGAAGGTTTCTTATTATGCATAGTCAAATTCTTTCAAACCTTAACGAGGTACGACATCCAAATTCCACATGTCACTCTTAAGAATAATTTGCATAGCCTCATCGCAACACCTAAGGTAGTCATAAGATCTTCCAACCATCATAAGGTATATGGGTTCCTTCTTAACTTGATGATTTACATTCATAGTTCCATCATAAAACAAGATGAACTATATAGACAAATTACCCATTACATCATTCACTAGGTAATCTAATTACACCATGGAGGCAAAAGAGGCAAACTCCTAAGAATATCCCACTGGATTAGTAGCTTTCATCAACCAATGTTCATGTATGAGACATACCAAATTGTTATGTTCACTGAGATTGTTATCCAACCTTTAAATAGATGGATTTGGACAAAGATGTGTGGACATAGTCAGTGTTGGATCCAAGGCATGCGTGGGCACAATATAGCTAATTCGGGTCATCACCCAATATCACAACAATCATCACCATTCAACAATTTATGTCAGAGTAGTATTATCATCCATGCATGCTCAGTCCTCCCACTGGACATATCTTGGGCATTCTAGAAGGACAACAAGGAAAGGATCCCGATAGGAAATTAGGATTAAGACGATATATGAGTGTTCAAATCAACTGATATCCTAGTTGTGAAATATCTTTTTCCTAATGTGGGGACATCAAGCGTAATGGCCATGAGAGTCCACCCATATGTAGGAACATTCCATGCTCTATATAGGGTATAGGGTTAACTAGGTTCCCAAAACTGAGTCTCAACCACATAGTGGTTTGGGGAGTGGAAATGGCCAAGTTAGATAAATTGAAACCCTATTTGGTACTCTACTACCCAAGATTAGGTACATGGATTGCATACAAGGAATTACCTAGAGACCTAATTAAGGGTCAACCTAGGATAACTTGAAACAGTCAAGTTACTGACTGCTTAGGCTCTGATACCATTTTGCAAAGAGTGTTCCCGATAGGGGATCCACTCAATGGTACAATGCAAGACCCATGCAATAATAAATCAGTAGAAACAAAACTATTACAAAGTTACAATGTGTATCATTATACAATTGTTCATCACCAAAAAAGGTGATATAGCAAAAAATTGAACTATATACAATTAAATCCAGTAGCAGAGAGTAACCTAGCCATTCCAAGTTATCCTTAAGTCCATGTCATGTAGGTGATATTTTTGAGCTCTTGTCTTCCAATGTACCTAAACCTGGGTGAAAGGGAACATCACCCAGAACATAGAGGTCAACAAAGGTTGAGTATGTACACAGAATAAACACTTTGGGCACTATATTGAGTTAAAAGTATAAAAAGAGATGTTCCCACAAGAAGGGGGCCATTTGCAATTAGGTAAGTTCAAAAGAATTATAGCAAGAGAAATGAGGCACATTAAAATTTAGATTACAAACATGAGAATAAAAGTGTCTTTCCATAAAAATTTACTACAAATCTCAATTTAAAAAAATAACTTTTGCATGCACAACAATGTAGACTAAATATACCTAAAATAGGGCCATAACACCATAGGATCATGGCCTAAAAATAAATAAGGGTGGAAACACACACTACAGGCATAAACACACACCCTATATAAGTATGGTTGTACATAAGTACAACTATTCTAGATATTTTAGTCAAACATGTAGCATGCACAGAATAGAGAGGCAATACTAGCATTTCAGCTAATTGTTCATAAAAAGGCAATCATAGCAAGTGGGGTCCAAGAACCCATATAAACAAGGTAGTCCAGAAACTACATGGATATAACGAGTCAACATCAGTAAATATAATGTCCAAGAATTTTTATTTTCATCTGGAATAAGAGTTCAAGAGATGCCTCATTAAAAGAAAAGTAAGTTTTAGTCAAATAATTTTCAAGATAAAATAAAGGATGTACATATGATTCCTTAGATATGTATATTAGTTCTAATGTCTAGTTTCAGTCACATAAGTCAAAGTGTGCTGAGGTTACATATATGAGCTTTTCATAATACACATCCATATAATTTAGGTCTTGTAATTCATTTCCCTCTTTGTGTCATATATCTTAATTCGATCAACTGGGGTCAAGGATGTGTTACATGAGATATTATTCAAATGCATACTATAATATGTTACTACTATTAATAAAGTTAAAACATTATATTTATTGGAATTGGACATACCGATATTCAAATTTGCATTACACATACACCAGCATGTACCCATACGACCATTGTTAAGTAGATTGTCCAATGATAAGGGTCATTGTTAAATCAAATATTTTACCTTATATACTCCGATTAATATGAATACTAAGTGTCTAAGTCTATTTAAATAATTGCCTCCCCGATTGTAATATTGATATATAGTTATGTGCATATACTAACATAATACAATAATGTATGACAAAATGACTTATTCAATGTGTATGCATATTTTCATATTTAGATTATCTTCACAATATTCTACCTAATCTATCATTATCTTATTAACTGATTGATTAAGAACTGAAATGCGGTAATGAAAGAATACTGACCTATGAGATGATGGATATAGTCCAGATCGATAGGTCTGGATGTGTTGAACTAGTGACACTAAGTTAGGGAGGAAGGCCAAGTCGACACCACCCAACCTTTTGAACATGTCGGCCATGTATTTCCAGCGTGAAGAGGAGGAGGCAAGGATGAAGAGAACTAAGGACATGATCCAATGTATGGCGGATTGGTTCGATTTTGGTGGCCTGGTGGATCTACATCTGCTGGCTTGTAGGTTGTATGGGAGAAGGAAGAAGGAGGAGTAGAAGTGGAGTAATGTCAGAGTTTGACCCGACCGTAGCTTGCTGATGAGCGGCATCAATGGTGCCACTATTGCTGGGTGCACATCGCTGAAGGGGCAGCGACCTCGCCATAGACTAATGGAGCAAGGAAGGAGGAGACAAGGATGGTGGTTGGGGTTTAGGGTGATGAGGGGTAAGGAGGAGGGTGACGATTGGATTTCAACCTGGAGTGGTGGTGGCAGACGCGGGAGCAGGGCCATTGCATACATTTTAGAGGTCCCCGGGCGAGGATAAAAAATGGGTCCTCTGTATTCTCTTATTTAACAAATTTAAATAAACAAAAGTTTATTCATAATTGTCAAAACTATCATATAAAAAATAGAACATGTTATTACAAATCAAACTAAAAAAATGTAAAAATTAAATATAGATATCTCCTTATCAAGCTTCACTCATCATATAAAATGACTTCTTTGAGCCTTTCTAGATGCAAAATCTTGAATAATAGTGTCAACATCAATATTTCCCAATATATCCTTCTCAATGCATAACATTGTCAAACCACCGACAAGGAGTGGCTCAAGTGGTCAAGCACGATGTCCCCTAAAAAAGGGACCCAAGTTCGAATCATAGTTGTCGCCTTGATTTACCACCCTCCTGGGTGTTCGACCTCCACTATGAGCGTGGGAGAGGGGGAGAGAATGCCTCTCTTAATCCCATTGTCAAACCGTTCAATCTTTGACATTGATGATCTAAGGTAGTTTTTCAACAACTTTAACTTGGAAAAATTGCTTTCTGTAGACGCTACTGTCACTGGAATTGTCAAAAAAATATGATAAATAATTGGAATATGAGGGAAACAACCAAAGTAAAAGATTAGTGATGAGTTTATTATGTCATTTTAAAAATTCATGTAGTATCGTTGCAACATCATTGTTTAAAAAAGCAGACACGTGACAACAATAGCATCTAAAATATACTTTTTTAGTTGGTTTGGATGTTTCCAAACATGAAACAGAAATACGTTGAAGTGAATATGAGATCAAAGCCTTTGTTTCTAACAGTAGCACATTCTAATTAATTAATTTCAATACACACAACGACAAGAGACGGACTAGTAGAATGTGATATTTAAAACCAAATCACAACCTAGTGACCCAGTACGTTGCAATCATTAATAAATAATTTTGTATATTGTGGCTCCTATTGGTTTGTTGTAACTATAGTTTTTAAGGAAGTTATTTTTCTGAAACTGAAGTCCAGTTCCTAAAAATCTAGTTCAAATGACCGATTCAATAATTGAGTTTTTAACAGAAGTTTCTCTATCTGGTGGTTCAGTCTCCACATTCTTGTTTCTTATATATATTTCTATCTTGTTTTCTATAAGAAACACATTCAATAGAACAAACATAGAGTACTATTTTGCCTCTAGATTTGTACAATTGTGTACAAATAAATTGTTCAATGCCAGTAGATGTTTGATAATAGTCGTATTAATTTAATCCATCTAACAACTACTCCCCATCACCTGGATGCATATGCGATAGATTTTAGAACTGTAAAGGAGTCTTTCTTGTTATACATTCAAAAGAAGACTACCAAAATAATTCGTATACAATGTCAACAAGTTATGAAAGAGAATAGAAATCTGCCGCCAAGTAAGAATGCATGTGAGTTGGCAACAAGGGTAAGAATGAGTGAATACATTTTCAGTCACTTACAACGAACTAATCAGGGCCTTATCTAGAAAAGTCTGCAGTGCAAGATACCAAGATCAAGCTAGAATTATATAGAACACTTGAACCTTCACTTTCAATTCTGGATTGTTCGGTATGGATGGTCTTTTTAGGGGGAAGAGCGACGATCCTTCTCGGTTCTCGCCCCGCGCTTGTGGTTGTCGGTGAAAAGTTTGGCGATGGGTGGACCAACACGGCAGTAAGAGGCATCGTGGTCATCATGGATGTCTGCCGAGTAGGAGTAGTGGAGTCTGTGAACAAGGAGAACAAGAGGTGCCGAACGTACACGACGACAAGAGGCATCATGGACATCTGTAGAGAAACAATGTTGGCACTGCAACATAGTCCGCCGACTGTAAACAAGTGGAACAAATGGGAGTGGGGAGCGTAACTGCCGAAGGGTTAGCAGAAGTCACAAACAACACAAATTAGGATTTCAGAAAAACAATAAATGTTTAGAAAAATAAAATTACGGGCCCCCTCTTTGTTGGGCCCCTGTCCGTTGCCTAGGTTGGCCCCCCAAATAGGCCAGCCCTACATGGGAGGGTGCCGCGGAGACCTTGACGTAGGTGAGGCCAGTGTTGATAGTGCAGGAGGACATTTAAGCACCACTGCATCTAAAGGAGGTGGTGACTTTGTGGCTTGTTGATGGACAAAGGTGTCGGCAGCGACCACATCACAAGATGATTGATGGTGTCAGAAGTGCAGATCGCTGGGCAGAGGTAGAAGGCGAGGTTAGTGAAGGAACCATCGCCATCACGTCAACATCCGATGATGGTCATAATGGGGCACAAGTTTCTATCATGCGGCAGCCACTGCCCGCTTGAGGAGAGGGAGGAGAAGATGGGAACCGCTAAAGTTGGTGTGAGGAAGAGAAGGGGAGAGGCAGGAGATATCGTGGCTTGTTTAGTTGGAGTTTGAATGCCATGGGTGAGAAGAGGTGCGGCAAAACTAAGCAAGGTGTGGGGGAGACGGAGTCGCAGGTGCTGCTGCTCCTTGTGTAGGAAGTAGTCACGAGGTTGGTTAGATACAGATCATGAATCTGCGGAGATATATGTGTGAAGGAGGGGGAAAGCATGCAACAGAGAATGAGTCTTCCGTGGTTGGTGTCATTGCGAGAGAGAAGGGGAAGAGGAGGAAGGGTGGCTACTTGACCGGGTCACCAACTGGATCCAACACTAGCATAAAGAGTTTTAATGTGATAATTAGCTTGACATGGGGAATTATTGAGAACAAAGGATAAATACAACGGTTTAACACAATAAATTGATCCAACTTAGGTACTATAATGTTCTCTCTACAAAATTCAATGGAGTCAGCAATCGACACCCAATTTGTATGAAAATCTATAGGAAGGCTAATTAGAATGCAAGGAATCCGAATTCAACATTAATTTTATATTTTAAAAAAATGTATAATATCAGATTTCTTTATTTGTATATTATAATCCGTTTAATGTATTTATTCACCTTATTTCATCAACTGTGACACTGTGCTACATATTAATTTGATTTCATTCATCTTATATCCCTAAGAATCCTTTAGACTGTCAAATTAGAGTCAAGCATGATATTTGGTATATTTGTTCATCAAGTCTCATTATTTGAATGTACTATAGTCATTTTGTCTTACAAACAAAATATTAAAGGTTTTCTATATATCCACGACACTAGTTGACTCCAAGGGTCCGTAATATACTTTGTATTAGGGAAAAAATTCTATATGGTAACATAATTGAATATGGGCCTAGAAGAAGGGAGGGTAACACATGCTTAGATTCGAGTATGTTACATAGATTTCATTGTGATACTCTATCACAATCTCCAGAAGGTCCTAAAAATATTGGTTTAAAATATTTCAAGATCAATCATATCAAAGTGTCTTAATCATTTTACCAAGCTGGTTACATATTTCATTCATGATCTCCTCGAACACATCAATAGATTCATACTTGTATTTCATTAAATGCAAATTACCATATCTACTGAGATCATCAGTGAATAGAATGAGGTGCTAGTAACTACCTCTAGCATTTATTCTAAACAATCTACATACATCAAAATGAACTACTCCTGATAGAACACTCGCTCTCCCATCACATCTAGTGAAAGGTGCTTTTGTCATATTGCCCCATAAACACGATTTGCATGCATCTATTAGTTTAATAACAAGAAGAGTATAGATAACCATCATTATGGATTCTAGAAATGCATTTCTTACTGATATGATCCGGATGACAATGTTATAGGTATTCATGGTTTGAGTCATTGAGTCATTTAGTATATGCGTTATACACATTTATCTCTACAACTATTGTGTATAGATTGTGAAGCATTTCCGTATAAGATCTCATCTTTTAAAATGAAACATAAATATTTTCATAATATTCTAATCCATACAAGATACATGACATTTTTATCAATGGAAGGTACATAATATAAATTCACTAATTCTATTACGTGCCCATGAATGAGAACTTCCTACTGAAGTGGTAGCAACCTTTGCTCTGTATAGTTCTAGCTTACTTCTTCTCAGGTGCTAATGTGGAGATCTCTATCTCACTTTTCTTCCTGAGATCCTCTATATACCTTTTCCAATGTCTAGGCTGGTGAAAATGGTGGCACTTCCCTTTCTTAACCTTTTAAGTGAAAAGGACAAATTCCTTTTTCACTTACCCTTCTCCTAGTCTTGAGTGCAGAAGGCTTGGACTTTAGCTTAAACTTAGAACTCTTGTTGGCCTTTGCTTTGCCCTTGGACTCACTTATGTTGATCATTATAACAAATTTGTCCTTCTTCATTCATGCTTTGGCATTAATCAACATGCCAATAAACTAAGATAGCGGTTTGACCAAGTTACTCAAGTGATATCACTCGGTAAATTGGCCATATGATTCATGAAACAATTGTAGAATCATATTTGTGGACAACTCTTGACCTAAAAAAAATCCCAAACTTTCTGTATGTTCCACATGTCCAATCATATTGAGAACATGGGGCTCTACTGGATCTCCATCTATTAGTTTGTACTTATATAACACTTTGGAGACATTATACCTTTCTTTCTTTACATGATTATGTGAGATGTGTTACCATATCAAGAATGCCCATGTTTTCATGTTGCTCATGCAACTCATAGTTCATATGGATCAACACAAGGTGCTTGATGTCTGCGACACATTGACATGCTTCAAGTAAGCATCCATTTCAGCCTTCGGCACATATGAAGCTGGTTCCTCTAGCTCTGGTCTTTCAAGGACATAGAGCTTTCACTCATTTGTGAGAATGTTTCCCAAAGTCCTAAACCATATGTGGAAGTTAATCCAGTTTATTTTATCCTACTAAGGTCTTATCACAATGACAACATGTTTTTGTTTTCCATTATATTCTACAAAATAAATATTATAACTTTCTCAAAACATTTTTATCTGATTTGATAATATTTTTGATATTAATTAGGCCTTTAATTAATTATCGATCACACTATTTTGTTCAAATTGATAGCACTCACTACCAATTCAAAAGATTGTAGTGTACAGTCTTATAGTGAGAAAAGACCCAAAAAAATTGAATTATTACCCAACCAACGCCAATGCCCATAATCAATTATTAAGGTAGGTGACTTTTGCCAATTGCACATGAAATTCTTGGATTGATGTTATGTGCAACTCTTTGTCATAGTCATCTGCATGCTTCTAGGTATTTAATCTCATTAAGATCACCTGGTTAAGCCTGACCTAGAAACCAACATGACAGTTATGCACCCTACTTGGCAGGCCCACATAACGACCATCATACTTCCATGAGATAGAAGACGCACCACGCTTAGTCAATCAAGATTTTCATGTGTGCTGCTAATGGAAAACATCTAAGGGTTAATACGTTTGATTGAGGGATTTTATATATAAATACATGTACTTATCAAATCACCTCATACTTATAGGACATATTATATACATGTTATATCCCAAAAAAGAAAAACATGTAATTATAAATACAAGTGATGGTTAAGGCCATACTTCTATATCCCACAAAAAATGCAATTATAAATAAAAGTGATGGTTAAGGCCATACTATTGTAAATCCTTGGAGCCACAAGGAATTACTACCACCTAAGGTGTACATCATATGCAACAAACTTTTGTTGGTGAAGATCCATGCTCGAACCAATCCGGGTTGATCGGTTCAACTCTTAAACCAATCGGCTCGCTTCCTGACCGCTCGGTTGGGATCTTGAAACACTCGCATGGTCTTAGGATAAACCAATGTCTAGACTCATCCAGTCGATCAGTTGGGCCACCAGTCGATCGATTTGTCTTGTCTTCTTGCATCCTCTATCCTTTAATCGATCGGTTCGACTCCTGAGCCCGTCGATTTTTCTGATGTAGAATGTCTTCTCACGATGAACATAAATTAAAACCATCCTATTTCATATTGCATGGTAAAAGGGGAAACCTAGGGTTACATTCAAGGGGAAATAGGAAGAATATCATTAACTTACATTTAGAAAGGAGGGAGACTCGGTATGCAAGCCCAGGTATAACCAAGAATAAACAAAATTACAACCTTGCATAGAGTTATTGTCCATAACCATGATATCATCCACCAATTAAACCAATTTTAGGGTGACACATGTAAATTGCATATAAATATATATATCATATATATATAAATATATATGTGTGTGGGGTATTTAGTCAGATATGCACATTAATCATTTTAAAATTCACATCGTATGCAATAAAATAAACTGATCATATCAATTTAAATCTAGATATACCATAAATTGGCGTGTCTCTGATACCACCATAGGTAAATTTGGGTGACAAATAAGACAACAAAAACAAAAATTTAATGGCCGAGTCCCTAATCAGCAAGATGTCATCAATAATGATGTATCTAGGAAAGAGAGTAACAAGAGTTATACCTAGTCCTAGAGCAAGTCCAGTGACAACTCTTGATGCAGTAGCATACACATTTCTTCAAGCAACAACTTACTTCTTCTTCAAGCAACACTCGAACTGTCATCAACAACGACCTCCTAATGCAATACCACAAACGACATGTGACAGTGTCCTCATAGAGATAGGCAACATACTTCTTGCCATTATAGTAGTCCACGTGGACACTGGTAACTCCACATTGCGTTACCATAGCCAATGAGAAGGAGTTGTCCCTTCAAACATCAGTGTACTAGCAATGATTCACTCTCCCACAATTGTCTCTCCCTTTCTATCCCTCCCTTTTATGGGTAGGACTTGCTCGGACACTCTATTGGTTACCACAACTAGAGAGGACAACAATTGTTAGAGTGTATTATTGTTCTAGGAAGCCCCCAATACCTCTCCATTTATAGGAAGGGCTAAGATTAGGATTTCCAGTTGGTCTGGGAGTTGAAGAGACGAAATTCACAAATTTTCTAATAACTATGAATGGTGAACCGATCGGTTCACTATCTGACCATTCGGTTCATCTCTTGAATTGGTCGGTTCATGTACTTTCCTATTTTGAATCAAATTGGTATTCAATATTTAATTAATGCAAAACATTATGCCAACATCAAATCCTTGATGTAATCAAATTGATGATTGAATCGTAAACTCAGATGATGAATTAGTCATTTCACTCTTGAAATGATAGTTTCATATCATGAAACAATCATTTCACATCATGAAATAGTCATTTCATATGTGAAATGGTTGTCTCACTTGTCCAACTCAGACAATATTCATTCAATGTTGTTATCAATTGACCTGGCACTCTAACCGATCAGTTCAACACTTGAACCAATCAATTCTAAGTCTAGTCAGTCAGTTTTGAACCTCAATTGTTTAATTTAATACCTAAACACTTTAATTAATAAAGTTAAACATAATTCATGAATAAACTCCTATTCCAAGTGTATCCTATGTGTGTGACCCTATAGGTCCCAAATTACATTGGCAGTGAATGTCCATAACTAACTTATGACATCATAAGCAATGAGTGGTATCTAGCAACACGTCATTGCTACCCAAGTAATTCTATAAGTTGGAGAATGAATTCAACCTACAATATGTGACTAGTGTTACTATGATCATATAGTTCCTTTTTATCTGATATCTGGATTGAACTTGAGGCATGGAATTGTGATCCTCTCAACATTCAATCCATTTTCCTTGAACTAGAGCAGTCGGTCTGAGATGCATGTGAGTTCACATATCATATATCAAATAACATGGGTATGGCCATACATTTCCCAGTGTTTGTTATTAAGAGGCATGAATATTAATGTCCTATAGGAGGGAAAAATCCCATCTACATCACTCACACTCAATCCCCATGTGCCACAATGTACCTGAGCATCACCTTTAGGGAAACCCTTATTCAAGTTCATGTTGGATGATGTCTAAATACAAAGAACAACATGAGATGTGTGTAGTGACTTCAAGTCTAAGAATTGCAATCACCACAATCACCACTATCACTATGAGAGCTAATTCTGACTACTATTCCATGGTATCCATGTATCCGTTACAAGGTGGGTCTGCACTGTTATCTATCATGTACATGTGTGCTTGACTTGATATCATATATCATGACTAGTGAGACTCTATCATCAGTCAACACACACTTTGGTCATATGTTTTATTGTTGTCTATTTTGTTTCCATAGTAATATCTGAGTAGGGACAAAACAAGAATGTATGTACTCTTATCATACATAACATCTCATTGTTCAAGTCATCAACCTGAAGACATATGTCATCGAGTAACATCATTCTTTAGACATCTATAATGTCTATGTCATCATGTCATGATTTAGATATACATAATATACAAAATTACCTTTATTATTATCAAATTAGGTATCTAATGCCCCCTTACAATCATCATATGATTGTCTCTTTGGGCATACATACCAACAATATTTTCCTTGACACCTCATATGGAGGTAACGTTATGTTCCAAAAATTTGATAGTGGTTGGGAATACGTTAAAAGAAGAAGTGAAACCCAAGCTCGATCCAAATGGGGAAGAGAAGGAGATTTTAAGGTAGGCAAGGCCAAATATAGTTCCTATCTCAAATACATTGGCGAAATCCTCAAGGTGATTTCTTTGAAGCAAAACTGTATGGGGTCCTCTTAAATGCCTATTAAAGAAGAGGACGGTCGTAATAACCTTGGTGTCTACAAAAACATGTAAGATATGCAGATTATCTTTGTGGGACAAGGCCATGGTCACTCTACTAAACAATGGCAAATCCTTTACAATAGTCTCATGGATGGAAAGTAGATCGATGATCTCGACTCCATTCATAACATACCCATCCAGACCTATTATAACCTAAACTAGATTATGAACCATCTTGATTTCCAGTATGGGAATCTAACAAGTGTAGAAAATGCATCCCAACGACATCCTTCTCAAATGAGCAACCTAAACTGTGGTCTTCCATGGTTCAAGTACAATAACCAATATAATTTGGAACCAAGGCAACTATCATAAACAACAGTTCTTGAACATAAATCAAGTCCATCAACTGCAAGAACCTGCTGCCTCTCCCTCTAATTATGAAAGGTTCTCTACTAAAAAAAATCTTATAGTCTCAGCAATTCATTGGATAACAAGACATGATCGCTAGTTAGCAAGCCTATAAAAATCCATTGATTTCTAGTTGGTTTAGTAGACTTTTTCCGTACACCCTCCCGTAGGAATTTTTGCAAGGCTTCCGAAAGTGAATCCAAAGCATGTGGAACAAATCAAGGTTGTGACAACAGACTCTGGACTTAACCCTCGATAGAAGATGTCCCTTTATACAATGAGAAAAGAGTATAAAGATGAGGCAGTAACCTCCCAGAACCTGACAACATCTCACCCAACAATTCTCACACTTGAATTAGTTGTTCATGTATACAAGACTTGTGTGCCATACCAAGATTAGTTCAAGAAGGCCAGATTGGATTCTAGGCTCAATAAATTTAAAGAAACATGAAGAGGTTGTATGTCATTATCATATTATTTGATGTCATGGCCAAAATGCCTCAGTCAACTAAATTCTTCAACCTCCTTCTTATCACAAATACATAACTGAAGAATGTGAAATGATAAAATTGGCAAGGACATCAACTGACATGAGTTAGAGTAAGATGCCTCACAAGGTCAAGATTCGAGATCCTATTGGGATTTCATGATCTATAAGTGATTCTACCTTACAAATGGGCTTGCATGATCTTGGAGACAATATTCATATCATACCTCCTATCCTATGCAAGAGACTCAGCCTTAACGATGATCGACCCACCCACATGACTATCTAATTTGTTTATTCCTCCACGACTAAGCCATTTGGTATCATTGAGAATGTACTAGTAAAGGTTGGGAAGTTCTACATTCCTTGTGATTTTGTAGTAATTGACATCAAGGAAAATTGTCGTTATCCTCTTATCTTCAACATGCCATTCCATGCCACATCTAAGGCCATAATTGATGTCAGAGTGAGACTCTTGACCCTACGAGTAGGAAATTGGACTCTTAACTTCCAAGCTCTTAGGGTCTCTAGAAAATACAGCATAGTAGAAGAAGCATACTTTCCCAACTACATTGACCAATTCACTCTGATGCAAATACAACCTTTTCCCTTAGTAGTCCCATCCCTGAGGGCCCAATATCTTTATAGGATGATCACAATGCAAAAAAGATTGAGAGTGAAAATTTCTACTCCATGCTGAAAGGAACATCACCAACCTTACAAGAAACACCCCTCCCCTTTGAAGTTGCTCCTGAACAACACACCCTGAGTGCTCAAGAACCATCCTTTTTTCAAACACCTATCTGTTTGTAGACCCTAGATGTACTCCAAGTGGTCACCACTCACCTTCCCCCTTTCCCTATCCAATTCCAATCTATAAACAATACCATACACCTCATGAATTGAGAATATCAAATGCATATTAAGAAGAATCAAATAGGGACAACAATTGTCAATTTCCTAGGTACCAACCTCCAGATCCAACCCCCATAGATGCAATTACCAATATAATGGGATGACCATGCATCTAATGAACCTCAATCCTATGTCCCCTCAACTTGTCATTCTAATTCATCTCAAATGTCTCATTCATCATCATACATCAAGCAATGGGAACCAACTAGGTATGACTTGAACTATTTCCCTTAGTATTTTGACTGTATCACAGTGTTTGCGGAAGGCTAAGCAAGAATACAAGAAAGGATAAAGGAGTGGCTGAAAGGAAACCACCATGAAAATACAATATTCCCACACAAGCTCTAGTTGTTGCTCCTCCATGATGGATAACACAGAAGTTAGACCTTCGATGTTAAAGAAGACACTTGTTGGGAGGTAACCCATCACACTTTTTTCTTCCATCCTAGATTTAAGTTTTTCTTGGGATGATAATTTTTTTTAACTTCGTGGTGGAGGTAGATAGTACATATCTATTACACCCAGTCTATATTCCCTTTTTAGCATTGTGTTATCATAGTATGAAGTTTATCTTTAAAATTTTCCTTTTTCTTACTTATAGTTTGGCCTTTATTTTGTCGGCCTGTTATGCATGCAAATCAAAAAACCCCTGAATGAGTCATTTTTCTTGAAACATTTCATAAATTGTCATTGCTAGAAATCATTTGTCACCTAGGACCTTAAGTATCACTATTCCTTGGAAATTGATGGCAAGCCATAATGGATATAAGGAATCAAACACAATATGTCTCCACTTGATTTGTATAAAATATTGTGAAATTTCTTGATTTTTTCTTGATAAAGAAAGATTTATAGTGATATTAGGATTCTCCCAAAGTGCTAAAATACAAGAAAAAAATGACCACGCACACGTTCATCCTCTTCTACATTTCTTCTACCACCTTCTTACTGCTTCATCTGCCAAAAATAATCAAAAACTAAAAGTAAGCCAACCTCCAAGTTCGGGGTGCTGCACACCCCTTCTACCTCTACTACTTCTTTCATACCTACCATATTGTGTAGGGGATCACCACCAATAAATAAAAGATGCCAATATGTACACAAAATATGCAACTAATATAATTGCAAGATTGAAAATAAAAATTTCTCGAGTCAAATAGAGTAGAGGTTGTGTTCTTCTATATCTCCATTCACTCCACTTTTCCACCTAGGGGAATTTACTTACCCCCAATCCACTCAATTAATAAATGTTGTTCTTATGAAAAACTCATAAGAATATGTGAGAGAAGCAAAAATAGAAGGGACATGGGAACTGATTTTTCATTGTTCTTGAAATAGAAACAAGTTTTGAAATAGTTTTGAGTGGAGAATGTGCAAAAATTGTGCTTTGTGATTTTTGGAAATCACATTCACTTGGACATAAAAGGTGGTAAGGGAAAAGTATTGCTATGAAAGTGAGGAGGACAAGAGGTTAGTATACTTAGGTGTATGTTTGTGATTTTGTGTTGATTGAGGATGAGCAACGTTCAATTTGGAGTATTTGATGAATGCATATTTATCCATTTATATTACATATTTAGGTCATTACTTAGGAGGGTTATGTTGATTATTCCCTGGATTTAGATTTAATTGTCTTAGTTTAGCTTTTATCTCATAAATAAGAGTTTTTATTCGACTTGCTTGGATTTTGCAAGAAAATGGTACATTCACTCCAAAGCCCAAAAATTGAAGGACCAGAGGCTTCAATTGCACGTTCAGCCTCCCAAAATCCATCGACTTGCATGCCCAGTTAGCCGAATCACATACGAGATTCCATCTTCCCAAAAGTTCCAGTCGATCAACAGAACCCAAATGACGAAGGCTCATTATCACATAAAAATTGAGTGACTCGCATCAAATTGGTCCATTGACATGACTGCATGCCGAAGCATCAATTCACCCAATTGACCAGTTGATACCCAATTGGTCGGTTTTCTTGCATAAAGTTGTGCATATACCAAATGCCAACCGACAAACTAGGATTCCATTTGACTGACCGACATTGTGAACCCAGTCTTCCCAGCTACTTCCAAGAGCTATTTTTAGAGTTTGGGGTCCCATTCCCTCCCTATAAAAGGAGGGGTATCCAAGACAAAGGTCGTCACATACTCGACCGTCTTAGAAACCCCCTCGGGTGCACAGAGCAAGGAAGGGATAAAGGAGAAATCATCATCCTCATGGAGATTTCTTTATGGTTCCTGATCTTGGCAGTATGACTCTTGATATCCGGATGTTTACTTTTGTGTTTGTTTCTATTGTTTTTGAGTAAAAACTATATATTGGGGCATGGGGAGTAGCCCCATGTCCCATATCTTATTTTCACTATTTTTGACTCCATTATTCTATTGATTAGATGTTTTTATTCCGATTCATGTACCGGTTCTATATTTAGACCAATTATATCCATCTTGGGTGACAAGATCAATGATCTCAATGTTGCATGTACCCATAGTCTCCAGATGGGATCAAATGATGAAGCTCTATGATTGATTTATCTATATTGTCTTGTTAGTTATAACTCATGATGATGAGATTTCGAATCCATGAGTGGAACAATGGTAAATATTTATAACTCTTGATAGGATCCTTGGTATATTTTATTGGATGGTGATAAAAGATCCTCAAACATAAAGATTTTGGGGTTGTGGGAAGTCTAACCCTTGCAAGATTGGTGTTCTCTATAGACAAAATCTGCATGATCCTGATCTAGTTAATAAAAATTAAGGAGTTGAATCAGTTAAAGTAGTTAAGATGTCTATGGCGGTGAACCCCAAAACCTCAATATCTCTTAATAATCAAATTAAAAGCCAACTTAACTAGTTTTACTTCTCAAATTCCATTTCTTATTTTATCTTTAATCACTGTCTAAAAAATTGGATTTTAAATATTACTCTTAGCAATTTGTTTAGATAAGCTCTTAAACATGTTGTTCCATGGGATCGATATATTTCTATACTTAAATTAACTTATTCACTTTCCAGTGAGTTGATTTCCATTTTAAAGGTTAAACTTTAGGGAATTATTTTCTCAAATGAATTTGTTGTGCAAACGACGTGCATCAGAAGCCAGTTGAGGAAGCACCTAGTGAGGAGAGTTTTCCTCTCTTTGCTAACCACAATAGAGGTTGTTGGAGAGAAGAAGTTTACCTGGTTTGACATAGTCTTCATTGTATCATAGTACTTTTACATGGGACAATCCCATTTTCTGGTTGGAGAATATCTTGTGCATGACATTGTAGATGCATAACAATTGTCCTCCTGAGTGAAGAACTGCTTCATTTCGTCCCACATTGTCTTTGCACACTTGTGACACATGTACTTGACTGCAACATGAGACTCAATACACCATAGATCCAGGAGAGAACCTATCTATTTCATGTAGTCCAGGTGGTATCAGGCTCAGAAGGGGCACCCTCAATGATAAACTTGAGTTTATCTCATTATTCTAGAAAAGTATGAACAACATTCATTCATAGGATAAGATTGTAGTTATTTTGTTTGACAACAATTATATGGGTCATATCATTATAGATAGTGGTGGATGGTGGCTTGGTGGAGTCACCCATGTTATAACAATAATAGTATTGAAATAAGAAGCATGACATAAACAGAGAGTAAAGGTACCAGAATGTAGCATGGTGCAAAGAACATAACAAAAATACTAAGGTACTAAAATATAAAATGATACAAAGAATAGAACATAAGCTACTAAAATAGAATTTCGACATAAAGAGGAGTGGCAATATTAGAATGGTACTTGGTAGGAAGAAAGCAATACTATAGAAATGAAAACTCAGTAGAAATAGGGTTGGAACTATTGGAATGAATCTCAATAGGAAAACAAAAGCACTACCAGATAAATGGCATGGTGTGGTAGATGCCCACAAAATTCCCAATTTTTAAGAAATGAACTAATCTATTTGGATTAGGGGAACCACTCTGAGAGGAAGAAAAAGATAATGATTTGCCCCTTGTTCATTTTTGTAGTTTATAATTCAGCACATGATCTTTGATTCCTATCTTTTATATGTATATATAAGTTATATTGAATTAGAACATATAGAAGAAGGAAGGAGAAAAAGATAGGAGTCTTCCAAATGCCTAGACTCATTGAGAAGTTGTGGATGTGTGTGGCCTCTAGCCACTGGTGGAGGTTGGCTGCTTGGAGCCGCTACTGGGCGTGGGCTTCTGGTTGTGTCTGGGATGGATGGCCCCTGGATGCCACAAAAAGGGAAGGAGAGTGGGTGGGGAAGGGTGAGAAAAGATAGGGTGTGGAGTTGGTGCTTGCGGGTTGAGGTAGTGGTGGCCAGAGGTTGTCGGGTGAGGGAGAGGAAGAGTTGGGATGGGAGAGAAAAGGATAGGGGAGGGTTAGGGTTTTCTCTTGATACCATGTAGAATAGGTTGCTTGCAGTAAATATAAAAGAGCATACATATCCTCCTCTATATATAGGAGTGAGGCCACTTAAGTGGGTCATATGATCCCTATAGGGAAATAATGGGCACAGAGTAGGAAACGGAAACAAAAATTTCTATCCTTATTTCCCATAATAGCAAGATCACATCATCAACTATGTAATGGGAATGATGGTTTGACGAGTTCATACCTGGTCCTGGAGCAAGTCCAATGAATATAACTCATTGTAGTAGTGCAACTGTGAGAACCCGTTACACTAAATGAGCTTAATCAAAACATAAAACACAATCAATCACTAACTAATCACATACCCAAAAATATGGGTGAATTAGAACCAATTTCAACATCAACACCCACTCAGAACGTTTGAATAAGATCCCAACATCTTTCTGGTATCTATACTATGCCAAGAATTTGATACAAATTTTTCTATCTCCTTAGCTACAACATATATACATAGGAGAACAATATTCATATATGCCACACAAACAAGCATTAACATGCTAACAAAAGTTTGATTTGTTTGAAACACCATATACAAACTTTTCCTGCCCAGACCTGAGAGTACAAGGATGACTCTAGGACACACTAGACATCGAATCAACTTTCTCAAAGATTCATTACTATAGCTCCTCTTTGCTGCCACATATTATTTTTGTCACTTCCGATTACATAAAAATGTGGCGTACTACAAGGGTGAGACCCATATCCCAACAAGAGATATAACTTCCAACAACATTTATTGATTACAACCTTTTAAGTAATTAATCAGTTTAAGCAGTTTAATCATATATAACAAAAAAGCTCAACAACACTGATGATTAACAAAATACATTAAGGAGTAGATAATAACTATCTTCATATCCACACTATTCTCATATCCCATTTAACTGTATAAGGAGTCTAGTAGCATGAGCATCTCTAACATCATGAATAAATCTAGTATCATATGCATAGATAACAACATCAACATGTCTAACAGGATGAACAAATCAACATCATAAGAAGAGCTAATAATATAAGCACAACTATCTGGATAAGCATGATTAGTAGTATATGCATCTCTAGTTACAAAGGCATGGTTAGCATGCTAAATATAACTAACAACAAGAGATAGCTAGCATTATGATTATAATCAGCAGTAGCAGTATAGTTATCAACATAAGCATGGCTATTGTATGTACACATCTACAATCTTAAGAATATCTACAACATAAGTATATATACTATCTCTTAATTGTACTAAGCATCATATTTATGTAAAGATAACAAACAAGGGTTATCATCCAATGTGAAACGTCATGTATAACCCTAAACAAATATGCTACACGGCTATATTACATCTTTTATTACGCCCTGGGGAATTTGAATCATACCATTCAAAGTCCGATCGCCCTGCAAAGGGTTATTCAGTTTTGTACAAGATCTAGGAGTGTCAGTATCCTAAGATCTCTTCCCCTCAGATAGTACGAGTAAAAGGCAATGACATATCAGTAAAAGCTGCCAAAACAATGACATATAGTCCTGTAACTAGCCCACCTTGGTACAGGTCATGACGCTAGCATATATGGTATTCAAACCCAATCACTGAGGTACAACCACAGTTGTCCTCTAATCACACCATGTTATAATAACCGAGACATGACAACAGCCGTTCTCAATCACATCAGATGTATGAGGCGTGACCATAGCCATCCTCCACAATATGCATTGTGGATGACAAGGATATATCCTCAACCTGCCACCCCCACATACTCAACAGTATGCGCTCCGAGTTTCCCTGAGGAATACTCATTTCACCATCCAACAAGTTCTGACACTGAAGATGGGTGTACGACATAGGGAACTACATGATTAGAGTTGCACTTGCTTAGTGATGCCAATTGGGTGAATTAAGGCTGCATCAAACAAATGGACATACAAACCCTAATTCACTTCTAGCAAGCATATAAATATCACAACTTTTAAAAGATATAAAACATGTGAAACATAATTTCTCATCTCATCTCATCATCCTATGGTATTATTCACTTGCCATTGATGAGACCACAATAGTCATCGTACTATCACAAGATATAAATCCTTTTCACAATATCACAGGGTATCAACCCTTATCAACATAAGAGGATTACACCTCATTCAGGGCTCAACCATACCCAATGGTCATTAAGACCATCATACTATCACATGATATAAATCCTTTTCACAATATCACAGGGTATCAACCCTTATCAACACAAGAGGATTACACCTCATTCATGGCTCAACCATGCCCAAAGGTCATTAAGACCATCATACTATTCCCTGCAAGATCATCATTATCTTTACATGCCTTATAACAAGGCTCAACAACATCACTTACATATAGTACACCAGATCAACACAATATTGCATTAATGAGCTAGGAGATATTCATAAACAATCATAGCATGGTTATATTAACATTAAGAACATTCCTTTATTACATCAACATGCAAGGAATCTAGATATGATCAACACTCATCATATTCATAATGCACATGTTTTGCATAAGAAAGTACCAACCATGTGGCTATTATAACCACCAATTAACACATTAAGGTTATGATCATGTTAAGGAGGTTATTTCACCATCATTCCATCATATAAGAATGTTAAACATGAATAATCATCTTTATCTATTTGCATTTGAGTTAGGTTCAACATGATAAATTATATCAATGTTACTAATCAACACTTATACCCAAACCCTAACTCACAGAATCCCCATTGGATCATGGATGCATAAGGTGAAGCATCACCATCACATTCGATACTATTATCAAGTATGAACCCACTATTCTCAAGTATGAAACCAGACATAAATCAAGGTGTACCCATCGGTTTATAGCATACTAGGGTTTCAACAACAATAGCAAAGTACACCATGATTGTATTAGTCATTCAAGGACCATTCATACACAATTACCATAATTTAGTTATATTAAAGCTAGAAAGCTATACCTCATTAGGGTTACATATCAACACAATGTGATTATCATCCCTTCTATTCATATTAGTGAATAGGTAATACTACCTTATTAAGGGTAACCCTCCATTTGTTCCATCATCTTTCAACCCATATCACCAAACCACTATGTCATCAAGAACCTTTGGATATTTAAAAGGTAAGATCATTGATTGTTTACATAAGTAAACACCTTAGATAAACCACCTATGAAGTCCTTGATTTGTTCTCTAGAAAGAGTCACCATTTAACCCTAGACATCCCTTTATTAACAACATAAAAAGTTCCATTGAGAGTAGGGTAAAACCCACAATCGACTGTTCATTTAAAACAAGCCATCCATTGTCAACAAGTAAGCTCCTTAAGTTGATCATATAAAGGAAAAAATCTAAATAACATTATTAGGACCAACATATCACATTAGCCATCATTCTATTTTATTGGAGGAATAAACATTAGATCTTGACCATTGGGTCAAGCTCATATGTTAAAACTATCAATTACAGTATAGGTCCGACCATTGCATCAAGTGACCCAAGAAACCATTGGTCTAAGGCTTAATTGATGCTACAACTATAATGCTTAACTCACCATAGGTTGTAGACACCTTATACACCATCATTAGTGACCATTAAGTCACCATAGGTTGTTAGATCAACACTATATTCATTAATTAGCATCAAATATTAAGCTAATGCCATCATTGATTGATAACATCAGTAGGGTACTTAATGGTTGATCATTAAACTTCTAATTGATCCAAAACCTGACCTAAGGGGGTGACCATAGGTTGTCACCATCATTTGACACCTTTTATCCTGACCATCAGTTGTCATGAAGACAACACCATAGGGTTGTTGCAATGGTACCATCATCAGGTCATGGGTTTATAGAAGAAATCAGGTTTAAACCCTAAAATTGACCATTGGTTGATAGGTGCTTAGAACCATAGGTTGTCAAACCAACCTGATAAAAGTCATATTATACCTTAGGAATAACGTACACATGATCATAGGTTCATCTATAACTGAAATCAGAACATGGAACATTACAAAAATTGAAATCCAAGTCAAGCATAGCTTTTTAGTGCATGGATCATCATTTTCAAGCAAGAAGATGAGCTAGCAAGCTTATGGTAAGTAATAAACATGGAGCAAGTTATAAAACTTGCCTATAATTAGAATATGAAACTCCAAACAGAAGAAAACTTGAGCAGGTAGGATAGAAAATCCAAGTGTAAGTTGTGAACTCGTCCATCTAGCACCTTTCTTTATCAAATATGCAAAACCCTGAGCATAAGGAGCAAGAAAGGTAGGGTTTTTGAGCTTTAGAGAAATTTCTACCATGCAACAGTAAGGTATCGACATGGAGAAAGGTAAGAGGAAGTATAAAAAGGAAATAAATTGAGTGAAGAAGGATATTCTTACTCTTTTAGATCAAGATCACTAGAAGGAAGCTTTTTAAACCAAAAAAGGAAGTCAATTGCAACCCTAGATTCTTTTTCTAAGAAGATCCCCTATTTCTTCTTCCTTGGACAGGAAATTCACAGAAGCACATAGGGAGAATGAGGTTCATAGAAGGAGGGAAGTGGTGGAGAGAAAATGGCTCGTTTTGATTCTTAGGGATAAGTATATGAAACTTTCAGATAAAGAAAAAGAAAAAGTTGAAGTTCTAGTATCTTTCCAAGTGTCCATGGCCTTAAACCATTAAGAATATACAAGCACACACACAAGAATATCCCCCACCATCCATAGAGACATTCGTATCCCTTGTTTGTGTAATTTCCAAGAAAAACAAATAATTCATTAGTTGATAGCTACTAAAGGTAGCTCATCCATGAAGGGGTAAACCCTAAAATATCCTTGAGGAAAACACCTTCAAACTAAGGTTTAAATAGGATCCCCATGGATAAAAAAATCTCAAGAATGATGAGATAATATCCAAGGAACATAATACAAGTGATATATTGCAAATAAAACCTCTCAATTGGGTAAATTGCATAAATGCCCAAAATGTGCATAAAATTGCATAACTTGCTCAAACAGTGTCCAAATTGGACCATGAAACTTAAGCTTGTATTATGATTTCAAAACTTATCAAAAGGTTAGATTAGGGTTATAAGAATTCAATTATGATAATTAAGCTTATTAAACTCATTAAGCAAGTTTAGGGGCCTTACAACTATAAACCCCTAACATGGATTTTGCCCCCGAAATAGAAGGTAAACAAAGATGGGTACTTCCTTTGCACCTCATCCTATTATATTCACATGGTTACTTGCATATAATGGTGATGTCACATCATTCATACATATCTCATCTTGGGTCAACACAAAAACCCCTACCTAAGAAGACATTCTCAATATGGAATGTAGAAACCTATTGTGTCATATGTACAACTCTAGTAGTAATGTTCAACTTTAAATTCTAGCTATCATCCTAAAATTATATCTTTTGTATCAACACATTACTCAAAATTCATACTTGCTAACTTTTTACCAATCATGCCATGTGTCCCATACCATTCCTTGAAGCATAAAAAAAGTGATGTATCCATCCTTTTTTTCTTCTAGATACACTGACACTGGAACACTTGTTAGTTCTTTTTCAGCATCAAAAGAAATGCTGATGCTGGCACCTATCATTCTATACAAGGAAACATCATTCCTAGTCAATTATTTATTGAGGTGAAACAACAACACTATCTTCACCTTACTAGGATTTACACAACCTAATTAGAAGACATATCATGATCCCATAAAGACATTTAATCAACCCCATCTCACTCTTGTTCAACTTGTCTCATAGCTATTGTTGTGTCGGCAACCCTAAGGTTTTTGAAGAAATATTGATCATATTTTTGACCATATTTGAAATACTTTGACATGTCATCATTCAAAGCTTGATATAACTTGTATGACATGACTGGAACACTCTGTTCCTCCTATTCATAAATTCTATTTGTACATTGGTTAGTCTAAATGACATAACTCTAAACTCATCATGGTCATGTGAATTATGTCATCCGATCTAACTCTTATGCATTGATATTTGATCATAGGTTTATCTTAAAGGAACACGGTATCACATATCTATTGACCAACAAACCATCTATCCTTGATAGTGGTCTTGCCCAGCTATCACTGAACCATACACAACATTGTAGAATCACTTTTGTTTTTCCTTCCAAACAACATTTATAGGGTCATAATCAACTCTCTCTCCCTCTCTTTAAGGGGGAGGAATACTTGATATGTTCATTGAGTAAACATCTCCAACCTACATATACTTCCCATACTGTTGATACATCTTGGATACTAGGATTCATTACTTTGGTATCCACCTCATGTACTATAAGGGACTCACATCCTTATCTCATCTACTTTTACCAACAAAATAAATATCAAGACATATAAGAGGAGTCTTCCTAATTATTGTAAGGCTCAAAAGAAAAATCATTACAAACTTTATGATCTTGGAACCATAGTCCAAACAACCTTATGCTATAATAAGATATCCACCCTCATGTTTACAACAAATCCACACATACCAAGTGGCAATGATCCACTTGAAAGTTGTGCCCTAGAAAGGAAATACACAAAGGGAAACACACTTCCCACATCCTAGAAACATTGTTTAAGGGTCACTAGAAAAAAGGTAACCAATTCTATTTTCATTACGCAAGTTACAGCTTCTTATGTATCATTTTACCCTTTTCATTTTGAGTTCCTTGCCATTAGCATAGGAATCATCATGATTAACATATCTCATTACTCATTCCTTGATGACTATTTATCACACTTGGGTATGTTCTCTTATTTTATTATGTTTTTCAACCACTTATCAATAGGTAAATCATCATATTCCACTTAACAATATAAGGAGTCTAGTAGCATGAGGATCTCTAACATCATGAATAAATCTAGTATCATATGAATAGCTAACAACATCAGCATGTCTAACATGTTGAACATATCAACATCATAAGAAGAGCTAACAACATAAGCACAACTATCTGGATAAGTATGATTAGCAGTATATGCATCTCTAGTTACAAAGGCATGGCTAGCATAATAAACATAACTAACAACATGAGATAGCTAGAATCATGATTATAATCAGCAGTAGCAATATAGTTATCAACATAAGCATGGCTACTGTATGTACACATCTACAATCTTAAGCATATCTACAACATAAGTATATCTACTATCTCTTAATTACACTAAGCATCATCTTTATGAAAGATAACAAACAAGGGGTATCATCCAATGTGAAACATCGTGTATAACCCTAAACAAATATGCTACTTGGCTATATTACATCTTTTATTATGCCCTTGGGAATTTGAATCGTACCATTCAAAGTCCAACCGACCCCTGGAAGGGATATTCAGTTCCGTACAAGATCTAGGAGTGTCGATATCCTAAGATCTCTTCCCCTCGGTCAGTACGAGTAAAAGGAAGTGACATATCAGTCAAAGCTGCCACCACAATGACATATAGTCATGTAACTAGCCCACCTTGGTATAGGCCACAACGCTAGCATCTAGGGTATTCAAACCCAATCACTGAGGTACAACCGCAGTTGTCCTCTAATCACATCATGATATAATCACCAAGACACGACTGCAGCCATTCTCAATCACATCAGATGTATGAGGCATGACCATGGCCATCCTCCACAATCTGCATTGTGGATGAAAAGGATATATCCTCAACCTACCACCCCAACATACTCAACATTATGCGCTCTGAGTTTCCCTTAGGAATACTCATTTCACCATCCAACAAGTTTTGACACTGAAGATGGCGCTATGGCACATGGCACTACATTATTAGAGTTGCACTTGATTAGTTATGCCAATTGGGTGAATTAAGGTTGCATCAAACAAGTGGACATACAAACCCTAATTCGCTTCTAGCAAGCATATAAATATCACAACTTCTAGAAGATATAAAATGTGTGAAACATACTTTCTCATCTCATCATCACATGGTACTATTCACTTTCCATTCATGAGACCACACTAGTCATCATACTATCACAAGATATAAATCCTTTTCACAATATCATAGGGTATCAACCCTTATCAACATAAGAGGATTACACCTCATTTAGGGCTCAACCATGCCCAAAGGTCATTAAGACCATCATACTATCACAGGATATAAATCATTTTCACAATATCACAGGGTATCAACCCTTATCAACACAAGAGGATTACACCTCATTAAGGGCTCAACCATGCCCAAAGGTCATTAAGACCATCATACTATTCCCTACAAGATCATCATTATCTTTACATGCCTTATAACAAGGCTCAACAACATCACTTGCATATAATACACCAGATCAACACAAGATTGCATTAATGAGCTAGGATATATTCAAAAACAATCATAGCATGGTTATATTAACATTAAGAACATTCCTTTATTACATCATCATGCAAGGAATCTAGATATGATTAACACTCATCATATTCATAATGCACATGTTTAGCATAAGAAAGTATCAACCATGTGGCTATGATTACCACCAATTAACACATTAAGGTTATGATCATGTTAAGGAGGTTATTCCACCATCATTCCATCATATAATAATGTTAAACATGAATACTCATCTTTATCTATTTGCATTAGAGTTAGGTTCAACATGATAAATTATATCAATGTTATTAATCAACACTTATACCCAATCCCTAACTCACGACATCCCCATTGGATCATGGATGCATAAGGTGAAGCATCACCATCACATTCCATACTATTCTCAAATATGAAACCACACATAATTCAAGGTGTACCCATTAGGTTGTCATACTGGGGTTTCAACAACAATAACAGAGTACACCATGATTGTATTAGTCATTCAAGGACCATTCATACCCAATTACCATCATTTAGTTATATTAAAGCTAGGTATAACAAGTTATACCTCATTAGGGTTACATATCAACACAATATGATTATCATCCCTTCTATTCATATGAGTGAATAGGTAAGACTACCTTATTAAGGGTAACCCTCCATTTGTTCCATCATCTTTCAACCCATATCACCAAACCACTATGTCACCCAAAACCATTGGATATTTAAAAGGTAAGATCATTGATTGTTTACATAAGTAAACACATTGGATAAACCACCTATGAATTCCTTGATTTGTGATCTAGAAAGAGTCACCATTTAACCCTAGACATCCCTTTATTAAAAACATAAAAAGTTCCATTGAGAGTAGGGTAAAACCCACAATCGATTGTTCATTTAAAATAAGCTATCCATTGTCAACAAGTAAGCTCCTTAAGTTGATCATATAAAGGAAAACATTTAAATCACATTATTAGGACCAACATATTACATTAGCCATAATTCCACTTTATAGGAGGAATAAACATTAGATCTTGACCATTGGGTCAAGTTCATATGTTAAAATCATCAATTACAGTATAGGTCCTACCATTGCATCAAGTGACCCAAGAAACCATTGGTCTAAGGCTTAATTGATGATACAACTACAATGATTAACTCACCATAGGTTTTGGAGACCTTATACACCATCATTAGTGACCATTAAGTCACCATAGGTTGTTAGATCAACACTATATTCATTAATTAGCATCAAATATTAAGCTAATGCCATCATTGATTGATAACATCAGTAGGGGACTTAATGGTTGATCATTAAACTTCTAATTGATCCAAAACCTGACCTAAGGGGGTGACCATAGGTTGTCACCATAATTTGAAACCTTTTATCCTGACCATCAGTTGTCATGAAGACAACACCATAGGGTTGTTGCAATGGTACCATCATCAGGTCATGGGTTTATAGAAGAAATCAGGTTTAAACCCTAAAATTAACCATTGGTTGATAGGTGCTTAGCACCATAGGTTTTCAAACCAACCTGATCCAAGTCATCTTATACCTTAGGAATAATGTACATATGATCATAGGTTCATCTAGAACTGAAATCATAATAGGGAACATTATAAAAATCAAAATCCAAGTCAAGCATAGCTTTTTAGTGCATGGATCATCATTTTCAAGCAAGAACATGAGCTAGCAAGCTTATGGTAAGAAATAAACATGGAGAAAGTTATAAAAGTTACCTCTAATTAGAAGATGAAACTCCAAACAGAAGAAAACTCGAGCAGGTAGGGTAGAAAATCCAAGCATAAGTTGTGAACTCGTCCATCTAGCACCTTTCTTCATCAAATGAGCAAACCCTAAGCATAAGGAGCAAGAAAGGTAGGGTTTTAGAGCTTTATAGAAATTTCTACCATGGAACAGCAAGGTTTAGACCTGTATAAAGGTAGGAGGAATGATTAAAAAGAAATAAATGGAGTAAAGAAGGATATTCTTACTCTTTTAGGTCAAGATCACTAGAAGGAAGCTTTTTAAACCCAAAAAGGAAGTCAATTGCAACCCTAGATTCTTTTTCCAAGAAGATCCCTTGTTTCTTCTTCCTTGGATAGGAAATTAACAGAAGCACAGAGGGATAATGAGTTTCATATAATGATAGAAGTGGTGGAGAGAAAATGTCTCATTTTTGTGCTTAGGGATAAGTATATGAAACTTTAAGATAAAGGAAACGAAAAAGTTGAAGTTCTAGTATCTTTCCAAGTGTCCATGGCCTTAAACCATTAAGAATATACAAGAAAACACACAATAAGCTCCCCCAACATCCATAGAAACATGAATATATTTAATTTCTTGAATTTCCAAGCAAAACAAATAATTCATTAGTTGATAGCTACTAAAGGTAGCTCATCCATGGAGGGGTAAACCCTAAAATACCCTTGAGGAAAACACTTTGAAACTAAGGTTTAAATAAGAGCCCCATGGATAAAAAATCTCAAGAATGATGAGAGAATATCCAAGGAACATAATGCAAGTTTTAATTGCAAATAAACCTCTCAATTGGGTAAATTGCAGAAAAGTCCAAAATGTGCATAAAATTGCATAACTTGCTCAAACAATGTCCAAATTGGACCAAGTTTGAAACTTAAGCTTGTATTATGATTTCAAAGCATATCACAAGGTTAGATTAAGGTTATAAGAATTCAATTATGATAATTAAGCTTATTCAACTCATTAAGCAAGTTTAGGGGCGTTACAACAACACTCCTAGTTGAACTTGAACGACATCTTTGTAGTTCCTGGTCTTCACCATAGACTATAGCCTAACGTTGCCCTCCTAGTAGCAGAAAACAACCTCCTTGCCTTTATAGAAGTCCAAACAGACCACCTATATCTCTTGTCATTCTACTAGAATAGATAGGAAAGAGTTTTCCCTCCAATTGGTGTACTAGTCACCAACTTGCTCTCCCACAACTATTCCCCCTTGCCATCCATCCCCTTATTGAGTAGGAATTGCTCAGGCTCTCTATTAGTTACCACAACCAGAGAGGACAACAATTTTTAGAGGCAATTGAGTTGTGTTTGAGAAGGCCCCTGTACCCCTCTATTTATATAAGAGGTTAGGGTCTGGGTTCCCAGTCTGTGTGGGAGTGGAAGGGACCGAAAGATCATGAATTTTCACCACCTATGACCGACGAATGATGTAATTGAATTTCTTCATGAGTTGGGTGTGTCGCTCATGTGATATGGTTGTCTCACAAGCCCAACCGGACTGTTGGTGACCCGAGTCGATCGGTTCACTCCCAGTTTAGGTAGAACTCAACCAATTCAATTTCTAATCAACTTGACACTCCAACCAGTCATCCCAACACTTGAACCAATCTGTTGGGAGTTTAGTCATCTGATTTGTTTCTCAAATTGAATAAAAAAATAGTTTGGTAATCAATTCAATTATCATTCATGTTAAACTCCTCTTCTAGGTGTTTTTGATGTGTGTGACCCTATAGGTCCCATGTAACGTTGGTAGTGAATGTCCATAACTAGTTTATGACATCACAAGTAAAGAGTGATGCCTAGTCGCACATCAGTGCTACCCAAGTGAATGGAAAGTTGGAGAACAAATTCAACCTACAATCTATTTAAGGTGTTATAGAGATTGTATACTTCCTTTGTCTCTGATATCTAGAATGAACTCGAGGCATGGAAACGTCATCCTTTCAATTTTCAATCCATGTTCCTTGATTCTAGAGAAGACTGTCTGAGATATATGTGACCTCAATATCATATATTGATTCACATGTGCATGCACATGCTTTTCTCAATCTCACTTATCAAGTGGTCGAGATATCAAACTTTAGTAGGAGACACAAATCCCCTCTACACCACTCACAATCAATCCCCATGTGTCACAAATTCCCAATCATCACCATTAGGGCAATCCTTATTTAGGTTTATGTTGGATGATGTCAAAGTAAACCGAATGATATGTGATGAGTGTAGTCACTTCAAGTGTAAGAACCACAATCACCACCTTCACTATGAGAGATGACTATGACCACCAATTCTGGTTTTATGTGTCACTCTCAAGGTGGGTTTGTCTAATACACTGTTCTCTAAAAAACATATATATGCTTGGATTGATATCACATATCATTACTAATGAGATTTTTTCATCAACCAACACACACTCTAGTCTTATGTTTTACTACTGTCTATCTTCCTGCGACAGTAACATCCAAATAGGGACATAATAAGAATGCACATAATCTTAACATCTATATGATCTCATTGTTCAAGTCACATACTTGAAGACATACATCATTGAGTATTGTCATTGTTTAGACATTCATTAAGCCTCCTCATTATCTCATAACTGATTGAAACAAAATGAATTGGAACCTTGCCTTTATTATTATTAAACAAATCCTTTATGTAATATTCCATCACAATCATCATATGATTGGCTCTCTGGGCATTCATACCAATAGAATCCCACTTCAGTTAGAGACAATTACCCACGAATCTCATTCTTAGTGATTTAAACATGAACATCATGTTTCTACAACGCAAGTGCTAATCCACCGGGTTAGCAACATTTTGCTTCTAATATTAATATATCATGTTTTACATCTCTTAGTTGTACTACATTTTGCATGAGACATAACTGCTATAATATGGTATTTGATATGCCTTCTCTAACAAGTAGCTACATGGTTGTCACAATATCTCTATTATGTCATCAATGGTTGGAATATCTTTAAGCTCATCCATATAAACTTCCAGATCCATATTGTATCATCTCTTGTGTTCATAACATCAAGATACTCAACTTCTATTGTATTAATGGTATGTAGTTCGAAACTTTTCCAACTAACAATTCTTTTCTTAAAATTAAATATATTTTATAATGTAATCGCTTTCTGTCATTTCAGAATCTTGCATCAGTGTAACCCTTTACACCCAACTCTTCCTTGTTCCCATGAACTAGCAACAAATCCTTAGTGCTTCTCAAGTACTAATACATTTCTTTAATGACATTACAATGACCCTCATTGGAAACTAATACCATCTTGTTATGTCCAATACATATAAGACTTTATGGGATGAGTAAATTAGCATACATGATCAATCCATTTTCTAGTGCATATGGCATCTCACTCATGGCTTTCCATTCTTTACAAGAATCAAAACATAGGGTTCTTGAAAGACTAATCCCATGTAAAATGGTCAGATTCTCTCTCATTGAATCCTTCATGCTAAACTCTTTCAACATTTTGATATTGTATGTGCTCATTCTTAGGCTACTAAACTTTCAAGATCTATGTCTATAGATCTCAATCCCTATCACATAGGATGTTTCACCTAATCCTTCATTACTGAAGGTGTTTTCCATATCAAGTCTCAATACTCATAATGTTGAGATGTTATTCCTCATCAATATGTGGAATATTTATATATGATCCCACTAAATCTTTTGTAATTGTAGATTCCATATTTTATCCATAATCAAGTCAAACTCTTTGACTATCTTGTCAAAACAAACATTTCAAATCTGACATGCTTGTTTCAACTTCAAGATTGAACATTGTAGCTTATAGACTTTATTTGCATTCATGAATTTATAAAACCTTGAAGTTGTATCACGTACACATCCTTTGAATTATTCCTATTAAGGATGTGGTTTTATTTTTTATACACAAAATCTCACATTCTATACTAGCTGCAACCACGAGCATGATAATCGGTGAAGGAATTTCTTCATGTTCAATAGTTTGAACTGATTTGAAAATATTCACAACCAATCTATCCTTTTAGGCTATCCATGTAGATCTTTGAAATAAAACTCTATTGCACCCTTTGGGTATTACCCCTATAGGTGGTACTACCAAGGTCATACCTCTTTAGTACACATGGATTCCATAATGGCCTTAAGCCATTTCTCATATTTTGGTTCTCAATAGCTTCTAGTTGATTTGTTATCTCATCATCTTATGACCAACCCATAAAAGTTGTTGGATTCACAATCCTCCAATCTCATATGTGTTTTACTAGAACTATGAGGTTTTGGAACTTGAGATTCCACAACAACTTGTGATACCCACTTGTTCCCTTTGTACCCCTTGTTGACCTCTAACCTTTCAAGTTCTACTTTTACTCCCACTGAATCGTTTGGAACTCAGTTATCCTATCAACAAACATTTTGTTTAGGATTAAAGTAGCATTCAAAAATTATGGTTTGTAGATAAACCTTTTCAAGAAACTAATTTCTTTGTATAAGTTTCAATCCTTAAGACATATCAGAACATTCCCATATCATATCACATATGATGTCTTTTAAACCATTTATAGATGATGCATTGTTTAGTGTGTAGTATATATTCATGAGGATATCAGAAGATTAGATTAAATGATAATCATATCATGACCCATCAGGATGCAATTCCTTCTTTTTAATACATCATCATATTTCAGGTGGATTTGACTTGTGATACACTCACAATCTATGTAGAAGGTTCTCAAACAATTGATGCCAAATATATCAAGATTTGATCATATCAAAGTTTCTTAATACTTTTATCAAATTTATACTTCATATATGATCTCCTTGAACACTTCAAGAGATTCATGTTTGTATTCACCAAATACAAACTCCATTCAACCGATGTCATCAATAAATATAATGAATTACAAACAACTAACTTTAGTATTTATTCTGTAAGATCTTCATACATCAAATATGTATAAGGAATAATAGAATGCTTGCTCTCTCCACTACACCTAGTGAGAGGTGGTTTGACATTTTTCTCATAAATAAGATTTGCATGTTTCTTATTGGTTCAATAACCAAAAGAGTCTAGATGATCATCAATATGGATTCTAGATATGCATTTCATATATATGTGCCCAAGAAGACAATGCCATAAATACTGATTGTTTGAGTTATCTATTATAATCCTTCGGTATTTACATTATAATCATTCATCTTTGTTTCCTTTTGTATAAAGATCACTAGATGGTTAGGGCATTGCCATACAAGTTCACATCTTTGAAATAGAAGCATTAACAACTCCCTTTATTCATTTATCATCATTGTCATACAATATGTATAAAGTAAAATTATTTTATTTTGGCATAATGAAATAGTAGTTCAACTAACTCAATTACATGCCCATTGGCCTAAGATAAATTTAAATGTAGACTGAAGTTGCAACAACTCTTTCTTCATCGTAGTCCATCTTTGTCCTTTCATAAAGGCTTTACTTCTATGTTGCACATCAACTATGCCTGATCTACATTCTGTATCACATACTAAGATGAAGAAGTAATTAAATTTATCTTATGAAGTTTATACCTAAAGTAGAGGTCTTTGCCCCTTCCTTCATATTCTTTAATTCCTCCAGAAAGAGAGGGCAATTCCTTTTCTAATGTTCAGGCTGGTGACAGTGATGACAATTGCCTCCCTTCTCTAGTTTTCCCTTTGCCTTGAGATATGAAGATTTGGTCTTCTGGACAGCTTTAGAACTCTTCTTAGCTTTGACTTTTCCTATGCCTTTGCCTTTATACTTTCCCTTTGTCTTGCTTATCATCATCACATACTTGGGCTTGTCTTTCTATATTTGTAATGCCTTGAGATATGAAGATTTGGTCTTCTAGACAGCTTTAGAAATCTTCTTAGCTTTGCCTTTTCCTATACCTTTGCCTTTAGACTTTCCCTTTGTCTTGCTGATCATCATCACAGACTTGGTCTTGTCTTTCTATATTTGTGCCTCAATTGTTCTCAACATGCCTGACGTGGAATATTATCGCACTAACAAACTCACCCAGGGCTGAAATCCCTGAGTTTTTAACCAAAACCTTGTGCAATAATACCACCCGCAAGTGAATGGGTCTTATCACAGTATAGTTAAGCATCGGATCCCAAGGGACAACGTTTTTAAGAATCTTTTACTAGTCGAATCTAGTTGAATCAAGACTAATATTTAGAACAAGGGTTGGTTGGAGTTCAATTAAACTAAATTCAAGGAAAGTAAAAGAGCATGATTAAAAGTTGATTAATGATTAATGATGAAGATCGCTGGGGTGGTCTTGGGTTTCACCGCCACCACACATGCAAACATATCCAAACATCAAACATCCTGGATAGATATAACCATCCAAATAGAACTACTGTGAACCCTCCCTGAGGGATGTTTAGGCTTGTGTAAGCATCTCCTTAGGCATCAGATGTCTCGTCACCATCCAGATCATGCACTTATAGTTCCGAAGATACAGAAATCCAAATGAAGTTGTGGGCCCCCTATACAGGCATTAGGCACACAGAAGTGTCACCGTGGGCTAGATGGCTCGTCCCCTCATAGATCATAGAGTTAAAAACTCAAGGACTCCCATTCTATTTCTAGTTTGGGAGTCAACCGCGTTAATCGACATTCAAATCCTACATATTAAAGTTCTCGCAATATAGGAAAAGAACAAGATAAATGCAAGTAGGTGATCAATCCACAAGCACACATTGACAATTAACAACAAAATGAAAAGTTATATACGTGCCATGGAATGTTTCATGAAAAGACACATAAGCATGGGTAGCAGGGCTAGTCCCCACACCCCAGTGAAAGGAAACTACTCACTCATGATGCGAGAAACAAGAAGAATAAGGGATAGAGAAGATTCCACCATGAGCATGGTGAAGAAGATGATCACAGCTCAATGGAGAAACGGTCTTCTACACAATGTCAGGGTAGATCTGGATGACGAGGGAAGAACACCACGGAAGATGGGGCAGATCTTCTCTCTCCACCTTCTCTCTCTTCTTGTAGTCCTTGCTTGCAGTAGGAGGAGAAGCTCGTGGACGTGGTGGCGGCATAGGCACAACATGGATGCAACAGATCTAGATCCGGATCTAGATCTAGATCCAAATTTGGATGGAGTGGCTTGTAGATATGAGTTTCTGCCTCAGATCTGGATGAACGGGGGTGCAAGACCACCACGGAGGTAGGCTCTTGGCTGTGGAGATCGTCTCCTTAGGTTCAGGGCAGACCTGTAGCCTAACGACATCTAGAGAGGATCATCTGAATGGTAGGGGGTATGGGCCTACTTATAGGCACAACTGGGTACTCGGGCCTATTGCCTTTAGGCCTTGGTCGCGGCCCTTTGATAGCTGGGTCGTGGTTCTTGCTTTTTCCAGTAGATCGCAGTTTCATTTTTGTAAGTTGTGGTTGTTTTCCATTGCCTTTAGTCACGGTCTGTTGGACGGCTGAGGGAACTGTGGGTGCAGAGGAGTCGCGGTCATGGCAGAGACTCGATTGCGGTGGAGTCTTGCAGCTTGAGGTGGAGAAGAGTGGACAGTGATGAGTGGGAAAAGGCAGATGGAACTGCGGTCGCAGTGAGGGAAGGAGGGTGATGGAGGTTGCGGTCTTGAGAAACTACGACCGTGGTATTGTGGAGCCAGGTCGCGATATTGCTATTGTTAGTCGTGGTGCTAGTGATGAGGGCGTTCGGAGGAAGATGAGGATGCGAGGTGACTGAGGTCGTGGTTATGGAGGGGAAGCTTCAGGCGTGGGTGAAGAGGAGGTGAGACCACAGGTGTGGGCAGAGGACAGAACCACAAGTGCGGTTAGGATAGGAAGTGATCGCGGTTCTGAGAGAGTAGCAGGTCGTGGTGTTTAGTTGCTGGAAGAGAAGGTTGCGATGGTGGCGGGCGTCACTGTTGATGGAGAAGGGTACCACAATCGCGAGGAGGTAGGGTTGCAACTGGTCGTAGTTGTGGCATGGTGAGGAGATGAGGGAAGTGGTCACAATTTGTAAGGAGGAGCAGAACTGCGGTCATGCGAGGAAATCATGTCACAATTAATTGGAATCACAGTTGCGATCAGTGGAAGAAGATAATAAGGTGATCACAACCATGGGGGACGAAATCTCGATCAGGTTGCTCATACTACGGTCGCGGTGTTTGCTGGATGCCTGCCCGCGGTGTGGGGGTGACTAGGTAGGTCGCAGTTTCTCTACTGCTGGGGTAGATCACGGGCACGACCAGAGTTAGCAGTAGGTCGTGGTTCTTAGAATTGCGGATGTGGCAGATGACCGTGGGGGGGTAGTAGGTAGAGAAGAGACCACGGTTAGGGCACACGTGCAAACCGCGGAAGTAGGTGGTGGACATCGTGATTTGCTGGAGGTGATCGCGGGCTCGAGGACTAGCTGCAGTTGATTGCGATCAGGGATGGAGGACACCACGATCATGGTTCTAGGGTAGAGTCGCAATGTGGGAGAAGCCAATGAATGCAGTTCGTGACTTGAGTGAAGATGGGCTTGGATAAAGAGAAGCCCACGAGTAAAGAATGGGCCTGCACAAAGATGTAAGGTTTGATTAAACGATGTATAAACCAAGCACAATTAGGGATAATCCAATCAAGCTAAGGAAATATGTATATGATGAGAATTAGGCAATAAAAGTGAATGATCGGAGCAAAACTGGGCCCAACAAGGTGACTGAACCCATATGAATGTGCATTCATCAAAATACCCTGAACTTAAACGTTTCTCGTCCTCGAGTAACACAAAATCCAAAATAGTTGCCAAATGAATACTTTCACTCGTGTGATTGCCTCATCTTCACATCACGATTGTTTCTTCTCTACTCTGTATGAATGAGCATCTCAACTTCCTGAGACCACTGAACACATCTTACCATATCTTCGTTCTCGAGTTCGTTTCCCAACATCACTTCCTCTCCACTTTTTCCAAAATCAAGCATGTCTAAGAGTTTTGTAAGAGTCCAGAGATACCCACAGAACAACAAGTGTGCACCTGTTTTGACACTGGTGTTTTTAGGATATTGGTAAGCGTAGGCATTCATTGTGTAGGTAGGTGGAAATGGGAGTGAAGGGTGTTATGGAAGGAAGAAATAAATCTCTCCTCTATTTGACTCAAGATTTTTATTATATGATTTGCAATTTCATTTATTGCATTTTTTGTGTGAATCTCTCCTCTATTCGACTCGAGATTGCATTTATTTGTGTGCGATTTAGCATCTTTTCATGGTGGTATGCCCCTTTTAATTTGCGAGGGGTATGGAAGAAGCAGATATAGAGGGAAATGGCATGCCACCCCGAACTTAGGATTTGGCCCTATTTTGGCTATTTTTGTTTCTTTTTGATGGATGGAGGGGTACAAAGATGATAGAAGAAGTGTAAAAGAGAGTTCAAATCAGAATGCCACTTGATTTACAATTCAGTGCATCAGGTCATTCTCTTTATCGTACTCTGCTCAAATAATGACTTGATGAGGATCCGGTGGGGATTCCATGTTATTGTTCGACTAGTTAGTTAGGAAGAACAATGTGTTTGATCTCTCTCAGTTCGAAAAATACTTGCCATTTTCTCTAAACATGATGTTAGGATTCATAAGCTTCACACGGTGATTTCTAACCATTGACTAGTTTCAGAAATTGTCCCCCTTGAGGCTTCGCTTTGGATAAGGAGGGTATAATGATTCAAAACTGCATGGAAAAATGGGATAGCCAACTAGGAAATGGCTTTGATTGAAATAAAAGCGTCAAAACTACATCAAGTTTCTATACATCTTCTTTGAAAACTTCAAAATTTAGGAATTTTTGAAAAATTTGCTCAAAATTGCAACGATAAAATCTTAAGTCCGAAACAGATAGGAGTGGGTGGAAAGTAAAGTACGTACCACACACCCTCCACCCCGAACTTAGAAATTTGCTCATCCTAAGCAAACTCTAAATCCGAGATGGAGGGGAAAACTCATGCCGATAGGTCCACCAGATGTGGTTGCATTCCTTTCGGGAACGCGCCCTTCGTCTGAAATCTCAAAAATGGAAAGTATCAGAACTTAAGACTGCATCTTGCGATGCATTGTCTACCAGGTGCAAAATTTCCTAAAAAGTAAAAAACAAAATTAAGGAAAAGTTTTAATTCAAAATTAAAAGCAAAAACAAAATTATTGATCGGGTTGCCTCCTGACAAGCACCTTTGTTTTATGTCGATGGCTTGACTGAACCCTTCAATTTACGGTGGATATGTTGGATTAGAAAGATCCAGCATTGCTACGGTGCATGTGTCGACTGAAGTGAAATATCTCTTCAATCGTTGACCATTTGCCACAAATTTGCCTAACTTTTCACTCCATAAAGAGAAAGCACCATGTGGGGAGATGCTCTTGACAATGTAAGGCCCAAACCATCGAGAACGGAGTTTCCCTGGGAATAACTTCAGTCTTGAGTTGAATAGAAGAACTTGGTCTCCCTCTCGTAAGTCTTTTCTTTTAAGATTACCATCGTGCCAAAGTTTCGTACGCTCTTTATAGATTCGTGCATTTTCATAAGCTGTCATTCAGAGTTCTTCTAACTCTTGAAGTTGTAGAATCCTAGCTTTGCCAGCTTTCTTAATGTCAAAATTCAGCTGTTTTATTGCCCACCATGATTTATGTTCTAGTTCCACGGGCAAGTGACATAATTTTCCATAGATGAGTCTGAAGGGTGTTGTTCCAAGAGGAGTTTTGAATGCGGTTTTGTAGGCCCATAAAGTGTCATTGATTTTCACTGACCAATCCTTTCAGTTGTATCCTTCTATCTTTTCCAGGATAGCTTTGAGTTGACGGTTCGAAACCTCTACCTTCCCACTTGTTTTTGGGTGGTAGGGGAGGCTACCTTGTGCATAACACCATATTTCCTTAACAGTGATTCGAAGCTTCTTTCCAAAAAATGGGAACCTTCGTCAGATATCACAGTTCGTGGGATTCCAAAATGGGGAAAAATAATATCTTTGAACATTTTAGTGATGAGTTTTGAATCGCTAGTAACCGTTGGTATTGCCTCTACCCATTTGGAGACATAATCAACCGTGACTAGGATGTAGGAGAATCCATGTGAGGATGGGAATGGACCCATGTAGTCCACTCCCCAAACATCAAAAATCTCAACTTCTTGCCATAGCTTAAGTGGCATCTCATCTCTTTTCGTAATGTTTCCCATTCTCTGACAGTTGTCACATGATAAAACAAAGTTGTAAGCATCTCTGGATATGGTTGGCCAAAAGTAACCACATTGCAAAACCTTCAGAGCGGTCTTCTTAAAACTCATATGGCCTCCAACTAGGCCTGAGTGGCATTGTTCTAAAACAAGACGAGCTTCTTCCTCAGCTATACAACGTCTGTAGAGACCATCAACACAGAGCTTAAAGAGGTATGGCTCATCCCAGTTATATTGTCTCACATCATGCATGAATTTCTTCAATGCATTGCCAGTACATTCGGGGTGGATGACACCAGCGGCAAGGTAGTTCATGTAGTCTGAGTACCAAGGAGTAGATTCTGAGACTTTCATGAGATAGTCATCTGGAAGAGAGTCATTAATTGGGATCTTCTCACTTTCTAGACTGTGGATACGACTGAGGTGGTCTGCTACAACATTCTTTGTACCTTTCTTATCTCTTATCTCTAAATCAAATTATTGCAAGAGGAGAATCCATCTTATCAGCTTAAGTTTTGCATCTTTCTTTTTCAGGAGGTAACGAATAGCAGCATGATCTGTATAGACAATGATCTTCGAACCAATGAGGTAGGATCTGAACTTGTCAAAGGCATAGATGACTGCTCAGAGTTCCTTCTCAGTACTTGCATAATTCCTCTGAGCTTCGTCAAGGGTCTTCGATGCATAGTATACGACATGATGTTTCTTTTCTATACATTGGCCTAAAATGGCATCGACTGTGAAATCACTGGCATCACACATAATTTCAAATGGGTGATCCCAATCTGGAGCTTGGATGATGGGCATTGTTGTAAGAGCATGCTTCAGGTTGTTGAAACTTTTGATGCATTCTTCATCAAATTGGAAATCAACATCCTTTAGTAACAAGTTGGTCATAGGCTTGGTTATCTTGGAGAAATCTTTGATAAACCTTTTATAAAAGCATGCATGACCAAGAAATGTGTGAACCTCTCTTACATTGGTTGGGATAGAGAGTTTGGATATCACTTTGATCTTGGTCTTGTCCACTTCAATTCCTCGGTTACTGACACTATAGCCAAGGACAATGCCTTATTTTACCATAAAGTGACATTTCTCCCAATTTAGCATAAGATGTGCTTCTTCACATTGTTTGAGGACTAGGGATAGGTGCTTTAGGCATGAGTCATATGAATCTCCATATACGGAGAAATCATCCATGGAAATTTCCATAATGGTTTCAGTGAGTCCAGCAAATATGGCTTCCATACAATGTTGGAAAGTGGCAGGAGCATTACAAAGTCTAAATGGCATCCTTCTGAACGCATACGTTCCAAAGGGGCAAGTAAAAGTAGTTTTCTCTTAGTCATATAGATGTATAGGAATTTGATAGAATCCAGAGTAACCATCGAGATAGAAAAAATATTCTTGGTGAGCCAATCACTCTAAAACTTGATCTAGAAAAGGCATGGGGAAATGGTCTTTGCGGGTGGCCTTGTTTAACTTCCTGTAGTCGATACACATCCTCCACCCGGTAACTATTCGAATGGGGATGAGTTTATTATCTTCATTCCGTATCACAATAGTGCCACCTTTCTTTGGGACGACATGTACAAGACTCACCCATGGCGAGTCAAAAATAGGGTAGATGATGTCGGTAGTGAGAAATTTAATGAATTCACGGCAGACTACTTCCTTCATATTTGGATTAAGATTTCATTGATGTTCAACAGTCGGCTTGTGGTCTTCCACCACAGGGATCTTGTGCATGCAAAGTTATTGACTCACACCGGTGAGATCACCCATCTTGTACCTGATGGATTTCCTTCTTTCTTTTAATTCTTTCAGGAGTTTACCTTCCTATTCGGTCATTAGATCAGAATTTATAATAACTGGGCAGACCTTGAGATCATCCAGAAACACGTACTTCAGTCCCTCAGGCAGGGTTTTCATTTTAGGGGATTCTGGCTTCTCGAATGACTCTTCAGTTGCATTCACAACCTTGAGTTCCTCCAATTTTGGCTTTCGGATCTTCTTTGGCAGTGTTGAGGTGAAGAACACAATCTTTGACTTGTTCGTTAATGGAGTTGTCAGCATTTGGGTTTGTAAGAGTCACTTCTAAAGGATCTCCTGTTCATACTTCTCTTGTGTGAGGAGTGACATTTGCTCTATACAATCAATCAAATAGACTTCTTCCTGCATGCTCGGTCTTCGCATGCTTTCAAAAACATTAAACTCGAGGGTTTTTTTTACCTAGTCAGAGCAGCAAGGTTCCTACTTCAACATCGACCAAAGCTCTTGCAGTGGCAAGGAACATACGACCAAAGATAAGAGGGTATCTGGAGTCTTCTTTTATGTCCATGATGACAAAGTCGCAAGGGACATAAGAGTCTTTGCCTACCTTGACAGGGACATCTTCAATGATTCCCAAGGGAAGAGTCATAGAGTTATCTACAAGTTGTATGGTCATGCCAGTTGGGAGTAGTTCTGCAAACCCTAGCCTCTTGCAAAGGCTAAGTGGCATGATAGAGATTCTAGACCAAGATCGGCCAACCCCTTCTTACATGAAGAGTCACCGATATGGCATGAGATCCCAAATGATCCCGAGTCTCTCTGCTTCTTGGGCATCTTTCTCTGAATAATATCAGAGTAGTCATTGCTAACTTCACCGTCTCATATTCTTCGATTATATATTTCCTTGTGAGAAATGACTTGAAGTATTTAGTCCAGGTTGATATCTCAGCTAGTGCATCTAGGAAGGGTATATCAAGATGAAGCTTCCTCATAGCTTCCTTGAACTTGTTGAATCGAGTATCAATCTTTGTTTGATTCAAACACGCTGGGAAAGGAGGACGAGGCTTGTACACTGGCACATCCGGCTCAGGTGTGTCTTCTTCCTCTGCAACAATTGATTCCTCCAATCTTGCTTTGTTTGTCTTATCAGCAGTTGGTGGTTCCTTTGGTTGAGACTCAGGTATTGTAGAGTCTTGGATGTTCACAAAGTCATCATCATTTGTTGCTACTATTGGTATCTTGGCAGGGGGGTCAGAGTAGTCTTTCCCGGACCTGGTGGTAACAACCTTCAGTTGTTCTGGATGTTTAGGATTATTCTCTGGTTGGCCAACGAAAGTTCCAGCAGGTGGCTTGAGGCTAGCTGAAAGTTGAGCTAGTAGAGATTCAATAGCCTTCTGATGGGCTTGCTAGTTAGGTATCATACTCTGATGTGATTTCAACATCTTCTCAATAGTTGATAATTTGTCATCGGGAGAGATGGGACTGGCTTGTTGCCCTTGTTGTTGATTCTGGTAAGGGACTTGGTTGGGATTCTGGAACTGAGAGTTATTCTGATAATTATTGTAGTTCCTATTCTAAAAGTTACCCCTATAATTCCCTTGATTTCCAAAATTTTGTTGTTGGTTATACTGGAATCCTGGTGGGCCTCGTTGTTGATTATTTGAACCAAGTTGTCACGAGTTTTCTGCTCCTGAAGGATTTCTATATTGAAAACCCGGATGGTTCCTGTAACGATTCAGGTTATAATATCCTTGACCAGGGATGGTGTTGATGGCATTCAAACTTTTCATATGACCATTATCACCCTGGGTACAAGTATTACCAAAACAACATCATAGAGAATGTTACATACTAGAGTAGAATGATCGGTTCCCTTACATGCTTCACAGAAGAGTGAAGCTGACTTGACTTGTTCTTGTTGTCGAGGGGGTGAGCGTCTCCTTTCATAGGTGGCAAAAGATGATTCAAGTTAGTCTTGCTTGGCAACTAGAAGCTTTAGAGACTCAGCAATAGACTTGTACTCAGGAGTAGCCTCTGCCATAGCAACCTTCATCACTCCTTTACATATGGTTCTACCCCAATTAGCTTGGTTTTTAGCTCCAAGGGTAACAACCTTCCATGCACTATCATAGCTTTGACGCATGAAGCTACCTCCATATGAGGAGTCTAAAAACTTCTTGATGTCATCATCCACGCCCCTATAAAATATTTTGATGAGTTGATTCTTAGGAATGCCATGATGTGGACACTTGCGTAGGAGCTCTTTATATCTTTTCCATGCTTCTGTAAGGGTTTCACCAGGGACCTGAGTGAATTGTTTTATTCAGCCCCTAATTTCATAGGTGAGGGAAGGAGGATAGAATTTCTCCAGGAAAACATTTTGAAGTTGTTCCCAAGTATTGATGGGTTCATATTGCAAAGAGTTGTACCAACTCATGGCTCTGTCTGCAAGAGAGTATTTGAAAAGACGGAGTCTGATGGCATCATCTGTGACTCCATTCTGCTTTGTCATAACACATAGATCTATAAACCTCAGAAGATGTTCTTGACTATCTTCTCCTTGCTTACCGTAGAAAGGCTATTCTGAAGCAGTGTAACCCAATGTGCTCTTATCTCAAAATTAGGAGAATTGATGGGAGGAGGTTGAACTAGGTGATGAATGTCAGTAGTTGTAGGGATTGAGAATTCTCTAAGGTCTTTTTGTAACTCAGCTTGTTGAGATGCCACTTGGGCTGCTTGGATTTCTTCTTGAACTGCAGCTCTGGCTTCTTGCATAAGCCTATCTCTTTGCGCATTAAGGGCTTGAGCTACCCTTCAGGCTATTTCTGTAACATCCCTGACCTGGGTTATGAGTTAACCCTAGGTGTTTTGCCTAAATATGTAATTAAATCCTTGTGATTAACTCTGAGCATGTAATTAAGCTTCTCAGAAACGTATATTTCAGTATTTGCTCCTTTCTATTTAAAGTTGTAGCATTGTTTTGATATACAGGGACCTATGTGCAATTTACCCAGTTGAAAGGGTTAGCTTGCAATTTGCACATGATGAGATGTTCCTCTGATGTTGAGACATCATGAGAATCTCTTTGGCAAAGTTTGAGGGATTTCCCAAGCTAGAGCACCAAGGTGCAGCTGTGGAAGCAATCCCAGGGCTTGAAACCCTAATTTGGGGTAAAATGCAATTTACCCAAATAATGGGAAGCATTTTGTAAAGAATGTTATCTAAAGTATCTTGTTAGACTCTTGCCATCATTTAGAGAAGAAATGATGAGGAATTCACCTCATTTGAGTTATCAAGTTAAGAAATAGGCTCTGTGATTGAATAATCAGGGTATATGTGCAATATCCCTTTAAGTATGAACTTTATTATTAGATTGTTCTTCCTTGCCTTCTTTTCTATAACTTAAGAGGAGGATTGTCCTTAGAATAAAGAGGAAGGGACGAGCAAGTAATAAAGGAAGGACTTAGTTGGAATTAAGGGAAACTTATGAACTAATATTGAAAATCCTATCCCATGTATATAAGCCATCCTTCCTTTAGTTGCAAGGGAACTTAACCTTCGTTCCCTTTACTGTTTCATTTCACCAAAGACGACCAAGGACTGCCTTGGAGCTAAGGAGGACGAACAAGGGGTGCAAGGTAGGTTTAAACCCCTCTTCTTGCCTAATTCCATGGTTAGAATTCGAATTCAAGGTCATCTTCATGGCTAATTCTCGAAACCCTATCTTTCTAGCCGTCTCTTTTCATCCTTCCTTGGAGTTTTCACCTTGGCCAACCTGTGGGAACTCAAGGACGCCATTAGAGCTTGGAGCTTGAAAGCTTGGAGCTCAAGAAGCAAGCTTTAGGCGGGTTTTATAACTCTAAACCTATGCTTTACTATGTGCATCTTTATATGCGAGTTAATGATAGCTCTTAGTATTTCCCTACTTTTCCCTGCTATTTTGCAAGCAAACCCGTGGGATATCTGTACTGTTCTTGAGCTAGAAGATGAAGGCGTGATTTCCAAGAAAAACCCACCGTTTTTCTTTTCCCTAAACGGTCCTAACAGTTTGCTCTCACGACCTCAAGACCGTGAGAGAGCCTCGCGGTCTCGAGACCGTGAGAGGGCTCGCGGTCTCAAGACCGATTGGCCCTGTTGACCGAGCGTGGACCATATAAGAAACCTGTTCCTAATTATATAGGCTAAATACCCTCAAAATATGGGAGACTAACTCCAAAGGAATCGGGAGATATGACCTTTTTAAGTCACAACTTTAAATGAATTAATTGCTGATTTTCAAACGGTCTGAAATTGCCTTTTTGGGCAAAAGGTCTCAAGACCGTGAAAGGTCGTTGACTAAGCGTTGACCCCATGAGATTACTGTTCAAAATTATGTTAATTAACAAACTCACCAAGTTTGATGGTCTAATTCCAAACGGGCTAAGAGTTGAAGGGTGAATACTAGGGCTAACCCTAGATAAAATTAGTACTGAAATTATGGTGACCTAATTAGGGTTTTTAGGGTTGATTGACCTAAACGGTCTCAAGACCATGTGGGGTCCACCCACATGACCTCAAGACCGTGAGGACAATCACCCAAGACCATTTGAAGGTCTAGGGTTGAGTAATTTGACCAATTGAACACCCAATTGCAAATAAGTTATCAAGTTAATCAAAATTCGGATTCTGTGACCAATCATGGTTCAACCTCTATCAAATCACCTTAGATTTTGATGAAATCTTGGGCAAACGGTCTCAAGACCATGTGGGGTCCACCCACATGACCTCAAGACCGTTTGGGCCAAGATTGGGCCCAATTGGAGCTCAATTGAAGAGTTCAACCTTGTGTTGATACACATTGTTGAGTGTTGATGGGTGAACATTGATAGACCTTAATTGAATCGATTTCAATCCTAATTGGTCAACAATTGAGGGTCAATTGAATGACCATTTGGTTAAGCATAACCTTAATTAACTCAATCCATAGGTGGTCAACAGTTATTGGACCTTTTGAAGGCTTCAACATCAGTTGACATCATCGTTTGATTTGTTGAACCTTTGTTGAAGGACCTTGTGGTTGAGACCATGAGAGGCTCACGACCTCAGGACCGTGAGGTGGCTCACGACCTCAGGACCGTGAGGTGGCTCACGACCTCAGGACCGTGAGGTGGCTCACGACCTCAGGACCGTGAGGTGGCTCACGACCTCAGGACCGTGAGGTGGCTCACGACCTCAGGACCGTGAGGTGGCTCACGACCTCAGGACCGTGAGGTGGCTCACGACCTCAAGATCGTGAGGTGGCTCACGACCTCAAGATCGTGAGGGGGCTCACGACCTCAAGACCGTGAGGTGACTCACGATCTCAAGCCCATGAGGAGGCTCACGGTCTTGGAGCTAGAAAGGGGCTCATGGACTTGAAGGGTCAAAGTGAGCAATCGGTCAACACTTTCAACCGATCTTGATTCAATTAATGATTAATGATTGGAATTAATCAATGTGACTCATGGTTGACCACATTCAATCATGTGATGGTTCAATGTTGCTCAAATCAAACACTAATGATAATCTAAGATAGTAAGGAGTTTTTGACTAAGGTTTTTGACTATGATGATGATCAATGGGGTGAATTACCAAGATACCCCTGAAGGGTCAATTGAGTTGTACCTTGCTCAATTCAAACCCTAATTACATGAGAATGATGTTTTTAGTCATAATGACTCTATATAACCTGATCTAGTCTAATGTTATCATCAACCATTAGTATGATGAAAGAGAGAGTACTCTAGAGAGAGAAAGTACCCTAGAGAGAGAAAGTAACTCTAATCACTTAATGGTGATGTTTTTGGCTATGTAAGCCTATGATGATTCAACCCAACCTGTTTTAGAGTGATGTTGACATCACCTAACCTTATGATGAGAGAGGAAGTACTTCTAGAGAGAGAAAGTACTTCTAGAGAGAGAAAGTACCTCTTTTAAATGGAAACTCAATTGAAGCATCCCCAATACACAGAAATGAGCATAATTAGGGTATGATCCACCTGTGTGAGATCATAGAAACCCTAATTATGATAAATGATGAACCTTTAACTAATCCAAGAGCATCAATGAAGATGTTACTCATACATGATGATGTTATGAGTTTAATTCACCTTGATGTGAATAGTAAACCCTAATTCAAGGGTGATGACATGTAATGTGAATAGTAAACCCTAATTCAAGGGTAATGGTATGCTTTTGAGCAATAAACTCTTTTTGATTTAAATTAAAGATTTAACTCTTATGACAAGAGTAGGAAGTACATTCCTTATTGTTGTATTACCTTTATCAGATGTATTAATCATGCAGGTTCTGATATGAAGGTAATCATATCCAGGTATGGATGTTGATGTTATATTCATTGAAGGCATGTTGTAGCCTTATGAATAAGTAATGTAATCTGATGCCTTGCTAGTGGCATCCTATGCTGATAATGGGCTATGAGAGCCATGAATACCATCAAGGTCATGCTTTAGAGATGACTTGTGATGAGGATAATAAGAAATGATGATTAATATGAGTTAGGCCTGTTACATTTAGTATTCTTCTTTTATAGCTGCTATGCTACTGTTATTGTTTGAAGAACAATGTATGCTGTTAAAGAATACTGAATGTACCTAACTAATCAAGTTTAATGTAGAGCCCTGATCATAGATCCATCATTGTCAGAAATTAAGTGATGGTGAAACAGGTTTTCCATAGGGAACTCCTGGAGCACATACTTTTGAGTATGTGGGGTACATGGATGTGTAGAACCTTACATCCTAGTGTAGGAAAGTGATGTAGATGTGGAATCCATCCATCCTTCACTATAGTTCCATACCGTATCAGTGGTAGGTAAACATGAAACCTCCTGATGACGAAGAAAGCACAGATATCCGTATCAGTGGTAGGTAAATATGAAACCTCCTGATGACGAAGAGAGTACAGAACGCCACTGTGACTCTAGAATAGCGAAGGACCAGTTTACCCTGGTGAGCTATAGTAGTAGAGACACAAGATGTCCTACAAGTGATCCTCTTACTGACTGAGGAAGGTGAAGGTCATGAGAATCCGGCTCTCTTAATGACCTATGTATGATACTGATGCGGCTTCTCAGCGATCAGTTGGAGTATGAGTGGTAAGCCTCATCTCCACAGGGCATAATGTTGTTTGTAAAACATAATCAACCATGTAGTATAACTTGTTAGAGATGACTCCAAGTTAGTTGATTGATGTTACATTGCAATAATGTTGATATTCTCCATATCTCCTAATTTGTAGAGATCTTGTTATATCTGCAACTGTTATAGAATGCTTTGAAGGCTTTACTGTTTAAGATATTCTTTGATGTTATAATAAAGCTTCTGGCGAAGAGTTATAACTCTCGCTGGGACAATTATGTATAATTGTCTCACCCCGTAGACTTCAACTTTTTAGGTGGACGTCGGAGACGAAGAAACCAGCCTACAAGTGATCAGTCTCAGCAGCAGCACCAGGGGCAGCAGTAATCTCAGGTGGAGATTTGTCCTGCCATGTGGTGTAGTTAGAGTCAGTCCTATGTGTCCTCTGTACTCTCAGGTCTTGGAGTCTTGTGTTATGTGATCTTGAGATTTTGTATCTTGATGTATATAATTACTCAAGAAGTAATTATCCTGAGATGTAAACAGTTACCTCTCTTTATGAAAGGAGTTTTTATGGATACAAGTTCTTATCTCGAAAAGTTTTAATTTCCCGTGATTTTTGTCTTCCGCTGATTACCGATTCGCTTCCGCTAAGTTTTATTCGTGTTTATGTCATGGTTTGGAGATCAGAACCCCACAATTTCCTCCTCTTATGCCATCCTTGCTTGGTTTTCTCTGATCTGGCGATGAAAGGTTCTGTCTATCTCAGGGTCAAAGCTAGCAGAGAGTCCAAGATTGTTCAAACGGCTCATACACTAGACTTTGTGGGTACCTAGGATGGAAAGATCTTTCAGTAGTAATATGGATAGAGTAGAATTGAATTCAAGTATATATGATCGATAGTATCAAAAGGTAAAAGAAAAATCCTAGATTAGCCTAAATAGAACTAGATTTGACTAACTGATTCTGTTATCCCTGGCAACGGTGCCAGAATTTGACGTGGAATATTATCGCACTAACAAACTCACCCAGGGATGAAATCCTTGATTTTTTAACCAAAACCTTGTGCAATAATACCACCCGCAAGCAAACGGGTCTTATCATAGTATAGTTAAGGATCGAATCCCAAGGGACAACATTTTTAAGAATCTTTTACTAATCGAATCTAGTTGAATCAAGACTAATATTTAGAACAAGGGTTGGTTGGAGTTCAATTAAACTAAATGCAAGGAAAGTAAAAGAGAAGGATTAAAAGTTGATTAAAGATTAATGATGAAGATTGCTGGGGTGGTCTCGGGTTTCACCGCCACTGTACATGAAAACATATCCAAACATCAAACATCCTGGCTAGATATAACCATCCAAATAGAATTGTTGTGAACCCTCCCTGAGGGATGTTTAGGCCCACGTAAGCATCACCTTAGGCATCAGATGTCTTGTCACCATCCAGAATATGCACTTACGGTTCCGAAGATACAAAAATCCAACTGAAGTTGTGGGCCCCTTATACGGGCGTTAAGCACACAGAAGCATCACTGTGGGCTAGATGGCTCATTCCGTCATGGATCATAGACTTACGACCTCAAGGAATCCCATTTTTTTTCTAGTTTGGGAGTCAACCGCATTAATCAACATTCAAATCCTACATATTGAAGTTCTCGCAATATAGGAAAAGAACAAGATAAATGCAAGTAGGTGATCAATCCACAAGCACACATCAATGATTAACAATGAAATGGAAAATTATATACATGCCATGGAATGATTCATGAAAAGACATATAAGCATGGGCAGTGGGGCTAGTCCCCGCACCCCAGCGAAAGGAAACTACTCGCTCATGATACGAGAAACAAGAAGAATAAGGGAGACAGACGATTCCGCCATGAGCATGGTGAAGAAGATGATCACATCTCGGTGGAGAAACTGTCTTCTACACAACATCGGGGCAGATCTGGATGAGGAGGGAAGAACACCACGACAGACAGGGTAGATCTTCTCTCTCCACATTCTCTCTCTTCTCGTAGTCCTTGCTCACAATAGAAGGAGCAACTTGTGGATGTGGTGGTGGTGTAGGCACGACGTGGATGCAACATATCTAGATCCGGATCTAGATCTAGATCTAGATCTAGATCTAGATCTAGATGGAGTGGCTTGCATTTATGAGTTTCCACCTTAGATTTGGATGAATGGGGGTGAAAGACCACCACGGAGGTAGGCTCTTGGCTATGGAGATCGTCTCCTTCGGCTCAGGGCAGACCTGCAGCCTAACGACGTCTAGAGAGGATCATCTGAATGGTAGGGGGTATGGGCCTATTTAGAGGGACAGCTGGGTACTCGGGCCTATTGTCTTTAGACCTTGGTCGTGACCCTTTTATAGTTGGGTTTCGGTTCTTTCTTTTGCCAGCAGATCATGGTTTCATTTTGCAGGTCACACTTGTTTTCCATTGCCTTTGATCGTGGTCTGTTGGACGGCTGAGGGAACCACAGGTGCAGAGGAGTCGTGGTCATGGCAGAGACTCGATCGCAGTGGAGTCTTTCTTCTTGAGATGGAGAAGAGTGGATGGTGAAGAACGGGAAAAGGCATATGGAACCACAGTCACGGTGAGGGAAGGAGGGTGATGGAGGTCGCGGTCTTGAGAAACTACGATCGTGGTATTGCGGAACCAGGTCGCGGTATTACTGCTGATAATGTTGGTCGCAGTTCTGGTGATGAGGGCGTTCAGAGACACATGAAGATGCGAGGCGACTGAGGTCGTAGTTATGGAGGGGAAGCTTCAGGCGTGGGTGAAGAGGAGGTGAGACCGCGGGTGTGCACGGAGGATAGAACCGCGGGTGCGGTTAGGGCGGGAGGTGATCGTGGTTCTGAGAGAGTAGAAGATCATGGAGTTTAGTTGCCGGAAGAGAAGGTTCCAATGGTGGCGGGTGTCACTATTGATGGAGAAGGGTATCGCGATCGCGAGGAGGTAGGGTTGTAGCTAGTCACGGTTGTGGCATGGTGAGGAGATGAGGGAAGTGGTCACAATTTGTAAGGAGGAGCAGAACTGTGATCATGCGAGGAGATTAGGTCGCAGTTAATTGGAATCGTGGTCGCAATTAGTGGAAGAAAAGAATAAGGTGGTCGCGATCATGAGAGCAGGGGATGAAATCTTAGTCAGGTTACTCATACCGCAGTCATGGTGTTTACTGGAGGCCTGCCCGTGGTGTGGGGGTGACTAGGCAGGTCGTAGTTTCTCTACTGTTGGGGTAGATCGCGGGCGCAATTAGAGTTAGTAGCAGGTCGCGGTTCTTGGAATCGCGGATGTGGCAGATGATCGCGGGGGGGGGGGGGGGGGGGGTGGGGTTGTAGGAAGAGAAGAGACCGCAGTTAGGGTACGCATACAGACCGCGACAGTAGGTGGTGGATGTCACGGTTTGCTAGAGGTGATCGCGGGCTCGAGGAGTGGCTGTAGTTGATCGCGATTAGGGATGGAGGACACCACGATCGTAGTGCTAGGGTAGATTCATGATGTGGGAGAAGTCGATGACTACAGTCCATGACTTGAGTGAAGATGGGCTTGGATAAAGAGAATCCCATGAGTAAAGGATGGGCCTGCACAAAGATGTAAGATTTGATTAAACGATGGATAAACCAAGCACAATTAGGGATAATCCATCAAGCTAAGGAAAGATGTATATGATGAGAATTAGGCAATAAAAGTGAATGATCGGAGCAAAACTGGGCCCAACAAGGCGACTGAACCCAGATGAATGTGCATTCATCAATGCCTAATAACTCTGTCAGCATCTTGTCAAAGTCATTCATGTTGTATTTCATGACAAACTGACTGTATGACTCTAGCAGAGACTGGCGAATCACATCAGTGGTCAACTCTTGAAGGTGAATTCCATTCTATCCAGGTTCTCCACATACCCAATGAGCTTGAGCACATGAGGGCCTAATGATCTCCTTCTACCATGTTACATTTGAATAGTGCCTTAGAGACGTCAAATCTCTCTTGTCTTGCATGATCTTGGAACATGTTTTTAAGATGTGTGACCATCTCAATGAAATCCATGTTCTCATGCTGCCTTTGTAACTCATAGTTCATGGAGCATAAAATCATACACTTGACATCAAAGACATCTTTAGTATGCTCTTGTAAGCATCATTGTCAGTCTTATGTGCATTGGGAAGGGGTTCATCTAACTCTGGTGTCTCCAGGACAGATTTTTCTCTCCTATGTGAGAATGATTCTTAGCATCCTGAACCGGCCATGGAAGTTGTTCCCATTTAACTTGTCCTCAAGGACTCATCATAGAGAAAAGTGGTTGTTGTTTGTAGACATCTGATTCTACAAAAGAATTTGCAATTTTTTTTTCAGAAACTCATTTTTGAATTGATTTGATTTGATTTGATTAAAAAAATTTGATGATATAAATTAGGTCTTTAATTAGCTAATGCTCTCATTATTTTGATCAAATTGACAACTATCAATAATCAATTTGGAAGACTGCAATGAACAATCTTCTAATGAGCCACATTCAAAATGATTCAATTATTACCCGGCCAACGCCAGTGACCATAATCAATCATTAAGGTAGGCAATGTTTGTCAATTACATCTTGTGCAATTCTTGGATAGATAATATGCACAACTTTTTTCCATAATTATCTGTATGCATCTGGTGCCTAATCTCATTAAGGTCACATAGTTAAGCCCTATCCAAAAGTCTACATGATAATAATGCACCCCGCTTGGCAGGACCACATTATTACCATCACATTTCCACAAGATAGAGAGTGTGCCACCCTTGGGGTGCCCACTCTTAGCCGATCAAGATTTTCATGTGTTCTACTAATGGAAAGCATCTTCGACTTAATGTTTGATTGAGGGATTTTATAATATATATATATATATATATTTATATTTATATTTATATTTATATTTATATATATATACACATACATACATATAGATATCTAATCACCACATACTAGGAGGTATCATATACATGCTATATCCCACAACGTAAACATGCAATATATAACATTGGGATGGATATGGCCATGTCTATTGTAATTCAATGGAGCCAAAAGAAATTACTACCACCTGGGTCTAAATCTCATGCATGCACCTATTTTTGGTGTAGATTTGTGCCTACCAATCTAGGTTGATCGATTCAACCCTTGAACTAGTCATCTCTACTCTTGGCCAGTTGGTTGGTCACCTAAAATGATCATCTCGCCTCATATCCAACCAATGTTTGGACACTTCTAAATGATCGGTTGGGTCCACCAACTGGTCAGTTCTCTCATGCAGTCTACCCACCTCAGTCCTCTAGCTGATCGACTCACCACATGACATGTTTGGCTCGTCTGACATTGATCGTCATCTTCGTTGTTGTAAGAAAATAAACTATACTATTTCTATTAAACTTATTATATGGTAATTATAAATCGCGAGTTACATTCGAGGGGAGAAAAAGTAGGAAAGAATAATATTTACATAAGGAAGAAGAAGGTAGAGTCTTGGTATGCAAATTGAGATAAAACATGAATACAATAAACCATTCAACCACACAAATATATTGGGTTTATTGGCCATAACCATGCTACACATCCGCCGTTAAAAAAAATTAGGGTGACACGTGTAAATTTCATTTATATCATATATATATATATATATATTTATATATTAATTTGGGATTGTATGTGTTCTTTAATCGGATATGCACATTAATCATTTTAAATATTTGTATTGTATGTAATAAATAAAAACAATAAACCAAAATATGATCAGTTCGATAAATCCCAAAACATAGTAAATTGATGTGGCTCTGATACCACTATAGGGAAATAACGGGCACAAAGTAGGTTGCAGAAGAAAAATTTCTATCCTTATTTCCCATAACAACAAGATCATGTAAACAACTATGTAATGGGAAGGATGGTTTAATGTGTTCATACATGGTCCTGGAGCAAGTCCAACTAGTATAACTTGTTGTAGTAGTGCAACACTCCTAGTTGCACGTTGACGGTATCTGTGTAGCTCGTAGTCTTCATCACAGACTACAGTCTGGCATTGTCCTCCTAGAGGCATACAACAACCTCCTTGCCTCTATAGTAGTCCACATGGACCACCTCGAACTCTTGTCATTCTACTAGTGAAGACATGAAGGATTTTTCCCTCCCGTTGGTGTACTAGTCACCAACTTGCTCTCCCACAATTGTTCTCCCTTTCTATCTCTCCCTTTATCGGGTAGGACTTTCTCAGGCTCTCTATTGGTTACTACAACCAAAGAAGACAACAATTTCCAGAGGCAATTGAGTTGTGTCTGAGAAGCCCCCAGTACTCCTCTACTTATAGGAGTGGTTAGGGTTTTTGGGTTGAGAGTCTATGTGGGAGTAGAAGGGACCGAAGATCATACATTTTAAAAAATTGCGAGTGGTGAACCATTCAGTTTGCAAGCGAGTTGGTTGGCTTACATGCAAGCCAATCAGTTTGCTAAGAAAAATGGCCATTTCTTCATGTTTCCCAATTGCATATGAATTGCCAATTTGAATCCAATTAATGAAAAACATGACACCAACACTAATCCTTGATGCAATTGAATTTCTCCATGAACTGGGTGTCTCGCTCATGCAAGCCAGTCATTTCATGACCCCAACAGGATGGTTACCGACCCGAGCCAATGGTTAACAATGTGAACTGGTTGATTTTCTTCTGATTTAGGTAGAGCTCATCCAATTCAATTTCTAATAAACTTGAGACTCCAATCGGTCGTCTGAACACTTGAACTAGTCAGTTAAGAGTTCAGTCAGCTGAGTTCTTGCTCAAATTGAATACCCAAATACTTTAGTAATCAATTAAATTATCATTCATGATTAAACTCCTCTTCTAGGTGTTTCCTATGTGTTTAACCCTATAGGTCCCATGTCACATTGGCAGTGAATGCCCGTAACTAGTTTATGACATCACAAGCAAAGAGTGGTGCCTAGTCGCACATTAGTGCTACCCGAGTGAATGGAAAGTTGGAGAACCACTTCAACCTACAATCTATGAAAGGTGTTATAGTGATTGTATAATTCCTTTGTCTCTGATATCCAGAATGAACTCGAGGCATGGAAAAGTCATCCTCTCAATGCTCAATCCATGTTCCTTGAACCTAGAGATGATGGTTTGAGATATATGTAACCTCAATATCATATTTTGATTCACATGTACATGCACATACTTTTCTCATCTTGCTTATCAAATGGCCAGGATATCAAACTCCAGTAGGAGGGACAAATCCCATATATATCACTCACAGTCAATCTGCATGTGCCATAGCTACACAATCATCACCATTATGGCAGTCCTTATTTAGGGTTACGTTGGATGATGTCAAAGTATATCAGACAACATGTGATGAGCGTAGTGACCTAGGGTCTAAGAACCACAATAACCACCTTCACTATGGGAGATGCCTATGAACACCAATTATATATTCCACGTGTCACTCTCAAGATTGGTGTATCTGATACATTGTTCTCTAACAAGTATCTATGGGCTTGGTTTGATATCACATATCATGACTGATAAGATTCTATCATCAACCAACACACACTCTAGTCTTATGTGTTACTATTGTCTATTTTCCCTCCACAATAACATCCGACTAGGGATATAATAACAATGTACATACTCTTAACATTTGTATGATCTCAGTGTTCAAGTTACTTGCTTGAAGACATACATCATTGAGTATTGTTATTCTTTAGACATTCATTATGTTTCCTCATCATCTCAATTGAGTGAAACATAATGAATTGGAAGCTTGCCTTTATTATTATTAATCAAATCCTTTATGTAATATGCCATCACAATCACCATATGATTGGCTCTCTGGGCATACATTCCAACAAGCTCCACTTGAATGTGAGTATAAGACAAAGAAAAGAGTAGATAAAACCATATCAAATATACCAATAAAAGTAATCATAGCACAATGAAATTAACTATCAAGAGAAATCTAAGAAGTAGATCCATGAGTTTGTAGAACTATTTCCTAGTTCGTTAGAGAGGTTGGGAAAGGAGTTAATCTTGTACAAGCCTAGAGTTGTAATAAGGTGTTCAAACACGTACATTAGTGATTATATGGGTATGATTAGGAGCATACATCCTATTGGGATTAGGTGATAGATGATGGTTAAATGGAAGTACATATAAGAGGTGATTTACTATGGGGTGCTTATCCTATCTTGGTGGTGTTAAGACCTGTAGACCCAGGGTGGGCCTACTTTGGTGGATGCCTTTTAAAGTTATATACATGATGGGCTAGTTGAAGTGTTGCCTACCTTTTTGATACCTCGATTTGACCTGAGGTTATGAGAAGAGATCTAAGGAATATAGATGTTCTTAGATCTTGTATGTATGTCTAATATGGATAAATAAAATCTAAATAGTTATTTTAGTGGTACCCCAATCAACCTATGGCAACTGAAATATACAACCACCGTGTAGTATTGTAGTTTATGTTTAACTATGTTAAAAATGGTTGCTTGTTGTCTAAGTTATTCTTTGCCTATATTTGGTATATATGTGTTATCTAGCGCTCTTGATGGTTGTATCAAGTCTGGAAAATATGTGTAAAGGTATGCCTTTGGGTGTACCATCACTTACGAGTTTTATTCTCTTCTGTCATTATATACAAAAACTCTCTCTCTCCAACAAGAAAAAAATGTTTCTGGCATTATATTATATAGATGAGACTTGGGGTTGCCACCCTTGTGATTTTCCACACCTTTTAGGTGAGTAACACAACTATTCTATAATGTGATAGAGAAGATCAACACGAATAGAGAAGGATTTAAGATTAAGATGTTAGTTATGTTTGTGTGAAGGAATCTCAGACGTAGCTAATGCTTGTCTGACATCCTTCAAAGATAAATCATATACGGATAGAGTCATTAATTTTCCCATACTCTCATATCCTTATGGATGTATTTATGATATTCTTTATCTGTCTTAGATCTTGGCATGCGTGTAGTGCCTCTCTAGCCAGAGTTATGAGTGTTGTAATATTTTCATGGCATAATTTTATGTAACACCGTGTTTGAAAAGCTTAAACTGTTTTATTTTTATGAGATATTGTGGGTGTGGCTTTCAACCTTTTTATTGATTAAAGGATTCAAACTATGACAATGACATATCAGTCTATGTATTTTCTTATGGACCACATTTTTGATAGAAAGTTGTTCATGTTGTTTGGCAAAAATTTCACCTTGAGATCTCTATGTGTCTTATGTTGATGATGGTTTAATAAAATTTAACTTTAGACTTATTTTTTAGTAATCTCACTCTTGTTGTGTTGGGTGTCACAAAAAAAGGGGAACATAAGGGTGGTAGTTGATATGTCATGTGAACATGCGAGTGAGTTGTTTTCCATCGTGTAAAACACACACACACATGCACATGTTAAAAGTAGAGTAATGATATAGATGAGAACAATTTTACCCACATTGTCATCCCATCATGGTGACTCTACAAAAGGCAATATCTCAACCGTCGATGATATATTTTACATGGTACTGAGGTGATATGTTCACACAATGCAAGAGTAAGAAATGCACAATACATGGAGGCAAAAGTGTAGACCACAAGATCATAAAAACCACTCCCCCACTCTCTCCCCCTCTCTCTCGGTATCTCCCCTTACCTCCCACACCAGGACGCCTTTACACCCATGATTAAAACCTCCTCACCTGTCATAGTCTTTTCTATCAACCATTGTTGTTTTCTTCATCGAGGAGGAGCAGGAGTAGATGCAAAATTGGAGGCACAGTCTATGGTATCTCTAAAATGAGCAGCCCGACCACAAGTCTTGCATTACCTTACATGGGGGAAGCGGTGTTGTTGCTGACAAAATGACAACTATTTACCACTATAGAAACAACACCATGCCTTATCTTCACTACCATTGCTACCTTACCTCTTGTCACCATTGACTCATCTTCTCTCTCCTCCTCCCAGGTACCATCCTCTCCCCCAAACAACAACAACAAAAACTCCTACATAAAGGGTTTTGAGACGCTCGTGGAGGATGCACACCTCACCGAGCTCGTTCCACCTCCACATCATGTATAACTACCCCTCATCGGCTCTAGCATCCCTGGCAGGTCATTCTGCCTTCGATGGTGCAACCAGCTCAGCCCGTCATGCACCATAGGTCGTTTATGCTACCAAAGGACGCTAACATCATGAAACTTTTTACATCTATGATTAATGGGGGATTGGATACAATAGTATGGAGTTACGTATATTTTTTTTAAATATGAAAACATAATAAATTAGTATTGTGCCATTTTATATCAAGTATAATTGTTGATTACTTTGAATATAAGTAACACTTACTAGTATTGTTCTTGTCAGTAGAAGAGGCATGAAATAGTGATTTTTGTGTTTTATTATTGCTCTGTGTGAAAAAGGTGAGAGAATTATGAGAAAGTATTGGTCAGTTCAATCATGTAGGGTTATGTATACATAATTTTTTTTTGAAAACATAGCTAATTAGAGTGTGCCATTTTATATCATACCCAATTGTTGATAAATGGTTATACTCAATCAACAATGATTAATATTATGTTTATATTAAGTAGCTTAATGCAAAATAATAATATACAGATGATGAATGACCAACATTTGAATTATAATTCTTTGTACTCACTAATAGTAAGGCTTTACACACTATGAAATGTTATACCATAACTCGGTCAAGTGTCTTTTAATATGGTGTCATTGTATAATTGGTATTCAGATAAATATTAATTATTATTGTTCTTGAATTTAGCAGCATAATGAAATCAAATTGGTGTGGGAACGAAAATGATAGAAATGAATTCATGCATAATGAATAAAATAATGACACAATAAACAACTTCATATTATTTTTCTCTAGAAAATGAATTTGCTACTATACAAACTTTTCTAATTATATATGATATAGTTATTGATGATTTTTTATATTGAGTTCAAAAAAATTAAGTAGAGATATAGTATTTAGCAATGAAATTTGTATAAATTTTCTTATGGTTGGGTCTGATGTTGTATCATATTGAGAAGTGAAGAAAAATGAAGAAAAAAAGAAACGACTTGGTTTATATGAGGTGTAATATATATTTGTGGTTGGGGTCGAGAGGTTGGTCAACATGATTTCTTTATGCAGCCAATGCATGCATGCAATTCATGTAGATACACTAGCAAACTTCTCACCTAAATGAACATGTCATATAATGCTAAAATGTGCAAATGTTGACTACTTTGCATGATCTCAAGGCATCCATATTGATAGCTAGTTTTGCATGAAGAATTTTCTAAAATTTGACAGTGTCAATAAAGAGTACACCTTGACCCAGTCTTACACCAAACTTTGATTCAATGCAGATATAGAATGGGAAGCAACTTTCTCAAACAAAGTGAAAAGTTGAAGGTGTTTTCAGCATTGTTCACCTAGAGAGATAATAGAAGATATATATATATATATATATATATATATATATATATATATATATATATATATATATAATAGGGAGGGGGATTATGGTAGTTAAGTGAGGGAGGAGAAAAGTAGTGAAAATCTTTTGTAACAACTGATTGCCTTGTCTTTGTAAAGAGAGAGAAAAATGCTATAATGTAAAAGTACTATTAGTAAAAACATAGTAAGAACAATGCACATTTAAAAAAATTGTACTCATATATGTGCTAAACAATATAGATATATTTAAAATTTGTGTATCACTTTTATATCTCAATTATATATGAAATTTCAAAATAAAGAAATATCGGTGTCATATATTTATAATATATGCAAATAAATTTTGATAAAAGATACAAGAATTACATACTCATTTATGTAAAATAATGTACTATTATGTATTGCAAGTATTATGACAAGTTATGATATAGTTGTGTCTATGTTATCTATTTATATTGTTGGGGAGAAACAGAAAGGGGGACGTTCCTGCCAAATATATATTCTAGTTGGGGTTTCATCCCAAAATCAATTGGCAATGGGAGGAGTAGCCCAACTTCTTATATATGAGTGCACATCTCCACACATAGGAAATATGGGATTAAATTCATTCACACATGATTTAACAAATCTTCCCCTCATGTGCAAGTCCATAACCTCCCCCTCTAAAGGCAATTAACTACACCATACTAAATGTGTGACAACCCAATGTCACACGAACGAGATAACTCAAAATAAAACACATGATCAACAATTAAAAAACCACATTACCAAAATAATAGGTAAATGAAAACCGATCTCATATAACAATCATGTGCAGAAACATATTACATCAAGGCCCAACAACTTGTATCACACTACATACCATATAAAGTATTTGCATTTGTTCCACGACCACAACTACAACCTTTATACAAAAGATCTGCTCCAAATATACAAGCCATATATACAAACCAAAGTCATACTTCCAAAACCCCGTTATCATATACAGATCATCCACAAAACACATACCTTCCTGAACCTCAGAGCATAGGGACAACATTAGGACTCTACTACAACACTAGAATCTATCACACCTTCTACGTCTACTGATCTCCAAGCTACTCTTCCAAAACTGCACAATCCTGTCCACGCCGCTGACGACCACCTAAAAACATGTGGTAACCCATGAGGTGAGACCAACATCCCAGTAAGAGATATAAATCTCAACCAATGTTTATTTTTAAAACATGATATATATCACTAAACAAGATATGAAGATTTAGCTAAATGAATAATTTAAACTAATTACACAATTTAAGTAGGTTAAGTGGTTATAATAGATAAGCATAGCATCATAATTAGAAGGAATATGCGGAACATGTATAACAACTAACCTGTCTTACCACATAATATACAACTGAGCAGTATAAGAAACAAGGCAAGGGTAAACATCCAATGTGAATAGTGTTTAACCCTAAGAAAATATGCTACATGACTATATTGTGTCTTTTAAGCCTTGAGGAGATGAGATATACCACTCATACTCCAACTTTCCACTGCTAAGTCAAAAATAGTGTCGTACAAGATCTAGGAAAGTCAGACTCCTATTATCTCATCTGATCTTGGTCAGTACGAGTCCACTGCAGAGACATATAAGGTCAAACTACAACACACCTAGTCCTCCTTGGTATATAGGTCATGACACTAGACACCAGGGTATGCGAAAAACCCTTCCACTAAGGTACAATCATTGTTGTCTGCAAAATATCACATATACAAATCTCCAAGACACGATCACAACTGCTCTCACACTGAGGCATGACTGCAGCCATCCTCAGAACTTTGGGATCAAGATGACAAGGACACACAGTCACTTGCACCTCACATACTCAATAGTATGTGCTCCGAGTTTGCCTTAGGAATATTCATTTCACCATCCAGCAAGTTCTGACACTGGAATGGATCTATGGAACAAGGAACTACATGCTTAGGGTTTCACTTGATTAATTAAAGCCAATTTGTATCTTTTAACTACATCAATCAAGTTACATACAAACCTTAACAAGGCTCAATTATGGTTTGTATGTAACTTGATTAAGGTTATTGATTGTATGAAGAGCCAATTCATATCGTTCCCTACAGGAACACCATTATCTCTTGATGACTCAACAAGGCTCATCATCATCACCATACATGTGATGCATAAGCTCAATCATAATCTTACATTATGCACCATGATGTTCATATAACAAATTATTAGGGTTACAACATTAGGAGAGAGAGTATTCCATCATCATGCTAATTACTCAAGAAAACTATGCATTATCACTATGTACTTGAATTAGGGTTAAGTTCAAGAAGACAAACAGAATTAGGGTTTCCAAAATAGCAACTAAAGAAAACCCTAATAATCATCATCTCCAACAATCTAGGAAGTGATTAAGTCAAACACCATCATCATCATCAGGCCAACTAACTACCATGACCAAGATCTAGAAATCTTCATTGACCACTGAGAATGGGACTCACCTTCTTCATCGACCGAATAGGTGAATCACCTTCATCGACCACATAGGTTTAAGCATCCTCATCGACTGTTGAAAGCACATAGTTGGAGAATGATAAAAAAACTAGTGTTTAACCCCTTCATCAACCGCTGAGAATGACCTCATTCAGGGACCATTGAACTAGGGTTAACCACCCTCAACAACCACATAAAATCCAAGGCTTTGACAACCATTAAGATCCAGGTTTCAACAAACGCATAGCTCAAATCTTGGCGACTGAAAAAGCATGGAAAATCTCATTGACCGCATAGGAAGGGAAACCTTGGCAAACATCACAAGTAGTCAATCTTGGAGACCATCAAGAGAAAGTAAAACTCATCAACCACATAATCAATAGGTTGTTCATCACCATGAAAATAAAAACCATCAAGTATTAAAGCATGTGAAGAAATATCAACACCAATACTCTAATTTGGCCATAAACATGAGATAAAACTGAACCATGGATTAGAGAGAGAAAACCAACATTTAGCACATCAGGCACAAAGATTAGGATTTAGCCAAGAGGAGTTATCTACTCAAGAATCATCATGAAATGCAAACCCTAGATCCTAGATATCATCATTCTAATTATCACCATATTTTTAGGGTAGATTACTTGCATGCAAGGTAAAGTGTATCAATAACAGTGGAGAAAGTTATATAACTCACCTATAAGGAGAAGAAGCAAATACAATAGCAAGGAAGCTCCAAGAAGAGAGAGAAAACCCTAGCTTGATCACCACTTTGGACAAGCTAGCTCTACCTCCAAGGAAAAAACAAAACCCTAGGTTAAAGGGAAAGAACGAGAGCAAAACGCTAGGCCGAAATGACAAGAAAGAGAAGTTCTTCAACTCAACTCAAGAACTATCATGGAAAATCATGGATTAGGCCAAGAAGAGAACGAAGAAGAGGGTAAGGAATGAAAATGAAGATCAAGAGAGGTACATCACTTACTAAGATCAAGACGAAGCAAAGATCACCAAATGATCACCAAGAAAGGGTTTCTCCAAAACCCTAACTCAACATGCAAGATGGATCAACCACTTTTCTCTAAGGTTGAGCTCCTTCTCCACCACTAAGAATACAAGGGACGAGATACAAGCAAGAAGAGAGAAAGGAAGGGTGCAAAGGGTTTTGTTTCATGCAAAGAGAGGGGTTTATATAGACAAGGGTTGGAGAGAGACAAGGGAGGTTAGGTATAATCCAAACACATGCCAAGTGTCACCAAAACTCGCCCATGTAAGCATCACACTAATGCATGCAATATGGGTGACAAAACCAAGAAAACCAAGCAACCACCAACTCTAGGTAAAGCCATCGGTCAAAGGGATTCTCAACGACCACTTGGTCTAAAACTCAATGATCACAGAGAAGGAAAACCCTTTAGTCGCATAGAACCATCCCTAGGGTTTCTTGATGACCTAAAGGGCAATATTCCTCATCGACCACCAAGATCACTAGGCACACCTCAAACATCATCGAATGAAGAAAACTTGGCCGAGGGAAAGCTTGGTGGTCACTAAAACACCAACTCAATCAGTCAAACATACCACAAGATCAACCATCCAACTAAGGCATTCAAGCAAACCCTAAAACTCAACACAGAGGTCACCACATCAAACCAAGGTGTGACAAGGTTCCCCAAGGCAGCACTCTCTCCAAAATGATGTCAAACCATGAGTGGAAAAACAAGCATGTGACAAATTTCAAGAAAAACCCTAAACATTGGTAAATTGAAATTAGGTCCAAAACAAGCACATATAAGGATAACTAGCTCAAACAACATCCAAACTGGACCAAACTAGAAACAAAACTTGTCACATGTTATCAAAGAACATCATGAAGTTAGATTAAGTTTTTAAGCATCTTATTATGCTAAGCAAGCAACATCAACTAGAAATCTAGGTCAGGGGTTTTACAACCATAAACCCCTAACAAGGATTTCACCCCTAAAATCTTACGCGAACAAAGATGGGTACTTCCTACACATCTCTTCCTCTAACTCCCACATGGCTTCCTTCATGCAACGGTGATGCCACAAAACCTTAACAAGAACTATATCCTTCTTATTCAACTTCTTCACCCTCCTATCCAAGATCAACATAGGACCCTCAACATACAACACATCCTCCTCCAACTCAACCTCTATTGTCTACAACTTCAACTCTGTATTAGGGTGACACTTCCTCAACATGGAAACATGGAACACATCATGCAACTTGTGTAACTCTGGAGGTAGCTCTAACTTGTAAGCAATTTTCCTAGCATGTGCCACCACAAGGTAAGGTCCCATAAACCTAGGATCCAACTTACCCTTCTTACCAAACCTCAACACACCATTCCAAGGAGAGACCTTCAGATACACATGATATCCCACTTGGAACTCCAAAGGTCTATGATGGTTATCAACGTAAGACTTCTATCTATCCTGGGCTACCTTCAGTTTTTGATGTATCAATCTAATCTTCTCTGTAGTCTACTACACTAGCTCAGGATCCAAAAGATGATACTCACCTATCCCATACCAACAAAGTGGTGAGAGACAATGCCTTCCATAGAAGTCTTCACACAATGCCATATCTATGCTCCTCTAATAATTGTTGTTGTAGTCAAACTCTATCAAACTCAGATGTACATTCCAATTTCCAAGAAACTACAAAGCACAAGCTCTCAGTAGATATTCTAGGGTCTGAATGGTCCTCTCAGACTGACTATCTATTTGCAGATGGAAAGTTTTATTGAATCTTAGTTGTGTCCTCATCGTTATATGTAGATGTTCCCAAAAATGACTAGTAAACGATGGACCTCTATCAGATACTATTGTCACTGGAATACCATGCAGACGAACTATCTCATCAACATATATTTGTGCCATCTTCTCTAATGTATACATTGTCTTGAATGGAAAGAAGTGAGCTGACTTGGTCAACCCATCAACTATCACCCAAATGGAATCATGACCTTTGGTTGTCATGTGAAGACCAACCATAAACTCTGCTACATCATTCTTCAAACCAGGACACCAATACAAATCCTTCAGGTTATGGTACATCTTGATACTTCCCGGATGCATAACATACATCAAGGAAAGCCTCCTCAACAACCAACTTCCTCAAACCATCATCATATGAAACCACTATCCTATTGTGAAAACAAACTGTACCATCCTCTTCCTCATGAAAACCATCACACGTCTTGTTGCCAAACTCTGATAGGATCTTTTGTATCACAACATTATCAAGTTGTGCATCTTTGATCTACTGCATCAAGGTAGGCTTCACTTACAATTGTGCTAACAAGCTTGTTAACAAGGAAACCCCCAATTGAATGCTCATCTACCACAATGACACCAACATGTCTCACTCATGTCACAACACAATTGTGCCTTATCATCAGATGATGAAAAAGATGACTTCCTACTCAATGCATCAGCCTCCACATTCTCCTTCCCCATATGGTAGTCTATCACACAATCATAGTCCTTCATCAACTCCATCCATCTCCTCTGCCACATTTTCAGTTCCTACTTTGAGAAGATATACTGAAGGTTCTTGTGGTTAGTGAAGATGTGACACTTCTCTCCATAAAGCTAGTGCCTCTAAATCTTCAAAGCATGGACCACAACTTCAAGCTCTAGATTATGCCTTAGATAGTTCTCCTTGTGTTTCGTAAGTTGTAGCAAAGAAAAAAAAATCATGTTCTTGTCATGCAACAACACACATCCTAATTTGTTCTTTGATGCATCACAGAAGACGATGTAGCCTTTCCCTTTTTCTGGAAGAACTAAGACCGATGCACTGGTCAACTTCTCCTTCAACAGCTAAAAAGAATGCAAACACTTATCATCCTAGATAAAAGGTACACCTTTCCTTGTCAGATTGGTTAGGGGTAACGAACAACATTGAAGTTATTAACAAACCTCCTATAGTAGCCGGCCAAGCCTAGGAAACTACAAAACTTCATTGGTGTCTTACGATGCTCCCACTCTAGCATGGACTCAACCTTCTTTGGGTCCACACAAACACCTTTTTTAGATATCACATGCCCCAGAAAAGACACCTCCTTCAGCTAGAACTCACACTTGTTGAACTTGTCATACAACTTGTGCTGCCTCAATAATGTTAATGCTTGTCGTAGATTTTTCTCATACTGTTGGCTGTCTCTGCAGTATATCAAGATGTTGTAAATGAACACCACCACAAACTGATCCACATATGGCATGAACACTTTATTAATTAGGTCCATGAATGTTGTTGATGCATGGTTTGCCCAAACAACATAACCATAAACTCCTAGTGACCATACCTAGTCCTAAAAGTTGACTTGGGTATGTCATCCGCCTTGATCCTCAACTGATGGTATTCAAACCTCAGATCTATCTTTGAGAACACTACAACACCTCTCATCTAATCAAATTGATCATCTATCCCTGGAAACAAGTACTTGTTCTTGATTGTCACTTTGTTCAACTGTCGGTAATCTATGCACAACCTCATAGAACCATCTTTCTTCTTCACAAACAACACGGGTCCTCCCCAAGGGGAAGTTCTCATCCTGATAAAGCCCTTCTCTAAAAACTCCTGCAACTGCTTCTTCAACTCCTGCATCTCTGTTGGTGCCATCCTGGATGGTGAATGTGTTATAGGTTGCATTCTAGGATCAAGATTGATCTCAAAGTCAATCTTTCTAGGAGGGGGAGCACCAAGAAACTCTTCAAGAAAGACATCCTCAAACTCCCACACCATCGGCACCTCATAGACACTAGGACTCCTCACTTTGGTATCCACCACATGCGCCAAGAAAGCCTCACACCCTTACCTCATCAGCCTCTCCACTGTCATAGCTAACACCAAGAACATTAGAAGAATCTACCTATCTCCTTGGAACATCCACGAAACATCACCATCAAAGAATGTTTCCACCTTGGAACTGCAGTTCAAGACCACTTGATACTTCTCCAAGGTATCCATCCTAACGATCACATTGAATCCATGCATGTCAAGTAGCATAAGGTCCACTTAAATGTTGCATTCTAAGAAAGAAAGAACACAAAATGGACAGACCTCCCGCAACTCAGTGGAACCAATAAGAGGGGTTTCTAATGAAAGACTATTAGGTCTACTACAAACAGGTAGATACCAACTATCTATCACCTCTTTGGTGATAAAAGAGGGTGTTGCACCCAGGTCAACCAAAACATATACAAAAGAAGAAGAAGAGAAATTAGAATGAAAAGGTTCCATATGACATGTCATGACTCATAGATTTACCACTCCCTCTAGATGACACGTAGCATATAATTTATATGTCACCTATTTTCGTTGAGGCCCTCTGCTAGATTGGCCAGAGGATCCTGCATGTGATGCCTTGCCGCGTCCTCTTCCACCACCACTATTGAATTGCTACTATTGGGAACCCTGCTAACTCTGCCTCAGTTGTTGTGTCACTTCTTCATCCTTCATAGGGAAAGACCATCTTATATGATTCACCTGTCCACACTTGTGACATGTCCTTTAATCATATTGCAGCCTAGACGGCCCTGTCACAGACCCTAACACTACATTACACGCTCCAATTAGCATAAAACTATGGCCTCTGCCCTTGCTCGGGGACCACTGAGATGACCCACTGACCTCTATTGTGACAGTGGTGAAGAAAAACTTGGCTTCTTACTCTAGAAGATTGTCCCTAAAACGGGGTTGGCCTCTTCTTAGCATTGGATTCACACTTCTTAATAGAAGATTGTTCAATCCTCCTCACTAACTCCACAAAGGTGGAAAACCTCTCTCTATTCTCCAAAGCAGACACTCTCATTATCAACTATGTGATCAACCCCTTCTCAAACCATCAGATCCTCTCCTTATCCTTCACTGCCATGTGAGGATAGAACCTCAAGAACTCCATGAACTTCACCTCATACATGTTGATCATCATCGATCCCTACCGAATCTTCTCATGCTGCAATATCCTCCATCAAGATATTTCTCTGAGAAGTATCATCTCACAAACTCCATCCTAAACTCCTCCCAACTGATCACCACCCCAGGTCTCTTCTCTTCCTCTATGGCCCACCAATGGCCAGCACTGCCCTTAAGCAGGTACACCGCATGCTTCACATTGTCCTCTTCAGGGATATTGTGGATCTTGAAAGCCTTCTCCAGCACCATCAACCACATATCTGCATCTTCTGAGTCTACCTTACCTACATACTCTATAACACCTTGTCACACTAAATGAGATTACTCAAAACATAAAACACGATCAACTACCAATTAATCACATAGTCAAAAATGCAAAATAATTAAAAACAAAATTCACATCATAAACAAGTTTTGAAACATTTACATAAAGGTTCATATTTTCCATTCTCATACATTATAACATGAATTTACATCTATGGTCAATTGCCTCAACCACATCCAGTGTACAAAAGAAGCATTTACATGTTCATGTCATATATACATACAATGGCATACTACCAAAATCTCATGTCGATACAAGTATTTTGTCTAGAAAACCTCTCCCATACCCAGACCTGGGAGTACAAGGATGATACTAGGACTCTATTACTGATATCTCCAGTTGACCAACCTTCTGAATTTATTGACCACCAGGCTGGTTCTCTTCCATAGCACGACCTCGTCCACGCTGCCCGCGACTACCTACAAATATGTGGTGACCCATGGGTGAGACCCAGTCCCAGCAAGAGATATAACTTTCTCCAACTAATATTGATTACAAAATATAGTTACAGTAAATAAACTGAGCAGATAAGCTATTACAAAAACAATTTAAGCAGATTAGGCAGGTTAAGCATACTAATCATTTAAACAAATAATCTTTAGCATCAAGTAGAATTACTCAAATTTCATAAGTCTACATCATATAAGAACTAAGTAGTATAAGGGTAAAACAAGGGCTACTCAACCAATGTGAGACGTACTTAACCCTAGAAGCTATATACTACATGGCTTATATTACATCTTTTATTATTATTCCCTGGGGTGTTTGAGTCGTACCACTCAAAGTCCAACTGACCACCGCTTGGTCACAATCAGTTCCATATAAGATCTAGGAAGAGCTAGACTCCAAGATCTTTTCCATACTCGGTCAGTATTAGTCTACACTACAGTGACATCTTAGTCAAACTACAAAATAGCAACATATAGTCCTGTAAAAAACTAGCCCACCTTGGTACATGTCACATCATTAGAAACCAAGGTATGCAAGGTAAAATCTTTAACACGTGATAATCATTGAGACACGACCGTAGCTGTTCTCCAAAAGAGGGCTAGGTAGTGACCACATTCATCCTCCCTAAACACTTGGAGTCAAGGATAATAAGTACCCTGCATATTCAACAATATGCGCTCTGAGTTTCCCATAGGAATACTCGTTTCACCATCTAGCAAGTTCTGACACTAAAAATGGCTCTATCGCTCAAGGCACTACATGATTAAGGTTACATTTGATTAGTTATTTGTCGCTATGGTAAATTAAGGCATCATCATACAAATGGACATACAAATGCTAATTCATTTCTATCAAGTGTATAAGCATTGCAACTTCAGAAGATATAAAACGTTTGAGGTATAAATCTTAACCACATTACCACATGCTATCACTCATTGCATCATAATAAACCACATGTGTCATCATATCATTTCTAGATATCCATTTCTTATCACAAGTTCCAGGGTTTCAATCCTTATTGGAACATGAAAAGGATTTCACCTCAATCAGGGCTAAAACTTGTCCAAAGGTCATTAAGACCATCATATTAATCCCTGTAAGATCATCATTATCATTCTAGGCCTTAAACAAGGCTCAAAAGATCATCAACACATATGTATCCCATAGGTTAAAGATGGCAATGCACTATGGTATTCAATTAGGAATACATTGAGGTTTCAACACAAGGAGAATGTAATACATTGTCACATTAATCATTCAAGAGATCTAATTATAACCAAACATCATCATTTAGTCATATTATAGTTGGTGTAGCAAACCATGCTTCATTAAAGGTACACATTCAATTGTTATGGTGATTTATCCATATATTCATACGAGGGAAAAGGTAAGAATACAAGTTCAATGGTGTTGTACCATCTAATTCTCATTATTAGAAACCACTTATAAAACTATGGGATTTATTATAATCCATTGATTATTGATGCATCCAATCTCATTCATTGGATTGGGTTCATTATTCAAAAACATCAATTAGGGAATAGGTCCAACCATTTGATTTTAACCTAACATAGGGTATTGATTTAAACATCCACCATGCATATCATCCTACCACCTTCATGGTGTAATGGTTCTATCACCAACATGGAGTATCGATTTGCCAACATCAGGGCGTGTCGACCTAATATTAACATTGGTATATCAGTTTGACACCCCCATGATATATCAGTTTAACACCAACAAAAGTATGTCAACCGATCATCACCAAGGGTGTATTGGTTCTATCATCAACAAGGTGTATCAATTATTAACTATCACATGTTATAACTATGGTTGGGCGTCAGCCACAAACCATCATGGGTTGCTGCTATGGCTAGGACATTGGCCTGACATCAACATGGTGTCTTGATCTATCCACAATATGGGGTATCGATAGGATATCAGTTTCAGCATTTACCATGTTATCAACCTATTACCAACAAGGTATAACGGATCTAACATCAACCCATGGTGTCGACCTAACATCGTCATAGTGTGTCGACCAAATGTCAACTTAGAATAACAGCCTAATAGTCATGTAGGGTGTGTCGATCACTTAACCACCATGGTTGTCACAATACTCATCTAGTGTATCAGTTACAAACCGTCATGGGTTACAACCATGGCTAAGATGCTGGCCTAACACCAACATAGGATGTCAACTCTATATCAACATCTGTATCGACCGCCAACCATCACAGGTTACAACTATGGCTAGATTGCAATCCATCACGGGTTACCCCTTATGTTTAGGGTGTAACATACTGAATCCTGGTTTCAATTCCAATTTTACCAATTTTTCATCCTTTCATTTCCTTATTATCCTTTTGGACTTTTCCCAAAAATTTTCTAACTTTTTCTATCCGCTTTGGCCTCAATTTGATGGCTTGAACTACATTTACCCACATTCATGACAATGAATGGGTGTTTGCACAAATATCTCAAATTATGTGTTAATTAGAGTCTAATAATGCAAATTGGACAATTATTAGAGATAATGAGTAGATTACATTAATTAAGAGTAATTGTGGCTCTTTGGAATAAGAAATAAGAATTAAGGAGAATTTGAGTTTACTTAATGAGATAATCACCCTCTCATCTCCTCTCCCCTCCAAATTTTTATTAAAGAATTAAAAAGGAGAATAAGAGGTGGGGCATGACACTTGAATGACTTTATAATATTTATCTCCAATTTTATTAAAGAATTTGCTAAGAAAATTCCTTTGTATTAATTCACCCTTTTGAAATGCATTAATATACACATTAATGGATAATGTAGTGGTTGATGGCCATATCTCGTGAAAAATAAAAACAATAATTATATAGCATTAATCTAGGCATTAGTAATAGCCTATGGTTCAAATTTGAGATCATTTGACCCAAGTTTGACCCTCCAAATTGATTTTATGAGATTTGAGTAAAGTGTAACTATGGTTTTAAATCGAATTGCATTCAATGCATTGATTTCCCTAAGTTTCCGTTATTTCTCAATTTTTCATGTATTACCATGTCACCCATGATCATTGGATAGCCTATGATTGATCATCTGGACCTCAACATGATCCAACAGTTCTAAGGTCATTCCCAACCTTGTGACAACAACAATGTCACGACCGTTTCATTCAATTTGTTCGATCTTCCTCATTACTCAATCATTTCAAGCGATTTTTCTTCCTCCAGATTTGTCTCTCTCCATCAGTTCCAGCGAGACTTAACTCACACTCCCTCACAACCTATATACAAAATGCCCAATGGAGACTCATCTCCGTTCTCCACCACCATTTTACAGAGGAGCCATAGGCTCGCCTCCTGCCTATATAAGGGCATGTAGAGAACCCTCAGACACCACATAGCTCTCCTCCTCTTCCAATTTCTCCCCAACTTCCCCCGAACTCCCCGACCTACTTGGTTTCCTCCTCCGACAAGATGGACCTCACTCTGATGCCCTACACCACCTTCCCTCAAATTAACAAGTCGGTGAGCATCCTCAACACCCCCTTATTGCATTCACATTAGTAGCTTGCAGTAAATTTTCTCGAGTCACTGTAACTTATACTTCCATTTTCTGACCTTCACTGGCGGATGTCATCTTGGCATCTCACTACTCCTCCACTGCGGAAACACCTCCCCAAAACTCACTGGAGCTCCGCGATCATTTTCTGGCATTTACTTAGTTGTTTTGAATTGTTCTTCCTCAGTTTTGTACCCTCGACCACATCCTTGGTCTTCTGCTCTCCCCAGCACACCTGCACCCTTCTCGACCTCCTCTTTGGCTCTTTGAGTTTGCCAAAACACCACGAAGATGACTGGATGCTAGTTGAGCTATGAGGAACTGTAAGGTTCCATGCCGACAAGAGTCATGGAGCTCTAGGCAGGTGTTCGACCTTTGGTCCGCACCATGGCTCCTAGGGTACAATTGAGGGCTTTGAATGACCTGGGTGACCTTGTGTGAGTAATCACATTATCTAACGAGAATGGGTATTTTGGGCATTCCACACAAGTTTTGTTTTATCAAACACAATGCATGTCATATGAAATTGCACCACTGTCCCTAGTCGTTTAATCAAATCATAAATTGTGTATGGGCATTCTCATCATTCATGCTTTGTTTTAGTTGAGCACTGAGTCAAGCCGGCCTGGCCAGTTGGAAGGTGCCTATTGGCCCAAGTCAATGCGGGCCCGAGTCCTCTGACCGCTGATCGGATTTTTAGATATACACACGTGGACTTTTCTCGGAATGTCATTGGTTGATTTTCAATAATTCCTAGTAATTCATAGGTTTATCAAAAAAGATGAATAAATACTTGTTGGAAAGAATTTTACACATCGATTACGAATTTAAGGTTTTGAGTATCGATTTGCATCCTTATTTCAAAATTTAATATAAAAACCATTTTAATATAAAATGCCTTAACATATATATTTAATTCCTTTTAACTCCAAATATAAGAAATACATATGTTTTCTTAATCACAAGAATCCAAGTAATCGATTGGTCCTAGTTTGAGTCCTAATTCGATGGTTTTCATAAAAGGTCCAAATTAGGTTTTCTCAACTAATATGATTCATAAACCCAAATCCATGTGTATAAACTTATATCTAGGACAAAAGTGAGACTGGACACATTAATTGATGAAAAGTCTTCTTTAAGAATCTCAAGTGAGGTATCTATGTGCATTCTAAAACTAAGTTGGGCATTTTTACCCAAACCTATCTTCCCAATGAGGCATGAGCCTATTTTTAATTATTCTTGCTATTTCACTATAATTGTTTAAGGGTCTTGGAGCCCACTTGCAATGTTGTTAAACATATTATATTTTCCATTGAAATACTTTAGCATGATGATGAAAATGACTAATTAACTAATGTAGTGTACATGAGCACAAACCACCCATAGTTTTGGGCATGAGCCCAGGGGAATGTGACCACTCTCTCCAATTATAAAAATATTAGGGTGTTTGGGAATATGTTACTCTCCCTCGCCCATAGTTTGAGGTCTGATAGGTGCCTCAACCCTGTATTAGTTTAATGTAGTCACAATTAATTATGCATGCAACTTATTATTATTTAACTTGGCAGAAATTTTTATTTGTTTTACTTGCCTCATATTTTTTACCCTCTTAGCATAGTGAATCTTTATTATTTCCTACTTTAGTTTATAATTGTCCTTATTCTTTATTTGACACATACATTTTTATCTCCTTTTACTGGGTGATCCCAACCACCCAAGTTAGGATCAGAGTGCACAACAAGAGTATGGTGAACTAGCCTAAGATTAGGAGAAGGACTTCACCCTTCCATCATGAAATTATTTGTTAAGTTGTTTTTATTAGAGACATATTGTTGTAATCTAGTTTCCCTCTACTTAGATCCTCTTTTTGTATAAATCATGTACATCCTTTTGGGAAAATTTATGTACTATTTATTAAATTGAATATAGTCAAATTTTTTAATCTTCCGCTACTATATTTTGGATTTTGTTTACCATTGTTTTTAGTAGAGAAGTGGTTTATCTCACTTCTTTACATAGGGTATCAACCATAAGCCGTTATGGGTTACAACCATGGCATAACTAGGGTGTCAGGCATAAAACTACATGGCTAAGTTCATCACTAACATACTCAAGTTCGAGATAGTGAAAGGAAAGGTCTGGAACAGCAAGAAACTCCTCCATTACCATGGTGAGAACTTCACAAGATAGGTACATAATCTTGTTTCTATATGCAAGGATCATCATTAATAAGCAAGAACATAAGTAAAACATCTTAGAGTAAGCAATAGGAGTGAACAAGGTTATAATACACATCTTTAATGATAAGAACAGACTTCTAGAAGCAAGGGTCTTGAGCAAATAAGGCAAGTAAACCCAAGTTGCAGATTTGAACTCGGCCAAATAGGCACCCTTCTCCACAAGAAAGCAAAACCCTAGAAGAAGAAACAAGATGGATAGATTCTTGAGTTCTAGATAAACTTATACCATGGAACAGCAAGGCTCCAACCTGGAGAGAGGTAGGAGGAAGAATAACAAAGAATAAAATTAAGGAAAGAAAGAACGATTTACTTGTTCAAGTTAAATTCACCAAGAAGAACCTTTAGAAACCCTAAAAGAAGGCAAGTTGTAACCCTAGATGCTTATTCCAAGAAGATCACCTTCTTCTTCTTCTTCTACCTTGGACAAGTTCTCTGTAGTGGAAAAGAGAAATAAAGAGATTCCTAGAAGAAGGAAAGTTGTAGAAATCCAAAAGCTTCGTTTAGGACATAAGGATAAGTATATATAGCTTGGAGGATAAGGTTGAGAAGGAGCATGAGGTGTACAAACAACTCTCTAGGTGTCCATGTCTTGAAGTTTGCATGGATAAGCAAGAAGAAAATCCACCTACTTTTGGGGAATGCTGGGCCATCAGCTGATGCTCAAGCAAGTGGAGCAATCAGTTGTTAGCCTTGAATGTAGCTCATCCAATGGGGGGGTAATTCCAAATTCAACATAGAATGAAATCTCCTCCGATTCAATGTACAATTGAGCACTCCATGGCTCAAAAAGCTCAAGAATGATAAAAAAATTAAGGAACATAATTGATGGAAATTTTTACAAAGAAAATCCCTCAATTGGGTAAATTGTAGAAAAGTCCAAAATCTAAATAAAATTGCATAACTTGCTCAAACAATGTCCAAATTGAACCAAATTTGAAACTTAAGCTTTTATTATGATTCCAAAGCATATCACAAGGTTAGATTAAGGTTATAATCATGGTAGTTAACCTTATTCAACATTTTAAATAAGTTCAGGGGTCTTACATACTCAATTGCTCCCACGTCTTAGACGCTCAAACATCTTCCTAGAATCTTGGGATTCTGCATTGGGAACAACAACTACCCTTGGTTGAGGTACATGCACTATATCTTCCATATGTGAAATCATGGCATCAACTGTCCAAACATGGACAGGAAAGAAGGATTGGTCATGGTTGTTGGGTCGAACTGAGGCATCACGAGCTGCTCTGCCCCATCTCCAACACTCCATCATCGCATTCTTGCCTCCTCATTCCACCTCCTAGCATAAAAAATCTACTCTGAGCATGTTCTTTGTGCTCTCTATACATATCTGCATAAGCATAAGCTATAATGTGATATGCTGGAGGACATGAGAACAGACACAAACATATTCCTATGTCCCTATAGACTCAGTCAGCCTAGAGCTGTGATACCAACCTTTCATGTGACAACTTGATGCCAAACGAATTAGACTACTCAAAACAAAACACACAATCAAAAAATAAACAACCACATTACCAAAGAGTAGGTAAACTAAAACCAATCTCATATAACCATTATGTGCTGAAACGTATTACATCAAGGTCCAACAACTTGTATCACATCACATACCATGTCAGGTATTTACATCTATTCCATGGCCACAACCACAACATGTATACAAAAGATCTGCTTCACATATACAAGTCATATATAAAAACCACATGAATACTGCCAAAACCACATTATCATATACAAATTATCTACAAAACAAATCCCTTTACAGACCTAAGAGTACAGGGACGATACTAGGACTCTACTACAACACTAGAAGTTATCCAACCTTCTGTGCATACTACTCTCCAAGCTGCTCTTCGTCAACTGCACGATCCTTCCCATGTCGGTGAAGACAACCTAAAAAGATGTGGCAACCCACAAGGTGAGACCAACTTCCCAATAAGAGCTATAACTCACAACTAATGGTTATTGCTACATGAGGATATATATCACTAAACAGGATGATCATATTCAACTAAATGAATTATTTAAACTAATTACACATGCTAAGTAGGCTAAGTGGATATAACAGGTAAGCATAGCATCATAATTATAAGTAATATGAAGAAAATGTATAACAATTAACCTCTCTTACCACATAATATACAACTAAGCAATATAAAAAAACAAGGCAATGGTAAACATCCAATGTGAATGTGTTTAACACTAAGCAAATATGCTACACAGATGTATTACATATTTTAAGCCCTGAGGAGATGAGGTATACCACTCGTTCTCCAAGTGTCTACTACTAAGTCAAAAATAGTTCTATAAAAGACCTAGGAGAGTCATGCTCCTATGATCTCATTCACCCTCGGTCAGTATGTGTAACACCCCACTTGTACCATTCAGAGCGGAAGAACATATATTTATTCTCGTCAAGGGGAATGTCACAACCATGATATTCATTGCATAAAATAGAGTTTAAATAAACCATCACATGATAATAATCACAATTTATCATTCTCAAATCTTAACAAATTTTACATGTACATAATCATAGAAAAGGAAAAAGGATCTATAAACTAGGTATGGTTGGAACCCCACCGATGCTTTTCTCCTTGAAGGTCCTTGAGCTAGGGTTTCCACCAAAGATGGCGTTCCTTCCTTATCTAGCTTCCAACCTGTAGGCATCACACCCCCAGCCATGAAATAAAACCAGAGTTAATTGGAATTGAACATATTATATTTTAAATAAAACTTGAAAACTAAAAATAGACATTTAGCATTGAACAATGAAAAGACATGCAATTTCCTTTAGGTCAATTTCTTTTATCTTAACCTATATAAGTGTCCTCGGGTTGCACATATGTGCCTCTTCTCTTATGCACTGAAGTGCCTCTTAGGTTGGGCCGAGGTGCCTCTTGTCTTATGCACTGAAGTGCCTCTTCTCTTATGAGGAACTTATATAAGCCTACTTTTAACATTTTCTTTTTCTTAAATATCATAACATTACTTTGGACTTTATTTGTAACTTTATCATTAATGTTCATGAAGGTGATACAACATACAACATAAAACTCAATTCATCATAATTTTACTGACTTTATCAATTGGAACAGTAAATAGTATCGACATGACATTCATTGAAATTCTCATACACGCATATATATAAAGCAAACAATATAAATATGTTCAATTTGCATGGACCACTTACCTTTTTTCTTGGAGAGTATCTACTCTCTCTTCCAAGGTTGAGTAAACCCTAAACGTAATCTTTGGATCTGGTAACTCTAATTACCCTATTTAAATTACATTTCATATTAATATACATTTTATTCACAACATTAAACCCTAATTTCCATTTCCCATAAAACCAACATTTGGCGATTTAGAAACAGACTCTAAAACCCTGACATTCAGATTCCTCTCAAAAAATTGTTTCCAAAACATATTTTTTCTCATTTTCTGAGCATCCTATGATTTACTACGAATATTTGAAAACATGCCCATGACAAAATAAGAAAAAACCACATGTATATATCCAAACCCAGTAGGCCGGTTCTGAGTTGGACCAGTAAGGGTCGGCCAACTAGCGAGAAGGCTTGACACTGAGGACCCTCAGTCAAAGAAGGAAGGGCAGACAAAATTCCTTAAATGCACTTATACCAAACCTTACTTGATTAAGTATGTGGGGTCAATCTGGTCTTTTTGACCTAATTATCAAATTCACAAAGAAAAGAAATGGGATAGCAAATACCACCATTGCCCTTGAAACATTGACAAAGCAATTGAAATTGTAGGGTTTCCATGATCATTCTAGGACCTAGATTGTCCCCCTTTACTCACTGTTGTTGAAGCAGACAACCATGGAGATGAGCTCCATTCTCACTGGTGAAGGCACACATGATCGAGCAAGGAAACATGACCTCTCCTTGGCTTTCTAATGTCCACTAAAAGTCATAGCAGTAGGAGGTGAAGGGCGAGGAGCCCTGAGCCCATCATGCTCGTTGGAAAACCAAGGAAATAGGGGAAAGAAGACACAAAGGTGAACGCCAAAGAAAAACGGTCGTACACATGACAAAGGAGATAGGAGAACCATCATGGGGTCGAGGCGAGTCCATTCGAAGCATTTCTAAGGCCAGAATAGCACTAGATTGCCATGGAAGCTAGAATCTGCAATCTCTTCAAGACCCACCTATAGGATACGGTGACTAAGGCCAAGGAGGAGTAAACCAATGATGCAAGAATGATATTTGGGTGTTGCAGATGCTTACTGAGAAAGAAATTAAACTAAAGTAGGAAGAGGAGGCCGAGCCAAGGCAGCAGTCACCGGAGATCAGAATGAGTAGGTCGGAGCATTTAGGGGTACTATGGGTTCAATTGAAGGTGGAGGAGGGGGTTGTGATGGCTTCTGGTGCTTTTGGCACCCTTAAATAGGGGCAAGGAAGGTTGTGGTCAAGTCTGAGCATACATGGTGGAGAGGGGTTTTAGGTCCAAGCTGGGCGTGTCGTCAATCCGAGGAGATAGGGGTTGAGTTAATGCTCATTTCGATTGGGAGAGAGAGAGAAATATTTGTTGGAGAAGGAAATTCTTGAAACCAGTCAGATACGAGGGAGAGAGGAGCCGGGGAAGAAGAGTGCTTTACTACGCTTGATACCCACGATATGAGTAGAGGTAGAGGATGACCCTTGTGTCTTCGGATCATGAGTTCCTTATATCATGGTCGTCTGATCACTCCCAAGAAGGAAAAATGAAATGAGGAGCATGTGACAACGTAGATAAAACCGAACATAGGGTTAATTGCTTGCATTGAATGAAATAATATTCAAACCTAGGTCAAACTATGTTCAAATCCTTTTAATTTGATTTGGAGGGTCAAACATGGGTCAAATGAGTTCAAATTTGAACCATAGGCATATTAGAAGGTCTAGAACTTGCCTATGCAATCAGATTTCAGTTTTTCTTATGTTTGGTCCATCATTACCTATAATGTCCATTAATCTCAATTATAATTCATTTAAAGGGTAAAACAGTTGGAAAATTGTTTCTAATCCTCAAGTAAAAATTTAAAATATACATTAATCATTCATTCAAGGGTCATATCACACCTCTTTATTATCTTTTTGAGTAAATTTCTTAGAGGAGAGAGTAAATAAAGATAATAATGATCTTTTTATCTTAAAAGCCATTAAAAGAAAACAATACTTCTAGTCTAAGTCATTTATTTCAAATTCCAAGTTCTGTGTCTCTTACTCTTTCTCTTTCATCTCTTTTTGACTTCTTTGATAAGAAGAAAAGGGAGAACCCCGTTACTATTATCATTCAAGTAATTGGAATACATTAAATAAAAAGATATTTTGAGTCCCTTTTTCTCTTTATTCTTGCCTTGATATTCTAAGAGAAACATTATTTGGCATTTTTATATTAAGACCTCAAAGAAATTTTATTTAAGGTCACATTAAAAATTCAAAGTAACTCTGAAAATTCTAGGGTGTTACATTTCTACCCACCTTGATTAAATTTTGTCCTCAAAATTTTATTAAAACTACCCCCTTAAAAATTTCCATATCAAGTGCAAAAATTTCAACATACTAATATTATCACGGGAATCAATAGTTTTAAGCATTTCCACACAATACAAGTTTGAAAAGGCATTACACTACTAGACTTCTACTTAGTCTTTTCACCATCACTATTTACCATGGAGAAGATTATAGAATGCCTCTTCTCCTTAGGTGCTTGATTGACATTAGGCTCCTTATTTTGAACCTTGGGACAATTAGGTCTAATGTGGCCTATCTTGCCACATGCATAACAAACTCTGGTTCCAAACATACATTCTCCCAAATGGTACTTGGAGCACTTTGCACATTGGGTCTTTACATTCTAGTTTGTAAAAACTTCAATTGGATCCTTTCACTTCTTGTCATTGTGATGGTTGGAGTTGTGGTTGTTGTGGTGGCTCTCCTTCTTCCATGCTCTTCCTGGATGATCTTCTAGCTCTAGGGCAGCATCTAGGGCACTTTGAAAGGTACGATGCCTACAGCTTGATAGCACAAAACTGAGGTCTGGCTTGAGAACCCTAATGAACTTCTTTGTCTCACATCTTTCATCAAAGTCATAGCCATACTTCTGTAAGATCTTGAACTTCATAGTATATTGGGTGACCGTCACGTCACCATGCTGACGTAGATTGTGAAATTCTTCTTCCTTCTTCTCGATCATGGCCTCCGATATGTAGTGGTCTTTGAAGGCCCAAATAATTCCTCCCATGTGAGTGGAGGAGCATTATCCTCACGAGAACTTAGTGGGTTCTCCCACCAAGTTCTAGCATCACCCTTCAACATGTGTGTCCCAAACCGAACCTTGGATTGGTTGGGACAATCTAGGTCATGGAAGCAATGTTCCATGTGCTGCAACCAACTCTCAGCTTTTCCCACCACGACCATTTCTTCCTCTCCAGCAAAGGAGTCAGGCTTGATCTTCAAAAAGTCGACTAAGGAGAGCCCATGTTTGACCCTAGGGTTGCCCATTTGATCTTCTCCTCTTCCCATGGAAGTATCTAGAGATCTAATAAGGACATCAAAGGGCACCATGTGGGTTTCTCAACATGGAGATTCTTGACATTCTCCTATGCTAAAAGATTCATCTTCATCCCCACCCATGGCTATCTTTTTGTTGTCACCCTTCTTCTTAGGAACCATCACTTTGAAAAAGACATAAACTACATGAGATTATGTGAAAAGCCTGGTGGCCAACCATATTTCAGCTCTGATACCATAATTGTAACACCCCACTTGTACCATTCAGAGTGGAAGCACATATATTTATTCACGTCAAGGGGGATGTCACAACCATGATTCATTGCACAAAATAGAGTTTGAATAAACCATCACAGGATAATAATCACAATTGCTCATTCTCAAATCTTAACAAATTTTACATGCACATAATCTTAGAAAAGGAAAAAGGTTCTATAAACTAGGTATGGTTGCCACCCCACCGATGCTTTTCTCCTTGAAGGTCCTTGATCTAGGGTTTCCACCATGGATGGCCTTCCCTCCTTAGCTAGCTTCCAAACTGTGGGCATCACGCCCCTAGCCATGCAATGAAGTCAGAGGTAAGTGGAATTGAACATATTATATTTTAAATAAAACTTGAAAACTGAAAATAGACATTTAGCATTGAACATTGAAAAGACATGCAATTTCTTTTAGGTCAATTTCTTTTATCCTAACCTATATAAGTGTCCTTAGGTTGCACATATGTGCCTCTTCTCTTATGCACTAAAGTGCCTCTTAGGTTGCACCGAGGTACCTCTTCTCTTATGTATCAAAGTATCTCTTCTCTTATGAGGAACTTATATAAGCCTACTTGTAACATTTTCTTTCTCTTAAATCTCTTGACATTACTTTGGACTTTATTTGTAACTTTATCATTAATGTTCATGAAGGTGATACAAGATATATTATAAAACTCAATTCATCATAATTTTACTAACTTTAGCAATTGGAACAATAAATAGTATAAACATGACATTCATTGAAATTTTCATGCACACATATATAAAGCAAACAATTTAACTATGTTCAATTTGCATGGACCTCTTACCGTTTTGCTTGGAGAGTATCTTCTCTCTCTTTCTAGGTTGAGTAAGCCCTAAACATGATCTTGGGGTACGATAACCCTAATTACCCTATTTAAATTACATTTCATATTAATATACATTTTATTCACAACATTAAACCCTAATTTCCATTTCCCATAAAACCAATGTTTGGTGATTTAGAAACAGACTCTAAAACCTTGATATTCAGATTTCTCTTGAAATTTTTTTTCCAAAACATATTTTTTTTCTCATTTTTCTAAGCATCCTATGATTTACTACGAATATTTGAAAATAGACCAATGACAAAATAAGAAAAAGCCAAGTGTATATATCTAAACCCAGTGGGCCAGTTCTGAGTTGGACCAATAAGGGTCGGCCAACTAGCTAGAAGGCTTGCCACTGAGGACCCGTGGTTAAAGAAGGAAGGGCATACAAAATCCCTTAAATTCCCTTGTACCAAACATTACTCGATTAAGTATGTGGGGGCAATATGTGACCTTATTGTCAAATTCATGAAGAAAAGAAATAGGATAGGAAATACCACCATTGCCCTTGAAACATTGACAAAGAGATTGAAATTGTTGGGTTTCCATGGTCATTCTAGGACCTGGATTGTCCCCCTTTACTCACTACTACTGAAGCAGCCAGCCATGGAGACGAGCTCCATTCACATTGGTGAAGGTATACGCGCTCGGGCAAGGAAACAATACCTCACCTTGGCTTCCTGATGTCCACTCGAAGTCATAGCGGTAGGCAGTGAGGGGCGAGGAGCTCTGAGCCCATCAGGCTGGCCAAAAAACTAGGGAAATAGGGGAAAGTGGACATGAAGGTGAATGCCAAAGAAAAATGGTTGTACACATGCCAAAGAAGATCGGAGAACCATCATGGAGTCGAGGTGAGTCCATTGGAAGCATTCTAAGGATGGAAGAGCACTAGATTTCAATGGAAGCTGGCATCGACAATCTCTTCAAGACCCACCGATAGGACACAGTGACTGAGGCCAAGGAGGAGTAAACCAATGATGCGAGAATGATATTTGGGTGTCGTAGATGCTTTCTAAGAAAGCAATTAAATTGAAGCAGGCGGAGGAGGCCGAGCCAAGGCGGCGGTTGTTGGAGATCAAAATGAGTAGGTCAGAGCGTTCGAGGGCACTATGGGTTCAATTGAAGGTGGAGGAGGGGATTGTGATGGCTTATGGTGCTTTTGGCACCCTTAAATAGGGATGAGGAAGGTTGTGGTCAGGTCCAAACATTCATGGTGGAGAGGGGTTTTAGTTCCAAGTTGGGTGTTTTTTCAATCCAAGGAGATAGGGGATGAGTTAATGCTCATTTCAATCGGGAGAAAGAGATAGATTTGTTGGAGAAGGAAATTCTTGAAACCATACAGAGACAAGGGAGAGAGGAGTCGGGGAAGGATAGTGCTTTACTGCTCTTAACACCCCCGATCTAAGCGGAGGTAGAGGACGACCCTCGTGTCGTCAAATCGTGAGTTCCTTAGATCATGGTTGTCTGATCGCACCCAAAAAAGAAAAATGAAATGAGGAGCGTGTGACAACGCGGATAAAACTGAACATAGGGTTAATTGCTTGCATTGAATGAAATAATATTCAAACCTAGGTTAAACTATGTTCAAATCCTTTTAATTCGATTTGGAGGGTCAAACATGGGTCAAATGAGTTCAAATTTGAACCATATGAAGATTAGAAGGTCTAGAAAATTCTTATGCAAACTAATTTTAGTTTTGCATACATTTGATCCATCATTAACTATAATGTCCATTAATCTCAATTATAATTCATTTAAAGGGTAAAATAGATGGAAAATTGTTTCTTTTGTTGAATCCTCAAGTAAAAATTAAAAATATACATTAACCATTCATTCAAGAGTCATATCACACCTCTTTATTATCTTTTTGAGTAATTTTTTTGAAGGAGAGAGTAAATAAAGACAATAATGATCTTTTTATCTTAAAATCCATTAAAAGAAAACAATACTTCAAGTCTAAGTCATTTATTTCAGATTCCAAATTCCATGTCTCTTACTCTTTCTCTTTCATCTCTTTTTGACTTCTTTGATAAGAAGAAAAGGGAGAACCACATTACTATTATTATTTAAGTAATTGGAATACATTAATTAAAAAGATATTTTGAGTCCCTTGTTCTATCTATTCTTGCCTTGATATTCTAAGAGAAACATTATTTGGCCAAAGAAATTTTATTTAGGGAAAAAAACATTAAAAAATTAAATTAACCTTGAAAATTCTAGGGTGTTACAGTATGAGTCCTCCGCAGTGACATGTAAGGTCAAACTTTAAAACACCTAGTCTGCCTTGGGTATAGGTCACGACACTAGACACTAGGATATACCAAAAAACCCTACAACCAAGGTACAATCATCATTGTCCTTGAAATATCACATATACAAATCTCTGAGACACGACCACAACTATTCTCACACTAAGGCTTGATCGCAGCCGTTCTCACACCAAGGCTTGACCGCAACCATCCTCAAAACTTTGGGATCAAGGTGACAAGGACACACAATCACTTTCACCTCACATACTGAACAATATGCGCTCTGAGTTTCCCTTAGGAATACTCATTTCACCATCTAGCAAGTTCTGACATTGGAATGAATCTATGGCACATGGCACTACATGATTAGGTTTCACTTGATTAGTTAAAGCCAATTGGGTATCTTTTAACTACATCAATCAATTTACATACAAACCTTAAAAAGATTCTACAAGATAAAAGTAGATTACAACTTCAGAAGATATACAACATATAATGTATGAAACTGTCACATCATCACTTGATGCTATTTCATTGCCACCATTGAGTCCACACTCATCATCACATCATCATGGGATAGCAATCCCTTATCACATCACACAAAGGATATCACCTCAATTAGGGCACAAAGCTACTACTAAATTCATAAGACTATTCATATTGTTCCCTGTGATAACATCATTATCTCTCCATGCCTCAACAAGGCTCACCATCATCACCATACATGTGATACATAAGCTCAATATTTATCTTACATTATGCACCATGATGTTCATATCAAATTAGGGGTACAACATTAGGTGAGAGAAAATATTCCATCATCGTGCTAATTGCTCAATCAAACTGTGCATTATCACTATGTACTTGAATTAGGGTTAAGCTCAACAAGGAAAAGCGAATTAAAGTTTCCAAAGTAGAAATTAAATCTAAGCCTAGTAATCATCATCTCCAACAATCTAGGAAGTGATTAAGTCAAACACCACCATCATCAGGTTAGCTAATTACCATGACCAAGATCTAGAAATCTTCATTGAACACTGAGAATGGGACTCACCTTCTACATCAACCAAATAGGTGAATTACCTTCATCGACCACATAGGTTCAAGCATCCTCATCGACCATTTAAAGCACCTAGTTTGGACCAAAGAGAAACTAGGGTTTAACCCCTTCATTGACCACTGAGAATGACCTCTTTCAGTGAATGTTGAACTAAGATTAATCACCCTCAATGATCACATAAAATCCAAGGCTTTGACAACCATTAAGGTCCAGGGTTTGACAACCACATAGCTCAAATATTGGCGACCGAAGAAGCATGGAAAAATCTCATTGACTGCATAGGAAGGGAAACCTTGGCAACAATCACATTTAGTCAATCTTGGAGACCATTAAGAGAGAGAAAAACTCATCAACCACATAATCAATACGTTTTATCACTATGAAACTGAAAAACTTCAAGGAGTAAAGCACATGAATAAGGATCAACACCAAAACCCTAATTTTACCATCAACATGAGATAAAACTGAACCATGAATTATAGAGAGAAAACCAACATTTAGCACATGCATGCAAGGATCAAAACCTCCATCATCAAATAAGACTTTGGGCACAAAGATTAGGGTTTGGGCAAGAGGAGTTATATACTCAAGAATCACCATGAACAAGCATACCCTAGATCCTATATATCATCATTAACTTATCACCATGTGTTTAGGGTAGACTACTTGCATGCAAGGTAAAGTGTAACAATAACAATGGAGAAATTTATATAAATCGCCTCTAAGGAGAAGAAGAAAATTCAACAACAAGGAATCTCCAAGAAGAGAGAGAAAAATCTAGCTTGATTACCACTTCAACCAAGCTATCTCCACCTCCAAGGGAAAAACAAAACCTTAGGTTAAAGGGCAAGAAGGAGAGAAAAACCTAGGCCAAAAAGAAAATAAAGAGATGTTCTTCAACTCAACTCAATCACTACCATGAAAAACCATGGATTCAACCAAGAAGAGAAAGAAGAAGAGGGTAAGGAAGGAAAACAAAGATCAATAGAGGTAGATCACTTATCTAGATCAAGAAGAAGTAAACATCACCAAAAATCACCAAGGAAGGGTTTCTCTAAAACCCTAGCTCGACATGCAAGATGGATCAGCCACTTTTCTACAAGGTTGAGCTCCTACTCCACCACCAAGAACACAAGGGACGAGCATCAAGAAATAAGAGAGAAAGGAAGGGTGAAAAGGGTTTTGTTGCATATAAAGAGGTGGGGTTTATATAGCCAACGGTTGGAGAGAGACAATGGAGGTTAGGTGTCATGCAAACTCACGCCAAGTGTCACCAAAACTCATCCATGCAAGCACCACATTCATGCCTACATCATGGGTGAAAAAAACAAGAAAAGTAAGTGATCACTAACTCCATGGAAAGCCATCGATCGAAGGGATTATGAGATACCACTTGGTCCAAAACTCAATGGTCACAGAGAAGGAAAACCCATCGGTCATATAGAACCATCCCTAGGGTTTCTTGGCGTCCTAGAAGGGTCATATTCCTCACCGACCGCCAAGATCAGTATGCACACCTTAAACATCATCGAGCAAAGAAAGTTGGTGAGAGGAAAGCTTGGAGATCTTTGAAACACCAACCCAATTGGTCAAACATACCACAAGGTCAACCATCCAACTAGGGCATTCAAGCAAACCCTAAAACTCAACACATGATGTCACCACATCAAACCAAGGTGTGACAAGGTGCCCCAAGGCACCACTCTCTCCAACATGATGTCAAAACATGGAACACACAACAAACATGTGACAAATTGCAAGAAAAATCCTAAACATGGGTAAATTGCAATTAGGTCCAAAATAAGCACATATAAGTGTAACTAGCTCAAATAGCATCCAAACGGGATGAAACTAGAAACTTAAACTTGTCACATGTTATAAAAACACCTTATGAAGTTAGATTAATGTTTTAAGTATCTTATTATGCTAAGTAAGCAAGATCAACCAGAAATCTAGGTCACAGGTCTTACAATACGGGCCCAAGCGCATAACCCAATAGTGTAGTTCAGAAAGATGCAAAGCCCTAAGCCTGAACCAGGATTTGATACTACTTTTTGGGGAGGAACCAAAGGGGGGAATTACGACCCAATATATAAATCTAGTTGGTCCCAACTGGATTATATATTGGGTTGGAACATCCCCCCTTCAGTTTCTCCCTAAGTGGTATCAGTCTGGTTCAGGCTTGGGGCTTTACACATTTGTGAAATACACTGTTGGGCTATGTGCTTGGGACCGTGTTGTGTGGTGTATTTAATTTCCTTTTGAGTGTATAAACTCTTCAAATGGATTTGGGATGGAACCCCAACTAGATTATATATTGGGCTGGAACATACCTCTCTTCAATTTCTTCCCAACAAGTGATATCAAAGCCTCATCTTCAAGATATAAATGATGAATAGCTTATACAAGATTGAGAAGTTTGATCATTCAATCAACTTCAAACTGTGGCAGATCACGATGCGTAAGTGTGCTTTCTTAACAAGGAGTTTGTATGGCTCTGGAAGGGATCGAGAAGATGCTAGCCACTATGAAGGACAAAGAAAAGAAGGAGAAGGATCAGAAGGCTCTTACTGCCATCCAGTTATCATTGGACTACAAGTCTTTAGCTAAAGTTGCCAAGGATACTACTACTGTAGGGATTCGGAAGAAACTCGAAGATCTCTACATGACGAAGTCTCTTCAAGCTAAACACTATCATAAGCATCATCTCTACCTATTGCACATGATGGAAGTAGTATTATCCGTGATCACATTAATGATTTACTTCTATTATTATGGATCTTGAAAACATAGATACTAAACTCGAAGATGAAGATAAATCTCTTATTCTTTATGTTCTTTGTCCTCCTCATACATTTCATTTCGTGAAACTATTATGTATGGAAAATCTTCAATCAAGGTGGAGGATGTTATATCCTCTTTGTTGTCAAAGACCATGGTTGATAAAGATCTAATTGCTTTTTCTAGAGGGATTCAGTCATAGGATCTTACGGTGAGGGGTCAACCAAAGGAAAAAGGAAACAACAAGAATGAGACATAAAGATTTAAGTCAAAATCCAAGAGGGTCTGTGAATATTGTAAGAAGATTGGACACATCGTTGCTGATTGCTACAAGTTATAGAACAAGAAGAAGAGGGAGAATGATGGTGAAAAATAGGAACAACCTGTAGATGCTAATGTAGCAGGAGAAGATCTAGATTATGTACTTATGACATTATTGTCTTCTTCCTCATCCAAAAATTTTCAAACTGCATGGATTCTGGACTCAGGCTGCTCACATCACATGTGCATGCATAGAGATTGGTTTTCTTCTTATGAATATTTTGATGGAGGTATTGTAAACATGACAAATGACTCTACTTGCAAGACTATTGGCATGGGGTCAATTTGCATAAAGATGTTTGATGGAATCATCCAAACTATCTCAAATCTCTATCATGTTCGGGCCTCCAGAAAAATCTCATATCAATTGGCTTGCTTGAAGCCAACAATTTCCCATACATGGATGAAAATGGAATCTTCTCCATTACCAAAGGAGATGATGTTCTCATTAACGGAGTACGTATTCCAAAAAACCTTTACTAGTTGATTGGTGAAGCTATGACCGTTGTAGCTACTGTTGTGTCTTCCTCAACCACTTCAAATGTGGATACCATGAAATTGTGGCTTATGAGACTGGGACACAAGAGTCAGAAAATTTTTATATTTTTAAGCAAAAGAGGACTTCTAGGTGATATCAATACTAAAAAGTTAGATTTCTGTGAGCATTGTGTAATGGGAAAGCAGAAAAAGGACAAATTTTCAACTACAAACCATACTACAAAAGGTATTATTGATTACATTCATTTCAGCATCTAGGGTCCTTCTCAAGTTCTTTCCAAGGGTGGTCCCAGATCTATGCTTACTTTCATTGATAATTTCTCAAAGAAAGTGTGGGTGTATTTTCTAAAACATAAATCTGAAGCTTTTTATCAATTTAAGAAATAGAACATGTTGGTTGAAAAGCAAATAGGAGAATGCATCAAAAGATTGAGGACTGAAAATGGCATGGAATTTTGTTCTTCTAAATTTGATAAATTTTGTCAATTTGTAGGTATTTCAAGACAACACACAGTGAGACATACACCTGAGAAAAATGGCATTACAGAATGCATGAACAAAACTCTTCTAGAGTGTGCATGATGCATGTTGATCAGTGTAGGTCTTACTATAGATTTTTGGGATGAAGCCATCTACAATGCAGCTTATCTAATAAATCTTCCTCTATCTACTCCATTGGGTTTTAAAATTCCAGAAGAGGTATGGTCTATTCATTTTGAAAATTACTCAAATATTCATATTTTTGGTTACCGACATATGTCTATTCAAATGAAGGGAAGCTCGATCCTAGAGAAAAAAAAGTGTATTTTTCTGGGTTATGTTGATGGTGTGAAGGGATACAAATTTAGATGATATGAGTCAAAGTCATAAAAGTTCTTGATTGAAAGAAATGTCACTTTTGATGAGTCGGCTATGTTTTCTGCAAAACAAGATGGAGTTAGTTCTTCTATTGCAGGTTCCCAAAGTTAAACAGAGCGGGTGAAGCTTAAAGTCAGTGCACATAACCTGGTACCTCTTGTTGATGTACATGAAAATCCAAATGATGAAGAAGATGACACTATTGAAGAACATACATATACCATTGCTTCTGGAAGAGGAAGAAGAGATATCAGACCACCTACAAGGCATTTTGAGATTATGTTGTTGTGTATGCCTTGGATAATGGAGAAGAGAGAAATGATCCAGGTGATCCATCTACCTATGTTGAAGTTGTGTCTAATCTATGTTCTGCTATGTGGAATGCAACAATGAAGGAAGAGATGGAGTCTCTTCAAAGGAATAACACTTGGGTTCTTGTAAATCCTCCTGCTAGAAAGACGATTGTTGGATTAAAATAGATATTCAAAAAGAAGTTGGTCCTGGAGATACTACTGCAAGGTTCAAAACGTTGTTAGTTGCAAAAGACTACAATCAGATGGAAGATATAGATTACAATGACATATTTTATCCTTGTGTTAAACACACTTCCATCAAATTTCTATTGGCACTAGTTTCTAGATATGATTTGGAGTTTGAGCAACTTGATGTAAAGACCACATTCCTCCATGGTGAGTTAGAGGAATAGATCTACATGAAGCAACCTTAAGGTTATGTTTCTGCTGTAAAGAAGGATCATGTGTGCTTACTGAAGAAGTCTCTTCATGGCTTGAAGCAATCCCCACGTCAGTGGTATGGTAGATTTGATTCTTTCATTGTAAAGCATGGATATTCCAGGAGCAGATATGATGTTTGTGTCTATGTGAAGAAACTTCCAGATGAATCTCTTATTTACCTCTTACTTCATGTTGATGACATGTTAATTGGAGCAAGAGATATTTCTAAAATCCACATGTTGAAGTACTTAGTGGTGAATTTAAGATGAAGGATGTTACGACCCCACCTTCCGATAACCCCCAATTAAGGGAGACCGAGAGGTTGAAGCCACACCCATAAATTCCGGATCAAAGGTTCGACATATAACCAATAACAATTATTAAATTCTAACAGACTATACTGAAAATGGTAATAAAATTTTTCTTTATCATACCTTTGGAAATATTGGAAGTACTAGACTTCTAACCACAGATGAACTACTCTAACTAGTTCCTCCTTGTTCTTTAATTCTTGATTTCACAATGTGTTACTTTACTGTTTGTGCCTTAGGATTTGTACCTAAATCGCCGACAAACAAAACAACGGTCAGTCGAAACTGGTATGTGGGTGAAACAATCAAGCAATTATACTAACAATGTAATCAAGCAATTAGTCTTTTAAACAATCAAGATTACATTTTAAGCCATACAACTCAATCCCTACATATTCCCAACTCTGTGCAGTTCCTGCAGTGAACTTTCATTATACCTCTGTAAAGGTAGAGTCGCATGGCACTACTCCAGGTAGCCCAATCCCTAACTCAATGTGGCTTTATGGTCCTACCACAAGGGTAGCCATGTACTAAGTCATCCACAGACCTGATGACCTCTCCAATAGGTAGCCATGTACTAGGTCTTCTTCTGACCTGATGGTCCTACCTATTAGATAGCCATGTACTAGGTCAACTATCATGCTACAGAGGGAACCAGGATCTGAGCTTGTTGGCATATATCCTTTGTGATAGTCATAGCCACATTATAGTTTGCATGAATAAATTCATCCAACAGTTTTGTTGCATTCAATGCGATTAAACATCCGGGAATCAGCGAAAAACCTAAGCGGTTATTCATAAGTAACCACATACCTTTACTTGCACTTTTCAATATAATAACCCAATCAACAAGCAATGAGGAAGAGAAATCATGAAATAAAAGTACCAATTCCTTTTATTAATAATTATCCAATTTCCTTATTCAAATTAGGATTCCAATTCCATAATTAGGGTTTCTTCTAGAAATTAGGGTTTTACTTCTTCTTTCATCATTACCATTCTTAATTTATCAATCTTCATAAAACTCCTAATTTCTCATTGAATTTCCTTTATTAAACAACTAATTTCCTTATTTCATAAAAATATGGTTTTTAGCTCTCTTTATCCCAAATTAGGGTTTCCATGCAAATTAACCTTCTTTTAAACATTATAATTCCAAGTTAAGCATTTTTGCAATAAAATAGAAAATTAAACTACCATTAACATTATCAGAGTCAAACTTAACGATTTGACTTGTTGAATTACCAAATTACCCTCTCAACATGCAATTAGGGTTTCTCATCAAATTTTACTAAACGTTATTAGTCAAATAAAGTACTTTTGCTAAACAAAATGGAATTAGGTTCTGGAATTATTTTTATCGTGTTCCTTGCATTTTTCTATGCAACTTTCATGTACAAAGTTTTCTCATTAGATAATCCTAGCAATTACTACGAATTTTGCAAGAAAAAGTCCTTTTTCTGGTTATTCGTTAGAGATGGGAAATTACCAAAAAACGTCAGCCATTCGATTGGTGCGCCCATGGTCCATGCCTCGATCTGACGCTCCTCTTCGTGCGTCTCCTTTACTTACGCGCCTCGAGTCCGGATCGTCTGATCCCGCGAGTCCACGGTGGACTTAGGATCCAACCGTCTCGGACTAACTTTGACCCGGACGTTAGATCTCGATCTAACGACAGCTGCACTTCGTCCTCTTCGTTCTCTGTTCTTCTACACGCGGCGGAGCTGCAGCGACGCTGTCGCCGGAGCAAGGTCGATTGAGAGCGAGGGCGAGCAAGGGAAGGCAATAAGTAGCCGATCAGGTTCGCGATGACACCAGGGATCGAGGGATCTCCTTTTATAGGCCATGGGGGGTCCCCTCTTAGGGTTCCCAACTCGGCCACCACTCCTACTCCCTTCCCGATTGGGCGTTTCTCGATCTTAGTTCAAAACCTGGTAAAACCAGGGTCCAACCTCTCCGCCTTGGTCTCCCGGACTCAAAGGGACTCTGCCCTTGAGTGCTCGTGCCTTGTATCAAACAGGAAAATGAGGAGAAGATTCCTCAGGGACGCGCTACAGTCCGAGTCCCTTTGGGACTCTGGACGATGACCACGATCTGTTGGATCAAAATCCAACGATCAACATTGTCCGCGTTTAAACCAAAAAGGAAAACAATTTCTTGGTTAATTGAATTATTTCCCAAATTCAAAGGAAACTTGGAAAAAATGTATCTCTCAATTGGATAGGTGTTTCTTTCCCAAATTTTGAGGGAAACTTGAGTTCAGTGTTATCTTTCATCCCTCCAAATTTGGTGTCATAATAATACTGATTCGATTCCTTTTCTTGTAATGAAAGTTATTATTATATTAATCACATTTTTCCTTCTTTTCCTTAATCCTTTTATTATTATTCCCTGATTTTGAGTTCCTTGAACTCCAAGGTATCCATTATCTCGAATTCTAATTTTTGGGGAAATATTCCTCATCCTTTTTCTTATTTTATGGAAGTCTTTATGTATTCTTCAATCATATCAATTTGGGCTTCAATTAAAGCAAGGCCCATTAAGAAACATGCAATCAATTATTCATGGAATCCATTTTAGTCCACATCACGTTAATCATGGAATTCATCATATCATTATTTGTTCAATTAGCTTTAATATGAGAAATTTCATTTCTCATTAATTAAGCCCAAAAATTGGGGTTATAACATCCTTCCCCTCTTATAGGAATTTTATCCTCAAAATTCAAACAAGCAAACAAACAACAATTCAGGATAAGACTCTTCCCATGTCCATCATTGGCCCCTATGTGGCTTTACTGTACTCATGGCGCTTCCAAAGAACCTTTACCATCACATATCCTTTTCCTTGAGTCTTTTCATCCTGGCGTCTATAAACTACACAGGTGACTCAGGCCATTTCAGCCTCCCTTGGGGCTCACTCGGTTCATTGCTCAGCACATGGTCAGGTACCTCACATAGTGCTCTAAATTGGACACCTGGAAAACATCACACATTACTCTATCCTGAGGGGTAGGGTCAAAACCTAACCATCTCCACCCATCCATCTCTAATGGACCCATGTATCGGGGACTCAACTTTCTCAGGTATAGCTCAGAGGGGTCGGATTCTCACATTATATTCTCCCACAGTACACTGCATGTTAGTCTACTTTACATCTGCTCACGACTCTCGTCGTCTCTAGGCTCCTTTCAGCCATTGCATGATTAAAGTGACTTTCATCTTCATGCACTGTGGTCCCTTTTCTAATCATCATGTGGTCCTTTCACCAACATCACCTTACTGAAGTGGTGACTGACACAACCTCCCTTACAGAGCTCCTTATAAAACCCGATACTGGATATGGTGGTCATCATCACATCTTTCATAGGACAAAATTGTCTCTAGCTATCACCCTGAACGAGCACATATGCTCTCATCAGACCCTTTAGTCTGGATCATACTAATTATTAGTTAGGGGAGATAATCCGTACTAACATTGAGTTCTCCATGTCCCTACTTCCACCTTTTGGAAGGGAACTTTTAGGTCAAACTCAAAACCTTTCAACTCACTTCACAGTTGAACCATCTCTCTCATGGATAGATCAACCCGATTTGTTCTTCATAGAACTCTTTCTTTCTCATGTCATCTAGGTAAGGTGACCTAGCATAACCCATGTTGCATTTCGACCTTCCTTGGCCCAGGGGAGACTTCAGCATCCATAGTGATGAACTCCCTTTCTCTCTCGGGGACTCTTTTGTCCTCTATATCGATACACTGGGTTACTGGGGTTCGTCTTTTACCTCCTGACTTGCATGGCCATAAACCACATGCAACTTCATCTTAAGCATCCAAAGTACTATTGCTATTTACCACGATATATGGTGGTCTTCAATCATGATTTCCTGTATGTCATGCTTCCTCAAGATCGATTCTTCTGAAACCCTAAACCACTCATATCAGGGTTTCATCACCTTCTTTTCCAAAGAAGTGCACTTGAGGTTCTACCACCATCCTTTCATTGCATCAAGGACTAGACTGGCTAACCAACCAACCCTTAACTTTTCAACATATCTTATTATATTTGAGTGTTATCTAAACACCACTCCTTTTCGAACATAGGGTTAGCCAAACAACCTCTTCCAACAAGTCAGATGTATCTCAACCAGCGCATCCATTACCACTTCACATCCTTAGCTATTAGGTAACGTTGAAGACATACACTTCCATGTATTTCACTTATTATCTCCCCTTAAACTCTCTATCTATCTTCGTTAAGAACACTCTCTGATTTCATAATCGTGGTGATTAAACTCAACCTGGTATAACTTGTAAGTTCCACTTAGCTCAGGATAAACACATCCTCATAAGGTAACTATCTTCCATGTATCATTCTCTTTACTAGGGTAGGTTATCTTCTCTATCCCCATTTCTTGTGGCAACATTCAAACCTACATCATCTCTTATCCTTAGTGTATGCCATGCGTAATGTACTATCTCTCACCTCCATAACAAGAGGAAATAAGCATTTGGCTGCAGTCCAAATACAGAGTTCTTCCTGTTCCAAGAGTAGAGATGGTACATCCCACCTTTCCAATACACCTTTTAAATCTAAGTTGAAATGTGCCACATCTGTCTCTACATCACAGACATCATGATAACAAACTAATCTTGAACCTTCTGAGGTTTATATCCTTGGTCATCTCCTCTAGGTCTATAGGGTACCAACTCTTTTGGGGTCATCCCTCTTCCCTCGTGCATCAAGAGAGTGCCCTATTCATCTGCCCTTTGGGTCCCATAAGTTCATGAAGGTGATCAATCTCCTAACCCATGGCCCTCAGACAATGATAGTTGTTACCTCCCGACCCTATGGTCATGTGCAACTGGGGAATTAGGCAACTCCTACTTTCATCGATCTTATCCCTACTTGACCCTAGGATAGACTTAGGATTCTTCATTATAGTACACGTTCACTTAGAACCTTACCCATGTCTTCATCATCTCCCTTTCTACATTTAGGTGTTGGCCTTCATCCTTTCATTGGGATCATGGCAACCTGCCTACCTTGGTCCAGCCCCAAACCGATTACCTCCATGGTAACTCATTCATATGCAATTAGAGATGGATATCTATGAGTCTACAGGTTCAGTCTCATACCATGTACTTTTCACTTAACTTCTCAAGATTCTATGAGACCTCTTTTAAACTAACAAAACTGATATACACCCTACCAAAGGGGTCCCCTTCCCAGGATGGGAGGAAAAGTATCCCTTGACCACGAGGTCACAAAATCTCTTAGGTCTAGGGTTTACATCCACATGAGCCTACTTAACCCTAGCAAGCTATTAAGGTATAAGCAGATCACCTACTGAACCATGCTAGGTCATACTTGTCCTCTTTCCTCAATGTTGGATCAAGATCATATCTTCCTTTATCCTCAACCTAGCTGTGAGGGGTTTATCAAACCTACCTTTAAACTTAAGGGTATTTCCCTTTCCTTTATGCATGTGGAGCACCATGCTCGAAACTATAGCAACTAAATCCTCATCATGAGTATTAGGTATACCACTTCCCCTCTTAGGCCTAAGAACCCTAGGTTCACCAACTGCATACTCTATTTCTTAACCATGAACCAAGCTTGCAAAAAGCATGACATGTACTCCTGTCATCCTTCCCTTGAACAACCCTTTAAGGTTGAGTCCTCTTCAAGGACAATCAACAAGGTCCAAGGCCTCAAAACTTGTTACTATACTTCTCCAGGGTTTATGGAACTCTTCTTCTCATCTATACGAAGGTATAAACAGACTCATCCTCTATCTAGGATTTGGGTGGCCAAAGGTACTCGGTCATCCAACCTCTCATGGCTCATATGGCATCCCAGACACATCCATCCAAACACCTGGTCTAACTCATCATGCCATCTCTCTCTATATCCTTCACTTAGGGTTAGGGTTAACGTCATCCTCGTAGCCAGGTTTCTACTTATCATGGAGATCTCTATCTCCAAAACTAACTTATCCTCCAGACGAGAAGGTCTAGCCTCATGTCTCTTCTGAGGTCATGACAACTTATGTCATACGACCTAAGAATGTATCTATCATTTAGTTGCGCTTAATCTATTAAGCTTATGTCCATGACATGCTTTTCATTAATTTGATGGAGGATTTCCTTAGACCTTATTAACCTTACCCCTACCTCAAGAGGGTGAGGAAAAGAGAGAAAACCCTAATCCTTAAGGTCCTTAACAGAATTTTGTGATGAGAAGGGATGAATAAGATGAGAAAGTCCTAAAGGTATCTTATTTCGATTAATACCCTAAGACTTTGGCCAGGCGGTCACACGGGTCCGGGAGTCCTCGTATTCTGACTAGCGGTGCGGAGGAAAATCTTGCCAGCCCCCGGTCGTGATCCCTTTCTAGACACCTCCGTCTTTCGGATACTCCTCTAATAACTCCCTTGGGTTCTATGGAGTTTGTAAAATTTAACAATTATTAATGGTTAAATGAGGAACCTATGCTCTGATACCAAATGTTACGACCCTACCTTCCGATAACCCCAATTAAGGGAGACCGAGAGGTTGAAGTCGCACCCATAAATTCCGGATCAAAGGTTCGACATATAACCAATAACAATTATTAAATTCTAACAGACTATACTGAAAATGGTAATAAAATTTTTCTTTATCATACCTTTGGAAAGATTGGAAGTACTAGACTTCTAACCATAGATGAACTACTCTAACTAGTTCCTCCTTATTCTTTAATTCTTGATTTCACAATGTGTCACTTTACTGTTTGTGCTTTAGGATTTGTACCTAAATCGCCGACAAACAAAACAACGGTCAGTCGAAACTGGTATGTGGGTGAAACAATCAAGCAATTATACTAACAATGTAATCAAGCAATTAGTCTTTTAAACAATCAAGATTACATTTTAAGCCATACAACTCAATCCCTACATATTCCCAACTCTGTGCAGTTCCTGCAGTGAACTTTCATTATACCTCTGTAAAGGTAGAGTCGCATGGCACTACTCTAGGTAGCCCAATCCCTAACTCAATGTGACTTGATGGTCCTACCACAAGGGTAGCCATGTACTAAGTCATCCACAGACCTGATGACCTCTCCAATAGGTAGACATGTACTAGGTCTTCTTCTGACCTGATGATCCTACCTATTAGATAGCCATGTACTAGGTCAACTATCATGCTACAGAGGGAACCAGGATCTGAGCTTGTTGGCATATATCCTTTGTGATAGTCATAGCCACATTATAGTTTGCATGAACTAAATTCATCCAACAGTTTAGTTGCATTCAATGCGATTAAACATCCGGGAATCAGCGAGAAACCTAAGCAGTTATTCATAAGTAACCACATACCTTTACTTGCACTTTTCAAGATAATAACCCAATCAACAAGCAATGAGGAAGAGAAATCCTGAAATAAAAGTACCAATTCCTTTTATTAATAATTATCCAATTTCCTTATTCAAATTAGGATTCCAATTCCATAATTAGGGTTTTTTTCTAGAAATTAGGGTTTTACTTCTTCTTTCATCATTACCATTCTTAATTTATCAATCTTCATAAAACTCCTAATTTCTCATTGAATTTCCTTTATTAAACAACTGATTTCCTTATTTCATAAAAATATGGTTTTTAGCTCTCTTTATCCCAAATTAGGGTTTCCATGCAAATTAACCTTCTTTTAAACATTATAATTCCAAGTTAAGCATTTTTGCAATCAAATAGAAAATTAAACTACCATTAACATTATCAGAGTCAAACTTAATGATTTGACTTATTGAATTACCAAATTACCCTCTCAACATGCAATTAGGGTTTCTCATCAAATTTTACTAAACTTTATTAGTCAAATAAAGTACTTTTGCTAAACGAAGTGGAATTAGGTTCTGGAATTATTTTTATCATGTTCCTTGCATTTTTATATGCAACTTTCATGTACAAAGTTTTCTCATTAGATAATCCTAGCAATTACTACGAATTTTGCAAGAAAAAGTCCTTTTTCTGGTTATTCGTTAGAGATGGGAAATTACCAAAAAATGTCAGCCCTTCGATTGGTGCGCCCGTGGTCCGTGCCTCGATCCGACGCTCCTCGCCGCGCGTCTCCTTTACTTACGCGCCTCGAGTCCGGATCGTCCGATCCCGCGAGTCCACGGTGGACTTAGGATCCAACCGTCTCGGCCTAACTTTGACCCGGACGTTAGATCTCGATCTAACGGTAGCTGCACTTCGTCCTCTTCGTTCTTTGTTCTTCTACACGCGGTGGAGCCGCGGCGGCGCTCTCGCCGGAGCAAGGTCGATTGAGAGCGAGGGCGAGCAAGGGAAGGCAATAAGTAGCCGATCAGGTTCGCGATGACACCAGGGATAGAGGGATCCCCTTTTATAGGCCATGGGGGCCCCCCTCTTAGGGTTCCCAACTCGTCCGCCACTCCTACTCCCTGCCCGATTGGGCGTTTCTCGATCTTAGTTCAAAACCTGGTAAAACCAGGGTCCAACCTCTCCGCCTTGGTCTCCCGGACTCAAAGGGACTCTGCCCTTGAGTGCTCGTGCCTTGTATCAAATAGGAAAATGAGAAGAAGATTCCTCAGGGACGCGCTACAGTTCGAGTCCCTTTGGGACTCTGGACGATGACCGCGATCTGTTGGATCAAAATCCAACGATCAGCATTGTCCGCGTTTAAACCAAAAAGGAAAACAATTTCTTGGTTAATTGAATTATTTCCCAAATTCAAAGGAAACTTGTAAAAATTGTATCTCTCAATTGGATAGGTGTTTCTTTCCCAAATTTTGAGGGAAACTCGAGTTCAGTGTTATCTTTCATCCCTCCAAATTTGGTGTCATAATAATACTGATTCAATTCCTTTTTTTGTAATGCAAGTTATTATTATATTAATCACATTTTTCCTTCTTTTCCTTAATCCTTTTATTATTATTCCCTGATTTTGAGTTCCTTGAACTCCAAGGTATCCATTATCTCGAATTCTAATTTTTGGGGAAATATTCCTCATCCTTTTTCTTATTTTATGGAAGTCTTTATGTATTCTTCAATCATATCAATTTGGGCTTCAATTAAAGCAAGGCCCATTAAGAAACATGCAATCAATTATTCATGGAATCCATTTTAGTCCACATCACGTTAATCATGGAATTCATCATATCATTATTTGTTCAATTAGCTTTAATATGAGAAATTTCATTTCTCATTAATTAAGCCCAAAAATTGGGGTTATAACAAAGGATTTGGAGGCAGCAAAGAAAATTTTGGGGATAGAAATTATTAGAAGTTGCAAAGCTGGAATGTTATTTCTTAGTTAGGACAAGTACGTGAACAAAGTTCTACAATAGTTGTTTGATTCATCTCGTGTATCTATTCCTTTAGATGACCAGTTCAAGAAACTCTCATCTGTTGAATCTCTACAGTCTGAAGAAGACGATAATCATGTATTATATGGTTTGCACCCATCCAGATGTTGCTCAGGTTGTTAGCGTGGTGAGAAGATGCATGTCAAATCCAGAAAGGTTTCACCGGCAGGCAGTCAAGTGCATTCTTAGGTACCTAAAGGGTACATCTTTTATATGCCTTGGATTTGGTAAGAACACATAAACATTTTTTGGGTATGTTGATTCAAATTTGCAAATGACCGTGACAGAAGACGTTCTCTTACAGGTTACTTGTTTATTGTTGCTGGTTGTGTTGTAAGTTGGAAAGCTACACTGCAATCCACTATTGCTCTATCCACCACTGAGGCTGAGTATATGCATTGACAGAGGCCATCAAAGAATCTACATGTCTTAGAGGACTATGTGCAGAACTATGTATTATTGAAAAGACAACAACCATATATTGTGATAGTCAAAGTGCAATTCAACTCACAAAAGATCAGATATTTCATGAAAGAACAAGCACATTTGACGTCAATTATCACTTCATCAGAGAGGTGATAGCGCAAGGATATATTATTCTGAAGAAGATTGTAAGTAAAGAAAATCCTACTAATATGATGATAAATCTGTTGCCAGTTTTCAAGTTCAGACATTGTCTGGACTTGGTTAGTCTACACAACCTACAATGAGACCCTTAGGGGTTGGAGAAGGAGAGATGATCTACTATTCTTTTTTTAGAGAGCTGTCAACTTTGAGTCAAGGTGGAGATTGTTGTGTGCCTTGAAGAATTATGTTGATCTGGTCTAAAATTAAATGGATCTTCATTGACCCGATTAATGGGCGTTGTGCAGGCCTTAGCCCGCCAATGCCAAGGGGGGGGGGGGAACCCTGCGCGTGGTATAGTCCTAAATCCGGATCCGAATAAGAATACAATTACAGTTTTACGTGTATAAGTATTTGCACCCTGGTTAGAATTTTAGCATCATCCTGTATTTTATTTACGAGACAACAACCACTATACTTCATGATGTACTTTGCCTCCTTTGAGAACTCTCCTCTTTGTCATCTCTTCTCTGAAATAGTGAAAATCTCGCCCCCTCTCGTGGAGTAGGTCATCTCGACCGAACCACGTAAATCTTGTTGACGTAATTGTTCTCTTTATTCTCAATTTGTTATTCCACATGAACTCGTGGTATTCTCTCGTTTAAATCTTAACATATATATCATATAATACATATATTTAAATTATATAATGTACCTTAATGAGTACTACAATACCTATCATAGACTTAAACTATACATAAAAGATTTTTGAGATGTTTCAATACTTCCACTACTTCCGCTTTTTATTTATTATGCCATCTCTCTCCATCCACTATTTTTATTTATTATGCCATCTCTCTCCATCCACTATCTTTCGCTTGTTATTTATTATGCCATATCGCCCCATCTACTACCGACAATTTTCTTGCATTCCATTATATCTCCTTCTTGGTGTAGTTTAAACTTATTACACTGCCTATCACCTCGGCAACACGCTATATGCACTGTACTTTGTGGGTTCTTAATACATAGGTGACAAAGGTATGGTAAGTCGGTGCTGCCTAAATAATCTCACAAAATTGCATTCTTTGTTTTTGATATCACCATTGTCAGAATGAACAAAGACACAACTCAGGCTCGTGGCACCGCAAGACTTTGTCCTTGCATGATTTGGCACGTTTGAAATCTCAGAAGAATTGAATCTCTGAAAATTATACTGTAATTGGCTGTTACAAATACCTTTTGGCAACGGCTAAAAGCAGCAGTACATGTTAGAAACGAGAGCTGTTGCAGCTTGCGTGAGTTTTTAGTGACGTCAATATTATGTGGATCAAAATTGCAAGCTCACAAGCGCCAGCCGTCTCCAGACAGGCTTACATTTGCAATTTATTATTAACATTTCTGTGAGTTCCAATGGGGTTATCCAATTGGGCCTTAACAAAGAAAGATAAACTAAGGAGAAGTCTGCCATAATTTTTCTTACGCCAGAAAAGAAACAAGAGCGTAATTCTCAAGTATGCAATTCCTTCTTTAGAACATATAAGACAGCTGATGAAATAAGACTCCAAACTCAATGATGGTAGCATATTTGTAAGATATGTGAAATTCCTAGGCTGCCGTTCTACGAGACATGCTTACATTTGTATGATATGCAACAATGAAGATATAATGGAACCTGGCAGAGTGCAGCCAAACAAGTTCATCAAGCTGCTTGTGAAAATGATCACCGACCATGCAACCCGCGGTTGCATTAATCATAAGCAGCAAATTTGATGCTTCTCATTGTAACCACCAACCGCCAGAATCATAAGGAAAAAATATTGCTATGCTGAGTGTACATAATTTCAGCATAGCTCAAGCTATCATTGATCGTCAATGGCATCCGATGTGCTTTCCTGGGTAGGTTCTGTTGTCAGCCCGAACCCAAATGGGTACAACGGGTCATAATGCTTGTCACCCACATTCATCGGCAGTTGATCAACCCTCCTGAACCATGTCCGTGAAAGCTTTCCAGTAAAGCCATAATCCCCAAACAATACATCAGTCACACCTTGCCCCTCTGTTCCTGGGAGCCACGCTGCCACTAGAGCATCAATGGATGGTAGGTATGGTTCAATCACCACCGGCCTACCAGTGATTAACACAACCACACACTTGATTTCGCCACACACATTCTGTATTGTTTTCGGCCCTGGGTATGGGAGAGTGAGATTGGCATTATCCCCTTCATATTCAGCATAAGGAAGCTCCCCGACAACAACAATTGCATGCGAAAAATGCCCGTCCTTTACCATGTTGCGGGTGGGGTTCTCAGAGTAAACCACCTCTGTTTCTGGGTAAACTGTTGACTTGATCGCAGTAAGTATTGTGGTGCCTGCATAAATTTTAAAGAAGAATGTTAAAACTGGGAAGGGCTTGTCTGAAAAACTAGTTGAAGTAAACACACGGCAATGTATCATTTTGAATGCATTCCCAACTGTTTACATTGTCGCATTCACATATCAGATTACACATTGGTAACTCACGGTCAAACAAATATCTCATTTCATCAGTGAAAATGAGAGTGGATATTGTATGCATCTAAGACAAGACTAGACCATACCAGTAGTAAGGTCGTTCCCGCTGAGACCCTGCCAAGTCTGAGTCCAACCACCACACTGGTATCCCAGGTTGTGGGCATGGGTACCGGCAACAAGGATCCTGGAAGTTTTTTTAGAGAGAGGCAGCATTGGCTGGTCAGCAGACTTCCCATTCTTCAGCAACACTAGCGATTTTCTCACAGCCTCCCTTGCCAACTCCCTGTGTTCCTGTTCAAAGCAAAGAATGATACTGCAGATGCCCAACCATTCATACATATAACTAGATTTTGGTGTCCCATTACTCCTAGAGTACCTGACATCCTAGCTTGTGCATGGAGCTCTTATCAGCGTATGGCTCCTCAAACAGGCCCATCATAAACTTGACCCTGAGAATTCTTTGTACTGCATCATCGATGCGATTCATCGAAATAGCTCCGGTATTCACGAAGTGGGTCGCATTGCTAATGAATTTTGTGTAATTTTTAGAAATCATGATCTGCAAAGTGTTTTGACTATAAGAATTATCTTCAATGTTATTTATGCTCAAAGCTAGAATATCAATTGTATGCTTAAGAAAAAATTAGATGCAATACTGAAGACAATTTTGATAAGTTGTCGAAAACAGATATAAGCACTAAAATAATAAAAAATTATATCACGAATAAATGTGATTTGCAACACCGGATGAGACAACAGCAAGCAAAAAGTATACTGACCATGTCAAGGCCAGCATTGACGCAAGCTACAAGAGAAGAGGTGTAGTTTGTCCCCCATGGAACAGTCATCCTGTCGATACCATCCCAATCTGATATGACAAAGCCCTATAAAAGGTACGATGTGCAGTCAAATTTTAAAAACTATAAGCAGTAACCAAAATTTTCACAAGTTGGCTGCTGAATTTGAGTGTTATATTAGTGTCAAACCTTAAACTTCAGGGTGTTCTTCAGGTAATCTGTTACAAGTTCTTTGTTGCCATGCATTCTCAGCCCATTCCAACTTGAATAAGAGATCATTACAGTGGATACACCCTTGATTATAGAGTCATAATAGGCGGGCATGTGAATGGTGAAAAGCTCATGCTGGCTGATCACAGTGTTGCTCTCATCAATGCCGTTTTGGGTTCCACCATCACCGACATAGTGTTTCGCACATGCAAGAACTTTGTCTCTGAGGAAAGCATTAGCAAATATTCTTATTATTATAAAAGCGTAAGAACAAATAAATCAAAAGAACAAGTCATCTTTTGAAAGAATCCAACCAGATGACTTCTAATAATTTCAAAATGTATATAGATGAAGTTATCTGGATCCATGTCTGGTCAGATATTGCATGACTCAAAAAAGAAAATAAGGATACTTTCCTAGGAAGCATTAACAAAAAATGGAAGGCAAAAATCAATAGGCAATTCACCTATTTTAAAAAGAACAAGACTCAAATTTCTGCCATCAAGAGACATTCTTGCCATACCTCCCAGCGAGAAAGGGAGTGCCCAATGGATAGCCTTTGGGAATACCACCTTGTAAACCAGGGATTATCTCCGTCATTGCTCTCACAATTGCAGGGTCCTCACTATAGCTTTCAAAGCAGCGGCCCCATCTTGGATCTCTGCAAACCTGTATTTCAGATCAAGCAACTGGTAAGCCCCAGAAAAAAACCTCAAGATTGCCTGGATTCATGAAATGAACATTATCATACCGCAATACATGGAGCAAAAGTGTAAGGAATGCCCGTGGCTCTGACTTCAATAGCAGTAGCAGCACCGACCCTTTTTACAAGATCAGGATCCCTGGTGAATGATACATCTCAAGGTTAGCCTTATTAAAAAAGGGAAAGAAGAGAAGCTTTCGGCATACTTAAGCTGTCCGGACAACTCCAATATATCAGATCTGAATCGCTTTCTGAATTTCAATGTGTGATGTTTGTTTATTTCATGAAACTCAAATAAATTAGATCCATCCGTATGCTTAAGATTTTGACATCATAAGGACCAAGATTTCTCTACTTTCAACTACTTGTACTTTAATCATGTTAATATATCCTCCTTTAAGGATAGGGGTATCTGTTTCTTAAGAGAAATCATTAAGCCAACTATAGTTCCATAAGTAACATGTTAATCAATCTCTCTCTCCATGCACCTAGGACGAACCTAACCATGATGAGATAGTTTTCAGATTGGTTGTCAAGGGAAATATATCGTATAATGAACTATGAGTTCAAATAAGCTGTCAGGATTGTGCTTATTGAAGAGATATGCGGAAGCTTCAAGCTCAAGAAAAACCCCACACGAGATACAGCCCAAACATGCACAACAAAAGTCACGACCGCCCACGTCGACAAAGCCAATAACCACCAAATAAATAACCAAGCAGAGAACATGATTGGCGAAGAAGACCACCGAATTCTATTAAGCAACCTTAAGAAGATTACAAGGATTGTCGCTCCCTCACAATCCCGTGCCCACAATAGAATCTCGTAACCCACTCTCGTTCTCTCCCCTCTTTGGCTATCCTTTGTGACTTCCCGTTTTGACACACAATGTTGTCCTACGTTGGCACACCCGAAGTTACCACACTTTGGAACCTCACACATCGGTGTTCTTTGGCACACAATATCCATCGGTGTCTATCCCTATTTATAGATAGGGACTCCCGGTTAGATAATACGAGAGGATACGACAATTCTATAGGGATTAGGAACGACAATACAAAAGGATAAGGAAATAATGTCTTGGACTCCAAGTCTAATAATAATTGCACGTTCCTAATATTGTTAGATATTATTTCTTATCCAATTAGGATAAGAGACAAATTCCTAACACTTATCTCACCTCATTGACTAAACTGAAAAGCGATAGCACTCTGTCTTGCAAGGAAGACAGGCACACTTTTGGAAAGAAAAAAAACTAACACAAGTAATTTGCTTGCCTTGTGGCGCCGAGTCCAACATTATGGGGAAAAATTGTTGCATTGTAAGCATTATTATGTCCATGAACAGCATCAATCCCATAGATCAGAGGAATTCCAAGGCGTGTAGATAGGGCTGCCTGCTGAAATCCGTTTATCATGTCTATCCATTCTGCTGCGGAGGCTTTATCACCGGGAGTGCTTCCTCCGCCACTCACAAGAGAACCTGGTTTTGGCAGTTGCATACAAAAGAATCTTAGTATACATCAAGGCTTAAGTCAATTAGGATCTGTTTGATTCACACTGATTCTCAGTTAATGAGGTGAAGTGCGGTGTGATACCTATGTAGTTGTTTCTAATGACTTCTGAGGTACTGACTATTCGCTCAATCTGGGTCATCTGTCCAATCTTTTCCGCCAAAGTCATCCTTTTCAGTAGGTCCTTTACTCGAGCTTCCACTGGCTGATTTGGATCTCTGTACTTCACATATCCAGCGTTTCCTTTGTTCGTCCAAAAGAGACACATGAGAAGGAAAAGAAACACCCTGATTCCCATCATTCCACACGCTGTGGTACCCACTTTTCAATCCTGTCAGTGAATTTTCTGTCAGAAATGTTTAGCACTTTGGGGAATGGACAACCACATCAATTATAATCATGACTGCATAGTAAAGTAGGTAGATATATACCCAGGAATTCGATTTATGGAATCAATCCTCACTGTGTTCTCCTTTGCTGCAAAATCTGGAGTAGAAAGCAAAACTTTTAAACCTGATGTAAGGAAAAAAGAGTATGCGCTAAACCAAGGCAAAACTTTTTTCTCGGAAAATTCATTAGCCACAAATACATTGAGCACAACTCATTGTCTGGACTCTGATGAAAAGTTGGAGAAACAAAAAAGGTTATGACAAAACGGTCACATTATCCAATGGGAAAGAGAGACAGAGAGACAGAGACAGAGAGTTGTATATCTTTTTTTTTTTAATTCAGAGAGAAAGAGTATGGTTGTTGCTGTAGGATTGACAAAAACACATTTGAGCAGGTGAAGGCGTCCAGTAACCTAGAAAGGATATCGCAGATAACAGCGACCCAGAAAACAAATTTAAGGATAGCAGTCTTTAAAAATCTTGACAGCCAGTACATATACTAAAGTAAGATTCAATTAACCAACTTGAGATGCATTCAACCAGCTCATCTACGACAATTTCAGATCAGATATAAGATGAGTGACAAAATATCTAAGCCAATTTCCGGCAGGATTAGGCCTGGCTTGACCAGCGCAATGACGCTACAAACTTTTAAAGATATGGAAGGAATCCACCACTACCATGCGGTATTCATAGCATCTAAAATATTAGAGAAGCACCCCAATTGCACGACACCGGGAGAGAAGAAATGGGCACTGGAGACCAATTCTTTGTTCAGTAGTAACATTAGCCTCCCAGAATCAGGTGAAAAAATGATCAAACTCGCGTAAACTGAAACAACAAATTGGTGTATCCCAAAAAATGGCACCTGCTACCAAAGGCGTCCAGGCCGGAAGCGCAATCAAACAGATTCAGAAGAACAAGGAATGACCGATAATTATGTTCATAAGAGATTGTGTCTCGGGAACCTGGGTTCTCGGTTGCAGAGAGTATAAGAAGAATGCCACACTATTCAAGCAAATTATGACTTTTAGAGAAAGAGAAATCTGGGTTACAGAACAGAGCAGAAAAGGAGATGCTTACAGTTTCGGAAACTGGGAAGGAGCAGCCAGACAACTGGCCCAAATCGCCAAGTCCACCGTTCTGGACGTTAGAGCTTCGGTTTATATATCAGCGCCGGATGGCAAAGGAGAGAAAAGAAAGAGGTGCTTCGTGTCTTCGCGGAGACGGGGAAACGTGATGCTCGAGGAGAAACGGAGGAGGTAGTTGCTTTCTTGCTTCAAGTCTTTGTTTACTGCTACTCGGAGTGAGAAATGGCGAAGAAGAAGAGAGCTTGCTTCAGCCTTGAGTCATGGCCCATGTTAATTAATTTGTAGGCTTCTGGCTGTACAAGCAAGCATAGAAAGTAATAGACTACTACGTTCGTCCTTTTTAAAATGACCCACCGGCGAGGGAACGGCCACGTTGGATCTAGGTGGACGAGATTGGTCATCAGGTATTTAAAGGATTTTCTTTTACTAAGGACCTCTTTGGAAGGATGTTGTCACTGCGTGTTTCACATTGCAAATTCAGACAACTGCTCTCTAGTACATCCAACTATACTAATCTTAAAAATTATACTAACTTTTTTTCTGTGAATAATATTGTCAGATTTTTATGAATTTGAATAAAAAAATTACATCGAGATGAAAGGAAGACGAACAATAAATTGCACTGTTAAATCTTTCTGAATAGCAAAATAAATCCTCTAAGATACTACATTCATAGATTTGTAGTTCATGACGATACTATAATATTTTGAACCCTCTTGAGAAGTTCTACAACTCTGGTACTAAGAAATCAAAAGTGTCAAATGCAAAAGGTATAAAAACGTGTTGATTGTCAACACACGCTTTCTCATGCTTGGCTACTTTGATTGAGGCAACTTTGAGAGCAGTTTGTCCTACAGTACATGTCGCACCACTCTATCCTAAAAGTAAAGAAACCTATGTCAAATTCACACATGCATGTTTTCCTCTAACTCATCTAAAAATTAAGATATCAACCAGTCTAAGTGTTGATCTTCCTGCAGATCAGTCAAAAAGTTAACATGTGCCTCTTTTTAAGAAGCAATTCTTTAATGTCAGAGTACGTCACAGAGAACATCGCGAAGAAGATCATGTCTATACTTGAATCTACGTACCTCTCTGCAATGAACTGTATGCTCTCCAAAAGTGTTCCACAAACCTTACGACAAATTGGACAAATCTCATCAACAGGAAACAAAAAGATCATTAGACAGTACATGAGGATGGTGCGATACTCCACTGGTGACATATGCGAGTTTAATCCATCAATAGGAATAACAAGGAGAAAATCTTGAGCACGATCAGAATGTAGACACCAAGATATTTTTTTGTCTAACAATCATCTCAAACTTAACTTCCATATCCTCAATAATTTGCTAAAAATGGTACTTGTCAAAGTATTTTGGGCTCCATGGAGAATGGTGTCCTTATTGGTAAAACTATTAAGTTCGAAAGTTGGAATAGTGACACAAAGACAAATCTAAAGCTATATCAAAATCAGAGTCCATATCACAAATCTTGCTACCTCACAAAATATGATCTTGAAACACCCAAGATTGGACCCTGGAGGCTAGAAAAGTATATGAGGAAGCTTCTATTGCCGAATAAAGCCCTAAACTACCTCGACGAATGAGAAGTGAAGCAATCCATGATTGAGGGTCTCCAAAAAAAACATTCACAAACTACAATTGTAAGACTGTCCTGTTCTTGCAAATGTTTCTTTTTGAGAAAAATAACGAGTAGGCATTTTTTTATGGCTTGTTCATGTTATATTTTTTAATTAAAAATGGTACGACAGGTCTAGACTATACTTTGACTTAGACACCTCTGTTGTATAAAAAGTACAATTTAGAAAAAATTATACACTTTTTCTAAAAGGCAACTAATGAGAAGCCAGCGGCTAACACCTAAAACCACCATCCCAAAAAATAATGGAGAAGGAAACCATTTCTCACACTAAAACTCGTTTGATTGGTCACCTACTAAATTATTATAGAAGACTTTATACAGACCTCCGGTCTTATTTGACCCTACATGGCTTTTCTATACGGAAGGCACTATCAGACCCTCACAGTTCCCGATGGCCATCTCCTCATCCTTCCTTGCCACCCTGATCCCTCCATCTCCTCCTACTTCCTTCCCTCGTGAATCCATCCCGACAACCATGTCTCCCTTCCTTCTCTCCGTAATCCCTGCCAACAACCATCCCTCCTCCTTCCTTCCTTTTCTCATCCCTCGCAATGGCCATCTCGTCCTCATATGTTCCCTCCTCGACCCATCCGACTTCCATCTCCCCCTCGCTTATTCCCTCACGATCCCTCCCAATGGCGATCTCCTCCTCCTCCTCCTCCTCCTCCTCCTCCTTGATCTCTCCAAATCTCCGTCCCCCTTCCTTCGCTCCCCCTGCGATTTCCCTACATCTTCCTCTATACATGCGAAACCCTTTTCCATGCCTCCTCCCTAGACACAACACCACCTCACACTGTTCACCATTTTTAGGCCGCTGAGAAAGGGATCTCCTTTGTTGCCACCGTCATGACAACCACTGCCTGGCTGTGACGGATGCGACACAAACCTACTAATTATGGTTTGAACTCATTAAGGTGCGACTAGACTAACTAACTACTTTTAATCACAAATAAGAAAACTAATCTTATTTTTCTTCTTATTTTTTAATTATGTATAACTAATGAAACAACTTATGAATATATAAGAAACATCTGAATTAAGCATAAATATCATAAGTACACAATTGATGCCACTTTTATAACTAAAATGAACTGAAGGGAAACTAGTTGTAGCATTAATATACATTAAGTATAACATATTACAAAACTACTCTTAATCATGACTCTCACATCCTAATAACCACAAAAAGGATAGGAATTGATCTAATTAATTTAACTAGTTAGTCTTTTCATGACCTCAGTTGATCTACTCTTGATGAAAACTGAAATCAATCTTATCTTGCTCAGCTGGACATGTATATGGAAAATGTTCCAATAAAGTATATAATCTAGAGGCTCAACACGTAGAAAATCACCAAGTAACCATGATAAACAATATATAAATCATTCATTGAATAAAACATAGAATACTATAAACATAAAAGTTTAAGTCAATAAATGATCCTACATGGTATTAGTTACGACAATAAATGCAAGAAATACATCAACGAAGTCCATGTGCAAATCTCTTATTCCTTTTATTGTATCTCGAATCCACATGAAGTGTATCATAATATATGACAGTATTGAAGCAAGCTACAATATCATTGTATAAGACTTAGAGTCGACTCGTGATTCTTAAGTCTGTAAAACAAGCTCCTACAACGAGGTTCACCATGTCTAACCTCAATGTCTAACAGTTGGCTAGATAAAACTAAACTCATCTAAACTTGGGTATTCAGGTGGAGAGTCAAACGACTTGAAGTAACTACATGCATCAGTGGTTCTACGAGGGCTGACTCCCTAAGCAGTACTTGAGCTAACTGAATAGTAGTGGGTACCACCATGATATCCAGTAAATTTTAGACACCTCACTATATTAAGGAGACCGTCCATGTGTAGGAAAATATGGCGACAAAGATGGCAGGGGATACAAAATTTTCTTGCCATATTCCCCTTGATCAGCGATTTGCGTCAATAAGTATTAGATTGAGAAGGAAAGTTACAAGGTATAGACCTGGTCCTAGAGAAAATCCAGAGACTAAACTTATAGCAGGGTGCTTCTTTCACAAGTAGCACACAGACGGTTGTCGACGATGACCTCCTGGTATAGCACTATAGACGGTGGTTGATGATGGCATATGGAAATAGACTCCACACCTCTACGTAGTCCACAAGGACCACCGGGAATTCCACATTGTACTACTCGAGTCAACGGGAAGGAGTTGTCCCTTTGAATGCCAATGTGCTAGCGTTGACTTGGTCCCCCTTGTTGTCTCTCCCTTTTATGGGTAAGACTTGATCGGTCTCTCATATTATCAAAACTATGAGAGGATAACAATTGTTAGAGCTTATTGTTGTGTCTACTGAAAGCCTTCACTACCCCTCTGTTTATAGGAGGGCCAAGGTCATGGTTTCCAGATCAACTAGGAGTCAAAGAGATGAAATTGCATGAATTTTCTTGAAGCTAAAAACCATGAACCGGTGGGTTTATTTTTGAATCGGTCAGTTCAACACTTGAACTGACCGGTTCACTTGTGAAATAGTCCATTCAACACTTGAATCTGTTGGTTCACTATATTTTCTATTAGCAAACATTTTGACTTTCAATGGGATAATTAATGCATAACATGACGACAACATCAATTCTTGATCAAGTCATACTTGTCACTCAATCGGTTATTTCACATTTGAAACAGTCGATTCACATTTTGAACCATTCATTTCACTTATGAACCTGGTGATTCATATTCTAAACTAGACGATTCACTTCTGAACTGGGCAGTTAAAATTCCAGTTCAGCCAATGTACAACCAATGTTGTTTAGATTGAATACCTAAACACTTTAATAATCAATTTAAACCTTATTCATTTGTAAACTCCTATTCCAGGTGTATCCTTTGTGTGTGAACCAATATATCCCAAGTTACGTTAGAAGTGAATGTCCATAACTAATTTATGACATCACAAGCAATGGGTGATATCTAGAAATACATCATTGTTAGCCAAGTAATTAGAAAGTTGGAGACTAAATTGAACCTACAATAAGTGGTTCGTGTTACTGTGATCGTATAGTTACTTTGTCTCTGATATCTAGATTGAACTCGAGGCATAAAATCATCATCCTTTCAACATTCTATCCATGTTTCTTGAACTAGAGAAGACTATTGAGATACTCGTGAGCTTAATATCTCATACTGACTCACACGAGCATGGACATGCATTTCTCAGTCTCACTTATCAAGTGGCTAAGATACCAATCTCGAATAGGAGGCACAAATTCCATCTACATCACTCACAGTTAATCCCCATGTGTTACAATATACTTGTGAATCACCTTTGTGGCAACATTTATTCAAGGTCAGGTTCAATGGTGTAAAAATATATTGAACGACATGTGATGAGTGTAGTGACTTTAGGTCTAAGAACCACAATCATCACTATCACTATCACTATGAGAGATGATTTTAATTGGAATTCCATGGTGTCTATGTATCACTCTCAGGGTGGGTCTGTCCATCACATTGTTATCTAACAAATACCTATGTGTTTGGTTTGATATCACATATCATGACCGATGCGATTGTGTCATAACAAACACACACTCTAGTCTTATTTTTTGTCTATTTTGCTTCCATAGTAATATCTATCTAGGGACATAACAAGAATATATGTACTCTTATCATACACATGATCTCATTGTTCAGGTCCTCAACCTAAAGACATACGTCATTTAGTATTATCATTTGTAGACATTTGTTATGTTACACTATTAACTCATAACTGAATAAAAATAGAATAAATAAATTTGCCTTTTTTATTATTATCAAATCAATTACATCATGTCGCGTTACAATTATCACATGATTGACTCTCTGGGCATACATACTAACACCATATTAGTCTTAGTAACCCATTCCTCACTGATATGCTCCGAGCACCTCATCCTAGACTCTACCAGTCGGTACATTTCCTTTTTCACAATGTCGACTTTTGTGATGGATTTCAAAGTATTTATGACATCTTATGTCTTGAAGATTTTTTTACTTCACTTCTATATTTGATATTGTATTGTTTTCATCCTACTTCTAAACTAAAGGCTTTTGTTTTCATAACACTAAACTAAATCTAAACCATTAGCATCAGTATATCAAACATCTCAAAATGAAAAATTGATCAAACTAAATAATAGTAGTAATAACTACTTATTTAGTTTCATAAGTATCTACCTTACAACAATAACGTATTAAACAACAAATATGGAAAATGATTCATAATTGTAGAGAATAAGGCAAACCTAGAACTCAGATGCCATCAAATTCTACTGTTAAGAGTCACCATAATTTGTTAGCTAACAATTTTCAAGTGAAATACATAGGTAAGATGTTACAAACATTTTAAATTAATCAATTTCTCAACTAAAATATGGTACCTTGACCAATAAAAAACATTGATCAACACACAAGATAGTACATGTTCTTACGGTGTTTGTCCAAATATATATAAAATCAAGGTTAAATGATGAGCTACCATTCACCTATATTTGATTTTAGCTTACTGGTCTAACTAGGATTGGTCTAGCCTGATTGTATCAAACCAAACTTGGATCAAAGTTGAAAAAACAAAATCCCTTGTTTAAAAGGGTCATTGACCGACCTAAATCTGACGTCCAAATTGGAGCGGACCTATAGTATTCAGACTCTTAGATTTATAACCCGACACTCAGGCCCCTACAACTATTATATGGGGTCTGATGTAGTAGGTTGGGGGCAAATCACAGGGATAAGGTTGGTAAGTGCTAAGAACATGGAGCCTCATACTCATATATACAAAAAATAAGGGTAGATCAAGATGGTGCTCCCTAAGGAATGCCTCTACTCCAAACAAAGCAATAATATGCAAAAACAAGAAAATAAAACAAGAGAACAAAAATAAAACAAGAAAGACGTAATCAAAATATGGATGAAAACTTGGATCGGGTTTCACCTACTATGACCCCTCACCAACATGTAATACTCACATCCTTTTGTATACCCCTTTGTAAGATTACAAGCAATCATAATATATGTCTATTCCTTCCTCTCTTGAGCTTAGGATAGATCTAGATCATAAGGCCATCTCTGTTTCAAGATGGCAAACAAAAAATCCCAATGCAAATTATATGACCATTAGATTTAGTATTCCAACATTTTCATGCATTCATACTACTCCATATCACTTAGATAAGGTTAGTACTACTCTTTCAAGGTACTAATCAATCAAACATCACAAATGGTAACTAAGCATACAAGTGAAGCATTTAAGAATAAGAGTATGGAGATAAACATTGGTAAGGATATATATATATATATATATATATATATATATATATATATATATATTCAAAAGGATGTAAGTATATACATGTTGGTAGGGCCTTAGTGGATACTCCCAATCCAAGTTAGGTGTTTAGCCACACATGTTAACGGGTGGCATAAGAACGTTACAAATGTGAGGATGCATCCAGAATAACAAAGAGAGGAATATACATCGTGGGGAAGATAGTAGATATGAAGAAAGAAGGAGGTGATACACCAACAATACTTCTTCAAATCTAGATCTGGTGTAGACGTGGAAGATGGAAACTCTTTCTCTCAAAGAAGAGGATGGCATACCTTCTCTCTCCTCCAACTTCTATCTTTGGGCATCCAAGGCCTCCAGAGATGGGTGAGGATGACTCTGGAGTTTGGTAGCACTTTGTTTCTCTTGATGATATGATGCCCCTGGTGTGTGGAGTCTGAGGCCTATTTATAGGTGCATCCCACTGACTTTTTACTGTCACAATGTATATCACAATCGTGACCTTCTGTAGCAAGTGTCTCAGTCATGGTGAGGAGTTATCGTCATGACTACGTAAGAGGTCGAAACAGGTGTCGCGATTGCAACACCTCCTTGCTCGTGACGTATACTGTGGTTTCTTATTTAGTCTCAATCATAGAGTATGTCTCAACCGTGACACCTTCACCTTTTTGCACCATGATCACGATGGGTCATCTTGGTTGTGATCGATGTCGCGTCGCGACTTGATCTTGTTGGCCCTGGGCTCTGTCCTGAGCGAGACGTCTTTGGGCTACAGTCACGGTCGTGACATGCTGTGATCCTAGATGGAGTGTGAATGGGTATCAAATTAAAATTTCGCCCAAAGATATTCAAATAAATAGAAAAGTTCACAAAAGGGATGTTAAACATGAATAAACACATGTGCAAAAAGTTCACAAAAAGTGGTGTTATCAACTCCCCCAAACTTAGAACTTAGCATGTCCTTAGTCTAATATATAGGATCAAATCCTTTAGAGATGAGCTATGGATAATTCTTTTTTGACAGACCCATCATTACAGAGCCATCTCATCCTTACAACAAAACCCTGGTGACATGCTTGGCTCAAATCCTGAGATTATATTTCCTTCCTTTCGTATCCAGAGTTGCATGACTTGGTACCTTTTCCAATGCCTTCTTGTAATTAAGGACTCTCTCTCTTAATGAACTCCCTACCCTAGGTTGTTGGCTATACTTATACATCATTCTTGTAAGGGGTAGCTTTCACACCCTACCTTTATTTTGATTGTGCCTATGCTATTGTTCTTGGGTAGGTCTCAGGCTTTCAATGTTTTCCTAGATTCCTCAATATCCCTCACCCATAGACTGTCGTAAAGGCACTGTTGTCCAATGGGCCCTGATATAATGTTAGGTGGGTATGCGAGGGTTGCTTTGGAGTGAAGGTGGGTATACTTGGCTTCAATATTTCACTTACGGGCATGACATATCTGCATTCATGAGTGCAACAATACACCAACCATGTGGGATCCTTTGGCATATTTTTAGTCACAACTCTCATGATTTTGATTTTTTTCTTTCTTTTCAGTTTTTTATTTTTTCTCTCAGGCTTGGGAAAGGGGTTTGGAAGGATTTCTGGGCACCCAAGCCTCTTTTCATCCCAAAGCTGGGATAAATAAAACGAGAAGGGGCAACTGTTTACTTCTTATGGGAGGTGTAAACTTTCTAGATAGAACCATTAGGATGGGGTGACTGGTCAGGAGTGTGGCTGGTAAAGTCCTCCAGTTTCCAGGGGCTCCATAGATTCAGGATTGTCCCACACATGACATTTTGTTGTAAGAATGAGATAAAACTGTATTGTTGTGCCTCTTATTTTTACTTTTATGTGAATTAGCAGCTCATTTGTGCCTCTGTAGAAATGGTTGTGCTAAAAAATATAACAAGGGGACACACAAGTCTAATAAAAGGGGAAGTCAAATATCAAAGGGAAAAGTGAAAACTATGAACTGTAGAAAAAGTTTGTTCAAAATTGTTTAGAATTTTCAAAATTGTTTCCACATCTCCTATACTTGCATAGCGGTGAGAGTAAATATATTTACAAATGGGAATTAAACTTAGGTGACAAAATTGTACCTTTCATGCCCATTTATAAATCCTCCCCCAAACTTATGATCCACTCCGTCCCAGTGTCAAAAATGGAGTTTTAGGTATAAACGAGCTTACTTTATGGTTGTTGGTTTTCAGTGATTGTCCATTTTAATTCCAGGAGCATGCTGGCATATATTCCATAGAGCATGTGGTATTGTTGATGTTGCATGCTCTCCACCTTCATATTCATAATGGTGAGGTTGTCATCCAAGCTAGGCAATAAAATCCACACTCATTGGACAGTGGTACTTGTTGTGGGATTCTATGGCATAATTGTGTCTTTCTGAAGTCTTTGCCTTTTGTGTGCTTGTACCTCTTTCATTGGTTTATGATCATACCGATGATTGCTACATTACATATGACTGTCTTTTCTTCTGTAGGTGTCTTTGTAGTAGTCATACTGGTGTGTTTGTTCAGTGCAAAGGCTGAATCTAAGTTGTAATATAGAACCACAATCCTTGCCATAATATTGACTACTAGAAGAGTCCAATAGCTATCAATGCATGATGGGAAAGAATATATAGTCAGGGAGGGAGGTCGTCAGACGTTTCTGCAAGCGTTCTTTTTCACCTGACTTTTTGTCTTTCAGAATGTCATCGACGAGTAGGAAATAAGCCATGTGTACATTTGTCATGTTGTCACCTAGCAGTGATTGGTAGGCAAACATAGTGTTCACCAAAAGATACTATTTTTCTTTCAAACTATCACAGAGGTTGTCCTTTAGCACATAGATGCCATCCCTTTCAAAGATTACTCCCCTTGTAATATCACCTTCCTTTAGGCACTGCATTATTAGCTGTAGTGATTCTAATGATAGGCTTTCTCAACCCCATCAATCAAAGTCCTGGAAGGTAGGTACTATCTCTCCTGCTGGCCCATCAGGCTATATTTTGGGCATATTATCTTCATTTATTTCTCCCTCTTCAGGCTCAACAGTAGGTTGTTCTGGCTCTTTTTCTGCTATTGGGGGGACTTCTTACTTGTCTGTAGTTTGAGGTTGTTCTTTATCTTGAGTGGTGTCTGTCACCCACCCTTCTTTCTAAGAAGGTTCCCTAGCTGGTTCATCAAGATCTACCCACATGGTTCTCAAACGTTCTCTCCATGTCTTCATTTTAGGTAGAGGTATTCCAGAGTGAAGCCTATGTGCCATCACATCTGAGGGCATTGTCGGGTCATTGAAGAAACGACGATCATAGATTACTTCTATAGTGTAGACACCATGTAGGCCATGAAGATCTTTGGTGTAGAGGTCTTTTAGTGGAATTCCTTTGTTGATGGCTTCCATCATTCTAAGGATGACAAAAGCACAATCTCTTATTCCTGCCTCTTCCCGAGGTACCTTCTTACAGATAAAAAATTGTTTCTAGATGCCTTGGTGTCGATCTCCTACTTTCTAGATTGCATGTTGTAGATGCAGCGATACCTTCATGATGTGTCTGACTTCTTTATCTTTGTAGACCAGGGACATGCTATCTAGTTCAACAACATAACAATTGTATATTATGGTGCGGTGCTCATATAGATTTACCATGATCACGGCCCAGTGCTTGACTATTCTTATAGGAAAAGTCACAAATCTGGTCTCTTCCCTATCTACAACTTATTGCAGCTCTATGACATCATCATAATCATATTTTTGGTTGACTACCCCACTAGGTGAGTGGTACCATTGAACATTGGTTGGACCTTATCAACGTGGATGAATTCTTCTAATAGTGCAACACAAATCACTTCAAACAACCTTTTACAAACCCATGCTCTCTTCAAAAAGATTCCCCTAAAATGATCCCTAGTCAGAGACCATCCTTTATTATGATACAAAATGTCTGTACTTGGGAGGTTATCATTTAGCATATCTGGTAGGACATGGACATCCATGCATGTAATATGAGAAAGTCACTCCATGTCCATGCCTTCTCTCTTACATGGGGGAGGTTGAGGGGCACCCAACTCTGTCTATTTAGTAGTTTTCCATTGCTCTCTAGCTGGTTCATTGATGCAAAATGAAGTGATGACACTTTCATAATCTTTTGACGTTCCTTCTCCTACTGCTTTAATAGGAGAAGGTGGGGCAACAGGGGTCTGGTCCATCTTGTAATTAATCTTGTTCCTCTGTGGCCCTATTTGCATCTTGTTGGCGGAAATAATTTTGTTGATAGATTCTTCTAAGAGCATGTTTGTTTCTAATGGTGACTTGAGGACTAGAGTGCAGCTAAAGTTGCAGCTATTTTACCATCATAAATGGCATCATTGTGATTCATTGTGTATTGGTTCCTCGAGGAAGGTGTCACAAATATCTGTGGCAATGTTCATTTCATCCATGATTCTATTTGTATTGTTTATATCACCAGTCATCAACTTCTCAAAAGTATTGGTTTCCACCCCAACGATGCATTTGTATGAATGCTCTTCAACAAGAGCCTCATCTTCTATTGGGCAAGAGTTTAGATTGAACTCTTGAACTGACTTGTCCTTCTTCTTCTCATCAACACCTTGTTGTTCTTTGGGTTGAGGTGGTTTGCTCCTCCCTCTAGGCATGCCTTGCATCTGTGCTTTCATCCTTGGGTGATGAGGTTGCACATGCTCCATCGATGTCATCATCATCGTCTCCAGGATTTGAGGGACTCGAGGAAGCTTGAAATTTGTGAGGGGCTTTCCATACGCCTCACCCTCTTTCAGTTTCACCAGTCTTCTAGCTCCTGGATTTCAACCTCCATTTTTGTGCATTCTTCCTCTAGGTGTCTGTGCTCTTATTGTATATCTTGCATTGCCTCTTCATAGCCCTTGCACAACAGTTCTTTGTTGGCTCGTATGTTGTCCCTCTCTTTTTTGAGGTCTGCCATTGCTTTTGAGATGGACTTTATAACCCCCATCATCATTGTCTAGTAGTTGAGCACCTCTTGCATGAACTGAGGAAGTGACTCACTCCTTGCGTTCAAGCTTTGTACCAGCATAGTTAGTGCATCTAGACAGGTATTCATATAAGAATTGTTTGCAAAACAACTTTGCACCTACACCCACATGGTGTTGAATCGATGTCCTAGGACATCACCAAATGTAGATAGTTGGTGTCGTTCAACTGTTGACGTTGTTCTTGCTTTTGGCTGAGGGGTCTTTGCTGGTCGACTCTTGGGCAATTCCAACATAGGTTCTTCATGTACATCGGGGTTGGCTTGCTTTTCTTGTAACACTTCAGGTTGCTCTGCGTCGATGGCATGGGAGTGTTGGGCTTGTTCTGCTTCATTGATGATCTCAAGTTATTTGCAGACCGTTGTCATTTCAGTGGCACCAGCGGGAGAAGACGGTGCATTGAAGAACCCTTCATCATAGTCCTCGAGTTCTCCATCCAAGGGTTGGCTTGGCTTGGAAGTTTCTTTTCTCCTGAAGGGTTGAGGTTTCACCGTCTTTACTTGATGTGGATAGGTTGCCAACTTCTTTCTCTTCCCTAGCTTGCATTGTTCTAGTTGCAACGCTTGTTTAGATTCTAGTGCTGCCCTGACTGATGGCTCAACATTTGCACCCCTTCTGATAGTGCTATAGTACATTTTATCGATTTCCTCTTCAATTGGGCACAGTTTGTGGGTGTTGTAGTGCACCATATTCGAGAGGGGAAGTAGCAGCTTTGAATAAGACTACTTGTAGAAGAGTTTATTCTTATTTTGTACTATAATGCCATTGGTTATGAGGTACTTAATATCTAGCTTCATGTACCTCTTCGTTTCTTCATATTTTCTCAGTTACTCATGAGACAGGAAGTGGGAGGCAATCTGAGTTATTTTCCCTCCCATGCATATGTCTTTTATCTTCTTGGCATCCTACCATACAATCGTTGCTAGTCTCTCTATCAAGATCCTTCCTATATTGATTGGTCTCTTGTTTAGCATTGACCATATCAGGAATAGGTCTCTTTTAGACACTCCCCTGTCTCCGATCTTGTAAAGATCATGTTGGCGGTTATTTTCTTGATTAGTCTGATGAAGCATAAAGAGATTTGTCTTGCTTTTGAGTTCTTTGGGCTGTGAGCAGGTTCTCCTGATAGTTGCTCCCACATCTTGTGGCTGCTATACCCAATGGTCACCTTGTCCCCTTGGACTGTCGAGCAGGCCTTTGCTTCTTCATCTTTATTGATGAAGATCTAGTTTGCAATTGCCTCTGTTATGTAGTGCTTTTTCCTTCCCATTCTTACTTGTAGCTTAAAGTCTCCTCCAACATCTTTCCTTTGTCATCGATGGCTACTACTTCAACAGAAGATATAAACTCATCCATGAGTTTTATTAAAGAGGTAGTCTTTGTGGAGCCGATGCGATTTAGGTTTGATCCCCTGAGGAAATCGATTACCCTGTCATGGATTCCAAGCTTCTTGAAGTCTTCGATGTCAATATATCTCATTGGATTGAAAACCTTTGTTGTCCTGATCATCTCATAGAATGACTTGTGCACTAGATATTGCAGTACAAAAGTTGTTGATACCCATGTTGTTGTACCCATTGCACTTGTTTCTCCCCATTCTGCCTCCCCTGAGTCAGCCTTTTGTCTTGGGGTCTCTAAGCTAACTTTTTTCACCTTCCTCAGTCTTTTAGCTTTGACTTCTACTGACTTGGTATCCTTTCTCTTTCCCTTATGATTGGGCTCTTCTTCTTCAAGCATGTATTCTAAAGTTTTGGTCTCTGCCATATCCTAAGACTTTTGATTCTTCTGGTGTCTTATGGTTAAAGATGTACTCCTATTTCTTCTTCAGTAGCTTTAGCTTGAGTTTCTTTGTAGGTGACAAGTTTGGGTGGTCTTTTAGTGCCTTGGTAATTTTCTCTAGAAGTTCTTTGGCTCCTTTCAGAGAAGTCTCCTTCTTCATCAAAGTGTCTTCTGTCGACGTTGACATTCTTCCCAGAGATGAGAAGGGGAAAGAACGGGAAGGTTAAGATGTTGATGGTTTAAGATGGAAATGGAAGCACGGAGGCGATGCCTATTGCTTTAGTCCTCAACCAACCTCTTTTGATGCCTAGGTCTCATCACAACTCCTCTAACCTTTCTTGCTAGGGTTCGTCAGAGAATAAATGATGCGAGAGAGGGAGAGAAAAGAAGAAAACACTATTTTTAGAACCTCCCTCTTTTATACTCGACAGTTGTCGCAACCCCGATGGATGTCGTGATCGAGATGTGCGTCTTGTTCACGATGTAAAAATGGGAAATATAGATATCATGACCGCGATGGTAGTTGCAACCGCGACACCTTAAAGGGCGTTTTGAACATCGCAAGGATTTTTAAGAAGAGAAAATTTGGTTTTAAACTAATCAACTTCAATTTTATTCATTAAAGGCCATATGAAGACATATCAAACTACATTCTCCATTTACTTTAGAGGAAAACAAAATATGTAGAGAGAGAAAGTTCAAAGATAAGTATGCACATAGTTTAAACTAGAAATTGAAGATAAAGTCAATCTTGCAGTATGAAAGAAAGCAATAAATTCTTGGGTTGCCCTCCAAGAAGCACTAATTAATAGTCTTTAGCTTGAATCTCCCATTCTTCTAGTGTAATTCATATGTTGCTGGATTGGGTTCCTCCAAACTTAGTCTGACCTTCTTACAAAGGCCTCATCTTCATATTATCTTTTTACACTATGTCCATTCACCTTGAATGTGCCCGTCTTAATGCTTGTGATTTACATAATTCCTGATGGATATATCTTTACCACAAAAAAAGTTCCGGACCATCTAGTTCTTAGCTTCCCAGGAAATAACCCAATGCTAGAATTAAATAGAAGAACTTTGTCTCCCTCATGCACATTCTTGTTTTTAAAGTGGGCATCATGTCACACCTTAGTTATTTATTTATAGATCCTTGCATTCTCCTAAGCATGCAACCTCAACTCTTCAAGTTCTTGAAGTTGGAGAAACATTTTCTTGCCTGCCTTCTTTAGATCCATATTTAGAAATTTGAGTAGCCCAAAGGGCTTTGTGCTCTAATTCAACGGGGATATGGCAAGACTTCCTGTAAACCAATCTATAGGGTGTTGTGCCTATTGGTGTTTTGTTTGCCGTGCGGTAGGCCCATAATGCATTGTCAAGTTTCATTGACCAGTCCTTCCTTGTATGACCTACTATCTTCTACAGGACCTACTTGATTTTCTTGTTAGATACTTCCACTTGTCCTGACATTTGTGGATGTAGGGTTTTTCCACTTTGTGCTTTACTCCATACTTTTTCAGTAGAGCTTTGAACTATTTGTCCCATAAGTGGGATCCCCCTTCACTTATGAAAGTGTGTGGGACCCCAAATCATGGAAAGATTGTTTTCTCAAACAAATTGATCACAACTTTAGAGTCACAAGTTTGGGTATCAACAATCTCTATCCACTTTGAGACATAGTCTACATCAACAAGAATATATTGGTTTCCTCTTGATGATAAGAATGGCCCCATATAATCAATCCCCCATACATCGAAAATTTCTACTTCGACACAATCTGTCATCTCATTCTTTCTACTGATAATTCCTGTGAGCTGCCATTTATCACAAGTCTTTACAAATGACATAGTGTCTTTGAAGAGCTTCAACCAATAGAAGCCTGACTGTAGAACCTTTGCAGTTGTCCTTTCTCCTCCATGGTGACTTTCATAAGGAAATGAATATCATTCCTTAAGGATTTGAGGTACTTTTTCTTATGGAATACAACAATGATATAAATTGTCAGAGCATATTTTGAACAAGAAAGGGTTGTCCCAATAGTAATTTTTCAGATCTCAGAACAACTTATTCTTCTGATTATAGGTAACCTCAGGCAACATCTGTCCACAAGCTAGATAATTATAAATGTTAGCAAACCAAGGTAGGGTTGGTTCAACTGACTGTGCTATTAATAGAGATTCATCGACGTAGTTGTCATTTACTGGTAACTAGTTTTCTCCATTGAAAACTATTGATAGGTGGTTTGTGACCACATTCTCTGTTCCTTTCTTATCAATAAACTCATGATCTAATTCTTGTAGTAGTAAGGCCCATCGCACCAGCTTCAGCTTTATGTCCTTTTTTTGCATATGGTATTTTATAGCCCCATGATGGTCCAACTTTGACCTTGATTTTGTCCCTGACTTTGTCAGCTTGTGTTTTTGTATTGACTTTGATAGTTGTTTTTGTTCATCCGATAACTTGTAGTTCTAGTATATTGAGTTGGTCCACTTTTCTTCTCAAATACTAGAGGTGGTTTAGATGAACCACTCAGTTTATGGGAGTTCTCAGTAGTGTCTTTGTTTCCATAATTGAATCCTGGATGATCTGGACATTTCAAATTTGCATAAGAGATATTTTCTATCTCTTCTTCATTTTCACTTTCTTCACTTTCTTATGGCCTTGTATAGATACAATTGTCGACCCCATGGCCTCCTTCACCACACGTAACACACTTCATGACTTTCCCAATGTGTTTCTTGCCTTTGTTTCCAGTATCTTTTAAGTGTTTCACATCTGTGTCTATCCTCTAAATTTGGTCTATAATGATTTGTAAAGACTTGGATTGGATTGATGGTCCTTCAGAGCCATCCTTCTTAGATGAACCTTTATCACTTCTGTCATATTCCATGCCTTCCTGCAATGCAACCATGTTGTCTATGATTTTCATGGTTCTGCTCGACTTCTTTCCCACGAAATAACTCCCAATAGCTGCATTTAGCGAAGTTCACTCCGTGGGAGTTAGCCCATTGTAAAACATTGTAATTAGAAATCCTTTGAGGTAGTTATGGTGAGGACAATCCCTTTGGTATTCTTGATATCGTTCCCAAGATTCATGAAGATTCTCTCTGGGTTTTTGTGTGAAGTGATCTTTTGCATATTTCGAATAATCTTCTCAGTGAGGTAGAATTTAGTGATGAAAGCATCAGTGAGGGGTTTCCATCCATCTTTAATTTGGTGGGGTAGATTAAGGTACTAGGATAGAGCTTTATCTTTAACAGATAAACTGAATCCCTTGCAATATATAACTTCTTGGGGTACTCCCTTCATCTTGATGGTGTCACACATGTTTTTGAAGGCGTCAAGATGATGATAAGGATTCTCATTCTTTGAATTCCCTTAGAAAGGCTTGTCCTGGATCATAGAGATGATGACGGGTTTCAAATCAAAATAAGCCACATCAAATTGTGGAATAATGATCCGACATCTCATTTGTTGGCCCTAGTTGTGGCTAGCTCTCTAAGGGTCTTTTCTTCCTCGTCATCTTCACCTTCACTGTCTTGGTGGTCACACTCATGATCACATTCACATTCTCAATCATGTTCATGTTCATGGTGATTCCTTCTATGTCTTCTATTGCAGTGGTGGTGGTTCCTATGACGGTGTTGTTCCTCTCCACATCTCTCTTCCTCATGGTGGTGCCCGTCTAAGTGGCATTCTTCCTCTTCAATTTTCAGAGGTTGATGATATTGTTGGACCCTTGCATTCCGATCCTCACCAGTAAGGCTATCGTCTCTACGGGGTGACATGGTGTCATGAAGAGAGGGTGAAACGTTGATTAAATATGCTTCCGTTCGGTCTTCCTAAATAGATTGCACAGTGAAGTTAGAGAACTGGACGTATAGAATGAAATATTATTAAGTAATCGAAATGCAAAAATTTAGAGTTTTTTTTGTACAGTCAAGCTTATGGCTAAGCTTGAGGCACATGTGTATAGTGAGTAGACTCGTGTCTTAAACATTACCATTTTGCCTTGTCCCAACCAACGACGCCAAAAAGTTGTCCAGACTAAATCTCACGTCCAAATTGAAGTGGATCAAAATTAGTCAGACTCTTAGAATTATAACCCGACACTCAGGACCCCACAACTATTATACGGGGTCTGATATAGTAGGTCGGGGTCAAACCACATGGACAAGGTTGGTAAGTGCTAAGAACGTTGAGCCTAAGACTCAAATACACCAAACAAAAGGGTAGATCGAGATGGTGCTCCCTAAGGAATGATGTTACTCCAAACAAAGCAATAATAAGAAAAACTAAGAAAATAAAACAAGAGAATAAAAATCAAAGAAGATAGACGTAACCAAAATATGGATGAGAACTTGGATTGGGTTTCACCTACTAAGACCCCTCACCAACATGTAATACTCATACCCTTTTGTATATCCTTTAGCAAGATTACAATCATCATATATGTCTATTCCTTCCTCTTTTGAGCTTATGATAGATCTAGATCATAAGGTCTTCTCTCTTTTGAGATGGAAAATAAACAATCCTAAAGAAAATCATATGACCATTTGATTTAGTATTCCAATATTTTCATGCATTCATACTACTCCATAACACTTAGGTAAGGTTAGTACTACTCTTTGGAGGTACAAATCAATCAAACATCACAAGATGGTAGCTAAGTATATAAGTGAAGCATTCAAGAAAAAGAGCATGGAGATAAGAATTGCTAAGGATATATATATATATATATATATATATATATATATATATATATATATATATATATATATATATATATATATATATATATAGGGAGCTGATCCACTGCGGCCTGCAGACCGTGCGGCCCGCTTCCCTGCCTTCTTAATTTCACGGAAACTGTCTTATGAATTTTGCTGAACGCGCCTAATGCTCTTCCGTGGCTCTCTTATATGGGCAACAGAGTCACACAAGTAACGCCTTAGTGATCTTCTTGTCGACGATATCAGGTTTGTCTTTGTCGTTTGGGCCTTTACTGTGGGCTCTGATCTCCAAAACACAAGATAAACATAGCGGAAGCGATTCGTTTAACAGCGGAATACGAAAATCACGTGAAATTAAAACTTTTCGAAAATGAGATCTTAAAAACCTGAAACTCCTTTTATAAAAGTAAGATGAACTGTTTACATCTCTGATAAATCACCTCTCGAGTGATTATATACGTCATGATACAAAATCTCAAGATTCCAAAATTCTCAGATCAACAAACTCCTAGGACCTGAGTGTACAGAGACGACATAAGACTATTCTGACTACAAGACTAGACAGCACAATGTTTCCACCTGAAGTCACTGCTGCTCCTGAACTTGCTGCTGTTGCTGCTGTCCACCTGTAGATCGGTTCCTTCGACCTCGACGTCCACCTAAAGGTAGAAATCTACGGAGTGAGACAATTTTAATTATTTGTCCCAGCGAGAGTTATAACTCTCCGCCAGAAACTTTGTTAAAAGCAATCAAAGGAAATATCATGAGTAGTAATTTAGGTTACTCTCAGCAGGCTTGATAACAAATACTCATCTTTATTTAAGGAATATGAAGAACACATATACTAATGCTTGAACAGTATATTAAAAACAAGCAATGTGATATCAATCCATGTTCCTCGTAGTTCAACCTAAGCAATTATACTATGCGGTTGATTATGTTTTACAAACATCATTATGCCCTGCGGAGATGAGGTATACCGCTCATGCTCCAAACGATCACTAGTAAGTCGCATCGGTATCATACTAGGTCATCGAAAGAGCCGGATTCTCATGACCCTCAACTACCTCAGTCAGAATGAGGATAAACATGCAGGACATCTAGTGTCCCAGCTAATATAGCTTACCAGGGTATTCTGGTACTTCACTATTAGAGTCACAGTGGCATTCTGCACTCTCTTCGCCATAGAAAGATTACATGTTTATCTCTCATCAATGCGGTATAAAAGATTCCCTTGGAAGAATAGTGTTACATCATCATGGTATAAACATATAGTGAAGGGTTGATGGATTAAGATACATCAACATCAACTCCTACACTAGGATGTAAGGATATACACATCCATATTCCCCCACATACTCTAAAGTATGTGATCCAGGAGTTCCCTTAGGAAAACCTGTTTCACCATCATTTAAACTCTGAGAATGATGGATCTATGATCAGGGCTCTACATGGTATGATTATACTTGATTAGTTAGGTACATTTCATCATTCTTTTATCATCATACGTGTTTTCAAACATTAATCATTAGCATAGCAGCTATGAAGGAAGAATACTAAATGTAACAAGCCTAACTCTCATCAATTATCATTTCTCAATATTCTCATCACAAGTCATCTCTTAAAGCATGACCTTGATGGTATTCATGGCTCTCACAGCCTATCAATCTCATAAGATGCTATTAACAAGGCATCGGGATATATCACTATTCATAAAGCTAACAACATGCTTTCAATGAATATAGTATCATCATCCATACCTGGATATGATCATCCTCATCAAGGAACCTGCACGGTTAATTCAACTGATAATAGTAAGCAGTTCATATCAAGAGTTGTACCCTTATATTCTTACAAGGGTTAGATTCCCTGATTTTCATCAATTAGGGTTTACTATTCACCTCATGGTGAATTAATCTCATTACATCACCATGCATGAGAAACATCATCATTAAAGCCCTCAGCTAAGATCAAGATTCACCAATTACCATAATTAGGGTTTCCATAATCTCTCATAAGTGGATCATACCCTAATCATGCACATTCATGTATATTGAAGGTATTTTACTTGAGTTTCCATCATAAATGGTACCTTCTCTCTCCTCTCACTAGTAGATGATGACTACACCACTTAGATTAGGTTAGGTTAAGTCCCCTTTGATCTACATAAACCAAATCACCACTATCATGTTATTAGAGTTTACATAAAACAAGGTATCCTTTAATTGAACCCATTTAGGCTGAAACGAGTTGAACCCATTTGAGGTGAAACGAGTTGAACCCATTTGAGGTGAAACGAGTTGAACCCATTTGAGGTGAAACGAGTTGAACCCATTTGAGGTGAAACGAGTTGAACCCATTTGAGGTGAAACGAGTTGAACCCATTTGAGGTGAAACGAGTTGAACCCATTTGAGGTGAAACGAGTTGAACCCATTTGAGGTGAAACGAGTTGAACCCATTTGAGATGAAACGAGTTGAACCCATTTGGATTGAAATGAGTGTGAACCCGTTTGGATTGAAACGAGTGTGAACCCGTTTGGATTGAAACGAGTGTGAACTTACTTGGATCCAAACCGCATGAACATAAAAGGTGACACATAGGTTATGTTTGAATGGGGTTTCCTATGTTGAAGCCTTTAATTGACCAAAGCCATGTTAACCATATACAAATTGAGTCAAATAGGATGAGCCTCAATCAACTGGACACCAAATTGACCCTCAATTAAAAGCCAATTAGGGTTAAGTCTAACTCAATTAGGGTTTCCAATCAGCTAATCATCAATTTTCAACAATATGATTCAAATCAGAGTTGAACCTATCAATTGACCTCCAATTGGGCCCAAACTTGGCTCAAACGGTCTTGAGGTCGTTTGGATGACCTCCAAACAATCTTGAGACCGTTTTCCCAAAGTTTGACTAAAAACCAAAATGATTTGATAAGGGTTGAGCCCTAATTAAATTAAATATCAGCACTTTTCATCAATTTATCAACATCTTATAATTGGACCCTCAAACCATCAAATTTCTTTAACCCTAGACCTCCAAACGATCTTGGGGTGTCACTAAACGAGTGTGAGGTCGTTTGGATGAATCCCCAAATGGGTTGGAACCCGTTTGGGTCCTTCAACCCAAAACTCAACAAGATCTTTATTGAAATCAACAACTTTCACCCGATTAGGGTTAGGTTATTGAAGTGACTTCAACTCTTAATTGGTTAGGAAGAATGAAATTCAATACATTATGAACAGGTATCCCAAACAGTCAACGCCTGGTCAACTCACTCAAACGGGTTGGAACCCGTTTGCCCAAAAGTTCAAGTTTATTAGTTTGGAAAATCAATACTTAATTCAATTTTATTGCCTAATTGATTGGCCTCCAACCTACGGTTCCTTTGGAGTTAACCCCTCAAATTTGGTGGGTCATTAGCCTACATAATTGTGAACAGAAAACCCAAATGGTCCACACTTGGTCAACCCTATGAAATGGTCTTGGGGTCATTTTGATCCAAACGATCTTGGATGATCGTTTGAGATCAAACGGGTTGAACCCGTTTGACCTTAAACGAGTTGCACCCGTTTGGACCAAAAGGGTTCAAGGTCATTTCATAAAGTGACATAGGAATCCATGCCCATCATCCTCAACCTCTGTTCAGGTCGGTTCCTCCACCGTTTTGCTTGCAAAAGAGCAAGGAAGAAGAGAGGTAGAAGAATAACTAATCATAGAAAACAAGAACAAAGATATGCATAACAAAGCTAAGGGTTAGAGTTATAAAACCCGCCTTAAGGTCATTCCTTGAGCTCCAAGATTCCAAGATTCAAGTCTTTAATGGCGTCTTGAGCTCCACAAGTCGGCCAAGGTCAATTCTTCAAGAAAAAGATGGGGATGGTCGGCTAGAACAAGGAACCTAAGTAAGAAAACTAGCAATTCAACCTTGTAATACGATTTTCTCCATGAATCCAAGCTAGAAGGTGGTGTTCTCTTACCTAGAGCAGGTTGGTCGTCCCCTTGAGCTCCAGAGATTTGCCTTGGTCAGTTGAGAAAGATGAGAAGTGAGGAAGTGCAGGGAATACGTTTTCTTGGTTTGGAAAGAAAGGTGCTTATATAGATTAGGCTGATTTTCACCATAAGGACCTCTAAAACTTTGAAATTCTCATCCAAGTCCTTTCTTATTTAAGGGATCGTCCAGTCTCATCTAAACTTATGCAAAGCTCATGAAATCTCAAGATCTAGGGGTAATTAAAGCCAACTTTCAACTAGGGTACATACATGAAAGGTTTCCTTACTCAAACTTAGTGAATTTTATGTACAAAGGTCATTTTTCTTATCTGATTATTCATTGATGTGTCCCTTTCACCATTTCTACTCTAAATGATGACAAGAGTCATAAAAGATGTTCTAGATGGTGTATTTTACAAGTTGCACCCCTCAAATTGGGTAAACTACATTTTACTCCAAATTAGGGTTTTTAAGCATAAGGATTATTCCACAAGCTGCATCTAAATGCCCAAGCTTGGGAAATCCATCATGTCTCATCATATTCACTCATATGATGTCTCATTATCAAAAGAACATCTTAACATGTGCAATTGCAAGTTAACCTCTTAACTGGGTAATTTGCACATGAGCCCCTGCATTACCAAAAATAATACTACAACTTTGTTTAAAAAGGACAAAATTGAAAGTATATGTTCCTGAGGAACTTAATTACATGTCAAAAGATAATCACCAGGGTTTAATTACATATTTAGGCAAAACACCTAGGGTTAGTTTATAACCCAGGTCAGGGATGTTACAAATTATCCACCCCTTACAAGGATTTCGTCCTCGAAATCAACAAAACGTATTAGGAGAAAAGAGCAGGGTATTTCCTTCTCATCTCATCCGCTAGTTCCCAAGTGGCTTCTTCAACACCACGGTGGTTCCAGAGGACTTTCACAAGGCTTATATCTTTCTTCTTTAACTTTTTAATTCTGTTATCAAGGATTGACACCGGTCCTTCCTCATAAGTTATATCTTCATTCAATTCTACTTCCATAGGTTGCAGAACTGACTCGGTATCGGGATGACATTTCCTTAACATAGAAATGTGAAACACAGGGTGTAGTTTTTGTAATTCTGGTGGTAACTCTAGTCTATAGGCTACCTTTCCAACCCGTTCAATGATTGGATAAGGCCCTATAAATCTAGGAGCTAACTTCCCTTTCCTTCCAAAGCGAAGGACTCCTTTCCAAGGCGAGACCTTGAGATATACTCTGTCTCCAACCTGGAACTCCAACGGTCTACGACACTTTTCAGCATAAGATTTTTGCCTATCTTGTGCAGTCTTAATCTGTTGTTGTATTACTTTAATCTTTTCCGTAGTCTGCTGCACAAGATCAGGACCTAACAGTTGATGTTCACCAGTCTCATACCAGCATAAGGGTGATCTACAACGTCTACCATACAAGGCTTCATAAGGTGCCATATCAATACTATGTTGATAGCTATTGTTATAGACAAACTCTATCAAGCTTAGGTGCAGATCCCAACTTCCTGTGAACTGGAGAACACATGCTCTCAACAGATCTTCTAAGGTCTGTATAGTCCTTTCTGACTGTCCATCCGTCTGTGGATGAAAGGTTGTACTAAACCTTAACTGGGTGCCTAGTGCTCTATGTAGCTGTTCCCAAAAATGACTTGTGAACTGAGGACCTCTGTCAGAAACTATGGTGACAGGAACTCGGTGCAAACGCACTATCTCTTGAACATATAACTGGGATAACCTTTCAGCAGAATAGGTGGTTTTGACAGGTAAGAAATGCATTGTCTTAGTCAACCTATCAACAATTACCCAAATGGAATCATGTCCTTTGTTTGTTCTAGGTAGACCAAAAACAAAGTCCATGGTTACATGATCCCACTTCCACTATGATATGGGTAAAGGTTGCATTGTTCCTGCAGGCTTCTGGTGTTCAACTTTAACTTGCTGACACACTGGACACCTCAGAACAAACTCAGCTACGTCCTTTTTCATCCCAGGCCACCAATACATATCTTTCAAGTTTCGATACATCTTGGTGCTTCCTGGATGCATAGCATACATTGAAGAATGAGCTTCCTCCAGGACTAACTTCCTCAGGTTATCTACATCTGGTACTATCATCCTCCCATGATAGCATGCCACTTGATCATCTGATTCATGAAAACCTTCTCGCTTCTCATCACCATACTCAGATCTGATCTGCTGAATTGCAACATCAACTTGTTGTGCCTCATTAATTTGCTCTATTAGGGTGGGTTTGATATGCATCTCAGCCAACAACCCGGCAATCCATGACACCTTCATCTGTACATTGTCTTGCCTTAAGGAGATAAGCATATCTCTCCTAGGGCATACTAAAGAGTTTAATTGTGCCCTATCAGAGGATGATGTTGCTGATTTCCTACTCAAGGCATCTGCAACTACATTGGCCTTTCCTGGATGGTAATCTATTGTAAAATCATAATCCTTGATTAACTCCATCCAGCGACGTTGCCTCATGTTAAGGTCATGCTGAGAGAAGATATACTTAAGGTTCTTATGGTCTGTAAAAATCTGGAAGGTTTCTCCGTAAAGATAATGTCTCCATATCTTCAAGGCATGAACCACAACAGCTAACTCCAGATCGTGTATCGGATAATTCTCTTTGTGTTTCTTAAGCTGTCGGGAAGCAAAAGAAATCACTTGTTTATCCTGCATCAACACACACCCGAGTCCATTCTTGGAGGCATCACAGAAAATTATGTATCCTTTGCCTTGCTCAGGTAGCACAAGCACAGGTGCACTTGTCAACCTCTCCTTCAGCAACTGAAAAGACTGTTGACACTTATCACTCCAGGTAAAAGGAACATCTTTCCGGGTTAACTTGGTTAGGGGTAAGGCTATAGAACTGAAATTCTTAATAAACCTTCGATAATAACCAGCTAATTTCTGGAAACTTCGAATCTCCGTTGGTGTCTTCAGTTGTTCCCACTGTAGAACAAATTCTACCTTTGTAGGGTCAACACGAATACCTGAGGCAGATATCACATTTCCCAGAAAAGATACTTCCGGCAACCAGAACTCACACTTGCTAAACTTAGCATATAGCTTATGTTTTCTTAGCAGAGTTAGAGCCTGTCGGAGATGCTGTTCATGCTGCTGAGCATCCTTACTATAAATCAGAATGTCATCTATGAAGACGACAACACACTGATCGAGGAAAGGTCGAAAGATTCTATTCATAAGTTCCATAAATGCAGCCGGTGCATTAGTTAGTCCAAATGACATAACTATGAACTCATAGTGACCATATCGTGTCCTAAAGGCAGACTTGGATATGTCACTGTCCTGAATGCGGAGTTGATGATATCCAGATCTCAAATCTATCTTTGAGAAGACAGTTGCACCACGCAACTGGTCAAAAAGATCATCAATCCTCGACAAAGGGTACTTGTTCTTTATTGTTACTTTATTGAGTTGTCTGTAGTCAATGCACAACCGCATTGACCCATCTTTCTTTTTAACAAACAAAACCGGAGCACCCCACGGTGAAGTGCTCGGTCGGATAAAACCTTTCTCAAGCAACTCTTGAAGTTGTTTCTTGAGTTCTGCCATCTCAGCAGGCGCCATCCTATACGGTGTCTGGGCTATAGGTTTTGTATCTGGGATCAAATTGATTTCAAAATCAATTTCCCGAGGCGGTGGTATACCTGGAAGTTCTTCAGGAAACACGTCTTTGAATTCCCTGACTATAGGAACTTCAGCAGGGTTGGGACCTTCTTTGGTAACATCTACTACATGTGCCAGGAATGCATAACATCCTTGCCTCATCAGCTTGTTAGCAACCATAGCTGATACAAGACAGGTGGGTAGAATCTTTCTCTCTCCTTGAAAGATCCATGTGTTGCTCTCATCAGCAAACACAGCTTGCTTGGATTCACAACCCAAGACAACTCTATACCTTTCCAAGGTATCCATCCCCAGGATTATATCAAATCCTTGCATATCAAGTGGTATAAGATCCACTTGAATGCGATGATCAGAAAAGAAGAGGATGCAGGGAGAGCATACCTCTTGCAAAACAGCAGATCCTCTCAACGGAGTTCCAAGCAATAAGCTATCTGCCCTATGTCTAACTGTTATATTGCAGTTATGAATCACTCTTCGAGTGACAAAGGAGTGCATAGCACCCAGGTCGATCAAAACAGATACCACACAGGATTTAGATATATCAGAATATAAAAGTTCCATCTGACCTGCCACAACCCGTGGATTGACCACTGCTTCTGGTGGGTTCATAGCATAGAACCTCACTGTCGCCTGAGGTTGAGTTGGTGCTGACGATCCAGCCTGAGACGCTTGCCCATGTCCTCTAACTGCTCCTTGAGACTGCCTTCTTTGTGATCCTTGTTGATTCAGCCTCTGAGGCTGTGTCACACTGACAGGCCTAGACCTGCAGTCCTTCATCAAGTGTCCCACCTTCCCACAGTTGTAGCAGCTTCTTTCCAGTTGTTGTGGTCTGGGTGGTCCTGTGACTGACATTGACGCTGAAATGCGAGTCTCTTGTAGTGGTAAACCTCATCCTCTACCTCTACTTGGGGACCACTGAGTCTGAGAACTCGATCTGGGTGGTGGAGGTGTAGGTGTAGAGAATCTAGGCTTCTTAAAGTCTCTAGATGAAGATCCCTGGAACTGTGGATATCTCTTTTGGGTTTGTCTTTTCTCGACTACGGATCTCTCTATCCTTCGGACTGACTCAACAAAGGTAGAGAATCTCTCCCAGTTTTCTAGTGCAGACACGGGAGTAGTCATGTCGGCATTCAAACCCTTCTCAAACCTCCTAATCCTTTCTTCATCTGTGATAGCCATATGCGGACAGAATCGCAACAACTCCATGAACTTAGCCTCATACTCGCTAATGTTCATCATACCCTGTCTCAGTCTCTCAAACTGAGAGATCTTCTCGTCCAGGAAGGTCTTCGAGAAATATCTATGAACAAATTCCCGGCGGAACTCTTCCCACGAGATCTCTATTCCAGGCCTCTTCTGCTCTTCCATGGTCCACCAATGACCAACACTTCCCTTGAGAAGATAGACAGCATGTCTAACCTTCTGAGCTTCTGGGATGTTGAGGATTCTAAAAGCTTTCTCCAACTCGCTTAACCATAGATCGGCATCTGCAGGATCAGCTGTTCCAAAGTATTCGGTTGCTCTGACATGATGAAGTCGCTCGAACGTCTTACCGATACCTTGTCCTTCAGGTTGGGCAGGTGCCCTAGGTGCAGGCATGGGCATCCTGTCGGTGATGTGTGTCATAGCAGTCATAAACTGCCCAAACATAGTTTGAACAGCTGGGTTTCCCATGTCAGCTGGGTCAAACTAAGGTGGCTCCACGGGTGGCTCAGGTGCAGGTTGCTCTATTTCTAGGTTCCTTGCACCTTCTCGAGGCACAACAACACTACTTTCAGCCTCGTACTCCTCATGTGGTCCAGACATCCTTAATTATCTTCTTCTCCTGAGGAGCAGAAGACTCTATTAGATAAGAAAGAAGTACTAAGGATAGACTTGACACTCTAAGTCCTATGTCTCTGTAGACTCAGCGAACCTAGATCTCTGATACCACTAATTGTGGGATCTGATCTACAAAACACAAGATAAACATAGCGGAAGCGATTCGTTTAACAGCGGAATAAGAAAATCACGTGAAATTAAAACTTTTCGAAAATGAGATCTTAAAAACCTGAAACTCCTTTTATAAAAGTAAGATGAACTATTTACATCTCTGATAAATCACCTCTCGAGTGATTATATACGTCATGATACAAAATCTCAAGATTCCAAAATTCTCAGATCAACAAACTCCTAGGACCTGAGTGTACAGAGACGACATAAGACTATTCTGACTACAAGACTAGACAGCACAGTGTTTCCACCTGAAGTCACTGCTGCTCCTGAACTTGCTGTTGTTGCTGCTGTCCACCTGTAGATCGGTTCCTTCGACCTCAACGTCCACCTAAAGGTAGAAATCTACGGAGTGAGACAATTTTAATTATTTGTCCCAGCGAGAGTTATAACTCTCTGCCAGAAACTTTGTTAAAAGCAATCAAAGGAAATATCATGAGTAGTAATTTAGGTTACTCTCAGCAGGCTTGATAACAAATACTCATCTTTATTTAAGGAATATGAAGAACACATATACTAATGCTTGAACAGTATATTAAAAACAAGCACTGCGATATCAATCAATGTTCCTCGTAGTTCAACCTAAGCAATTATACTATGCGGTTGATTATGTTTTACAAACATCATTATGCCCTGCGGAGATGAGGTATACCACTCATGCTCCAACCGATCATTAGTAAGTCGCATCGGTATCATACTAGGTCATCGAAAGAGCCGGATTCTCATGACCCTCAACTACCTCAGTCAGAATGAGGATAAACATGCAGGACATCTAGTGTCCCTGCTAATATAGCTTACCAGGGTATTCTGGTACTTCGCTATTAGAGTCACAGTGGCATTCTGCACTCTCTTCACCATCGAAAGATTACGTGTTTATCTCTCATCGATGCGGTATAAAAGATTCCCTTGGAAGAATAGTGTTACATCATCCTGGTATAAACATATAGTGAATGGTTGATGGATTAAGATACATCAACATCAACTCCTACACTAGGATGTAAGGATATACACATCCATATTCCCCCACATACTCTAAAGTATGTGATCGAGGAGTTCCCTTAGGAAAACCTGTTTCACCATCATTTAAACTCTGACAATGATGGATCTATGATCAGGGCTCTACATGGTATGATTATACTTGATTAGTTAGGTACATTTCATCATTCTTTTATCATCATACATGTTTTCAAACATTAATCATTAGCATAGCAGCTATGAAGGAAGAATACTAAATGTAACAAGCCTAACTCTCATCAATTATCATTTCTCAATATTCTCATCACAAGTCATCTCTTAAAGCATGACCTTGATGGTATTCATGGCTCTCACAGCCTATCAATCTCATAAGATGCTATTAACAAGGCATCATGATATATCACTATTCATAAAGCTAACAACATGCTTTCAATGAATATAGTATCATCATCCATACCTAGATATGATCATCCTCATCAAGGAACCTGCACGGTTAATTCAACTGATAATAGTAAGCAGTTCATATCAAGAGTTGTACCCTTATATTCTTACAAGGGTTAAATTCCCTAATTTTCATCAATTAGGGTTTACTATTCACCTCATGGTGAATTAATCTCATTACATCACCATGCATGAGAAACATCATCATTAAAGCCCTCAGCTAAGATCAAGATTCACCAATTACTATAATTAGGGTTTCCATGATCTCTCATAAGTGGATCATACCCTAATCATGCACATTCATGTATATTGAAGGTATTTTACTTGAGTTTCCATCATAAATGGTACCTTCTCTCTCCTCTCACTAGTAGATGATGACTACACCACTTATATTAGGTTAGGTTAAGTCCCCTTTGATCGACATAAACCAAATCACCACTATCATGTTATTAGAGTTTACATAAAACAAGGTATCATTTAATTGAACCCATTTAGGCTGAAACGAGTTGAACCCATTTGAGGTGAAACGAGTTGAACCCATTTGAGGTGAAACGAGTTGAACCCATTTGAGGTGAAACGAGTTGAACCCATTTGAGATTAAACGAGTTGAACCCATTTGAGGTGAAACGAGTTGAACCCATTTGAGGTGAAACGAGTTGAACCCATTTGAGGTGAAATGAGTTGAACCCATTTGAGGTGAAACGAGTTGAACCCATTTGAGGTGAAACGAGTTGAACCCATTTGAGGTGAAACGAGTTGAACCCATTTGAGGTGAAACGAGTTGAACCCATTTGAGGTGAAACGAGTTGAACCCATTTGAGGTGAAACGAGTTGAACCCATTTGAGGTGAAATGAGTTGAACCCATTTGGATTGAGACGAGTGTGAACCCGTTTGGATTGAAACGAGTGTGAACCCGTTTGGATTGAAACGAGTGTGAACTTACTTGGATCCAAACTGCATGAACATAAAAGGTGACACATAGGTTATGTTTGAATGGGGTTTCCTATGTTGAAGCCTTTAATTGGCCAAAGCCATGTTAAACATATACAAATTGAGTCAAATAGGATGAGCCTCAATCAACTGGACACCAAATTGACCATCAATTAAAAGCCAATTAGGGTTAAGTCTAACTCAATTAGGGTTTCCAATCAGCTAATCATCAATTTTCAACAATATGATTCAAATCAGAGTTGAACCTATCAATTGACCTCCAATTGGGCCCAAACTTGGCTCAAACGGTCTTGAGGTCGTTTGGATGACCTCCAAACGATCTTGAGACCGTTTGACAAAAGTTTGACCAAAAACCAAAATATTTGATAAGGGTTGAGCCCTAATTAAATTACAAATCAGCACTTTTCATCAATTTATCAACATCTTATAATTGGATCTTCAAACCATCAAATTTCTTTAACCCTAGACCTCCAAACGATCTTGGGGTGTCACTAAACGAGTGTGAGGTCGTTTGGATGAATCCCCAAACGGGTTGGAACCCGTTTGGGTCCTTCAACCCAAAACTCAACAAGATCTTTATTGAAATCAACAACTTTCACCCGATTAGGGTTAGGTTATTGAAGTGTCTTCAACTCTTAATTGGTTAGGAATTAGATTACAATTCTTTGTAGGAATGAAACTCAATACATTATGAACAGGTATCCCAAACGGTCAATGCCTGGTCAACTCACTCAAACGGGTTGGAACCCGTTTGCCCAAAAGTTCAAGTTAATTAGTTTGGAAAATCAGTACTTAATTCAATTCTATTGCCTAATTGATTGGCCTCCAACCTACGGTTCCTTTGGAGTTAACCCCTCAAATTTGGTGGGTCATTAGCCTACATAATTATGAACATAAAACCCAAATGGTCCACACTTGGTTAACCCTATGAAACGGTCTTGGGGTCGTTTTGATCCAAACGATCTTGCATGATCGTTTGAGATCAAATGGGTTGAACCCGTTTGACCTTAAACGAGTTGCACCCGTTTGGACCAAAAGGGTTCAAGGTCGTTTCATAAAGTGACATAGGAATCCACGCCCATCATCCTCAACCTCTGTTCAGGTCAGTTCCTCCACCGTTTTGCTTGCAAAAGAGCAAGGAAGAAGGGAGGTAGAAGAAGAACTAATCATAGAAAACAAGAACAAAGATATGCATAACAAAGCTAAGGGTTAGAGTTATAAAACCCGCCTTAAGGTCGTTCCTTGAGCTCCAAGCTTCCAAGCTTCAAGTCTTTAATGGCATCTTGAGCTCCACAGGCCGGCCAAGGTCAATTCTTCAAGAAAAAGATGGGGATGGTCGGCTAGAACAAGGAACCTAAGTAAGAAAACTAGCAATTCAACCTTGTAATATGATTTCCTCCATGAATCCAATCTAGAAGGTGGTGTTCTCTTACCTAGAGCAGGTTGGTCATCCCCTTGAGCTCCAGAGCTTTGCCTTGGTCGGTTGAGAAAGATGAGAAGTGAGGAAGTGCAGGGAATACGTTTGCTTGGTTTGGAAAGAAAGGTGCTTATATAGATTAGGCTGATTTTCACCATAAGGACCTCTAAAACTTTGAAATTCTCATCCAAGTCCTTTCTTATTTAAGGGATCGTCCAGTCTCATCTAAACTTATGCAAATCTCATGAAATCTCAAGATCTAGGGGTAATTAAAGCCAACTTTCAACTAGGGTACATACATGAAAGGTTTCCTTACTCAAACTTAGTGAATTTTATGTACAAAGGTCATTTTTCTTATCTGATTATTCATTGATGTGTCCCTTTCACCATTTATACTCTAAATGATGAAAAGAGTCATAAAATATGTTCTAGATGGTGTATTTTACAAGTTGCACCCCTCAAATTGGGTAAACTGCATTTTACTCCAAATTAGGGTTTTTAAGCATAAGGATTATTCCACAAGCTGCATCTAAATGTCCAAGCTTGGGAAATCCATCATGTCTCATCATATTCACTCATATGATGTCTCATTATCAAAAGAACATCTTAACATGTGCAATTGCAAGTTAACCCCTTAACTGGGTAATTTGCACATGAGCCCCTGCATTACCAAAAATAATACTACAACTTTGTTTAAAAATGACAAAATTGAAAGTATATGTTCCTGAGGAACTTAATTACATGTCAAATGATAATCACCAGGGTTTAATTACATATTTAGGCAAAACACCTAGGGTTAGTTTATAACCCAGGTCAGGGATGTTACATTTACAGTTTGCATGGCCTTGTAGGAAACTAATGTAGGATAACCCAACATTATGCCTTGGAACCCCTAACTAGCAGCAACGGTACGTCCCTTGAGCCATAGCAGCAGTCTCTCGAAATGTCGCTTCCTACAACCCACCCACTGCATGGCCATGTAGCAATCGTCTCTGATGGTACAGGATGCATCAGCGGGGCAGTCGCGACTCTCCTGGCCTCTCTTGGTGCCAATTTCATCCTCGCTTATTACGACAGCCATGCCTCAATCACCGACGTTGTCGTCGCTGCCATCAACACCTCCGCCTCTTCCATCACCGTCGCAATCCAAATCGACGTCCAGGACGGACACAAGTCACCACACTCTTTCACCTCGCACAAATAGTGTTCAGCCCGATACTCGAGACCCACACCCCTCCCCACATCCTCATCACCACCGCGGCCGTCATCAACGCCTAGTACCCTCAGCTTCCTGCAACGCCTAGAGAGCTACGAACGCAGGTTCATCATCAACGCCAGTGGCACCTTCATGTGCGCACATACTTGTAGAAAAGCGGACCACATGGCATCATCAGGAATGAAGGGCATGGTCTTCAATAGCTATTTTGCTTCACTCAACTGGCCTGAACGACGAAGAAGGACAAACCGACAGCCGTAATGTTCTTTTCTTGATCTTAGATCGTACCATCTAGTCATCAGGTCAAAGTACGTAGTGGACCAATGGTTCCCCTAGTCGAGCACTCCGGCATAGGTATAGGTGTAAAGAACTTCGACGAATGCTATACTGTCATGCACCACTCTAACGATGATGGTCTTCTCAAACATACATATGACCTCCACGCAAATGTTAGGCTCCACGTATCCAGTGAAATGCTGAAAGATAAATATGGAAATCGTTTTGACGGAAGAAATAAGATACCCGAATCGGAAGCACCAGCAACACAAATTAATTGGAGAAACCATCTATGTGTATATCATGTGAATTTGAGAAAAAGCCACGGAAAAGCATTAAGCGCGTTAGGCAGAAGATGGTTTTCGTGAAATTAAGAAGCTAGGGAAGCGAGCCGCATGGTCCGCAGGCCGCAGTGGATCAGCTCCCTATATATGTATATATATATACAAAAAGATGTAAGTATATACACTTTAGGGGGGCCTTAATGTCTACTCCCAACCCAAGTTAGGTGTTTATCCACACATGTTCACGAGCAGAAAAATGACATTACAAATGTGAGGAGACATCAAGAATAACAAAGAGAGGAAGATACAATGTGGGGAAGATAGTAGATCTGAAGAAATAAGGAGGAAAAACACCAACAATACTTATTCGGATCTAAATTTCGTGCGGATGTGGAAGATGGCAACTCATTCTCTCAAAGAAGAGGATGGAAACCTTCTCTCTCCTCCAACTTTCATCTTCAAGGATCCAAGGCCTCAGGAGATGGGTGAGGACAACTATGGAGTTTGGTAGCATTTTGTTGCTCTTGATGATATGATGCCCCCAGTTTGTGGAGTCTAGGGCCTATTTATAGGTGCAACCCACTGACTTAACCTTCTATGATGGTCGTGACATATATCAATGGTCGTGACCTTCTATAGAAAGTGTATCAGTCGCGGTGAGGATATATTACCATGATTGCGTCAGAGGTCAAAACAGGTGTCGCGATCACGATACCTCCTCGTTCGTGACATATACTATATCTTATTCTTTATTCTCGATCATAGAGTATGTCTCGACCGTGACGTCTTCACATTCCTACACCGCGATTGCGATGGGTTATCTTGGTCATGACCGATGTCTCGGTCGCGACTAGACCTTATTGGCCCTGGGCTCTATCCTGGATGAGAAGTCTTTGGGCTACCATCACATTCACGACATGATGTGAGCCTACATGGAGTGTGAAGGGGTATCAAATCCAAATATATTCAAATAAGTAGAAAAGTTCATAAAAAGGGATGCTAAATAGGAATAAAACATGTGCAGAACATTCACAAAAAGTGGTTTTATCAATCATGGGGCTCTTTGGAGAAAGAAGAAGATGAGGGAAAAGAAGAACAAAACTTTTGTTATCTGTACCTTAGGATTTGACCAAAGAAAAGGAAGGTAGTTGAAGAGAAACCACTGCTCTAAGGTTACCTTGACCAATCCAGCTAGGTTTCCTCCCTTCGTCCCCTATTCTTTGTGTTCCTCAATATATCACCCTAAAATTGTCTTCAAGTTTCCCTTTGGTGTAATTTATGGCTCTATTTGTATAGGTGGTTGAAATAGGGATCCAAGAAATAAATTTCATCAAATTACGATATGTATATCAAAAGTTATGGTGTTTTTTTTTGATCGATTGTGTTGGGTAGTGGTGTTGCTCACTTTCATAGATTGTTGCACATACTTATCTCTTTCATCATTTTCTGCTCGCGTGTTCTATCATTCAATTCTTATACATCATTTTTCACTACTCACGTGTCCACAGGTTGGCTACTATATGCTATAGTTTGTCTTCTCACATGCCATCAGTGAGAAGGGTTGATTTTTGTCCAACACATGTTACTAAAAATGCAATAGATTTCTCATTTTAACTCTGATTTCATGCACTCTTTTTGTGTTGGTTTCATAACTGCATTTATACAAATCTACTATAAATTTAAAAAATCTAGATAACAATTTAATAATTAATTATTTTTATAATATCTTTAATGATCTTCTCACACACGTGTGTGGGCTATTACTATCTCAAATAAAGCTCAAATTTCAACTTATACACAACACATATTTTTGAATTGAAAAAGAAAAAGTTCAAGATGAAACAAACTATTAATATACTAGAGAATAACTCAAGGTGATAATGAAGACTCAACTAAGACTAGGATTATCATTAACCTTAATATTAATGACAAAGCAAGATATGATTTGTAACAATCTTTGTTGACTCAAGGTCAATTTTGTGATGCCCAACACTACAGAAGAGAGAGATTACTAAAAAAGAGTGCAATTATCACTAAAAACTACATTACAACAAAACATGGTAAAATTAAAACCGATCACATCATAACATCTCAAGCTGAGACATATCATATCTGAAGCCGCAAACTTGTGACACCTGTATCATATACATGACAAAGATATACACATCACTATTTAGTGCCTATCTTTCCACAACATGTTACATATGGTAACCTATTCACATATACAAGAAATATCTCTACAACCATGGCATACACCCAAAACCTCATATCAATGCACAAAACTACTAAAAACCTCCCCAAGGGCCTAAGCGTATGTGATAAAGTGAGTTTTACCCTTAATTTTTTTTCCATTCCAATTTTTGGCCTCATTATGTCCACTCATTATCCTAATTTATTTCTTCTTAGCTACATAATCAATATTGAGACTCAAATTTGAAATATGATGATTGATGTGTTTTGTATACACATTTTGACATTACAAATTAGGTTAATGTATCTCTTTACCCAAAGATATAAATTTGTCCATCAAAATTCATCATCTGGTCCTAAAACTTTTTCCAAAGATACTTCACATTTTTGGAGCTATGATACAAATTTCACCCTAATTGGACTTTCCCACTAATTTCTACAAATTTTTGAAGTTCTGTGCTAAATCCCCCTTTTTATTTGCCTTTTTCTAACCATTTCCAGGTCATCAATCCACGACCTAGGTGGGCGACAGACCTCGGTCCTTGTATCGGCCAACCAAGGATCATGGATCGATCAGGTGGCCAGAAGGTCATCCCCTACCTCCCACAATCATCAGAGAGGGGATCAAGCAACCCAATTCACAATTGACCCATTTTTTTACCCCTTTTTGGAAATCAAACGAACAAAGATGTATGCCTCGCCAAACCAAACACATCTAACCCTTTTCCCCCTTCTAATGGGACCATTTTGAGATGAAAATTAGAGCCCTCTCTTAGCTTCCACCATGGCACTGTGAGCCCTAGGATTAACCCTAAACCTATCCCATTCAACTATAAAAACTCCATCCCCACCTTCAGCGTGCCCCCATAAACCCTGGAGACATCTCCTCTCTTACCCTCTTGGTTCCTCCACTTTCTCCCCTTTTCACACCACCCTAGCACCACCGTGACACCACCATCATGAGGCCTACCTCCTCGGCTAGGACGAGGAGCAGTGATCATTGGATCACAATCAAGCTTTGACAAAGATCGCAGATCAACAATTATGAAGACTCCACACACCTCTCCCTCTCTACTTCCACCACTTGCACATGCCTAGGAGGCTGCACATTCTTAGCCACAATATCATGACTATTGTCAAAGGTCGCTTGCCTAATCAACGACCTGTAATTTTCCTTAACCTTTCTTTTTTCAGTATTTTCTTCTCCTCTCTACTTAGAAATTCCAAAAAATAGCTAGATCTTGTTTTAATCATAAAAAAATGCATCCCAACTCTAAATATTATGAGTAAATAGTCAATCTTGATCAAGAAAAACCCAAGGAATTTATTACAAATACTTGTGTAGTTTTATTCCTTATGGATCTATCTAATATCCCTAGATTTGCTCTCTTTCTCTTAATATGTTAGTTAATGATTCTATTTTGTGTTTAATCCATGGGAAACCCTAATACTTGACTCTAATTATCATCATGTGACACTGAAACCAAACTTGATGAAATAATAGTTTAGATATAACCCTTTTGACTCATCTACCCTAGAATATGAATCACACACCTTGAAATAAGGATTAATCTTGATTAATCTTAATCTCTCAAAATCCTTGATCATATATCTAAACCATGACTCTGCATTTATTAAATCTTGAATTCCAATAATGCTACTTATCATGACGATGGTCTAGAGATTTGATGATGACTTAAATAATGATAATAATTAGAGTTGACATATGTTCCTAAAATACCTAAGTGGGTCATAAATACATGAAAACATTCTTGACACTTGAATAATGTTGGATATTTTGAAATATTGTTGATTATAAGTGGATGACCTAACCCTAAGGTTGAAATAGGAAAATGTAACCCTAATCTCAAATATTAGAACATGATCCTTTAAAACCATGATCTTGAACCTTTATCCAATCTTATTGATCTAGGACCTGTCTCAAGGGGTTGTTCTACTTTTTCTTGGAATCCATACTCTGAATAGTCATCAAAAAAAGGAACACTACTACTATATCTCCTCCTTGACTAGACTAGTAGTATTGAGGATATTTGTATGTACCTCTTGAACATATACATGGCTATGTATTTGGTTAAGCTAATGTTCCCTATTGATTAATCTTCCAAGTTTTTATATTATACTTTGAGATAACTTGAAACATAAATGAAAATGCCCATTATGACTGCCCAAAATAATGATAATGATAATTTTGATATTGAGTACAAGTGACCTCATCATTTAGAGGGTGGACCTTGTACATGTTGTTTTGACCTCCTACCTCATATGGGGAGAAGGAGCCTGGTGACCTCCCCCATCTTGTTGGGGTGATGGGGCTACATGAACATATATAAGTATGCTTCTTGATATCACCATAATGGGAAATGTGTGATAAGATCTTTTTGAATAAATATGATTTTGGAAAATTGTTTCTTGATTAATTATTTGAACATAAGTCCTATGAAGTATACTAGTTTTTCTATAAACTATTTTATCTATTTTTGATATCATACCATGCAATTGCATTGATTGTGTCATGATTTTCTTGATTTTAGGTAATGAAAGGAACTAGAGACTATGCACATGCTATCTACTCCATTTTTATATATGCTGAAAATAAAGACTGCTACATCAAATCTGCACTCTACATGGGAGCTAATTTCTAAAAGGGATATAGTTGTTGGCTAGTTTTCTTATCTACTTTTTCTTTTCATGTTTGCCCATGGGCTTGATGTAATAAACATTTTGGTTCATTTCAATAAAGGAAGAATGTTATTTCCTTTTTGCATATTTTCCTTGTGTGATTTTTGGGCCACTCAAGGATGGGCACTCTAATCCCTTTAACACTACCCATTTGGATAGTGGGATTGGGATTAGGGTAAGATTGTTTTGTGACAGTTGGTATCAGAGACATAACACACTTCATATGCATTAATGAAATGATGTTCTTAATCACTAAACCAGAGAATCCCTAAAATTCATTATGGTGAAACTGAGGTGTCTAGAAAGAGCAAAAAGGGGGTTATGACACAATTCCTCCTATCCATTTTCACAGTGGTTGGGGTTCCTCCTTCTCCACCTAGCCTTAGTGGATCCAAAAATGATTGGAAGGACTTCCTGTAACCCTAGAGAGTCTTCTAGAAACTCATCTATTTATTAAGGACTACCCAAGCCACCTATTAGAAGGAAGTAGGATGACTTCTCATCTTCTCGTTCTCATTAATGTGTCATGACTTGATCTATATACTCTCTCTATTTTGGGTAGTCTAAGGATGGGAAGAACTAAAATTTGAAAATAAATTAAGAAAACTTGTTGCAATATTTCCATGATTATCATATCCTTGATTTGAAAATTGTAAATGTTTTTACCAGTTAAACACTTGCAGATGGCCCCAAAAACCAGGAACAATAGGGATGGTGAAGGAACATTTGGTGCCAAAGATAAGGGAAGGAAACCTCACATGAATGATGATGAGGACGTCAGTTCTGCCAATAAGACCACCAATATGGGGGAGTGGGAAGTGATATAGAAAGACATTATGGATACCCTACATAACCTTGCAGTCCAGACAACATCCTTGGTACCCAACCATCACCCAAAACCCATTATCATCCAAGATTTCCTGAAACTCAGCCCAGAAGCCTTCTATGGGGAATTTAAGGATTATGTACTTGATAAAGATGATGCCTGGTTAGTATCCATGGAGAACACTTTTAGGGTTTTGAGGTTCCCTAAACAAGAAAATTTTGGTTTTACTACCTACCATTTGAAGGGGGCGGCCAAGATATGGTGGGAGAATTATGTCTAATCACAACAGATCATCCCTATCAACTGGGAAGTCTTCAAAGCTATTTTCACCAACCATTTCCAGACCACCTCTGAGAGAAAAGAGAAACAAAAACAATACCTCACCCTTACCCAAGGTACCAACTCAGTGGCTAAGTATAACCGATAGTTCTATCTCCTAGAGAGACATGTCACCAACCTCATTGAAGAGAAGAAACTTGAGCGTTACATTGATGGGCTCTTCCTTACCCTAAAAGCTTTTGTGTCCTCATCCAAACCCACCAATTTTCAAGATGCCTATGACCATTCCTTGTCTATGGAAAGAACCCTAGGGATGGGACATGGGAAACCACTACCCACCCTTGCCTGCCTAGGTCTTACTGAGGTTGTACTCACAAAACCCAAACATAAGGAAAAACTGCATAATGGTGGCAATAAGAACAGAAACTGACAGAAGAATCATAGAAATCCTCCTATTCAGAACTATAATCAAGGATAGGATCAAAACTACAATCATGGCCCTGCACAAAACCAAAATCTTGGCCAAAATAAAGGTCAAGGCCAGAATCACAATGTTCCATGTTGCCACAACTGTGGCAACCTCCATTCTATCCAGTGCAAGTATTTGTCCCTAGTCTAGCACTTCTGCAGATAGGAGGGACACTTTAGAGACAAATACCCTCACCCTCCTCCAACATGGTCCAAACAGGGTGAACACTGACATGCCCATGTGTTTGTAGTAAATGCAGATGAGGAGAATGCCAATGGAAGGTACCATTTATATTCAAAATTATTTCTAGAACATTGTATCAAGTTTATCTTGTACAAACTTTGTACAAAAATATATGTATACCTAGGCATGATGCAAATCTACGACCATTCTATTGTTACCCTATTTGACTATGGGTCAACAAACACCTTCATATCTAAGAGTCTGGCCTCTATGCTCAATCTTGAAACAAGGGACTTAGGGTACATATTTGATGTAACTACCCCAATTGGGAAAAATGAAAGCCTCCTACTATATTGTAGAAAATGTCCCTCTATCTTTTGCTGGTCATAATCTTGAGTCATACTTCATAATCTTAGACATGGAAGACTTTGACCTCATTTTGGGGATGGATTGGCTCTTTAAAAATCATGCTATGATCGAGTGTCGTGCTAAGAAAGTCATTATTTCCAAGACCAACCACCCCGTTCTTGTAACTCCTAGAAGAAAAGATCGAAACCAAAATATTGTTATTTCTCTAATTAAAGCCCAAAACTTGATATCCAAAGGGTGCAAAGCATACCTAGCAACTGTAACCATAGTCAATCTTGATACGAGTGTACTAGAAAACATTGATATAATGTGTGAGGACCTGAGTGTTTTTCTCGAGGATCTCCCTGGGTTACCATCTAATCATGAAATTGAATTTTCTATCAAATTAGCACCTAGTACCGCACCCATTTCTATGGCACCCTATCAGATGGCTCTTGCCGAATTGAAAAAGTAGTTGCAAGAATTGATAGACAAGGGTTTTGTTTTCCCTAGTACCTCTCCTTGGGGAGCACCCATTCTATTTGTCAAGAAAAAGGATGGATCCCTTTGCATGTATATTGACTACCGTATGATCAATCAAGCTACTATGAAAACAAGTATCCACTACCCAAAATCGACGACCTTTTTGATCAACTTCATTCTTCCCATGTCTTTTCAAAAATTGATCTTCGTTCTGGTCGCCACCAACTCAAGGTTATGGATGAAGACATCCCTAAAATAACCTTTCAAATTCGGTACATGCACTATGAATTCCTATTCATGCCATTTGGGTTGACCAATGCCCTAGTGTGTTTATGAACTTCATGAATAGTGTCTTCCAACCTTTCCTCGATGAGTTTGTAGTGGTCTCATTGATGACATCCTGATTTATTCAAATGACATTGAGTCAATCATACTCATCTTTGTAAAGTTCTTGATATTCTCCAATCCTAGAAATTCTATACTAAATTGTCAAAATGTAAATTTTGGATTTCTGAAGTCATGTTCTTGGGCCACATAATTTTTGGTGGGAAAATTTTTGTTGACCCCGCCAAAGTCTCAGATGTTCTTGAGTGGAAAGCCCCCAAAAATGTTTCTGAAATTTGAAGTTTCTTGGGTCTTGTTGATTATTATTATTGACGTTTCATTCAAAACTTCAACAAGACAACCTTACCCCTCACAAAGCTCACCAGAAAAGGAGAGCAGTTTGTCTGGTCGAAAGAATGTGAGTCTAGTTTTGAAGAGTTGAAGACAAAGCTGACGAGAAATGATGGATTCATCATCTTCACAGATGCATCATGATTTGGTCTGGGTTGTGTCTTCATGCAAGAAAGAAGGCTAGTTGCTTATGCCTCTTGACAATTGAAGCCAAACGAGGTCAACTACCCAATCGATGACCTTGAGCTTGCCACTATCATACATGCTTTAAAGATATGGCAACACTACTTGTATGATGCCACCTTTGACATCCTCACCGACCACAAGAGTCTGAAGTACATCTTGACATAGAAGGACCTCAATCTCAAACATAGGTGATGGCTTGAGTATCTCAAAGACTATGACTTCACCATTTCCTACCACCCTGGTAAGGCAAATGTAGTGGCCGATGCACTCAGTAGGAAGCAGGCTAAATGTGTTTCCATTTTCACCATTGAATGGAAGAACATGGAAGTCATGTCACCTTGGACCCCGAGGCGTATGGGCAATATTCTCATATTGGCCAGGATCCATGTAAAACCAGGCCTCCAGTCTGGGATCCTATCAGCCTAGAAGAATAACAAGAGTCTTGATGAAATGACTAAGCTTCTAGAAAAACCTTAGACACATATGACGATCAGTATGGATGGTGGAATCTGGTACAAATAACACATATGGGTCCCAGAGGATTTAGATATGACAGAAAGGGTGTTACGAGAAGCACATAGATCAAAATATACTATACATCTTGGATCGACTAAAATGTACAAGGATCTAAAAAGACATTTTTGGTGGAGGAATATGAAGACCGATATCGCTGCTTTCATCTCTAGGTGTTTGACCTACTAGTAGATCAAGGATGAACATCAATGTCCAGGAGGTCTTCTACAACCCCTACCTATCCCCGAGTGGAAATGGGAAAACATCACCATGGATTTTGTGGTGGGTCTACCCAGGACCAGGAATGGGAGTGACACCATTTGGGTTGTAGTCAATCGATTGACCAAATAAACCCATTTTATTATAATCAAGAGAAGAACCAAAGTCCCAGAGTTGGTAGAGTTGTACATTCGGGAGATAGTCTGGCTGCATGGAATTCCTATATCTATTGTGTTAGATTGCAATGCAAAATTCACTTCTCACTTGTGGAAACAAGTGCATGAAGAACTGGGGACTTAGTTGAACTTTAGTACTACATATCATCCACAAACTGACAAGTAGTCTGAGAGGACAATTAAAGTTCTAGAAGACTTACTGAGATCATGTGTCCTTGATTTGGGTGGTTCTTGGGACCACTACCTTCCTCTTGTTGAGTTTGCCTACAACAATAACTACCAATCCAGTATAGGCATGCCTCCCTATGAAGCTTTGTATGGAAGACCATGTAGGTCTCCACTTTACTGGGATGAAGTAAGTGAAAGATGGATTCTAAAGTCCGAGGAGTTACAACTCTATTCTGATAATGTCAACATAATCAAGCAAATGTTAAAAAGGTACATGATCATCAAAAGTCTTATTGATGCACACATGATTGCTACTTAGTTCCTAGTAGGTGACCATGTTTTCCTGAACATTAGACTAATTTGAGCCATTGCAAAGAACAAAGGAAAACTTAGCGCCAAATATGTGGGTTCATTTGAGATTTTGGACCGTATTGGGTAATGTGCATACAGATTTTCTATACCACCACAATATAGCATGATGCATAATGTCTTTCATGTGTCGAACCTAAAGCGGTATGTCAAAGACCCTAGCCATGTCCTCAATCATGAACCAATTGAATTAAAGGACACCCTTGTATACTAAGTTCTAGTCAAGATCTTTGATACTCGCACCAAGGAGCATAGAAATAAGTAGATCGAGATCGTCAAGGTGTTTTGGAAGCACCCTGATAGCGATGATGCTACATGGGAATTGAAGTTAGACATGGAGGAAACATTTCTCGACCTTTTCAAGGAAGTCTGAATTTTGAGGACAAAATTCCTTCTAAGGAGGGGAGGATGTGATAAAGTGAGTTTTACCCTTACTTTTCTTCAATTTGAATTTCTTCCCTCATTATGTCCACTCATGATCTCGATTTATTTTTTGTTAGCTACATAATCAATGTTGAGACTCAAATTCAAAATATGATGACCAATTTGTTTTGTATACATATTTTTACATTATAAATTAGGTTAATGTATCTCTTTATCCAAAGCTATAAGTGTGTCCATGAAACTTCATCATCTGGTCCTCACACTTTTTGTAAAGATATTCCACATTTTTGTGAAGCTATGGTCCAAATTTCTCTCCATTTGGATTTTCCTACTAATTTCTACAAATGTTTGAATTTCTTTGCTACAAACCATTTTTTATTTGCCTTTTTCTGACCATTTCCAGGTCAGCGATCCGCGACCTAGGAGGGGGACGTACCTCAGCCCTTGGATCATCCAACCACAGATCATTGACCGATCAGGTAGCCAGAAGGTCGTCCCCTACCTCCTGCAATCAGTGGAGAAGGGACCAAGCGACCGAATTCGCAATTGACCCATTTTGAAAATAAAACAAACAAAGATGTATGCCTCACCAAACCAAACACATCTAACCCCTTTCCCCCTTTTAATCATCCCATTTTGAGAAGAAAACTAGAGCCCTCTCTTAGCCACCTCCATGGAACTATGACCCCTAGGATAAACCCTAAACCTATCCCATTTGACTATAAAAACTCCATCCTCACCTTCGACGTTCCCCCACGAACCCTGGCGACATCTCCTCTCTCACCCTCACAGTCTCCTCCACTTTTTCCCCTTTTCATGCTGCCATAGCACTACCAAGACATCACTGTCGTGAGACCTGCCTCCTCAACTAGGACAAGGAGCAGTGATTGTTGGACCATAGTCAGGCTTTGACCAAGACCACCGATCAATGGTTGTGAAGACTCTGCACACCTCTCCCTCTCTACTTCCACCACTCCCACATGCCTGGGAGGACACACGTTCTTAGCCGCAAGATCATGGCTGTGATCAAAGGTTTCCTTCCCAATCAATCGCCTGCAATTTTCCTCGCTATTTCTTATTTTGGAATTTTCTTCTCCTCTTTACTAAGAAATTCCAATAAATAGCCAGATCTTGTTTTAATCATAAAAAATACATCCTAGCTGCAAATGTTACAAGTAAATAGTAAAATCTTGATCAGAAAACCCCAAGGAATTTATTCAAAATGCTTGTATAGTCTAATTCTTTATGGATCTCACTGATATTCCTAGATTTTCTCTCTTTCTCTTAATATTTTAGTTAATGATTCTATTTTGTGTTTAATCCTTGGGAAACCCTAATACTTGACTCTAATGATAATCTTATGACATTGAAACCCAACTTGACTAAATAATAGTTTAGACCTAACCCTTTTGACTCATATACCCTAGAATATGAATCACGAAATTAATTTAAATCTTGCAAAATCCTTGATCATATATCTAAACCATGACTCTACATTTATTAAAACTTGAATTCCAATGATGCTAATTATCATGATGATGTTCTAGAGATTTAATGAAGACTTGAATAATGATAATTAGGGTGACATATGTTCCTAACATACCTAAGTGGGTCATAAATACTTGAAAACGTTCTTGACACTTGAATAATGTTGGATATTTTGAAATATTGTTGATCATAATTGGATGACTTAACCCTAAGGTTGAAATAGGAAAATATAACCCTAATCTCAAATATTGAAACATGATCCTTTAGAACCATGATCTTGACCCTTTATCCAATCTTATTGATCTAGGACCTGACTCAAGGGGTTGTTCTACTTTTTCTTTGAATCCATACTCTGAATATTCATCAAAAAAATGTATGCTATTATTATATCTCCTCCTTGACCAGACTAGTAGTATTGAAGATATTTGTATGTATTCTTGAACATATACTTGGCTATGTATTTGGTTGATCCATTTCTCCCTATTGATTAGTCTTCCGATTTTCTATATTATACTTTGAGATAACTTAAAACATAAATCAAAATGCCCATTATGACTTCCCAAAATTATGATAATGATAATGTTGGTATTGAGTACAAGTGACCTCCTCATTCAGAGGGTGGACCTTATTTACACTTGGCAGGACCTCTTACCTCATATGGAGAGAAGGATCCTAGTGACCTCCCCCATCTTGTTGGGGTGATGGAGCCACATGAACATATATAAGCATGCTTCTTGATATCAACATAATGGGAAATTTGCAATAAAATCTGTTCGAGTAAATATGGTTTTGGAAAATCATTTCTTGATTAATTATTTGAACATAGGTCCTGCCAAGTGTAATATTTTTGCTATAAATTGTTTTAATTGTTTTTGATAGTGTACCATGCGATTGCATTGATTGTGTCATGATTTTCTTGATTTTAGGTAATGCAAGGAACTAGAGACTATGCACATGCTATCCACTCTATTTTTATTACATGCTGAAAATAAAGACTGCTACATCAAATCCAGACTCTACATGGGAGCTAATTTCTAAAAGGGATATATTTGTTGGCTAGTTTTCTTATCTACTTTCTCTTTCCATGTTTGCCTATGGGCTTGATGTAATAAACATGTTGGTTCATTTAAATAAAAGAAGAATGTTATTTCCTTTTTACATATTATCTATGTGAGATTTTCGGGCCACTCAGGGACAGGTGCTCTAATCCTTTGACACTGCCCTTTTGGACAATGGGATTGGGATTATGGTTAGAATGGTTCTATGAAAGAGTATAGGGATGACAGAGATCACTCTACTACAAAACACTAGAAACATATCCAACCTTCAACAACTATTGATCTTGTTGCTGCTCAACCTCAACTACATGATTTCTACCTCATTATACATGACCACCTAAAATATGTGGAAACCCATAGGGTGAGACCAACGTCCCAAAGATAGATGTAAGTCTCCGCCAACAATTATTATTAACATAGAAAGATAAACAGAGCAATTAACATGAAGAGAAGATTCAGATAAATGATCTAAGTATAAATGATTACATTGATTAAGCAGTTTAGGAAACCCCAACTGATTAGAAGAACATCTTATACTTTTAGAAGGAATATGAAGAACATGTATACATGCTAACTACTAAGCAATATAAGAAACAAGGCATAGGGTCATCCAAGGTGAGTCATATTCAACCCTAAGCATATATACTACACAGTTGTATTATGTATTTTATTATGCCCTGAGGATTTGAGGCATATCACTCAAATCTAATGGACCACTGTGAAGTCAAAATTGGCACCATACAAGATCTATGGAAGATCTGGACTCCATGATCTCACCAACACCTCCCGGTCAGTACAAGAGAAACATCGAAGAGACATAATAGTCAACTACTAACAACGACATATAGCCAAGTTGTAAACACCTAGCCCACCTTGGTACATGGAACGACGCTAGATAATAGGCTCACACATGGCCATTCTAAAAGAGTCATAAATGTAGTTATACTACTGCCTATCGCATACCACAATATTACAATATCTGAGGCATGACCACAACCATCCTCTATAAACTATAATTGTGGATGTAAGGAGATACCTCGACTTGTGCACCCGCATATTCAACAATATGCGTTCCGAGATTCCCCCAGAATTTCTCATTTCACCATCCAACAAATATCGACACTGAAGATGGATCTATGGTACATGGAAACTACATGATTAGGGTTTCACTTTATTATTTATGCCAATTCGGCTGAATTAAGGCTACATCATACAAGTCGACATCCAAACCCTAATTATTTCTAGCAAGCATAACTTGTGAAACAACTTTAGAAGATATAAAACGTATGAGGTATAAACTGGTCCCATCATCACTTGATATCACTATCATACAAGGCCATAAACATTATCACATCACTATGGGATAACAATCCCTCATCTCATCACTGGGGGATACCACCTTACACTAGGCATTGCCTATGCCGGGTCATAAGACCCAACCACATAGTTCTTGCACATCATTGTTACCTCATCCTGCCTCAAAAAGGCTCATAATCATCACCTTGTGCCATATCACATACTCCATATCAATCTCTAGCTATGTTATTCATTCCATGTGCAAGGTTAGGGTTACACAAGTAGGAGGGAAGAAACATCAACTCATGCTATTAATTCAAACAAGATTAACAAGTACATCATACACTTGAAATGGGTTATGGTTTCAATTTCAATACTTTTCATTAAACCCTAGGCAAGTCATTGCCCACATTTATGGAACACATGAGAGTTAAGCATTATAATCATGATCAACCAATTATTCCATCATAAGCATGAAAATACCGCAACAAAATGTAGTGACCCACACCATCACATGTGTAGCAACCATTATGTGTTAACATGTGTAGAGACCACTACGGTTTAAGACCTTATTGCGACCAAACCAGACATGATTAGAAACCGATCACACAAAATCATTTGTTGTGACCAACCAACTAAAGCATGTGTTGTGATCACAAGATAACCACATATAGCGACCAAACTAAGCTCACACGTGTAGCGACCAACATGGCTAACTTGTGCATCGTCCACTTGTTGCGACCATCCAAGAGCCAACCAAGGTATCAAACAACCCAACTAAATCAGGGCGTTGCGACCACATGAAGACTAGGTATAGCGACCACCATGATTAGGGTTAGCTCACTCTTGCAACTGCAACAAGGATCAATGTGTAGTGACCACCCACTTAGGGTTTTTGCACCCACAACACCTCAACAAACATGTTGTGACCACAAGAGTGTAGAGACCTCAAGGTCAAGCCACTCCAAATAGCACCTGAATCCCAAAATAGAGATAGAACCATGATCAAAACTAATGATAAACATCAAGAAAACTAAGCATCATAAAGGGGAAAATCTCCATGAAAAGATGGTCATTAAAAACCCTAAAAAAATGTCACCAAGGTATACATGGAAAACCATGATGATAGAAGGAAAACTATGTGTCAAACTCTTGCAACCAAAGATCAAAACCTCAACCATCACATGATGTTCTAAATATAACATGATGATAAAACCAAGGATCAAGATGCATGTAGAAACAACAACTCCTTTATCACCTAGAATTCAGGTACATGAATTAGGGTTAACAGAAAGAGCAATCTATGCAAGAATACTTATAAATCATAAACCCTATATTATGATAAAATCATCTAGCATCTTAGTATCACATTTTAGATATAGAAATGTAACATGTTAGAAAAGTAATGGTTCAATAATAGAAGAGGGGAAAGTTATATAACCCGCCTTATGAAGAAGGTCAAGCTCCAAAGCTACTAGCTCTAAGAGAGAAGAGAAACTCCAACTAAGATCAACTCTATAGACAACAAGGTCACCTCAATAAGACAAATACACTCAAAGTCAAAGGAAATATCAAGAAGAAGAAATCTCAAACCCAAGGCCGAACAAGAGAGAAGAAAGAATAAAGATTCATCTCACTTAGGCAATACCGTGGTCAAGCCATAGTATCGACCTTTGTGGAGAGAAGATATTCAAGATAGCCACCATGGTGATCCATGGTATCATGGCCAAGAAAGGAAGAAGGAAGGTAGGGTTTCAAAGGAAAAATAAGATCAAGGAGATAGAACCACTTACCAAGATGGAAGATCACCAATAATCACCACAAAGAAGACGATCAAGCTCAAGATACCACATGAAGATCCTCCCTTCTCTAGAACCGCCAAACTCCAAGGTCGACACAAGAAAGAGAGTGGAAGAAGAGAGAGCTAAAAGGATTACTTGCTTGTGTAAGAGAGAGCATATATACTCATGGGTAGGAGGGAAGCAAGGATCATGGGGTGTCAAGATATAAGAGCACCAAAAGGACACTTGTCCACAAAACCATGGCCATGAAAGAACTCTAGAGTTGCATGCAATAAAGTGTGATAAAAAACAAGTTAGTGTTGTGACCAATTTAGGTCCACTACACCCCTAGGTCACAACAAAACCAAGGAAACACCTTGTAGCAACCACTACAAGATGTCTCCCAACAAAATAGGTTGCAACACCTCCCAAGAGAACAAACCCAAGTGACCAAATCCAAGTCTAGGAAACCAAGGTTGCAACAAAGATCAACCAAGCAACATCTCAAAAACCAATACACAAGGTCAAAACATCCATTAAACTCAAGCATCCATGCAAACCCTAATATCATCTCATGGTGCCACTTCATCAACAAAGACCCAACAAGGCACCCCAAAGAATAATACTCTCTCTCATGATGATGAGGCACAAAATGTTCAAATGACATGTGTAAAATTGCAAGATTAACCCTCAACATGGGTAAATTGCAACTTTGTCCACAACAAGCATAACTAGCTCAAACATCAACCAAACTGAAAACATAAACTTGTCACATGTTATTAAGGCATCTCAAGAGATTAAATTAAGGTTTAAGCACCTTATTGAGAAAAGAAAACACAAACAAGAACTAAGCTGGGTTAGGGGTCTTACAATCATAAACCCCTAACAAGGATTTTGCCCCCAAAATCCTAAGTGAAAAGAGACATACTTCCTATACATCTCATTCTCAAGATCCCACGTGGCTTCCTCCATGCTAAGGTGATTCCATAAAACCTTAGCTACATGATGTCCTTCTTCTGTATCTTATTTACCTTTCTATAAAGGATCAAAATAGGACCTTCCACATAAGACCCGTCCTCATCCAACTCCATCTCAACCAGCTATAGTGTCAACTCCATGTCAGGGTGACACTTCCTCAACATCGAAACATGAAACACTGAATGCAACTTGTGCAACTCAGGTGGCAACTCCAACTTATAAGCCACCTTCCCTACATGTTCCACTATAGGGTAAGGTCCCATAAACCTAGGAGCCAAGTTACCCTTCTTCCCAAACCTTAAAACACCTTTCTAAGGAGAGGCCTTGAGATACACCTTGTCCCCCACATGGAACTATAATGACGTACAAAGATTATTATTATAAGAGTTTTGCCTCTCCTGGTTGTTTTCAACTGCTGTTGGATCACTTTAATCTTCTCTGTGGTATGATGCATAAACTCAGGACCCAAAAGTTAATACTCACCCATCTCATACCAACACAATGGAGATCTATGTCTCCCATACAAAGCCTTGTAAGGTTCCATGTCGATGCTCCTGTGATAGCTTTTATTATAGGAAAACTATTTCAAACTGAGATGGACATTCCAACTGCCCAAAAACTACAAGACATAGGCTCTCAACAGATCCTCTAACAACTCAATAATTCTCTCAAACCGTCCATCTATTTGCGGATGAAACAATGTGCTAAACCTCAACTGTGTACCCATCGCTGTATGTAGATGCTCCTAAAAGTGACTGGTAAATTGAGGACCTCTATCAAACACTATTATCACTAGAATGTCATGTAGGCAGACTATCTCATCAACAGACACATGTGCAATCTTCTCATCTGTGTACATTGTCTTTACGGGAAGGAAGTGCACTGACTTAGTCAACCTTTCCACGATCACCTAAATGGAATCATGACCTTTGGCTGCCCTAGGAAGTCTAACCACAAAGTCCATCATGATATGATCCCATTTCCACTATGGTATAGGTAACAGTTGCAAAGTCCCTTTAGGTTTCTAATGCTCGACATTAACCTGCTAACACACTGGGCACATAGCCATAAGCTCAACTACATCATGCTTCAAGCCTGACCACTAGTACAAATCCTTTAGATTGTGGTACATCTTGGTGCTACCTAGATGCATAGCGTACATAGAAGAGCGTGCCTCTTCCAGAACCATCATCCTTAGATTATCAACATTGGGCACCACTACCCTTCCATGATAACACATCATCCCATCCTCTAACTCATGGAAGCCATCACACTTCTCAATAATAAACTCTGCTCGAATCTACTGTATCACAACATCATTCAGTTATGCATCTCTGATCTGTTGAATCAACATAGGTTTCACATATAATTGTGCCAACAGACCTGCTAGCAAAGACACCTCCAACTGTACATTCATCTGATGGAGAGACATCAAGATGTCTCACTTATAGAACACCAAGGAACACAATTGTGCCTTCTCATCTGATGATGACGAAGAAGACTTCCTGTTCAAGGATCTACCACCATGTTCACCTTCCATGTATGGTAATCTATGGTGCAGTCATAGTCCTTGATTAACTCCATCCAGCGTCGCTGTCACATGTTCAACCCCTTCTTCGAGAAGATGTAATGAAGGTTCTTGTGGTCAGTGAAGATCTGAAACTTCTCACCATAAAGGTAGTATCCTCATATATTCAAAGCATGGACAACTATAGAAAGCTCTAGATCATGTGTTGGGTAGTTCTCCTTGTGTTTCTTAAGCTGTCACAAAGCAAAAGAAATCACATTCTTATCTTGCATCAGCACACATCCCAAACCATTCTTTGACGCATCACATAAGACGATATAGCCCTTTCCTTACTCTAGAAACACTAACACTGGTGCACTGGTCAACTTCTCCTTCAAAAGCAGAAAAGAACGTTGGCATCTATCATCCCAGACAAACGGTACAACTTTCCTTGTCAACTTCGTTAAGGGTAACGTCACCACGCTAAAGTGCTTGATCAACCTCCTGTAGTAGCTTGCCAAATTAAGAAAACTACAAACCTCTATAGGTGTCTTAGGTTTTTCCCACTCTAGCATTGACTCCACCTTCTTTGGGTCTACATAGAATCCTCTAGAAAATATCATGTGCCCAAGGAAAGCCACTTCATTCAATCAAAACTCACACTTGTTGAACTTCACATACTATTGATGCTGTCTCAACAAGGTCAACACCTGACGTAGATGTTGCTCATGCTGCTATCTCTCTCTGGAGTATATTAGGATGTCATCGATGAATACTACTACAAATTGATCAAGGTAAGGCCTAAAAACCATGTTCATAAGATCCATGAACGCTGTTGGTGAATTGGTTAGCCCAAACGACATAACCACAAACTCGTAGTGACCATACCTCATCCTAAAAGTTGACTTTGGTATGTCATCCACCTTCATCCACAACTGATGATTTCCTGACCTCAAGTCTATCTTGGAAAAGACTACAACACCCCTCAATTGATCAAACAGACCATCTATTGTGGAAAAGGATATTTGTTCTTGATCATCACCTTGTTCAACTATCAGTAATCAATACACAACCTCATCGATCTGTCTTTCTTCTTCACAAACAACATAAGACCACCCATGGAGATGTGCTCGTTCTGATAAAACCCTTCTTAAGGAACTCCTACAACTGCTTCTTCAGCTCTTGCATCTCAGCTGGCACCATAATGTACGGTGTCTATGATACTGGTTGGGTACCGAGAACCAGATTCATCTCAAAGTCAATCTCTCTAGGAATGTAGACACTTTGGAACTACAATACAAGACCACCCGATACTTCTCCAGAGTATCCATCTAAAGGATCACATTGAATCCATGCATATCAAGTGGTATAAGATCCACTTGAATGTTTTGTCCTGAGAAAGAAACAACGCAGGATGGACACACCTCCCGCAACTCTATGGAACCAACCAAAGGGATTTCTAAATGAAGACTATCACGTCTACGACTAACAGGAAAAGAACAACTAGCAATTACTTATGTAGTGATAAAAGAGTGCGTCGCACTTTGGTTAACCAAAATAGATATAAAATAGGAAGAAGACAAATCAGATTGAAATAACTCCATCTGAACTGTCATAACCCGAGGGTTGACTACTCCTTCTGGGTTGACTCATGGTGTAGAATCATTTTGTTTTCTATTATCATCCCCTTCCTTTGCTGGCTTGCCTAGATGAACCATCTTGCGATGTCTGACCACGTCCTCTACCACTGCCACTATTGAACTGCTGCCACTGCTGTAACCCTTGTTGACTCTACCTCAAATGTTGGGTCACCTCCTCATCTTTCATCAGGCAATATGGCTTTGTCTGCCCATTGTGTCCACACCTATAGAAAGTCCTACTCTCATACCATGGCCTTGATGGCACTGTCACTAAAAATGATGCCACACTATGGGCTTTTGCCAGTGGAAAACTATAGTCACTTCCTCTACTCGACGACCACTATGAATGTACACCCGACCTATACAGAAACTGATGTGTTGAGAACCTAGGCTTCTTAAAGCCTCTAGACGTCTGTCCTTGATACTATGCATGTTTGTTCTTGGCCTTTGTCTCATGCTTCTCCATAGAAAACCACTCTATCCTCCTGACTAATTCCACAAACGTGACAAACTGCTCATAGTTATTCAAAGATGCACTACAATAAAAAATGGTTTTTACAACAGTTCATTTTTCCATTTCACAACGGGTGTCAACTGTTGTATTAGATCACGTGGTCCTATGGGGGGTTCTTTATACAACAAGTGTTGCGCATGTTGTAATATATGTATTTTATACAACAATTAATACATGTTGTAGTTCATTGAACACACCTGTTGTAATAGGGGTGTTGTATATAACATGTTGAGACAAAAGGAAAATACATCTAGAAATAAGGTTTTGAACTTGAGATCACTTGAAAGTAAGGCACATCTCAAACTGCTGAACCAGTTTCATTTTATGCAACACATATATTCTTTGTTGTACATATACAACAAATGACGTGCAAACCTGTTGTGTGATTGAGGTCTATTACAATAGGTAACTATTACAATAGGTGAAAGCCTGTTGTGTAATTATAGTATACTACAATGGGTTATAGTATGTTGTGTAATGATGGTCTATTAGAACATGTTAACATATGTGACTATTACAACGGGTAGAGCATGTTATGTAATTATGATCTTTTACAACGGTCTAGAGTATGTTGTGTAATGATGGTCTATTACAACAGGTTAACATACATGACTATTACAACGGGTTAGAGAATGTTGTGTAATTATGATATTTTACAATGGTTTAGAGTATGTTGTGTAATAATGATCTATTACAACAAGTTAGCATACATGACTATTACAACGGGTTAGAGCATGTTGTATAATTATGGTCTTTTACAACAAGTTTGAGTATGTTGTGATATTACAGTCTATTACAATAATTTAGCACCTATTGTAGTATCACATATACTACAACGAGTTTGGTCCGTTGTATATAACTTGTGTTGTATAAAATATATAATTCACAACACACAAATAGACTAGTTGTAAAAGATATGCTAACTACAACACAACCTATAGAACTGTTGTGTTTTTTCCATTGTAAAAAGCATTTTCTGTAGTAGTGATGACATCGACGTCATCAACTCAGAACTCAAACCTTTATCAAAGTGTCTGATCCTCTCCATGTTTGTTACTGCCACGTGTGGGTAAAACCTCAGAAGATCCATGAACTTGGCTTCATACTCATTGATCGTCATAGATACTTGTCAGATTTTCTCAAACTATGTGATCTTCTTGTCCTGGTATGGCTCAGGGAAGTATCAGCTCATAGACTCTTGTTAAAAATCTTCCCAACTGATTACAACACCCAACCTCTTCTCCTCCTTGATGGCCCACCAATGGTCAACACTCCCCTTCAATAGGTACACGACATGCTTCACCTTATCCTCTTCTAGGATGTTGAGGATCTTGAAGGCCTTCTTCAGCTCGATCAACCACATGTCAGCATACATAGGATCAATGATACCCACATAATCCAACACCCCCACATGTCAAAGCCTCTCAAAAGTCTTCCCAGAACCTTGGGATTCAGCATTGGGGACAATTTTCCTAGGTTGAGTCACAAGCATTCTATACACCATATGAGTCATTGTGGCAATGAACTGTTCAAACATGGATTGGAAAATGGGATTGCCCATAGTTGTTGGGTCGATATGAGGCACCATCAACACACCATCAACCCATACCTGCCTATGGAACCACCTCCTGGTGCAGTAACACTACTCTCGGCAGCATGTTCTTTGTGTTCTCCAGACATATCTTCTTGTTCTTCTTCTACATGAGAAGAAGTTGCAATCAGATATACTAGACACATGAGAGCATATACAACCCTAGTCCTATGTCCCTATAGACTCAGTGAAACTAGAGCTCTAATACCAACCAAATTGTGATGCCCAACGCCACATAAGAGCGAGATTACTCAAAACATAGCGTGAAATTATCACTAAAAACCACATGACCATAGAATAGGGTAAAATTAAAACTGATCACATCACAACATCTCAAGTTTAGAAATATCATATATAAAGCCACAAACTTATGCCACCTGTATCATATACATGCCAACGATATACACATCACTATTCAATGGCCATCTTGCCACAATCTATTACATAAACCTGTTCACAGATACAAGCCATATATGTACAATCATGGCATACAAACAAGACCTCATATCAATGTAAAAAACAATACAAAAACCTTTCCAAGGACCAAATAGTACATGAACGACACATATGACTCTACTCTAAAACACAAGCATCATATCCAACCTTCAAAATCTATTGCTCCTCTTACTGTTCAGCCTCAACCGCACAATCTCTACCTCAATATGCACAACCACCTAAAAGATTTGGAAATCCATAGGGTGAGACCAACGTCCCATTGAGAGATATAACTCTCTGCCAACAACAATTATTAACACATCAAGATAAATAGAGCAGTTAAGCATGAAGAGAAGATTCAGCTAAATGATATAAGTATAACTGATTATATTGATTATGCTGTTTAGGCAACTCCAACTGATTAGGAGAACATTTATACTTCTAGAAGGAACATGAAGAACATGCATACATGCTAACAACTAAGAAATATAAGAAACAAGGCATAGGGTCATCCAAGGTGAGTCATATTCAACCTAAGCAGAAATACTACACCACTGCATTACATCTTTTATTATGCCCTGAGGATTTGAGGCATACCACTAAAATCCAGCCGACCACGGTGAAGTCAAAATCAGTACCATACAAGATCTATGGAAGAGCTGGACTCCATGATCTCACAAACACCTCTCAGTTAGTATGAGAGAAACACCACAGAGACATAATAATCAACTGCCAACAACGACATATAGTCAAGCTAAAACACCTAGCCCACCTTGGTACATGGCACAGTGCTAGAGAATAGGCTCATGCATGGCCTTTCCAAAAGAGGCATAAATGAAGTTATACTGCTACCAATCACATATCACAATATCAAAATATCCAAGGCATGACCGCAACCATCCTCTATGAACCATAATTGTAGACGTAAGACCTCAACTTGCACCCTCCAATATTCCCACAGTAATTGCTCATTTCATTATCTAGAAAATACTTACGATGAAGATGGATCAGTGCTATAGGGAAACTACATGATCAGGGTTTCACTTTATTAGTTATGCCAATCGGGTGAATGAAGGATGCATCATACAAGTAGACATATAAACCCTAATTCTTTCTAGAAAGCATAGCTTGTGAAACAACTCTAGAGGATATAAAGTTTATGAGGTATAAACTTATCCCATCATCACTTGATATCACTCTCATACAAGGCGATCAACATTATCTCATCAGTAGGGATAACAATCCTTCATCTCATCACCGGAGGATACCACCTCACACTAGGCATTTCCTCTTCCAGGTCATAAGACCCAAACACAAAGTTCCTTCACATCATTGTTATCTCATCATGTCTCAAAAAGGCTCATAATCGTCACCTTGTGCCATATCACATACACCATATAAATCACTAGCTATGTTATTCATTCCACCTACAAAGATAGGGTTACACAAGTAGGAGAGAGGAAACATCAACTCATGCTATTCATTCAAGCAAGCTCAACAAGTACATCATACACTTAAATTTAGGGTTAGGGTTTTCTCATATAGCTGATTAGGGTTTCCATTTCAATACTTGTCACTAACCGTGGGTACGTCATCTCCCACATTTTTGGAACACATGAGGGTTAAGCATTATAATCATGGTCAACCAGTTATTCCATCATCAACATGATAATACCACAACAAAGTGTAGCGACCCACACCATCACATGTGTAGTGACCACTATGAGTTAAAATGTGTAGCGATCACTAGGGTTGACGGCCCTATTGTGACCAAACTAGACATGTATAGTGACCCATGACACTAAAGCATGTGTTGCGACAAACCAACTAAAGCATGTGTTGCGACCAACCAACTAAAGCATGTGTTGCGACCTCAAGAGAACCACATGTAGCTACCAAACTAAGCTCAAGCATGTGTAGCGACCAACATGGCTAACTTGTGTAGCGACCACTTGTTGCGACCATCCAAGAGCCAACCAAGGTATCAACCAAACCAACTAAATCAAGGCATTGTGACCTCAGGAAGACTAGGTGTAGCGACCACCATGATTACAATTAGCTCACCCTTGCGACCGCAACAAGGATCCATGTGTAGCGATCACCCACTAAGGGTTAGCGTTTGTTGCGCCCGCAACACCACAAAAAATGTGTAGAGACCACAAGAACCAATGTCAGTGTAGAAACCTCAAGGTCAAGCCACTCGAAACAACACATAAATGAATCCCAAAATAGAGATAGAACCATGATCAAAACTGATGATAAATATCAAGAAAATTAAGCATTATCAAGGGGAAAATCTCCATTCAAAGATGGTCACTAAAAACCCTAAAACAAACATCACCAAGGTAAACATGGAAAACCATAATGATAGAATTAAAACCATTCATCAAACTCTTGAAACCAAAGATAAAAACCTCCAAAATCACATGATGGTCAAAACATAACACGGTGATAGAACCAATGATCAAAATGCATGTAGAAACAACAACTACTTTATCTCCTAGAATCTGGGTACATGAATTAGGGTTAATAGAAAGAGAAACCTATGAAAGAATACTTCAAAATCATAAACCCTAGATCATGATACCATCATCTAGAATATTAGTATCACGTTTTATACATAGAACAATGACATGGAAGCAAATTAATGGTGCAATAGTAGAAGAGGGGAAACTTATATAGCCAGCCTTATGAAGAAGGTCAAACTCCAAAGGTACTAGATCTAAGAGAAAAGAGAAACTCCAACTAGTATTAAAATACATTGACAACAAGGTCACCTCAAGAACATAAGAACACACCAAGTTTAAAGGAAAACTCAAGAAGAAGAAAACACAAACCCAAGGCCAAACAAGAGAGAACAAAGAAGAAAGCTTCATCTCACTTAGGACTACCATTGTCAAACCATAGTCTCAAGCTTTGTGGAGACAAGATCTTCGAGATAGACACATGGTGATCCATGGTCTCTTGATCAAGAAACAAATAAGGAAGGTAGGGTTCCAAAGAAAAAACAAGATAAAGGAGATAGAACAACTTGCCAAGATGGAAGATCACTAAGAATCACCACAAAGAATCACCTCAAGATCACCACATGTAAGAGAAGAAACGACACACCTTCTCCAAGATCAACCCTTCTCTAGCACCACTAAGATACAAGGTTGACACAAGCAAGAGAGAGGAATAAGAGAGATTTAAAAGGATTACTTGCTTGTGTAAGAGAGAGCATATATACTCATGGGTAGGAGGGAAGTAAGGATCATGAGGTGTCGAGATATAAGAGCACCAAAAGGAAACTTTTCCACAAAACCATGGCCATGAAAGCACTCTATACTTGCATGAAAGAAAGGGTGATACAAAAAAAAGGTAGTGCAGTGACCACTTTAGGTCCCCAACACCCCTAGGTCTCAACAAAACCAAGGAAACACCATGTAGCGACCACTACGAGATGTCTCCCAACAAATAAGTCACAACACCTCACAAGAGCACAAACCTCAATGACCAAAAACAAGGCTAGGGCACCAAGGTTGCAACAAACATCAACAAAGAGAGTGTTGTAGTCGCAACACCTCAAAAACAAACACACTAGGTGGAAACATCCATCAAACTCAAGCATCCATGCAAAGCCATGCAAACCCTAATATCATCTCGTGGTGCCACTTCATCAAACAAGGTCCAACAAGGTGCCCCAAAGAATCGTCATATCTCTTGTGATGCTAAGCCACAAAAGGTACAACCTACATGTGACAAATTGCAAGATTAACCCTCAAAATGGGTAAATTGCAACTTGGTCAGCAACTTGCATAACTAGGTCAAACACCGACCAAACTAGACCAAACTGAAAACATAAACTTGTCACATGTTATTAAGGCATCTCAACATATTATATTACGGTTTAAGCATCTTATTAAGAAAAGAATAGACAAACAAACACTAAGTTGGGTCAGGGGTCTGGTCAATCATTGACTCAAGGTCTAAATTGAATAAACCCTTATTTTGATGATGACTAACCATTCCATTTATTTGTGTCTAATCCTTATACTTGAGTTATTTTATATTATGTATAGACACACTCCAAATGCCCTAACTTATGCATCCTAACTTGGAGAAAAGACAAGTCAAAATCAATGCAAGTGCATGTTTGTGGAATATTATATGCATCTACTAGAATCAATTTATAAATCACTTGTAATGATTTTATGAGATGTAATAAAGCTTACAAAAAATCAGGAGCACTTAAAATGAACGTTTAAGCACTTTAATGACATATAACAAGATTCACTACAGGGACTTCTTTGGTCGAGTTTCACCTGTGAAAAAACTCTACCATTCCCTTGCCAAATTTTGAGAAAAGTCTGATTTGGTCGAGTTGCACATGCACAATCGTTGAATGATCCCTGCACTGAGAAAAAATAATTTAATCATTCAGTCAAGTTTCATCTAGGATAAAATTGACCAATGGTTCAAATGTGGTTTGTCATGTAGTGCAATCAGTCTAGTTACCTTTATTAAAATTTGACCGATAACACTATGTGGAAAGTGTAGAAAAAATGTTTCTAGCCATTAGAGTGTTTCAAACATCAAAAATCGATCCTCTACAACACCCCAAATGACTATAATTCGTTATCAAGTGCTCCCACTAGCTAGTAGGCATCCCCAACTATAAATAGGAGCCCTTGGGCTTCATCCCTTGGTTGGAAAAACACCATGAAGGTCCTTATGCTATAGTTTAACACCTTCTTCCACTCTCTAAGCTTAATCACTTGCTACATCCATTAGAGTGAGTAGTAGTTTTGTAAGAGATCTAGTCCTACACGTATATCTTGTGAGGCTATCACTTATTCCACACCCAATCTCTCATTTCAACCATGAAGATGAAGGTTCTCTCTCTTGGCTAAGAGAGGTGAAGAAGAAGAAGGAAAGGCTGAAGACTTGGAGCAAGAGTGGGTAAGCTCTTAGTGAAGGCAAAAGATTACCTGCTTAAGTGGGTAAGTCCTTGGTGAAAGCTTCTCCTTGGAAAAGGTGAAGTTAAAGGTAGAAGATCCAAGAAGAGTGGGTGACTCCTTGAAGGCTAAAGACTTGTGCAAGTGTGGGTAAGTCCTTGGTGAAGGCTGAAGACTCCTTGCAAAGTAGGTAAGTCCTTGGTAAGGTGGAAGACTATTTGTATTAGATAGGTAAGTCCCTTAGTAGGTTATTGGATCCATTCTCCTTAAAGGGAAGGTTGGGTATCCTTGTCTCAGAAAGGAAGGTCATGTATTGTATCTCTTATAATGGAATATAAGGAAGGTGCAATGGTTAAGAAATCCTAGAGATTGATCTCTCTAGGTAGTGGACTAACTTCCTCCTAGGTAGGAGTATGGAACCACTCTACATATCTTGTGTTCTTGTGCTTGTTTCAATCTCTCTCTTCCTTTCTATGTATGTTTAGTTTCAGTCAAATTTCCTATTAGAAACTTTATATTGTGATATATCTTGAAGGTCTAATGAATTTGGTTTAAGTTTTTATAGCTCTATTCACCCCCCTCTAGATCCCATCACATCCTAGATGCAAGAAGGGGTATCAGAGTGGGTCTTCTCCAATCATACTTCCACAAGTAGGAGAAGAGGAGAAGATGGGTGATTATCAAGGTAGAAGATACTTGATCAACATTCCAACCTTTGATGGGAGCAATTTCCCCTATTAGAAGATATGGTTACAATACTACATCCAAAGATCAAGTCTTGATCTGTGAAAAATGGTGGACCATCAATACAAGCTACCAAATACAAAGATAGAAGAATGAGATGAAGTTACCTTGAAGAAAGCTACCTTGAATGCAAGATCCATAAAAATTCTCTATGCTTCCATGTCCCCCACCGAGTTCAACCAGATTTCTTCATATGAGACAACCTATGAGGTATATAGATAGCTATGTGTCACTTATGAGGGGACAAAGAAAGTGAAGGAAAGAAAAGTATACATGCTCAAAGGGCTTCTTGAGAACTTCAAGATGGGAAAGGAGGAGAGGATAGTGAAGATGTACTCAAGGCTCACACCATTGTCAATGGTATTGCCATTCTAGGTCAACCTATGGCTAGAGGAGACATCAACTCAAAGATCCTTAGAACTCTTCCCAAGAGGTGGGAATTAAAGGTGACTTCCATTGAAGAAGTAGAGTCTCTTGGTGACATTCCTATTGAGGAGCTCATAGGAAATATACAAGCCCATGAAGTAACACTTGACAAGCAAGAGGAAGTTGAAAGAGAAGAAGAGAAAGATCCAAAGAAAATGAAGAAGGCTAATATCAAATCTCAAATTGAGGCTATTGTTGGTCAAGATTCTTCATCCTCTCAAGTTGAAGAAGATGCCATGTACTCCAAGGGTAGACTCTAAAAAGGAAAAGTCTTCCTCCTCTACTAGGTGCTTCAAGTGTGGAATGAAGGGTCACTTCAAAAAAGATTGTCCACAAGGAAAAAAGACCCATAATAATAAGAGAAGAGAAGGTAAGTACAAAAATAAGGAGAAATGGCATAAAAACTCAAGTGACTCCTCCAACTCAAGCTCAAGTGACTCCTCCAACTCAAGCTCAAGTGAAGAGTCAAGTGGAGGATCTAGTTCAAGCTCTAGTGAATTTGGAATATGCCATTTTTCTCTCATGGAATCAATAAGTGAAGACTCAAATGAGGTATTCCAAACTCTTTAGATAAAGAATCTTTAATTGCTATTATTCATATTACTCGTTCCTCTCTTAAGTCTTCTAAAAATAAAAAGAAAAGGCTTGATAGGATTCTTGATAGTTTGCATGTAGAAATAGATGATCTTAAACTTGATAACATTTGCTTGCAAGATGATGTTAATGATCTTAAGAAGTCTTCTCTAGAACTTGAATTGAAATTCAATAATGTTGAGATTAAAACAATGCTCATCTTAGTCAAGTAGATGATCTTAATCTTGAAAATGCTAATTTACCTGATAAGATTAGATTATAGAAGCTCAACCTTTTATGCATAGCTCTAATGAAGAGCATACTAATATTGTGTACTCTCTCATGCTTGATATTGATGTTATTAAAACTAAAAATATGGACAAAGATTTTGCTTTGCAAGGTTTAGAATCTGAAAATAGGATCTATCATTCTAAGGTTACTTTGTTTGAAAATGAAAATGCTTCCTTTCTTGCTAAAATCAATGTCCTTGAATCTTGCTCTAGTTCTAGAAGTAGAAAGAATAATATTGTTACTCTTCATATTGATAAATATTATTATATGAACAAAGCTCTTTGCTTAGAAACTGATCTTATGCATTCTAGAGATGAAATCAATCAATTATCTTCTACTATTTCCTCTATTATGCACGGTAATCATAGCTTAAGGTACTCTAAGAAAAGATTCTTAGACGATAAAAGGAATCTTAATCAAATCCTAGATCATACTATCAAACAAATGGTTAAAGATGGTCATGGAATTGATAGTAGCCCAAGGAACAACAAAGACAAAGGAACTTCAATTTTCAGTGAAGAGTCCTTTAGTTACAAGTCTAGGAGAGCATGTAATTCTTGCAATGAGATTGGTCATTATTCTACTTATTGACCCTTTAGGAAACCACCCAAGAGCAATAGAACTTGGGTTGTTAAGATAACCCCTCCAGACCCAAAATATGAATGGGGACTATTTCATCTTTATTCTTGCAGATCACTTGCTAATGGATTGACTTGAGTTATTTAATTGCAAATTTACTTCTAAATCCACATAAAATAAGAAAGTTGAGATGTGTATGGGGTGGAAAAAGTAGAAACAAAATGGTAAGTATAGAGGTAATGTTATTCTTGCTCATATCCAATCATCGTGTGTTTTTTCCAAGTTAGTATGCACTATACATATGTTTTTTGGAGTAAAAAGTGGTATATTGTGATTCTCTTCACTTTCTTACTCTAAAATTGTTCTTGATACATTAATAGTGCATTACTAAATTGCTTACACATGTTTGGATATTGGCTATACTTTTAGCTTGCCTCTAGATATGTTTTAATGAAATTATGTGCTTCGTGACAATAGTTGTATCGATCGAGTTTGACCTATTAGAAACTCGATCGACATGCATGAATGGGTGTTTCCAACAACTGTTGTTGGTCGATAAATTCAACCTAGAACTCGACCGATAACACTATGCACATAATACATAGGTGGCTATTTGAATGATAATTTTCCTCTCAACTAGATTTTCTCAACCAATAGCCTGATGCTATGGCACTCCCTTTGACACCTTTATATGTGCATATTTCCATGCTTTAAATTGCTTATCTTTCTTACAACTCTATCTCTTTAATTACTCTACTTGCAATTATTTATCTTGAGTTGTAATGCATGTTTTAATGATGATCTCTTTGGATCTCTTGGTTGTGTATTAAATTGCTTTTGTTGTACTCAAACTTACTACATCTAACTAGTAGTATATCTTGTTCTTGATACAACCTTGAGGTTCTTAGTGGTAATCATCGTTTGGTAATGATTCATATTTTCTAGTGAGGTTTATCCTTTCATGCTTATAAAATTGCATATCTCATTGTTTCAATATATCTCTACATCTACTCATAGCTTGCTCTTAAACTTTTGTATATTTTGCCATGATCTAGAAACTACTAGTAGTCCTAACTTGTGATATCATCTACTAGTAGTTCATTTACATGTAGTTTTAGCCTTATTTATCTTGTAGTATCATATACATCAAGTGGTATTCACCTATATGCTATGCTTGTACCTTGCTTCATACTCAAGATTGCCCCTTCACTTGCTTATCTACTATCTTAATTTACTTACTTCCTTACCATTACCTTGATATCTTGCTAGAATTACATCTAGGGTTTTTAAAATGCATTTTAATATGCTTTACATATTAAGCTTGTACAAGCCCCTAGTGTTTCTCTTCTATTCTCCCTCATAACATATGGTATCTCATTTTACTAGCAAGTTGTGTTTTTCACCCCCTCACTTTTTGAAATGACAAAGGGGGAGAAGACATGTCTTATGTAACATGAGATGTAAAGGGGAAAAGACATATATGTAGAAGACATAGTTTCTATAAATGTTATGAAATCTTACCATGTAGGATAAATAACATCAATTGAGGGGGAGTATGAGAACTCCATGAGAATCAATTGAGGGGAAGCATATGAAAACAGTTCTATCAAAACCGCTAGTTTCTCCAAGAGTATGATTTTACTTAAAAGCTTTCCATACATTTATGCAATGGTTTGTCATCTTAAAAAAAGGGGAGAATGTTGACGCGAGGTCAATTTAGTCAATGGTTGATCCAAGGTCTAAATTGACTAAACCCTTGTTTTGATGATGACTAACCATTTCATTTCTTTGTATCTAATGCTTCTACTTGAGTGATTTTAGATTAGATATAGTCACACTCCAAATGCCCTAACTTGTGCATCCTAACTTGGAGAAAAGACAAGTCAAAATCAATGCAAGTGCAATTTTGTGGAATATGATGTACATCTATTAGAATAAATTTGTGAATCACTTGTAATGATTGTATGACATGTAATTAAGCTTACAAAAAATCAGGAGCACTTAAAATAAACATTTAAGCCCTTTAATGACATTTTCCAAAATTCAATACATGGACTTTTATGGTCAATTTCACCTATGAAAAAACTTGACCGATCGCTTACTGGATTTTGAGAAAAGTCAGGTTCGGTCAAGTTGCACATGCACAATACTCAACCAATCCCTGCACTGGTAAAAACTAATTTAATTGTTTGTTCAAGTTTCATCCAGGATAAAATCGACTGATGGTTCAAATCTGCTTTGTCATATAGTGCAATCAGTTGAGTTACCATTATTGAAACTCGACCAATCACACTATATAAAAAGTGCAGAAAAAGTGTTTCTAGTCGTTGGATTGTTGCAAACATGAAAATAACTCAATCGCAACACCCCAAACAACTAGAAATCATTTCAAAGTGCTCCCACTAGCTAGTAGGCATCCCCAACTCAAAATAGGACACCTTGAGCTTCATCCCTTGGCTGGAAAAGCACTGTGAAAGTCCATATGCTATAGTTGAGAACCTTCTTCCACTCTCTAAGCTTAGTCACTTTCTACATCAATTAGAGTGAGTAGGAGTTTTGTAAGAGAGCTAGTCCTACATGTATATCTTGTGAGGCTCTCACATCTTCCACCCCCAATCTCTCATTTCAAACATGAAGATGAAGGTTTTCTCTCTTGGCTAAGAGAGGTGAAGAAGAAGAAGGAAAGGTTGAAGACTTAGAGAAAGAGTGGGTAAGCTCTTGGTGAAGGTAGAAGACTCCTTTCTCAAGTGGGTAATTCCTTGGTGAAAGATTCTCCTTGGCAAAGTTGAAGTCAAAGGCAGAAGATCCAAGAAGAGTGGGTCAATCCTTGAAGGCTGAAGACTTGTGCAAGAGTGGGTAAGTCCTTGGTGAAGGCTGAAGACTCCTTGAAAAGTGGGTAAGTCCTTGATAAGGTGGAATACTCTTTATATTGTATAGGTAAGTCCTTTGGTAGGATGTTGGCTCCCTTCTCCTTAAAGGGAAGGATGGGTATCCTTGTCCTGGAAAAGGAAGGTCATGTATTGTATCTCTTATAATGAAATATAAGGAAGGTCCAATGGCTAAGAAATCCTAGAGCTTGACCTATCTAGGTAGTGGACTGACTTACTCCTATTTTGGAGTATGGAACCACTCTACATAGATTGTGTTCTTATGCTTGTTTCAATCTCTCTCTTCCTTTCTATGTATGTTTAGCTGCAGAATTTCCTATTATAAACCTTATATTGTGATATATCTTTGAAGGAATAATTAATTTAGTTAAAGTTTTTATAGCTATGTTCACCCCCCTCAAGATCCCATCACATCCTAGTTCCAACAATCTCCCCCTCTAATAAAATTTTTGTCTCGAAATCCTAAAAGAGGAAAAGATACTTCTACACATATCAAACTATGATTCCCATTTAGCTTCCTAAACACCATGATTTTGAAAAGCTCTATGGGGAGAATTAAATAGAGCAACATAATATGTTTACAACTTTAAACCACAAGGTTGGTTAAATGTAACTTGCTTAATAAGATATGACAACATAAATAGTAAAGCATGTTGTGGAAATAGACAACCACAATATGTAGAGTTGTTCCATCCAAAATGACATCTGTCCACTACCTAATTATTACCAACTAGGATTTCCAACCTGTATTCCATTCCCTTTTCTATATCGATAAAAAAGTACACAAATAGTAGTGTCTTTTGTGGCTCAAGGAAAACCTCCTTCTCAGCTCAAGGATAGCTACCGTATTCTTTGTGGGAAGCCATAAGACCACCCTCCTTAAAGAAGATCACAATCTACCTCTACCACTTTGGTGACAACCTTCTCACAAGATGTAGCCCCAAAGAAACTTCATCATAGCCTTCTCGCAAGAAGTATGACGAAGCACCAAACTAATGGTGAACAATAAGGGAATAAGGGAATTACAAATCATTCTACAAATATTACACTTTAAGTACTATGAACAACTCAACATGGTTTAGGAAATGATATATCAGTGGAGTAGGAAAGTAATGGTGAGATAAAGCTTAGAGTATCTTGGATGTAGATGGAGATAGTAAATGGATATTCTATGCTCGAAAGGATATCATGTAGATGGCTTGATGAAGTGTACTCTTAAGTGTCCATAAGGCACTCCTATACGTTGAAAATACTTAGGAATAGATAAGATAAATGTTGAGAGTGTTAAAGGTGATTTTAGTAAGAAACTAGCCATTGTAGAGTAGCTAGTGGAATAAAAACATCTACATGCACCACTAACTGAAAGGTCTGTAGACTTTCTATTGGTCAAACTTCTTTTAGACTGATCTTGACCATAGTATAAAAAGAGTTCATCCAAGCGACACCATATGGTCAAGTTTTGCAATGGTTAGCTACTGACCGAGTTGTAATTTGACTAACCAATTCTTGGTCAAAAATGAGTTCGACAGAAAAATTCCATGCAACTCATTTTTCTAATTTTTGGAAAGTGGCTCAAATGAATTTTTCAATCATACCTACCTATCCTAAAAGGTATATACAAGTATAAAATTAGGTTTAGGATGGTTTGGAGTCAATCACCACTTTCCTTACATCATTTTTATCAAGTTTTACAATTTTCATCATCTAGGTACAACTTGATGTACACATATCTAAACACACATATGTAATTATACAATATTTTTCATTGTATCTTCTCTAAGTTCTTTGATCACTTGAAACATATAATTCACACATTAATAACACAAATGGAAAATATTTGCATCATTGAAATTAGAGTGTATCATATCCAAAAGGCAAATAATCTCCCTCTTTTTGATGAAAAATATTTCCATAAGATAAATTTGAGATAGCCAAATTGAGAGCGTCATACCTTTGATTTGATAAAGAATAAGCAAAATTATCTCACGTTTTTTTCTCTCCCTTTGTCAAATTCAAAAAGGCAGGCATACTTAACAAAATCCCCCTGAAGGAGGTAGTCCCCCTTAAAAGATAATCATATGGAGGGGAGGTATCATACCCAATTAATAAGAGAATATCAATTGAAAGTACAAACCTACATAGTAGGGGCATGATATACAAAAATTTATAATTCAAACAAGGTGCATGTGTAGATATGTCACGATATTAGTGATATGAATGTAAAGTCCTTCAAAGAGATTTCATTAAGAACAAAACAAGATCAATAAAGAATATTTAGACCAATGTTTAGGGATGTTAACCCGTAATTGATATAGAGATAGCATATATCACAAGATAAATCACATGAATTGAGCTTCCCCTTAATTCGACACTCATTAAAATTCAGCTCAAACATAGAAGTAACCACTAAGGTTAAAGATATACATTAAAGGGAAAAACTACACTTGCAACATGTAAAACAAATTATTTTGGATGTAAATGACCAAATAAACACGTAACAGCCCAACTATAAATAAAAATTTCAAGATAGTCAATTAAAACTTGACAAACATTATTTCAGTCATTTTTTTAATTTTGATTGAACTACCCTTCGGTCAAACCCCATTTTTTACCTAGAGGAAGACTGTTGGAAAAATTAATCCAGTAGAAATACATCCCTACCAATTGACAACATATGTAATTACCAATTGAAAACCTACACATTAAGTAAAAATAAATTGAAAGCAAACAGGTCATATTCAATTTTGATATTTAATGAAGCCCTTGATCATAATACAACTACCTTAGAGAGAGGTTCTAGCTACCCAAACTATGTTGTTATCACTTTTTCTCTTGAAAGGGCATGAGAAAGCATAGTGATTAAATCTCACACAAGCAAAGAATATAACATAGTTGATTGAGAAAGAAGAACTAGCATTTTGTTTTACAACAATAGGCCCTTGATTCTTATTCCTATTTCCATTTCATATAATATAACCAAGACCACTTGTATCTGCATGACGTTTGTGAGAAAACAATATATTTTTCAACGTACCATTTGAAAATTTATCTAAAGATATCTTAAGGCTTTCATTTTCCTTGGAAAGAATGAGTGAGCCTTTAGTAGTAGAAATTTAGCATCTCATAGTACTAGCAATGTTCTCTTGAGTATATCAATTTTATCATTTAAATCATCAATCACTTCGAGGAGAAGATCATAATCAAAATATGAGGAACAAATAGGTTGTTTATCTATATTACTCAAACTTATCTAAAAGAGTAGAAACTTGAGTTTGCAAAGAAGTATTTTGATAAACAAGTTCATCTACAATTTTATTTTCACTTGCAAATTTACCATTTAGCTCATTATGTTCTTCATTTAAAGAGTCAACAATAGTATATAATTCATTTTTGCTTTTTGTATGTTCTTTAAACTTTTACAATGCAATTTTAACTAGTTCAATAGGTTCATCTTTGAAAATATTTGAGAGAGATACCTCACTATCATTACTTCGTGCACCTTATTCCTCATGTTCACCAATTTCATCATGTTCATAAATTAGCATTCAATAACACCGTGGAAAAGATTATCTTCATCATTTAGTTACTAATTTGAGTAGGACTCCCAAGAAGCATAAAATACCTTCTTATTTTTGTCCTTGAAATTTTTTTTCTTCTTCTTTTTGAGTTTTGCACATTCATCCTTACAATGTCCCTTTTCCCCAAAAGCCACATCAAGTAGAGAAATATCTACAATTTTTGTTAGAAGGAAATTTAACTTTTTACCTTTGTAATTATATTCTTCCTCACTTATACATGATGCACTTAATGGATAACAAGAATGTTTTGAAAGCCTTTGTTTGAGTCATGTTCTATTTTTTCTTTTAACTATTTTCTTCCTCATCTTCCATGTCACGTTCTTGGAGGTTGATTTTATGTCTCTAAGTTACCTATAAGTTCTTCAAGCTACAAAGTTGAAAGATCTGGAGATTCTTCTATGGAAATAACTTTCTTTTCATACTTAGAGGCTAGAGAACACAAAATTTTGGTTACATGCTCATGATCTTCTATATTCTTTCCAAGAGATTTCACTTTAATTACAATTAAAGTAAATCTAGAGTATGTTTTAGAAATAGTTTCATGTTTTTTAGTGTGAAATAACTCGAGTTTATAAAGTATATTAAATTTAGTACCCATTAGTTGATTGGTTCCTTCATGAGTAATAGACAATTTTCTTCAAATATCATAAGAATTTTCACAAGAAGAGATTCTTTAAACTCACTAGGAGACAAATAAGAATATAGAATACCTACAACTTTAGCATTTAAAGTAGCCTTTCTTATTATAGCCGCATCGCATTGTTCAAGTTTAGTTCTTGAAGGCTCATATTGTAGGATAACCATCTTTCAAAGATCAAAGCTAATACCTTGAATAGAGAACTGCATGCACCTCTTCCAATATGTGTAGTTGGAACCATCAAAGATTGCAGGACGATAGACATGTGCTCCTTCAAGGTTGTGATGGTCCAATAGATTTCCCTCATTCTTCAAGACTTGTTAAAGCTCCTTGAATCCTCATTCTATTACTGATTGAAATCTCTAGAGGAGGGTGAACAGAGAAAATTCTATTTTACAACTTTAAAATTCAGGTTGGGTTACATGTATAACAATATATGATAGTGGAAAATAGTAAAGCAAGTAGCGGAAAAAATAAACAAACATAAGATAATACTACACGTAAATTGGTTCCATCCTAAATGAATTTAGTCCACTACCTAGTTATTTCTAACTAGGATTTTCAACACATATTTTATTGTCTTTTCTTTACCGATATAAAAATGAAATAAATGTAGGTGAATTTTGTGGCTCAAGATAAACCTCCTTTTAGATCAAGGATAACTATTATCCCCTATGTGGTATTACAGAAGGCCACCCCTTGTAGAAGATCATAATATACCTCTACTACCTTTGAATACAACCTTCTCAAAAGAAGTAGCTCCAATGAAACTTCACTACAACCTTCTCATAAGAAGTATCACAAAGCACCAAAACAAGAAGAGAAGAAGGAAATTGCAACTCCTTTCACAAATATTACAACTAAAGCACTATGAATATGTGATAATCAACTCCACAAGGTTTAGGAAAGGCTATGTTTGGTGGAGTAGGACATGATTGTTGAGCTAAGGCTTAGGCTAGTTTGGATATAGCCGGAGATAGTAAATGGGTATCCTAAGCTTGGAAGGATAGTATGCAAATGGCTTGGTCAAGTGTACTCTAAGTATCCATAAGGCACTCCTATATATTGGAAATACTTCAGGTTTATTGAGAGTGTTTAGGCCGACTTTATTGGAAAATTAACCATTATAGAATAACTAGTGGAATAAAAAAGGCTAGATGTGCACTAACTGAAAAATCTATAGAATATATGTCGATCAAACTTCTTTTTGATTGAACTTGACCTCGGTTGTAAAATACTTCAACCAAGAGATACCCTATGTTCAACTTTTGCAACGGCTAGCTATCAGACACATTGTGATTTGATCCATCAATTCTAGGTTGAAAAAGAGTTTGACAGAAAAAGTCCATGTAACTCATTTATCTAGTTTTTGAAAAGTGGCTCAAATGAGTTTTTTAATAATACCTAACTATCCTAAAATGTGTATACAAGTATAAAACTAGGTTTAGGTTGGTTTGGATCCAATCATCATTTTTCCTTACATCATTCCTATCAATTTGTAAAATTTGCACCTATTCAAGATATCATCTAAATAAGACTTGATGTACAAGTATCTAAACACATATATGTAATTGCATGTTCTTTATCATTGGATCTTGTATAAGTTCCTTCATCACCTAAAAAATATATTTTACGCACTAATAATACAATTGGGAAATATTTGCATCATCAAAATTAGAGCGCGGAATATCCAAAAATCAAACAGAATCTTCCAAAGAACCTTCACCAAATGCGTTTCCCTCATTCTGATCTTTTGAATTCTACAATCTAGAATCTGTATGGGGCATTAAATATAGAAGATATCTTCTCTTAGATATATTGGGTCTAGTTCTATGATCTTCTATTATTTATTTGACATTTATTCAACATGGACATATGAAGCACATCATGTAAGCTACCAAGATCAGGAGGTAACTCAAGCTCGTATGTTACTAACCCAATTCTTAGAATGACTGGATAGGGGCCCATATTCTAGGAGTTATCTTTACTCACCTTCCAAAGTAAAACACACCTTTCCACAATGACACTTTCATGTAAATCTTATCCTCAACCTCAAACTGAAGCAATATACACTTTTATCTACATGACTTTTTGGTTTGTTATGTGCAACTTTTAAGTATTGTCTAATCACTAATACCATTTTGTCATTTATTCCACCAACTCCAAACCTTGGATTTGCCTTTCACCAAGTTAATACCACAAAATGGAAGAGCTATTATTTCTCCCATACATGGTTTTGTTGGAGGCCATGCCTAAATTTTTATAGGAAAACTCCATCAGATTTAGGTGTTGATCCCAACTGTCGTTGAATAGAAATACACATACTCTCAACACGTCTTCTAGGGTTTGAATAGTCAATCTGACTTTGCATCACTCTGAGGATGAAATGTTGTACTAAACTTTATGATGGTTGTGATAATGATGAAATCAATTATAGAATCAAGATATGGACTTGGAATGCCTACCAAATATAAGTGTGACTAGTTTTCATGCAGTCTAATTATTTAATCTATACATACCTTGGCTCGTTTTGGTAGATACCAAGTTGAGTTGACATGGAGAAAATGGGCAAGTTTAGTCTATTTGTCAATATTTAACCATATAGATTCAAAACGTTATGATGTTCTAGGTAACCGTAACACAAAGTCCATGGTAATATGTTTCCACTTCCACGTAGGAATAGGGAGTAGTTGTAAGGTATTTTCTGGATTCTGATGTTCATCCTTGACTTGTTAGAACATACCACACTTGATAGTTGCTCAGTCAGATGTCTCGTTATACCTAGACATAGACCTGCCAAACTAGGCCAAAATATACGGGAATACAGGGGTCGACCCATTTATGTTGGGTTTGGGTGATGAAATTCACTATCTACTACAATTCACCCGGACCCATACCCACCTTTTAGCTAGTGGGTTTCATGGGTGACTCACAGACCCACGAGTCACCAAATTAACTAAATAAATATCTTAATATAAATATAATACTTGTATACACACACATTTATCAAGAAGCTAAATGGCTGATACGTAATGTATATAGTGTAAAAAGAAAATGTCTAAAGGCCATGATTGATATGTTTGTCAACTCTTTATGCTAGAGGAAACAACACAATTATGTTCTAGTTAGTAATTATCTTAATGAACATACAAGTTAGTGCATGTTTTATATCTAGTCTCAACAATATTATTAAGTTTATGTTCACTTTGTGTAGTAGTTACCATAAGCACATACTATACTAGGAATTCAGAGTCTTACATGAAAATTTTAGTGTTGTTATGGTAATATATTATGCCATTTATAAATCTACTATCATATTTTTTAGTTTATATTGTAGAAGTTGTTTATTTTCTTTTATTCTTATAAGTATGTGTTTGAATAAAATAATAGCTATTACATTGTGTTTGAAACCTAACACAATGGATGGTCTCACTTTTTTTATGTCTCTAAAAATATTTAGTGAACCATTTTATTTTGTTGTATAACACCAACTATCAACATTGTTTTGTGCACCCATTATACAGGTACCCACGGGTGACCTACATCCCAATGGTCAGGTTTGAGTGTTCTATTACTCCACCCATTTAAGATTGAGTCTCTTAAACCCACACCCGACCAGACACACACTCCATCCACCCATCCATTTGATAGGTCCACCTATCCATAAATACAACTCCTTGATGTTTCTATACACCTTAGAACTACCTAGATGCATTTCATATATGAAAGAGTGAGGTCTCTCAAAAATCAATACATCTCTGTGAGGTTTCTGTGCACCTTGGAACTTACTAGAAGTATTTCATAGATAGAAAAGTGAACTCCCTCAAGAATATGCTTTTTCAACTCAAAATCATATAGTACACAAACTCTCTCATCCTAATACAACACCCCTATCATTTGAATATATAAACTCCATACTCTTACCTTTATCATCTCATTCATGATCTGTATCAATTCATCATCATTTACTCAAGTTCTTTGATTGATCATAGGATTTAAGTCTGAGATGCATCTAGTCAATCATCCCACTATGTTCTAACAAACTCATCTTAAAATCCATATCTCTTATATTAAGTAGTTGTTCTCTCCTTACATATGGCATAGAATACATTTCTCTACGAGATGTACACCTTCTACTCAGAGTATCTGCCACAACATTAGATTTCCTAGAGAAGTATCAATGGTAACATCATAATCCTAAAATAGTTGCAAGAAGTAAACCAACTAAACTTATTTAGATATCTTTTCTTCCTTTTATTATGAACACAAGCCATATGAAGTGTATTGCAACTTATGGAAGTATCACAATAAGGTATAATATTACAATATAAGACTTAGAGTAGACTCGAGACTCTAATCATGTTAAACTACCTCCCTACCTACAATGGGGTTCACCGCATCTGGAGTCAACTACTAATAGTTGGCCAAATAAAACTAGACTCCTCTAAACCTACATATTCAGGTAGAGAGTCAAAGAACTTGTCTTAACTATATGCACCAATGGTTCCATGCAGAATGAATCACTAACCAGTATCTAAAGTAACTACAACGTATGACATACTATCATGATCGTCAACTAATGTTGGTTACCTCATATATTAAGGTTACCATCCATGCTAGTCTTAGTCCCCCGTACCCCACAAATATGATCCTTCTACCTCATCCTAGACTTTACAAGTTGGTATGCATATTTAGTCCTTCATGGTGTAGACCTATGTGATGAATTCTATAGTGTTCAAGGCATCAAACATCTGCATGATTCTTTAATTTCGATGATAGATTTATTATTGTCTTGTTCCTATCTTAATTATGTACATGAGGATTCTATTTTACTTTTCTAAACATTGAACTTAATATGAGTCACTAGCATCAATAGAGTAAATTAGTTGAAACATCATTTCAGTAATACCAAAGTTAGAAGATGAATTCCCCCCACCTATATTCAGGTTGAGCTTACTGATCTTGAATATAGGATTGATCTAACCTATTGTCATCCAACAGAATCGAGGTTGAAAACATCAAGACCCACCTCCTGCATGCTTTTGCTTTCTTAAAAGTCTTATTGGTGCTCCTTGGTGAAAGAATAAAAGAGGAAAAAAAGAATAGGACGTCCAGTTATTGCCACCCTTTGTTTCAACTAAGGGAAAGGAATGGACTCAAAGAGTAACTATTGATCTAAGGTTTCCTTGATTGATCTGGATAGATTTCATCCATTGTTCCCATGCTCTTAGTGTTCCTTAAGAGGTCGTCCTAAAATAGTCTTCTGATTCTCCTTTGGTGTGGTTTAGGGATCTTCTTGAATTTGTAATTAATAGAACTCCAAAAGAATAAACTTCATGGAATTATGATATTTTATCAAAAATTTTGGTTTTTTGTGATCAGTTGTCTTTGACAGTGGTGCGACTCACTTTCACTACTTGTTGCATGTGCTATTCACTTTCATTAGTTTCTACAGATGCATGCTCATTGATTGCCATTCGTGTGCAGTGGGTCACTTCTCATGTGCACCCTCTGTTGGCTCTTTACGTGTGATTTGTTAGCTTCTGATGTTTCATCGGTAATCAGGATAGATGGCTTTTCAACACATGTTACTTAAAATGCAATAACTTTCTTATTTTGACTCCAGGTTCATCCATTACTTTTACATTAAATTCTTAGTTGAGTTCTATTTAAAACTATAGTGAAAGTTTGATTAAATTATATGACAACCATTTCTAATTGTTTTTTAATTTAATTTCCTACATGCTCTTCTTATATACACATGTGGGATAACACTATATCAAATGCAAATTGAAAAATCATATGCATAAACGAGACATATTGGTGAGTTAGAAAAACAAAAGTTCTTGCTGAAGTCAAGCATTATTAAGTATAGAATAATTCAAGGTGCAAACAAAGATTCATTTAAGACTAGTTTCATCTTTAAGCCTAAGATTATTCAAAATACAATATATGAGTTTTAATAGTGACATTCGTCTTGGCCACCAAAATGTCTAGGCTCGCGCTAGACATAACAAAATATACCCACATATTTCAAGTCAAAGACAATAGAGGTGGCTGATTCTGGGTTTTTGAGTCGCATTTATAGGCTAATTTTGTACTTGTTTTATGCGTTTAGTTATCATCTTGGTGACTATAATGGCATGATTCATTTCCTTTAGCCTATAATCATTATATGCATCCAATTTGTCTTATTTTATCCTATTTTGAATGAATTATGAAATTATATTGATTGACTTGTTTTTCTCTCTGATTTAGGTACTTTGTGTTCCAGAGTCACATGGGTTTCCCCCATAGTACAAGGGTTGGCCACCGGTCGGACCAACCACTCACCCTGGAAATGTCCTTAAGAGCAACCTCAATTTTCCTGGGCAATATGCGCCTTCTTGTACCTATAGTTAGCATCTAATCTTACCTCGATCTGAAAGCTTTTTACAAGAGCGTCTCTCCCATTCAGAATGCCAGGCTCCGCTCGCAATTTAAGGACTCCAGTAAGTCCATTGACGATGCTAAAGTAAAGCGGGTTACTGGTAAAGGATGAGGAAGCCACTCACTATCGACATGGAAACAGTAACCAAGCCAGAGGGAAAGCATCCAAGTCGATACCATCGACCAAACTGTCGATGGTCTTGAGATCAGCTTAGCAGAAAGAGACGATCTGGTCGATAGTGTTGAAAAGCATCCAGGTTGATCCCAATTTTTAGTGATGGAACTGCACCCTAAGGTGTCGATACCATCGACACCCTGTCGATGGTATCGACTTCGTCGGATCAAGATTTCACCTAGAATTTCCACGATCGAATGGCTGCAATCTTTTGGCGGTCATAAGGCATACCTATACCTAAGAAAAGATGGAGGAGACCGAGGGATGACGTCTCACTGAGCCGCATAAGTCACGAAGGAAGGAGAGAGAAAAACGGAGCCCAAAGCTACACCCCAGACGATTCTAGAGCCGTAGACGGACAATTCTACCATCGGAAGACTACAAAATGTGCATCTCACATCGAGGATCAGCCGGATCTTCTCTGTTTCAGGGGTTACATCATATCCTCATTCGTTTCCCCATGTTTTCCTCTTTCTTCTCTATGTATATCGTTCAGATGAACATGTGGGGCTCATCCCCATTGTCCTTCGGACCGAGAGTAGCCTGGGGAATCACTGTATGATAATTTTACATTGATTATCATAATTTGTCTCAATCTCCCTGATATGTTATCGTGTTTCTATCGCAATTTGCTATGCTTGATCACCATAGTTAATTTCTAATATTATTAATTGCTCTTGATGGAGGATTAATGGTTGAAAAGGCACGATTAACACATTAACTAATAAATTCCTTAGACAAGGTAATGTACAGTTAATGGTGGATACCCAGAGAATTCATTAAAGCACTTAGATTTAGGGTATAAGTTACTACTGATGTGGGAATGACCTAGAACTAGGTAGTGAATTGTATTGCGGAAGCAAGCAATTCTGACTACATGCCATAATCAGGGATAAGGCATGAATTATGCTAGTTGTGTTGAATTGCATGAAGTGAGACCTTGCGATGAAACTGTAACCCTAAGGATTCCCATTCCATTTGATTAAATTAAACATTTAATCATCGCTCATTTTTGTTTTCTCTTTGTTTTGTTTTTATTTTGTTTCAAAAACAATAATCAACTTTTCCAATCGGTCTAGCTGATCGTGACCAGTTAGTAGTAGTCTACTGAAATTTACATTTCCTTGAGTTTGGCTTGGGCCTCACAAGGTCTAGATTACTTTGATACATGCACTTGTGTTTAACGCACGGCTCATGCATGTTAAGTTTTTGGCACCGTTGTCGGGGAAATGACAAATTTCAGCACTACGAGTGCTGCAAGTGGCCACTCTAGGCCACTTTCTATTGAAATTTTAATTTTTGAACTTAATTGTCTATCTTTCAGATTCTTTGTTCGTTCTCGCACTATACTTGATTATTCATATTGCAGGTACTAGTGTATGGTGAAGACGCATAGTACAGACTAAGCACAATCAACACCTGAGATTCCACCATCGGATGAGGAAGACGAATTGATAAATACGCCACCCAAGGAAATTGAACAGGAACTTGAGGATTTCATAATGGTAGAGGAACAAACCATTTGGGAGAAGATTAAAGCTTCTTCTTCCTCTGCGTAGAAGGGGCCAATCAAGAAACAAGCTATTAACATACCCAGTTACAAGATTGACCCAGGGCTTATTCAGTTGGTCAAGTCGCAGGCATTCCATGGACTCAAAAATGAAGACCCAGTGGCCCACATCAGTACGTTTGTGGAGAACTGTGACATGGTGAAGGTGGATAGGTGTCCACAGGAAGCCATTTGTCTGAAATTATTTCCATCATCTCTAACAGGAAATGCAAGGGAGTGGCTCTACAATCTGGATGATGAATATGCTGAATCATGGGACATGATGATTGAAGTGTTCTTCGAGAGACATTTTCCACCCAAAAAGACAAATGATCTCATGAGGAGGATTCATAACTTCAAACAACAAGCCGGCGAGACATACTCAGAGACATGGGAGTGCTTCAATATCATGTTGCAAAAATGCCCACATCATGGGTTGGATTTAGAAACCCAAGCGAAGATCTTTTATTTTGCTCTTAATGAACATGATAGGAAAAATCTAGACTCAGTTGGAACAAGGTTTTTTCTAAACAATAAAGGTTCTAAGTGTCGAGATATTTTGAAGAATATGGCTAAGAAGCAGTCTTGGGGTGAAAGAGATGCACCATAATAGGTCAAAGTTGCAGGGGATGCAAAGGCCATTAAAGAATTAAATGAGAAGATGGATTTGATAGCAAAGAGACTTCTAGCAAAAGATAATGAAGGGTCCGATGATGAGGCACATGCAAAGTTCATGCACCAACAATAGGGCTACATGAACAATGACTATGCTTGGAGGAAGGATAAGAAATTCTCATGGAAGGATCCAAACAATTTTCTGTAGGATCCGGATTAGAAGCCACAGCCAATTGCAGAGGACAAGAGCAATGAGTTTCTTAATCAAGTAATAAAGAAAAATCAAGAGTTGATGAGCACATTCGATAATCAAATTAAGGCACAAGGGGAATTTATAAACCAATTTGGTCAGACTTTACAAAGCCATGGGGCACAAATGAGGATGCTTGAGACGTCCTTACCGTAGATGGAAACTGAAATTGCAAGTTTAAAGAAGCCGACACAACATGGTTTTCCACGGAATACTGATGTTCCCAAAAAGAACCATCAAGCCAAGGCTATTTTGCTGAGGAGTGGAAAGAAAATTTTAAACTCTAAGGCCGATGAACCAAACACATCACAGCCAGAAGTTACAGGTGAGGCCGTAGAGGAAGCCGAAGTCACAGAAACTATTGAGGACAGTGTAGAGATTGTTGTGGAGGAGTCCATTGCAGAGAAAGACATAGATAAGAGGATGCCATACATTCCACCACACCAGAGAGAACATACAGTCCCAGTTCCATATCTGAACAACCTTAAAGAAAAGAAGGTGGATCAACAATTTAAGAAGTTCTGGGACAATTTTAGAAAATTATCTGTCAATATCCCATTGCTTGACACAATTGAGCAGATACCTTCTTATGGTAAGTTTCTGAAGGACATTATTACTAAGAAGAGGAAGATTCTAGATGCAGAAGTGGTGGTGCTCAAAGAACAAGTGAGCACATTCATTTTAGGGACATTGCCACCTAAGAGATAGGATCCATGGTGTTTTAATATCTCCTGCTACATTGGAAAGGCAAAATTTGGAGAGGCCCTTTGTGACTCAGGAGCGAGCATCAACTTGATGCCTCTCTCCACTTTTAAGAATCTTGGTCTTAAAGAATCCCGGAGGAGCAAAATGGTGATCCAACTTGCAGATTACTCAATCGTAAGGCCTTATGGGATTTGTGAGGATGTTCAAGTAAAGGTGGACATATTTGTTTTTCCGGTAGATTTCATTGTGATGGAGATGCAAGATGAGCAAGGGAACGACCTGCTTCTAGGAAGACCCTTTCAGGTTACAACTGACATGATTTTGGAAATGGGTAGAGGCCATCTAACCATGGGCATAGCTGATGACAGGTTTGAAATAAAATGCCAACTAACCCAAAATCATCACAAGAGAAAGGACAGTGTAATAAAGTCAGACACTTTGAGCACAATGTTTCCATTTGACTAGGGAAACCTTTTCTTGACATGGCGCATGTCATGACCAAGATAGATAGGGGGACAGTTGTTGTGGATATCATGGAGCAAACCAAGGTAGTTTCTCTTGTTAAGGCAGTGGGATATCCAAATGATGAAGACAAAGAAGTTTATTTGTCTACTGAGGATAATGTTGTGGAGATCTCAATGCAAGAATCATATCCTCAATTGCCTATTGAAGCTTTCCTGTTCAATATTATGGATGACTGGATGAGGAGCACATCACTACATGAATGCGTGAAGATGCTTCAAGTTTTGCCCTGCTACTATTCTAGGCACTTTGAAGATTTGGGACCACTGCCGCCCCCATTGCAGTCTTCGTTGGTGAATCCGCTGGAGTGGGAGCTAAATTTGTTACCCCCTCATTTTAAGTATGCATTCTTAGAAGTGGATGAAAAGCTACCAGTCATTACCTTGGTATATCTGAGTGCTGCTGAAGAAGAACAATTGATGGTCGTGTTGAAGAACCACCGTGGTGCTTTCGGGTGGTCAGTCTCTAACATCAAGGGGATCTCCCCTACTCTATGCCAACACAAGATCCGACTTGTTGAAGGAGCTAAACCTGTAATTCAGCCCCAATGCCACCTAAAGCCTACCATGATGGAGGTTGTCAAGAAGGAGGTGATCAAGTTGCTTTCAGCAGGAATTATCTACGCCATCTCAGACTCTATGTGGGTAAGCCCGACACAGGTAGTCCCTAAAAATGGGGGAATTACGGTAACTACAAATTTGTTAAATGAGCTAGTCACCACCCAGTTGGTTATCAGGTGGCGGGTTTGCATAGATTACCATAGATTGAACACTACAATGCTAAAGGATCATTTTCCTTTACCCTTCATTGATCAGATTTTAGAGCAACTGGCTGGTATCTCTCATTTTTGTTTTCTAGATGGGTATTCAAGCTACAACCAAATTTTGATTGAACCTATGGATAAAGAGAAATCTACTTTCACTTGCCCTTATAGTACTTTTGCATATCGCCAGATGCCTTTTGAACTGTGCAACACACCAACCACTTTTCAACGTTGTATGCTTGCCATTTTCTCTGACATGGTTGAACATTGTTTAGAGGTGTTTATGGACAATTTTTCGATCTACGATGCGTCTTTTGATGAATGTCTTTATAATCTTGATAAAGTTTTGTAGAGATGTGAGGACACTTATTTGGTCCTCAATTGGGAAAAATGCAACATGATGGTAAGCGAGGGGATCATGCTAGGACACAAGGTGTCTAGCAAGGGACTGGAGGTGGATCCAGTAAAAATTGAGATTATTTCCAAATTGCCTCCACCAAACTCGGTGAAGGGAGTTAGAAGCTTCCTTGGTCACACATGATTTTATCACTGGTTTATTAAGGATTTTTCCAAAATCGCTAAGCCACTATCTGAGTTGCTTGAGAAGGATGCGGTTTTTGATTTTAATGGAAAATGTATGAACGCTTTTTAGATCCTTAAGCGACACTTGATTTCCGCACTGATCGTGTAGACTCCGGATTGGAGTGAACCATTTGAGCTCATGTGAAATGCATCCGATTTCACTGTAGGGGCCGTTCTTGGGCAGCGCCTTGAGAACAAACCCACAATCATTTATTATGCATCAAAAACATTGAATGATGCACAATTAAATTATACCACCACCGAAAAAGAATTACTTGCCGTAGTTTTTGCTTTTGAGAAATTTAGGCAATACTTGGTGGGATCTAAAGTGGTGGTATGAACGGATCATGCCACAATAAAATATTTAATGGAAAAGAAAGAGGCGAAACCTAGACTCATTAGGTGGATACTTATTTTACAAGAAATTGGCATTGATGTTAAGGATAATGTGGGCATTGAAAATGTGGTTGCAGACCATTTGTATCGCCTTGAAAGGGTAGATGAGAAGGATACTAATATACCCATTACTGAGACTTTTCCGGATGAACATATTCTTTCCATTAAATCCAAAGATCCATGGTTTTCACACATAGTAAATTATCTTGCATGCAAAGAACTACCCGAGGATTGGAGTTATCAAGAGAAGAAGCATTTTTTCCATTCATTAAGATTTTATTTTTGGGATGACCCTATTCTTTTGAGGTAGTGCAGGGATGGTGTTCTACGGAGGTGTGTGCCAGCGTTTGAGTATGACAACGTACTCCACCATTGTCATACAATGCTCAAGGGCGGCCATCATGCTAGCTCGAGGACGGATGTGAAAGTTTTAGAGAGCGGCCTATATTAGCCCACACTTTTAGAGATGCCTATGCGTTTTTAAGAAAGTGTGATTCATGTCAGCGGGCAGGTAATATCTCAAACAAACAAGAAATGCCCCTAAAAGTGTTCCAATAGGTTGAAGTCTTTGACTTGTGGGGTATATATTTCATGGGACCCTTTGTGTCCTCAAACTCTAATTTGTATATTTTACTTTCTATTGATTGTGTTTTGAAGTGGGTAGAAGCGATACCCACTAGGACTAATGATGCTGCAGTAGTGTGCATGTTCATAAAGGAATACATCTTCTACAGGTTTGGAGTGCCCCACATGATCATCAGTGATGGAGGCACGCATTTCACAAACAAGAAGTTCACTACACTTTTGAGAAAGTATGGGGTAAAGTACAATGTGGGCACCCCATACCAACCGCAGACACAGGGTCAAGTAGAAATTTCCAATAGGGAGATAAAGAAAATTCTAGAACTTACTATCAACGCATCAAGGAAGAATTAGAGCATGCTCCTACTGGATGCACTTTGGGCGTATTGGACCGCCTTTAAGACTCCTATAGGTACTACGCCATTTAGGTTGGCTTACGGGCGTGCATGCCACTTGCCAGTGGAGCTGGAGCACAAGGCACATTGGGCACTAAAGAAGTTAAATGTGAACATTGATGATGTAGGGAAGCAAAGGTTTCTCAAGCTCAATGAGTTAGATGAGTTGAGAATGAACGCTTATGAGAATTCCTAGATTTACAAGGAACGGACGAAACAATTACATGATCACCACATCTAAAGGAGGGTCTTTTCAAAAGGTGGGAGTGTATTGCTATTCAATTCGCGGCTAAAGCTACATCCCAGGAAGTTGAAGTCCCGGTGGAGTGGACCATTTGTTGTGGAGGAAGTGCATCCACATTGATCAGTGATGGTGAGAGATGGTGAAAGGACATTCTTGGTGAATGGATAGCGTATTATGCACTACTATGGAGAGGATTTCATGAAAAAGGTGCATGAGGTAAACCTCATTGCACTTGATGAAGAATGAGCATGATTTCATCTAGCCTAAGACATTAAAGAAGGGCGCTTGTTGGGTGGCAACCCAACCTTGGTAGATTACATGTTTATTTGCTTTATTTTTTTCATTTTGCTAAGTAGTATTTATTACCATTGTAGTTAGTTTATAAAAATGATACCCTAATGTGTTTTTGAGTGTGCATGAATGTGAGGATGTCAATACTATCGACACTTGTGTCACTGGTATCGAGTTTGGAACAGTGAAGCAGCCAAGGAAATTTCATTCCGTCGATAGTATCGATGGCCTCATCAATGGTACCGACACCAGAATAGAGAAAAATAGGATCGAGACTGGGGATGGTTGATAGTATCGACCGTTTTCATCAATGGTCGCGAGATGTTTGGAGATTTTTAGACCGATTTTTCTCAGCAATGTCGATACTATCAACACCCTGGTTGATGGTATCGACACACCATAAGGAAAGAGCAGTGCCAACACCTCGCGAGGATTAGTAGCATTCATAGGTGTCGACACTATTGACACCCAATCGATGGTATCGACAGACTCATCAACAATCTGCGTGTCTCCATCGATGGTCCACATTGACGAGCCATGGGCACCATCGATGATATCGACACCCCATCTCTACCATCGACACATAGACAATCTGGGCCCTCAACATCCAGCCATCGAGGGCCATCGATAGCAGTGAGCGAAGAATTCTGCCAGCCGTCGATACTATCGACGACCTGTGATGGTATCGACGTGCCAACAGTAATGACATCCGACCCTTATAAAAAGGAATGTATTTATTCAATCCAACTCACACATTCAAGTTCATATCCTCCCTTTCTGAGCCATAGCATCTCCAAGCACCCGGAAGCTAAAGAAATCTTCACTGACGGTTTGCCCTGAGCATCTCCATCGACTTCACAGATATCCATCTTCTCTGATCATCACCGACCATCTTCTCCGAGCTCCTGTCTCAATCTATTTCTCTCTCACCCATTGCCCTTTGCAACAATGGTGAGATTTGGCGCTTCATCAGCTAGGGCTGCCCCACCTGCCCTACCTACCCCATCACAAGGACTAGTTCCTCACCCGAGGCTAGTCCACCCATCACCAGAGGTCAAAAAGGTGTATGAAGAGTTGTGGAAGCACTCCATCGAGCCTACCCAGTATGGAGATCGGAAATTAATCAAGGACTTGGGATTTGAGGCCAACATGGCCTATGTGCTTCAGGTGCAATTGAGCAAGTCTCCAATGTTATGTTGTGATCACACTGATGGTCATCCATTTTTCAACGGGTGGCCATGTTGCAAGGAGATCATCATAGAGTTTATGGCATCACTAGACATCTGTGTCATTCCCAATGAGCTATAACTGGCGCGAACAAAATGGAAAGAGGGGTGCGTTTCTTTCTGCCTCTACAACAAAGATTATATAATGACTCTTCGTGAGTTCAATAGAATTTATGGGTGGACACATAGCGGCCTACGCCAACCTCCGCATAGTCCCAATTACGACGCCATGTATTCGGCGTTAGTTTCTGTACCAGAGGGGTACTCGATCAATTGGCACCATGCCTCTATAGCTAATTTTGAGCATCCATTTGTAAAGGTTTTGCACCGGATTTTATCCAACACATTCTTTGCAAGATCTAAACTATCTCAAAGAAAATTTTAGGAAACAGATATGTTCTTCCTCTATAGTCTGTTGGAGAGGAAATGTATCAACTTTGGAGCTTTCTTCCTCACATGTGTCATGGCGGTTAAGAGGAACACATCTCGTAGGGCCCCAATCTACTTCGGGGCCTTATCACTCCAATCGCTATGTACCTTGGCCTAGATCTATCTAGGTTACTAAAGATGGAATACAAGAATACGCTCAATCTGAGCCACTTTGTGAACGTGGGCCTCGTCGAAGTCTGCCACGACACTGTCTATGCCACTTGCCACGTGGGAAGTGTTTTTCAAAGGAGGGAACTGCCTGACCCTGCCTTCAACCTCAGTCCTGGCCAAGGCTACAGGTGGCCCATCATTGATGTTGATGAAGATGAAGAAGAACAACAAGATGAAGAAGTAGAAGTACCAGATGGTAGCAATGATGAAGAAGAGGAGGAGGAAGCCACCATTCCCCTTCGATGATGAGTTGCTCCACGGAAGTGACCACAACACTTTGGAGCCTCATCGTCTTCCCAACCACTGCCACCACAACCCTCTCAAGGTGGAGAGGATGTCTATTGGATACAGGGCATGTATACCATGCTACAGGACATTCAACAAACGCAACACCAACACACCACTTCTTTTGCGGGAATTCAGGAAATGATGAACATGTTGTTCGAGAATCAGCAAGCCATCTACAAGAATGAGCACCTCCTCTTCGCCAACCAAGAAAACATCCACAATAGGTTGCATAGGATGAAGATGCAGCACCAACCATTTTATGAACATTACTGGAGTTAGAATTATTTTGGAGGATACCCACAGCCACCACCGATGCCCCCATCTGACATGTCATTCCAGGGGCATTATCCTACTTGGGATCCCGGAGGCCACCAGTACCCGCCACACCCACCACCAGAGCAGTAAAGGGGTATCACTGTTCCGCCTCTTAAGTATGGATTTTGACTATGAGGCCATAGTCAAGTTCAAGCTTAGGGGGGGTGTTGGAACAACATCAATCTAGTTTTTCTTTATTTTATTTCATCTTTTATTTGTTTTTGCAATTTTCATCCTTCTTTATCTTAGTTTTCTTAATTGCTAGATTCACTATTTTCTAGGATCCACTATCTATCTAGTGTAATCAGTGGAGTCTAATTTAATTGCATGTCATCTCAATGTTTTCACTTGGGGGTTTATGAGAGAATGAATTTTAATGAAAAATCTTTAAGAAATTGTAAGCTTGTCTTGTGAGAACTTGAGGACATCACTTGTGAAACTCATTGGGTAGGTCAACTTGAAAACATATGAACATGATTGTGTATCCTTATGGTTCATGTTAAGAGGATTGATATGGATGTTGAGCCTAAACTAACCAAATGATAATGTCACTTTAATTTGAAGTGAGAGAGAGAAATCCCTTGATTAATTGGTATACAAGTTAGTAAGGAGGGACATATAATTCTTTCTGAAGGTTCTGTCAATTAGTCTTGTGATCTGATCCACCACAATTTCATTCATACTCTACCATAAGAATAGGGAGTGCATTACTGTCTTTCACTTTTGATTGCATTCCATGTAGATAGGTAGTGCATTATAGCTATTGTTACATAATTTTGCATATAAAAAAAGTATAAAGTAGTTATACATGCACCTTATCCTTAGGTGCATGTCATAGTAGTTGCATATCTGTCATTATGTAGTTGTATTCACATCTTTTGAGCATACAGTATATCATGTGTCTTATGTTCTTATGAAAACATTAAAGGTGGTGAACTTGTTCCATACCCTCCAAATAGAATGAATCAAATGTACAAGTTATGTAAAAAGAAAGAAGCCCAATAAATAATCCATTGTCATTTATGAAAATGAGGGCTTGAAAAAAAAAGAAAAAAAAGATTGAGAAGTATGTGTGAATAAGAAGGAGAAAGGAACATGTTCTCACCAGCATATTAAGAAGAATAAGCACATGGTGTAGTTTTCTTAGATATTCATCTCATCCTGAGACGAAATGGTAGTGCATGCATCATTCCACCAGAAATGTAGCATTAGGACATTTTCATCTGCATTCCCATCATGATAGGTCATTCATTTTTTTGTTTTTGCATGATCGACTGTACCATGCTTCCATTTCTTCCATAACCACCCATTCCATCCACCCATTTCTCTAAGTGGTAGGCCACCCATGATTCTCTCCTCATTCATGTACATCAGGAGAGCTGCTTCCATTTAGATGGTAGTTAGGAAATGAGCAACGTAGATTGGAGATCACAAGATGCACCAAGCCTGAACCGGAGGATTTTATTATATTAACTGCCTTATTTGATAGTGTTTAGTGATTTTGGGGTGGACATCTCTCATGAATGATTATTGTCATCTAATGGGTAGTTATTGTTCCGTAATTGGTAAGGGCCGGTATGTGTTTTGCAGGTGGGAATCATACTGAGATATCTTTTATGTGATTATGTTCTTTAGTTGACCCTCTCAATCAGATTTTATAGTTTTGTGCCTGAGGATGAGAAAGATTCAATCTTAGGGGAGTTTGATGTAGGGTTTTTGAGTCACATTTATAGGCTAATTTTATACTTGTTTTATGCGTTTAATTTTCATCTTGGTGACTATAAAGGCATGATTCATTTCCTTTAGTCTATAATCATTATATGCATCAAATTTATCTTATTTTATCCTATTTTGAATGAATTACGAAATTCCATTGACTGACTTCTGTTTTTCTCTCTGATTCAGGTACTTTGTGTTCCAGAGCCTGTTGATACTATCGACGGGTCCATCGATACTATCAACATGGCAATAGTAACCTAGCCAGAGGAAAAGCATCCAAGTCAATACCATCGACCAAACTGTCGATGGTCTCGAGATCAGCTCAGCAGAAAGAAAATCGGCCCATCGATACTATCGATGATCTGGTCGATAGTATCGAAAAGCATCAAGGTTGATCCCAATTTTTAGCAACGGAACTGCACCCTAAGTATCGACACCCCGTCGATGGTATCGACGCCGTCAGATCAGGATTTTGCCCAGAATTGCCATGATCGAATGACTGCAATCGTTTGGCGGCTGTAAGTCATACATATACCTAAGAAAAGATGGCAGAGACTGAGGGATGATGTCGCACTCAGTCGCACAAGTCCCGAAGGAAGGAGAGCAAAGAACAGAGCCTAGGGCTACGCCCTGGATGATTCTAGAGCCACAGACAGACGATTCTACTGCCAGAAGACTACGAAATGTGCATCTTGCATCGAGGATCAGCCGGATCTTCTCCGTTTTAGGGGTTACATCATATTCTCATTCGTTTCCTTATGTTTTCCTCTTTTTTCTCCATGTATATCATTGAGATGAACATGCCGGGTTAATCCCCATTGTCCTTAGGACCAGGAGTAGCCCAGGGAATCACTGTATGACAATTTTACATTGATTATCATAATTTGTCTCAATCTCCTTGATATGTTATCGTGTTTCTATCGCAATTTGCTATGCTTGATCACCATAGTTAATTTCTAATACTATTAATTGCTCTTGGTGGAGGATTAATGGTTGAAAAGGCACGATTAATACATTAACTAATAAATTCCTTAGACAAGGTAATGTACAGTTAATGGTGGACACCCAGAGAATTCATTAAAGCACTTAGATTTAGGGTATAAGTTACTACTGACGTGGGACTGACCTAGAACTAGGTAGTGAATTGTATTTTGGAAGCAAGCAATTCTGACTACAGGCCATAATCAGGGATAAGGCACAAATTATGCTAGTTGTGTAGAATTACATGCAGCAAGACCTTGCGGTGAAACCATAACCCTAATGACTCCCATTCCATTTGATTAAACTAAACATTTAATCATCGCTCATTTTTGTTTTCTCTTTATTTTGTTTTTATTTTGTTTCATAAACAACAATCAACTTTTCCAATCGGTCTAGCTGATCATGACCAGTTAGTAGCAGTCTACTAAAATTTATATTTCCCTGAGTTCAACTTGGGCCTCACATGGTCTAGATTACTTCGATACGTGTACTTGCATTTAACGCATGGCTCATGCGTGTTAATAGCCTACACACAACTTCTCTTGATCTTATCTACCAAAATAAAAAAAATGAGAGAATGCATGTTGATATGCATTTGGTTGTGGGTTTTCAAAGCTTATATGTTCTATCAAAAACATTGATACAGACAAAAAAACAAAGATCATAAAAGTACGTATTTATGAAAATAAATGGCATTTATTTTTTTATATAAAACATAAAATATGTTCACTAAATATGTGGCATCTGAGTTGGTAAAGTTGATTTTGTACGACCGAGAGGTCAAAGGTTCAACCCCAAACGATGGGAAGAATAAAAAAAGTTCTTATACATTATATTGATGGGGCTGTTGATAGTCCTGAAAACATGTTGATTATTTTTTGACGCATTATGTTGCATATACATTGCAAAATACATGATATATTTTGTTGATGCACACATGTTTTTTGATAAGATCTTTTAATAAGATTATTTGGACTTAGTGATACATGTTATAAACAAATTTTGAATCAGTTCCAATACCATTACATCGTGTGGGAGAAAACGAGAAGAACTAACTAAATATTTTGGAACTCTCTCAAAAATAAAAATGAACCTGCATCGATAAATGCACTAGGTATGCATCAGGGCTCAGATATCACAAAAACATGATATTATGTAAACAATAAATGTTATTGATTGGCTTGATTAGAAATAGAAGGAATTTTATAGAGAGAACTTGTCACTTGAAGTTTATGCCTTTCTTGTGACTCACCTATCAAAGATTCTTTCACAGTAAGAACAATAAGGACATGGAGTATTGATTCAATAAAGGTTTCAAATAAAAAGATAATGTATGGTGGTTCCCATGCTTTCTCACAAGTAAAACATGTGGCACAAATTTCCCCGTTAAATTCTACACATATTATGCTCCAAATAACAAGAATAACACTTTTTAAAGTTTTCCAATTCTTCATCTATTCATATGGTGGGCCTACGTTGATAACTTATTATTCTTTCTAGGGTTTTGAATATTGAAACATATTATGGAGTATTTATACTTAATCTATATGTGGATAGGTGAGCTTTATGTCAGGTGTTCTTACGGAAGTATATATCTTATGGTTTATAAATGATAAACTTGTAACTAATATGCTATAAAAATTATACAAAATAGTACTCAATGATAAACCTAGAGGTAAACATTTTATCAAAAATCAGAACACATTAAACTATAAAATAATGTTCAGATTCATTTTCTCCATCAACGAACTAGTTATGAGTTATTTACCATGGATTTTCTATTAGTTCTTACCTTCTATTATATAAATTGTTGGTTTTGGGTACTTCGTTGTTGTATAATGTTTTTGAAAAGTTATTTGATATTATTTCATGAACTCTACAATACAAACCCCTGTTAAGTATAGAACCTTCTGGTACATATATATTTTACATTAATGTATACATAATGCAGTAAGGTTTAAAATCTAAAAATACAACACTCACAAATTTTATTTAAATGGTTACACATATCCTTATCGTTTATGCATATGTCATAGATATTTGATATAGAGTTGAAAGATATATATATATTCACACAAATGAGGGAGTTGGTGATGTTGTGATTAATGAAGGCATGAATGTTGGTGATGATGTGATTCAAGAAGGTGAGGGTCATTCTGATGATGTGGTTTATAAGATGAAAATTTAGGTTATGATGTGATTCATGAAGATGAGGTATTGGTGATGATGTGATCCATGAAGATGTTATAAGTGGCATGTTATTCATGAAGATACAAGTCTAAATGATGATATGAATCATGAAGATGAGGGACCTAGTGATGATTTGACTCATGGCATTGATGTTGTTAATAATTCTATTGTATCCATCAATGTAGCTGCTAAAACATTAGTGCCTAGAATTCCCTTGGGTACACATAAGCCTGAGGTTGGAATGGTTTTTTATTTTGTATTTGATGCCAAATATTTTTATGAAATATATGAAAATGCATGTGGTTTTGGAATAAAAATAAGTTTTTATGCCAAAGATGCATTCTAGGAGGATGTTGTGAGGATGACATTGGCATGTGTGAAGGATGGTAAGCCTCTGACAAATTTTAATGATTCATGTTATTTCCTAATACTGTTTGTTAAGAGTAATTGTCTAGTCTATAATTAGATTATAAAGATATTCATTTGTCAATATGAAAATCCATGATGGACACAATCATAAGGTTTTAGATGAAGATATGATACAACTAATACCCTTCAAATGGAGGATCCACATGAGATGCACCATTAGATTGATCTAAATGATAGTGCTAGAATAGGACCTTACAAGACAATGACTAGTTTTGTTATTGAAGGAAGAGGTTATGCAAACTTAACATCCCCTGCTAGAGATTTGGGGAATGATCTTAACTATAATGGAATTCCTCAACTTTGGTGAAGGGGCCGCAACTGATGTACAATAATGATTTGTATAGAGCAAGGAAAAATCCAGACTTTTTCTAAGTGTTGGATCTTGATGATTATGGTGTTATTTTTTTTATAACCTCACTCTTATAAGAACATTAGATAAGTGTATTCCATCACATACAAGTATAAGGAGGAAGCACAGTGAGTTCCTTACATAATCATATGGGCAAGAAGTAAAATTAGGGGTCTAGGGTAAAGAAGGACCTAGAAAAAATTAAAATGTATGTCAAGGGAAACGTATTCCTTTTTTGGGTTAGGACTAACCCCATGAAGGGTTAGATAAGTTCAAGGTCACTTAGGGTGTGTTTCCATAAAATACAACTAATAATAACCAAAACAACATTAGAAATGCATCATTTGGATAAACACAAGCAACATGAACTTCAATCATCATCATCTAGATAGATGTACAAACCTATCAGGAAATCCAATCTCATGGGGGGACTAGAGCATGACAATATCTTCATCAATGTTTATGATACCCATGGGAGAGGTTGCTTTAGTTTCTTGGTAGATGATCAATGCTCTTGGAGAAGTCTTCATTTTGAGGACATAACTAGCATCTCATGTATGCTTATATAGAATGACGTAGATGGAGTGAATTGTAACTATAAGTGATAATGGTGTGCTTTTGTTTTTATGTTGAATATAAAACTTGACAATTTGGTTCAGTCATATGCCACATCATGGTGAACTAGCATTTTTGTTATTTATTATGTTCAACAAGGAGTTTGATGGAAAATTAATATAGAATGGTATCATGATTTGTTGTATGAGGTGTGTTAGTGGCAAAAAAAGGTGTCCATAAATGTTTGGAATAGGGACACTCTAAGAAAATTTGATTTGTATTCTTCACAAATTTTGAACCAAAATGGCATATAAAGAGTCCAAAGATTCTTGCATACAATGCCTAATTAATTTTTCTTATGTCCATTAAAGCATCACAATATGAACATTCTTAGTACATCAAAATTTCCAGAATTGAGCTCAATACAAAGAATAGTTGCCAATGGAAAGTGAAAACTTTGTATCCTCTATGGATGGTGTGATCTATTCCTCAAGTACAACTCACCAAAGGATTATTATGGTGTTTTTATAGATACATGAAATATATCTGAAAATCCCTATCATGTCCAATTATGATTTGAGAACATTCCATATCATGGAAGATAACAAAATAAAAACCATATTTAATGTTATTTTTTTAGTCATATTAGGTATTATATGATTTGATGTATATTAATCAAACCAACTAAATTTAGACCAATTTTCTGACCAAAAACATGTTGATTACCAAGAGTGTACATGGGTGTAAATTGAGTCCTCAATGAGGCTAATACAATTATTATGATATCTACAGAAATGAGATTGTGATTTGGAATTTTTTATTTATTTCCAATAAAAGGGGGTAATTTCTTATATTATTTTTAATGTGTAGAGACCAAATTGTTTCCTTATTTTTAGTCAAAGAAACTAGGGTATTGTTAAATAATCAATACAAACACAATCTAAGGTGTATTATTCTCCAACTACCTTGTGTCTTAGGTTTTTAGAGAAGAGACTACTTAACTAAGTGGGTTTTCTTTTTGTCCTATGTGCTACCCCAATGTAAATGTGATAGCCTAAATTTTCCATCTCATTCAATTAATGTGTATCTTGACCCATTATATTCTATGTGATGTTTAATAACCTCCCTCACAACAAAATATATGACTTGGAATCATATTATACTGAATAGATGAAATGGAATCAGGCAAATGCCAAATTATCCTAAATTTCCTATGCTTGAGTGTAATAATTATACTTTTGAAAAAATATTTGCAAAATTGTGCACCCTCAATATTATAATTATGGTTCCAAAATTTTAATATAAGAAGTAGGAGATTTTTTTGAATCAAACACAAACATTTTGTCTCAATCAGAAATATACTTTAAGAGATATGGATTTTTCAATCTTTACAAAGAAGTACAAATTCAAAGGGCTCTTTGCCATATCATCCATCCACAAACACCATTCCCAACCAATGGGAGGGCACATTTGGATAGCCATAGATCCACCTTTTTTCTCCTCTCCTCTTTGTGGTGTGATCTTTTTTGGCCCTTGGATCTGAATTCTGGTCTACCTTGGACCCCAATCCAACGGTTGAGGCTTTACTTACTCCCCCTACTGTTTAAAGACAAAATAGGTAGTCAGTCATGGCTTTGCAGCCAGACAGTGCCTGCACTGAGCTTGTTCCCACCCTCCTTTACCTCCCATCCTCCTCCTCCTTCACTCCCTCAACCATTTTCCCATCTCTTTCCCTTTAATTTGTGATGGCTTCCCTCTTCCATGAGTTGCTCACCACTAGAGCTCTGCCATCGCTGGTGAGATTACTTACTTCCCTCCAAAACCTTTCTTGGCATGGGAAATCACCACTGTCAACTTAGTGGGGGCAAGAGGAGTTACTATGGCTGTTTTCCCAAGGCCTAGAATTCTCAAAGCACCTTGGTTCAGTAGGACAACACAGGCCCCCTGCCACGCCACCATGGCACCATGGCCTGTCATCAACGAGGGATATTATTAGCATGACTGTTTGATCCCACATCAAATGATGTGTTGATCCCTCCTTTTGAGTTTCTATTGGGATAGGAGGAAGCAAACTAGGGGCAAATTCCCAGTGGAATCAAGCAACATTTGGAGGCTTCCACAATCAGGACAGCGCCAGTAGGGCCGCGTCAAGGGAGGGCCCACTACCACATACCCATGGGAGCCCAAGATGGGTAGATTGCATCGCAAGTGACAATCCTCAACCCTTGGATTTAAATCCAAGGGTCGACTAGTTCACAAAAATTTAGGTTAAACTTGTAAAAATACTATTTAATCATGCATTGGGCCAAACAGGGAATGCATTATACGATTTTTGACCAACAAAGCATAATCTATGCAATGAAATTAGTTTCATGACATAATTTTACTATTATTTCCCCTTATATGCTAAAAATGATAGATTTTTATCTCTTTGTACATGATTTATGCCATTTAATGCCCAATCTTGCTCCCCAAATCTAGATGTTATCCCAATATATGTTGCTTCAACATCTTTAAGCATCAAATTCAAACTTTGACTATTTTTGTGCCTTAAAATGATATTATAATTTTTAGATGACCTAAAATGAGCTTTGATGCAAACTATCCCTCCTTTTATGTTATTATTTTTTCAAACATGCTTAAAATCTATAAGAATGCTCTAAATTAGGATATTTCACCTCCAAACATTATCATTCTTCATCATTATTTTCTTGGACCCTGATGATGATCTCGTGACACTTAGTGTACCTTACATGAATTTATGTGTACTTTTGTGTGAAAAAATGTTATGTATTTATTGTTCTAAAACTACTCAAAGATGTTCATGTGACCTTGAAGTCAGTTAACTATGATGCCTTGTATCACTCATTTCCTTATGTATAGTTCATGTGTCCTAATGTGACTAAATGCCTTAATTTTGAATTGAAATGTGATATAGTATGCATGTTGATAACTAAGTCCTAGGTCTTGTTTTAACCTTGATCTAATGATGATCCATGCTATATTATAACTTAAAATCAACATCTTGATGATGTTCATGAAACGTAAACCGAATAGATCCCATGTATACTCTAATGATGACTATCTTTAATGATAATGACACAAAATGACTAGTTATGACAATGTTTGTGCTTATGTTGACTAAGCTTACTCAATTCTTATGATTATGTTATTTATGACGTTGAAACTATAATCATATATACCTGATCTAGTTGTTATGTGCCACTCTAAGTGTTAATGAACCCATGATGTGCCATGTTGCTTGATAATGTCTATGCATGACCTAGTTTGAGATATTGAAAACAATGATGAAAGAAATGAGAACCTACAATTAGGTGACACATCCAACCACCATGATAATGATTAGTGAGACCTTATATTCTTGATATTGATACAATGGTACTTACTTGTTTTGAAATTATATAAATGATGAACTAATTACCAAGATCTAATCAAAGTTGCTAATTATGATTTTCTAAATCAAGTTGTTAATATAGTCCTCTAATCAAGATATGATTTATCCTCCTACTGGCTAGACTAGAGGTATCAAACTTCTTGTATGCATGTATGTATGTGCACTTAAAATGCTTGGCTTTATATACTTGTTTGAGCTACTTGTTCTATATGTTTGGTATGTTCATTTTTCTTGAAATACGTTGAATAAATGTTGAATATAATTGAACTCGTACATTATATAAAATCTTGTACACCTACGTGAATTCTCAAGGTAAGGGTATGAGGCATGTTGAAACATGGTTAGCTCATTGATTTTGGTCTTGAGGTCCCTCACATTGAAACATAGTGACATTCAAGCATGGATCCTCAAATGCCCCTCATGGATCCTCCCATTGGGAGGTTGGTCAAACGGCGATAGAATGTTGTTTAGTGTAATGACAATGCATCTAAAACATTCATTTTCATTAATAAGAATTCTATAATGTTGTTTATTTATTTCAATCTATGCAGAGCATATATGTTTTCTTAAACATATGACTTCATGTATTTTATACCGTACTCAACACAATTGTGCTGATGTGTACCCATTTATGATTTTAGATAACATGTACACTAAGACTCTTGTGCTATGATCATTGCATCCTCTCTTATATGATAATCTGCTACTCTAAATCTAATGACATCAAATGACATGGAAATAAAATTCTCATTGGTTGAAATATGGGACTATGATCTTGTGTCATGTACAAGTTTAGCAGTATTTTGTTATGTAACATTTTTCATACCTTAATTCTATATCTTGTTGGTTGTGCTTTTATTCATGCATATGTTGTGTGATCCATTCTAGAGACGGACCCCCAAGTCCACTCACCTTTGGCTGTGTAGACATTAGGAGTGTGGACTTAGGGTAATAATTATTTTTGTGATAAATGGTATTAGAGCAATCACATATCCTCTTTGCATGTTTAATAACCCAATTCTACATACCTTAGAAGTTTTCTAGAATCTCATATTCTTTCAGGACTACCTTGAGCCACCCATTAGATGATGATTAGTTAGTTTCTAGTCTCATCATATGATATCTTTTATGATAATTATTAACATAATCTCTCGATTATGGGTTGCTTATGTGTGGGGAAAACTAGAGTTTGATTTTTTTTGGTAAACTTGAGTAAAATGATGATGTTACCATGATATGACCTTAATATGAAAATTAAACTATGACTAGTACAAGTAATCTTGCAGTTATATACTCATGTATGACCCCTCAGATCACATAAACTCAACTTATCAAATCTATAATACATGCTCTCTATGTTTGATGTAAACATGATAATGATATTGATATGATGAGATAAGGATGAATTATATGTTATACCTCATGGTTGGTGAGGTCCCTATCGTTTCCCTATTAGTGACTAAACCTCAAACATGATTAAGAAAAATGTTTAATTTATTTGATATGATCCATGATTATGCCCTAGAATGACTATGATCTTGAAATATCAAAAATAATTATGAAAGACTTTTGATACCAGAGGCTTTTCCCTATTGATTTCTATTCCTCTTTATAATATCAGTTTTGAGTATTATGACGGATACAAATCTCAATCTTGCCTTATTATGCTCTAACTCTTGGAGTGCCCAATTTGACTTCTCAATTTCCAAAATATATCCTTAACTTGATCATGAAAGGAAGGGAAAACGATTATGACCTTGATCTTGAAAGATCTTGAAATATGATTGCTCTACTTTGATGTTTATTTGTTGATATTATGACCCTATGAAGTAAAATTTGATAATGGATACTCTTTCGATTTGGATATGCTTTATGGCTCACAACTAATGTAAACTAATGCGCTAGATTAGGGTGGTAGTTGACTTATGACTCCCCTAACTGAGGTCACATCCCTATCAATATTGCCTATAAATTTTCATCTTGTTGATTATTTATCATTTTGGAAAGGTGACCCCTTCCAACTAATTTATTATTTATTGACCTATGTCTCTAGTAGGTCAAATCCATGATGAAATCTATACTCTATCATGAATCTTGATTTGATGATGATGATGAAATATGACAATGTTGATTATACATTGTGGAAAAGTTCCTAAAAATACCTAGGTCTAGGTCATTCATTGACCTATAATACCATGATAATGAACTCGATATTGATATCTAAAAATGATGCTCGAATGTTTCTCGAATGTTTCTTGAAATGTTGCTAGATTAATGTGTATGGATGAATGATCACCCTTAAGGTCAAAATAGGAATATAAAACCTAGCATAGAAATGTTTGTACCTATAACTTTGATGTTCAAACTTGACATTCATATTGAACAATGAAATCTTAACTCATGATTAATGATCTTGATATTGATTTGACGGCTATGATCACCCCATTTTGATCTCGATATCACCCTTGATAGGTTGGTGATTTCATGTTCTCAAACATTGGAATTTGAAATGATGATTTTCTCGATTTATGACTTAGGGGCGAGCTCTCATGTGGACTAGGGTGAGACCTTGCATTGATTTTGAGCACAAAATCATGATATTGAAATGTGATGGATGTCTCAAAATTTTAAAATATGAAAATCTCAATCATGAATGTATAACTCCACATAGGCCAATGAAGTAGCTAGAACCTAAATGTTGGGAATAGAAGTCATATTTTACTCTTGATTCAAAGAATCATTTGACCTAAAATGTGTTCTCTCTGAGCACTAAAAAAATGTGTTCTCTCCAAATTTTTTATATATAGGATGGTCTCTCCATGTTTGTGACTTATTGGATGATCTTAGTTATTCAATGATCAATGTGACCATGCTTTGACGTTGATGATCGATTTCTTGATCTTGAAATAATGTTGATATTGGAGTATTACCAAGTTGATTTTGATACGAAGTATGAGTCCCAAGCTCAGCCAGAGGACTTTAATTTTGGGGACAAAATTTCTTTTAAGGTGGAGAAGATTTGATAACCTGAAATTTCCCTCACATTCTAGTAATATATATCTTGATTCATTAGATGCTCTATTATGTTTGATAACCTCCTCAACACCAATTAGATGACTTGGAGTCACATTATGCTCAATGGTAGAAATGGATCAGATATATGACACATTATGCTTCATTTCCTATGATTGAGTGTATAATTATACTTATGAAAGTATATTTACAAAATTGAGTACCCTCAACATTATAATTATGGATCCAAAATTTAAATATAAGAAGTAGGAGATATTTATGAATCAATGGAATTTTTTTTATTCAATCAAAATTGAATTTTAAGAGATATGAATTTTTCAATCTTTGCAAAGAAGCACAAATTTGAAGGATTGTTTGCCATGTTATTCATCCACTGGAACCCTTCCCAACCAATGGGAGGACACATTTGGATGGCCACAAACCCACATTTTTTATTCTCTCATCTTTGTGTCAAGGTCTTTTGTGGCCCTTGGATCTAAATTCTGGTCCATCCTGGATGGTTGGGGCTTTACCTACTCCCCTACTATGAAAGGATGGAGCAGGTGTCTGATCACAACTTTCTAGCCAACCATCTCCTATGCTAAGCCCACTCCCACATTCCTTTACCTCCAATGCTCTTATCCTTCACTCCCTATCTCATTTTCCCATATCTTCCCCTTCAATTCATGACACGTTCCCTCCTCTAGAAGCTGGTCATTGCTAGAGCTCTACCATCTCTGATGAGCTTACTTCCTTCCCTCCCTAACATTCACTAGTGTGGGAAATTTCCATTGTCAGCTCCATGGGGGCAAGATGTTTTAGGACGTCTGCTTCCATGAGGCCAAAAATTACGGAAGCACCCTGGTTTGCAGGCTGATGTAATCACAATGCCACATTGTCACTACACCTTCCCCTGGCATGTGCGGGCAGTGCGCAGTGAGGGAGATTATAGGCATGTCCATTCAATTATGCATCAACTGGCATGTTGATCCCCACGTTCAACTTATATAGGAGACCACAAATAGGGGGAAAATGCCCAGTGGCATCGAGTAGCATTTGGAGACTGCCACACTCAAGCAAGTGCCAGTAGTACTGCGTCAAAGGCAGGCCCACTACCATATACCCATGAAAGCCTAGGAAGGGAGGATTGTACTACAAGTGACAATCTTTGCCCTTGGATCTTAAATCCAAGGGTCCATATCACGTAACTTTAGGTAAAACTTTTAAAAGTGATTTTTAATCATTCTTGGGCCAAATACAGAAAGGAATATATGATTTTTGATCTAAAAATAAAATCTATCCAATGAAACTAGTTTCATGACCTAATTCTACTCCTATTTCCCATGATATGCTAAAGATGATAACTTTTGATGTCTTTGTACACGACTTATGCCATTTAATGCCCAATATTGCTCCTTTATGTCCCAAACTTGATGTTATCCCAATATCAATTACTTCAATATCTTTAAGCATCAAATTCGAACTTTGTATATTTTTCCCCTAAAATGATATAACCTTGCTTAAATTTCTTGAAATGAAATTTTATACAAAAGGTCCCTCCTTTTATGTTATAATTTGTTCAAGCATACTTTAAATATACATAAATTATCTAAATAAGTAGATTTCAACTTCAAACACAGTCATTCTTTTTCATGATATTGCTTGAACCCTAATGATGATCTTGTGAACTTAATGTACCTTAACATGATTTTATGTGTACTTTTATGCTTAATATGAAATCTTATGCATTTATTGATCTAAAAATACTCAAAGATGTTCATATTTCCTTGAAAGAAATAACTTATCATGCCTTGTATCCCTAAATTATTTATGTATAGTTCATGTGTCCTAATGTGAGTAAATGACATAATCTTGACTTGAAATGTGATATAGTATTCATGCTGATAACTAAGTCTCAAGTTTTCTATAAACCTTGACATAATTATGATCCATGCTATATTGTGACTTCAAATAACTATCTTTATGATGTTCATGACACCTAATCTAAATAGATCTCATGTATACTCTAATGATGACTATCTTGCATGATAACGACCTAAAATTACTAGTTATGACAATGTTGGTGCACATGTTGACTAAGAGTGCTCAAATCTTATGATTGATCTATTTAGGATCTTGACACTCTAATCATATATCCCTGATCTAGTTGTGATGTGTCACTCTAAGTGCTAATGAACTGATGTACTATGTTTCTTGATAATGTCTATGCATGGCCTTGTTCGAGATATTGAAAATGATGATGAAGGAAATGAGTACCTAGACTTAGTTGAAGCATGCAACCACCATGATAGTGATTAGTCAGACCTAATCTTGATGACATTAATAAAATTTTACTTACTTAAGTTCAACACCACAGGCTTCGATCCCCTCATCTGGCCTTTGTAATGAGGATGCCTCAGCAACTGATAGCCTACAAACATCATGACAACCTACAACATAGCAACCCAGGCCATGATCATCCATCTTCATCAATGCTTCAAGAAGCTTGACTCCAATACCTTTGCCTATGCCCTTCAACGACGATCTGAATCTACAACCTTGAGGCTCACTTCCTAGCCTCTCCAAAGACCAACCAATAACCTACAAATGCCACTTGGGCCTCAGATCTACAGATGATCTCACCAGTCACCACCACTCTGACGCCCTGCCAATATCATGAATGCATGATCGCGTCCCTTCTTGGCCACAACCAGATTTCGTTCTTGACCTTTCCTTGATGGTGAGATGTGGTGGTAAGAACCCAAATGCCAGTAGGCTTCACAACCATGGTTAGACGCAACCATCATAACACCAATGCTCGTCAACCACCGATTCTTTATAAGGATTGAATCCATCAAAGAGTACGTTAGTTTTTCCCGTATTGCTTTTCATATTTAGATAATTTAGCATCAATGAAATCTGAAAGTTTAAAGATATTATGCAACAAACTAATGAAGAAAATCAACATGATTATTTAGGTTAGTATATTTAGAAATCCAATCTCATTGTAGTAGAATATATGTATACTCGAGTACTAAAATAAAATTAGATCCAGAAATTTCAAAAAGACTACTACTACTGATATATTAACTCAACTGATAGGATCTCTTACCCTAATTCTTCATGTACTGATATACTTGGATGTAGAAAAGAAGTATCATAGAGGTATTTATGTACATATTCTAATATAACAAAGTAATAAGTTTTCAACCTATGAGGATTTGTAGATTTGTTTAATAATATTATTGGAACACAAATATTCATTATAGTGGTCGTGTCATCATGTGTAAGGTAACCCATTATGGTATACACACATTAGGTAAACCTATGATTATTTTGATTTACATATGTGAGACCTAGATAACAGCACACGACCTAAATAACACATCAGTAATAAATAAGTATACTCATACCCATTATTAGGGGATAATATGGAATTACGTAGTACATAATGTATCTCACTACATTTATATATAAGATCGACACCCTTGAACTTAATAAAAAACAAGGGAAATTGAATCCAATTATATTTCTAATGGTAGGGAAACCAATCATGAAACTAGATATTGATTAGATGTCACCACAAGATTAAATATGATTTCTATATCAACAAACTCAAAGTGACTATTCAATATAAAACTCCAAAAAACCAAAATGGTAATTTTGCTCCTGATGGCCTAAATAGCTCGATATAAGTATAATATGATATCCTGGAACGTCTCAACCCTAAAAATGGATATAGAAGTTATTATGAATATAATATCATAATGGTTATCAATATAATAAGATAAATGAAGTAGTGAAATTGATCACATATTTAATATAACTATAAACCCTAAAAAGAGAGAGAACAAAAGAACCATGAAATTGTAATAACCCTAGACGGGAAAGAAAACACTATAGAAAAGATTGAACAAGTAATTAGTTCCAAACCAAATTGTACCATTCTTTGTAGATCTCTTGCTCTTGGAGCCATTCTTGATGTTTGTGCAATCTATGAAGTCTTGGACTAATTAAGGTACTAGATTATCTATTTACTTATTGAGTTATTTTGTTTCACTCTTGAATTTCATATATCTTGTTTGGTGGTGAACCTTAAACTTTTTATAAGACTTTCCTACCTTTGAAAGTTTGCCACCCCTAAATTCATTATTGTTGGATTTTGTTAAATATTAAGATGGAATTGGAATTGAATTCTTTGAGTTTTGACTCCACTGACTTTGGTTCTTCCGGGCTTTGGCCCTTTAGAGATTTGGCTCCTAGTGGTTGGGTGGTTGGTACATCACGCCGCCCTGTGCATATGTTGTAATGGATTAGTGGTCCCCTAATATACTGGTTGAAATAGTAGGCTATCATGTCGTTCTATCATAGATATTTGAATACATGGCACTATAGTCATTGATAAAGAAATGATTTGATAATGCTCAATCTTGATGTTTAAAGTTGATTATTTGAAATATTCTTGATATTTTGATACCTTGAACTTGGATAATTTTGCATAATTGTTAGCCTCATGGAATTTCTATTTTGAATATTCAACAGTGAAACATCAATACTTATTGTTCTCATTTTGTTGAATGAAGTCCACCAAATAATCCCCTCCTAGAATTGATCTAATACATGATTCATATTTTACACCTACTTTTTAATAGCTCAGTAATTGGATCAGTATCAGCCTAGCTGATCCATATTTTCTGTTTATGGGGTCCATGTGTGGTTTTGTTCCTTTGGGAACTCATGGAAAGGTGATTCAGAGATGTAATAGAAGATATGTGTAGGATCTTCCCTCTATTGAAGAATAGATAGGGATTAATGCATATTCTTAAAATTTTGTAATCATACTTCTAAGCTTCTGTGACTCTGATGTAAAGTATGATTGTAATAAAGTATAAGGACCCTACCATTGGTTTTGGGATAACCCTATTTGTTTTGCTTAAGTAAGTTTTTTAGAACTATCATTTAATCCTTTGAGGTGTTTTTTTATCATGTGACACACTTATGTTTCATGTTTGATTCTATTTGGATAATGTTTGAGCAATGTTTGTTTGTTTTAGACTAGAGTGCAATTTACCCAAGTTAAGGGGTTATCTTGTAATATGTCACATGTTGAGCATGCCCATAGTTCTTTATCATCATAAGGGAGAGAATTATTCTAAGGGGTTCCTCGTGAAGAGCTTAAGTTTTAAGTTTGAGTTGGTTTGGAAGTTGTGTGTGCTTTGTGTGCTAGTTTTGATGTAAATTGCAATTTACCCAAAGTAAAGGGTTAACATGAAATTTACCATCTCTAGAGTGTTCTTTCCCTTGTTTGACATCATCTATAATATATAGAAATATGTGGGAACCTATTTTGTATCTTGGGCAAGAAGTAGCATCATCATAGTAATAATGATCTATGAACAATGTGTGTTTTGACCTTGGAATGTAGTGTATTGATTTGGTGTAGCATAGTATATTGGTTTGGAGAAGTGGTGCCCTTAATAGGAGGCCAAGAGGTCGATACTCTACTATGAGTATATCACCATAATATTGAATGTTAATCTACAGTGATTGCATGTGGCCTTTGCATGTGGACAAGTGTCACCTAGACTCTTGAGGTGATGACACCTCTCTTTTGATCTCTCTTTCTTCCCTTGAGTATAAAACCCCCTCCCTCTTCACACAAGTGAACCTTTTTCATCCATTCATGTTCTTCTCTTGGTGGATGATCTTGGAATTTTAAGGAGCTAGAGGAAGTCCCCATGGAGCATGGGAGGTCGAGTTCCTTGCTCATGGTGTTTCCTTGTTTAACTTCCATTTTAGTGAGTTGTGTTTCTTGGTGATGATTTCTTTGAGCTCTCTTCTTCATCTTCTTCTTTCCCTTTTCTTGGCCATGAATCATACCTTGGATGAAGGTGTTCTTGAGGAAGAAATCTCATCTCTAAGTTCATAGATCATGTCAGATGAAGGATCTTTCTTTCCTTCCTTCTTGAGCTATCATAACCTTGGCATCTTCTTCTTCTTTCTTGGAGATAATGTTGAGGTCAAGTTTGGGACTCTTAATGGATCATCTTCAAACTTTGACAGAAAGACTGCTTTGGATCTTTGATCATGGATCTTGAACCCTTGGTGGAGATCTACTTGAGGTGGTATATATAACTCTTAGCCTTCACTATTATTTCACTCTTTTTCTTCTCTAAAACATTTTCTTTACATGCTAATAGATGATGGTGATCTGGAGGATTATTTTGATGAAGTAATCTTATCTAGTTTTATCTTTCAGATCATGTTCTTTATTTATTGGATTATGTTGATGTTCCTTAGCAATAGTAATGGTTGGTGGTTGACATCCTAAGCTTGAAGATGACAAGTCGACATAACACAAAGGGGGTTAAACTGACAAGCTTAGTTGGCACTTAAACCTTGGGGAGGTTAATCCTTCATACCTTGTTGGTTAGTAGTCGACACATCATGTAATAAGTCAACACACAAAGAAGTATCAAACTGAAATGTTTTGATGAGGCTAACCTGACATACTGATATGAAGTTCTTAAACTGTTACCCTATATTGTGAACTAACCCTCCATCTTAGGTCAAATACCAAGGCGACATACCAAGAGATGACAAACATTGATGCCTAGACCGACACACCATGAGAATGCTAATACTTCACACTATGTTTATGGTTAGTCGACACACTTTGATAAGGTCAAGATGACACATGATGTAGGTACTAAACCGAGGTACCCTCCTATAGGAGAGAGATTGACACACATTGTAGAGTGAGTGGTTGACACATCATGGTGAGGCTAAGCCGAGACACTATCTTGTTGAGTAACAGGATGACACACCTTGGAAGGGATGAAAATGATACCTAGGGTTGATGATAAACTAATATCCAATGCTAATGCCAACCCAACATCTTGAGAAGGTGGTGAAACTGATATCACATGATGAGTGTAAAAACAATATCACATTATGAGTGTGAAACTGATATCTTAAGTTGAAGGTGAAACTAAAATCTAGGGTTAGGGGATAGACCGAGATGTCATGTAATTGATTAGTTTATATATGTGTAATGATGGGATGTTGCACCTATACTCTTGTGTATGGATATAGTCAATACATAGTGTGATGATCTATCTAAGATGACGTGACTATGAATGGACAATCCTTAATTATGATGCTTAGCTCTAAAACTCTCCAATAAAGTGGAAATTTATAGAAGTAGGGTTTAGTGGAAAAGTCACCATATGATAATCCTAATCATAATAGGGTAAGACTTATGTGCTCACCTTAGTGAAAGATTGTAATCCATGAAACATGTCTTCTATATTCCTTTCTACATGATCATAACTTGTAAGAGAGGTTAATGAGACAACTACGTGAGTACATGATACTGGTGATGAGCCTTGTTGGAATCAAGAGGTGTTCACTTTTGTGTAGAAATCATATGAATAAGTTAATGAGCTAATGAATGACTTGTGTATAGTTTGAAGAAAAATCCTCTAGATATGTAATATAAGGAATTACATCCCTTAGTAATATGATATGGTTAACGACTTGTGGGAGGACATAACATATGGATCACTTCATGATGAGACATTATGTGGGTGCATGGTCAGTATGTTTATATAATGCATGGTTGTAACACATGCATAGCCTAATAAGATAATACACATATAAATGTATGAAATGGTGATACCTAGTGTTGATTACATGATGTTTTATTCATATCTAACTAATGTTGTTCAAACCTGAATCAATTTCAAGAAAGTGGAAATTTGTGTAATTAGGGTGAGTGATGTAACCATGAAGTAAAACCCTAATTGGCTTTATGTGAAGAGCACTGACCCTACTTCTAAGGGTAGGACATATTATTGAATGAGTATGAATTGAAAGCATCAGATTATACTCTCTCTCTTAATTACATGACTTCAGTCTATTGGGTTAATTGGGTGTTATAACTTGTTAATACTATGAAGATGGTTAAATAATATCATGAATTGGCTATGAGCCTTGATAAGGGAAACATAGGAAGTATAAATATGTGAATGTGTAGATTTGGTTATTATAAATAATGCACAAACTTATACATTCCAAACTATGCTTGGGAACCCTATGTGGTTAAGCATGAAACTTAACCTTAATTGAGGGGACATATGATGCATGGCGTGCTTTACCTAAAAGTATTTAGTGTATTGAGACTTATTCCCCCTCTATTTGTATAATGTTAACCTTGCAAGTGAGATGGATGTCATAGGTAATGATTGATATGGTGTATATGCAATGTTGCACAAGTGATTCTTAGCATGAGTAATGCCTATATGATCAATAAGGCATGTTGAGATAACAATAAATCTCAAGAATGATGTGATGGGTCTTATGATCTGGCAAAGGCTTAGTGCCTAGTTGAGGTGATATCCTCTGGTACTGAAATGAGGGATTGATATCCCATGATAATGTGTTAATGGTGATAAACTCTTGAATGGAAATGCATAGTACCATGTGATGATGATGTGATGGCAAGTACAATCTTTTGATTGACAGGTGAATAGTACCCTATGATGTTGAGATGAGAAATTATGTCTCATAAGTTTTATATATTCTAAATTTTTTATATAGAAATGTTTTCTAGAGATGAATTAGGGTTTGATTGTCCACTTGTGTGATATAGCCTTAATTCTCCCAATTGGAGATAACTAATCAAGTGATACCCTAATCATGTAGTTCCATGTGCCATAGATCCATTCTAGTTTCAGAACTTGCTCGGTGGTGAAACATGTAACCCCTATGAGAAACTCAGAGTGCATAATGTTGAGCATGTGGGGATAGCTTGGTACACTAATATCAAGCAATTGAGGATGGCTACGGTCATGCCTGAGATATTGTGATATTGTGATGTGTGAAAGGCAGCAGTAAAATAATAGGATGCCTCTTATAGAACGGCCATGTGTGAGTCTGTTCTCAAGTGTCGTGACATGTACCAAGGCTGGACTATTTGTTAGCAGCTTGGTTATATGTCGTTGTAGTGGCAGCTTTGAATCATATATCACTACCTTTTTGGCCCACACTAACCGGGTAGAGGAGAGATCATAGGATATCAGCACTCCTAGGATATCAGCACTCCTATATCTTGTACGGAACCGAATAGCCCTTCGCAGTGGTCGGTTGAACATTGGATGGTACGATTCAAACTCCCTAGGGCATAATAAAATATGTAACAAGCCATGTAGTATATTTTCTTAGGGACAAATACAAGAACATTGGTTGAAGCCTTGCCTTGCTTTTATACTATTTAGTTATAAAATTTATACATGTTCTTCATATTCCTTCTCAAGCATAAAGATAATCTAATGTGTAGTGTAGATGCCTAAACTTCTTAAACAAGTAATAGTTGCCTTGCTTAAGAGAATTTGTTGAACCTACTCATCTGTTAATTATATTCCTTTCTACTTAACTATCACTGGTAATAATAGAGTTGGTGGAGAGTTATATCTCTCACTGGGACTTTTGTCTCACCCTATTGGTTAAACATCTTTTAGGTGGACATGCATGCCAAACTAAAGATGGGATAGTTGAGGATACAATATGAAGAGGAACTACACCTGGTGGATCATGGTATATGGATAGTGTCTAGTAATAGAGTCCTATGTGTCATCCATGTACATTCAGGTCATTGGGGGTGTTCTCGATGAGTTTTGAGGATATGATAACTGACATGTGGTTTTTGACTTGTGTGCCTCTGGTGGTATGTACATACATGTGGAATTGTTATCTTATGTAATAGGTTGATTGGGAAACAATGATGTAGCTCCTTAAATATATGTTATGAAATGCAAGTGTTGACTCGAGAGTAATAAATTTCAGCTCATGGTGCTTGCTGCAAATCGGTTTTAATTTCTAGTGATTTTTGGTAATCCGTTGATTAGTGGTTGATCGTGATTAAGTTTGTAGTAATCTTGCTTTGTGTGACAAAGGGTATCACATTTGGTGGTATCTGAGCTATATGTTCATTGAGTCTATAGGGACACTAGGATTGGGATTAGGATGATGACTAAGATAAGAACATGATATAAAATATGGTGCATACAGCCCTGGTCATGTATTCAAATATTGAAGAAAAGGTAAGTACGGAACTCTTAGACTAATTTCTATTTGTTTACTCTGATCAAGTAGTCATTTTGGAACAGTCTAAAGAGCATAACAAATCAGGAATCATGATGCTAATACCTCCAACATACTATAAAAAGAGATAAGAACTGCACCGTAACTTACTAAAACTTGAATGTTTGGTTATTAAAAGAGAAAGATACAACTCCATAAAATCTAAATCTAAGTGTGAATATGATAAGAGATGTTTTGAAGCTGTAATTTTAAGAAATGTATGAAGAAAAAGACATATGAATATGTTCTAATAAAGAAATTCTCAGACCAAACTATGAGTATAAGAAAGTATGAAGTGTAATCCTCATGATATGTGAAAGGGAACAAGGAAGATGATCCCTGCATAGTAAATAGTATCTAAAGAATAATGATCCTTTTCATGATGTAAAGATGAAAAATGTGGTAAAACAAGGAAATGTTCATGAACATGAAGAGCAATAATCAAAGAAAGAGTAATGACATGTAATCATCTTTACAGTTCCTATGTTGATGGTAAGGAAACCAAAGAAAAAACAAGTTAAAATGACACACGAACAGTTGAAAACTCATGTAATAACCAAAGAAGTTGATAATCCCTTATTCTTAATAAGAAATCTATGGGTGACGTCATGGTGATAAGAGGAGTATGTTCCCTTGGTGTTCTTTCTTTCCAAGGATGTTGCATTCAAGTGAGTTTTATGTTACTTAATGTGCATGGTTTAGAAGTGATCTTAAGATGGATACATTGAAAAATATCAGTTGAGCTTGGACTTTAGTTCCAAGATGGTGATATCTATGAATGGTGATGTTTTATGAACCTTATAAGATGCTAGAAAGATTCTTTTGATTTGTTTGGGTTTGGAAGTAGAAGAAGAGGGTGGATGTGCTGAGGATGTGATGTGTTCTTGGAACATATATAGGATACCAAGGTGAGGAATCCTAGTATCCGAGAAGTGTCAGTTGTATATAAGAGTGAGGGTTTGTTTTTTGATAACGCGTTAAGTGTTTGACTACCTAGAAAGATTGACCTTGGGATCAATCTAGTTATAGGTACCCAACCTATAGTTTGTATATCGTATGTTAGGGGTTTATGCACCGCATAAGATGATGTTGGCAAGGATGAATAGGTTGAAGAGACAATTGCAAGATCTTCTTGGGTAAAGTTCATCTGGTTGAGTACAATCCCTTGGAGTAAACCTATCAAGTTCGCAAGTAAGAAGGGTTCTAAGAGGGTTGTACATTGATGAGCAGGATTTCCAATCCCTATCTAGATCAGTTGAGGTGACATATAACATCGTGATTTGCCTCTGAGATAGTTTTTTCCCCGGATAAATGACATCTTCTTTTAACAGGAGATAGTACAATTGGGAATGTACATAATAGTAGGTCAGTTGGTACAAGTCAAAAGTGAGTTTGGTGTTGATTCAGCAGAATAGAGTAGAGTAGCAGAAGCATGGTAGGTCGTGCAGTCCCAAGTGGATGATAGAATGTATCTCTAATCATTCTTTAGAAGAGACATGTTGAGGATTGAGAAGGGTATGGTAAACTTCCAAGTTTGATAATCTTATCATACAATGTTGTAAGTTGAGAAGGTGATACATAAGAAAGAGTTGACACATGAGTTGGATAAGCATGTATAGTTCTTTAATGGCTAAGAAAGTATCACCTGGCATAGGATTGACTATGAAACCATTAATGGAAAGGATAAGTTGAGTATGTGTCATGTGCAATAGATCCTATGTTGACCTTGGATGAAAAATAGTATGTTGGTCAACTTTTATGACATCACCCTGACATCAATGAGTTATATGAAAGTTTGAAGGTGTGATGCATGAGTAATATGCATCTCCTTTCTCCTAAATTTCGGGGGTGAAATCCTTGTTAGGGGTTTATGACTTGTAAGGACCCTGACCTAGGTTTTGGGATAACCCTATTTGTTTTTCTTGAGTAAGTTGTTTATAAATTTAATATAATCCTTTGAGGTGTTTTATTATCATGTGACACACTTATGATTCAAGCTTTATTCTATTTGGATAATGTTTGAGCAATGTTTGCTTATTTTGGACCAAAGTGCAATTTACCCAAGATAAGGGGTTATCTTGCAATATGTCACATTTTGAGCATGCCCTTAGTGCTTTACAAACATAAGGGAGATAATAATGAAAAGGGGCACCTCATGGAGAGCTTATGTTTTAAGTTTGAGTTGGTTTGGAGGTTGTGTGTCCTTTGTGTGCTAGTTTTGGTGTAAATTGCAATTTACCCAAAGTAAAGGGTTAACATGCAATTTACCATATCTAGAGTGTTCCTTCTCTTATTTTACATCATCTAGAAGATAAAGAAAGAGATGGGCACCTAGTTTGGATCTTAGGAAAGAAGTGGAATCATTATAGTAATAATGATTTATGGACAATGTGTGTTTTGACCTTGGAATGTAGTGCATTGGTTTGGTGTAGCATAGTATATCAATTTGGAGAAGTGGTTCCCTTAGTAGGAGGCTAAGAGGTCGATACTCTACCTTGAGTATATCACCATAATCTTGCATGTTAAGCTAAAGTGGTTGCATGTGGCCTTTGCACGTGGACAAGTGTCACCTAGACTCTTAAGGTAATGACACCTCTCTTTTGATCTCTCTTTCTTCCCTCGAGTATATAACCCCTCCCTCTTCACACAAGTGAACCTATTTTATCCATTCATTTTATTTTCTTGTTGGAAGATCTTGGAAGCTTAAGGAGATAGAGTAAGTCCCCATGGAGCTTGGGAGGTCGAGTTCCTTGCTCATGGTGATTCCTTGTTTAACTTCCATTTTGCTGGTTTATATTTCTTGGTGATGATTTCGTTGAGCTCTCTTCTTCGTCTTCTTCATTCCCTTCTCTCAATCATGAATCATAACTTGGATGAAGGTGTTATTGAGCAAGAACTCTCATCTCTAAGGTCATAGATCCTTTCGGATGAAGCATCTCTCTTTCCTTCCTTCTTGAGCTATCATAACCTTGGCATCTTCTTCTTCTTTCTTGGAGATAATGTTGAGGTCAAGTTTGGGACTCTTGATGGATCATCTCCAAACTTTGAGAAAACGTGTGCCTTGGATCTTTGATCATGGAGCTTGAACCTTTGGTGGAGATCTTCTTGAGGCGGGTTATATAACTCTTAGCATTCACTATTATTTCACTCTTTTTCTTCTCAAAATCATTTTCTTTACATGCTAATAGATGACAATGACCTAGAGGATTATTTTGATGAAGGAATCTTATCTAGTTTGCAATTTCAGACCTTGTTCTTTATTGCTTGGATTATGTTGACGTTCCTTAGAAATAGTAACGGTTGGTGGCCGATATCCTAAGCTTGAAGATCACAAGTCAACATAACAGTAAGGGGGTTAAACTAACATCCTTAGTTGGCACTCAAATGGACACACCTTGGGGAGGCTAATACTTCATACCATGTTGGTGAGTAGTTGACACATCATCTAATAAATCGACACAGATGGAAGTATCAAACCGATATGATTTGATGAGGCTAACCCAACATGTTAATATGAATTTCTTAAACTGTTACCCTATATTGTCAACTAACCCGCCATCTTAAGTCAAGTACCAAGTCAACATACCAAGAGATGACAAACCAATATGCCTTGTTGATGTCTAGACCGACACACCTTGAGAATGCTAATCCTTCACAAAATGTTTATGGGTAGTTGACACACTTTGATAAGGTCAAGCCGACACACCATGTAGGTACTAAACCGAGGTACCCTCCTATAGAAGAGAGACCAGCACACTTTGTGGAGTAAGTGGTTGAAACATTAGGGTGAGGCTAAGCCGAGATACTATCTTGTTAAGTGAGAGGCTGACACACCTTGGAAGGGACAAAAATGATACATAGGGTTTATCATCAACCGATATCCTATGCTAATGCCAACGTGAAATCTTTAGAAGGTGGTGAAATTGATATCACATGATGAGTGTGAAACCGATATCACGTGATGAGTGTGAAACTAATATCTTAAGTTGAAGGTGAAACTAAAATCTAGGGTTAGGGGATAGACTAAGATGTCATGCAATTGATTAGTTGATATATGTGTAATGATGGGTCGTTACACCTATACTCCTATGCATGGATATAGTCAATACATAGTGTGATGATCTATCTAAGATGACATGACTGTGAATGGCCAATCCTTAATTATGATGCTTGTGTATAGTTTGAAGCAAAATCATCTAGATATGTAATCTAAGGATTTATATCCCTTAGTAATATGATATGTTAATGACTTGTGAGATGACATAACATATGGATCACTTAATGATGAGACATTATGTGGGTGCATGGTCAATGTGTTTATATAATGCATGGTTGTAACACATGCATAACCTAATAAGATAATACACATATACATGTATGCAATGGTGATACCTAGTTCAGATGACATGATGATTTATTCATATCTAACTAATGTTGTTCAAACCTAAATCAGTTTCAAGAAAGTGGAAATTTGTGTAATTCGGGTGGGTGATGTAACCATGAAGTAAAACCCTAATCATCTTTTTATGAAGAGCACTAACCCTGATTCTAAGGGTAGGACATATTATTGAATGTGTATGAATAGAAAGCATGAGATTGTACTCACTCTCTTAATTTCATGACTTTAACCTAGTGGGTTAATTGGGTGTTATAACTTGGGAATTCTATGAAGATGGTTAAGTAATATCAAACATTGGCTATGATCCTTGATAAGGGAAACACATGAAGTATGAATATGTGAACGTGTAGACTTGGTTATTATAAATAATGCATAGCCTTATACATTCCAAACTTGTGGGAGGTAGTGAAATTAGAAGATTGCAAAATAAATGATGCTTGGGAACCCTATGTGGTTAAGCATGTAACTTAACCTTAATTGAGGGGACATATGATGCATAGCGTGCTTTACCTAAAAGTATTTAGTGTATTGAGATATATTCCCCCTCTATTTGTATAATGTTAACCTTGTAGGTGAGATGGATATCATAGCTAATGATTGCTATGGTGTATATGTGATGTGGCACAAGTGATGCTTGGCATGAGTAATTCCTATATGCTCAATAAGGCATGTTGAGATATCAACATATCACAAGAATGATATGATAGGTCTTATGACCTGGAAGAGGCTTAGTGCCTAGTTGAGGTGATATCCTCCGGTATTGAAATGATGATTGATATCCCATGATAATGTATTGATGGTGATAAACTCTTGAATGACAATGCATAGTACCATGTGATGTTGAGATGAAAAATTATGTCTCATACATTTTATATCTTTTAAATTTGTTATATAGCAATGACTGCTAGAGATGAATTAGGGTTTGATTGTCCACTTGTGTGATACAACATTAATTCACTCAAATGGAGATGACTAAATAAGTGAGACCCTAATCATGTAGTGCCTTGTGCCATAGATCCATTCCAATGTCAGAACTTGCTGGGTGGTGAAATGAGTAACTCCTATGGAAAACTCAGAGCGCATAATGTTGAGTATGTGGGGACAACTTGGTACCTTAATATTAAGCAATTGAGGATGGTTGCGGTCATGCCTCAGATATTATGATATTGTTATGTGTGAAAGGCAATAGTATAACTATATAATGCCTCTTATAGAACGACCGTGTGTGAGCTTGTTCTCTAGTCTTGTGACCTATACCATGGGCTACTAGTTGTTAGCAGCTTGACTATATTTTGTTGTAGTGGTAGTTTTGACTAATATATCACTACCTTTTTAGCCCACACTGACTAGGTAGAGGAGAGATCTTAGGATACTGACACTCCCAAATCTTGTACGGAACCGAATAGCCCTTCATAGGGGTCTATTGAACTTTGGATGGTACGATTCAAACTCCCCATGGAATAATAAAATATGTAACCGGACGTGTAGTATATTTTCTTAGGGACAAATATGAGAACATTGGTAGAAGCCTTCCCTTGCTTTTATATTGTTTAGTTATAAAATTTATACATGTTCTTCATATTCCTTCTCAAGTGTAAAGATAATTTGTTGTGTAGTATAGATGCCTAAACTGCTTTAAAAAGTGATGTATTCCTTTCTTAAGAGAATTTTTTGAAACTACTCATCTATTAATAATATTCCTTTTTCTTAATTATATGTGATAATAATAGAGTTGGTGGAGAGTTATATCTCTTGTTGGGACTTTTGTCTCACCCCGTTGGTTAAAAATCTTTTATGTGGACATGCATCCCTAACTAAAGATTAGATAGCATAGGATATAATATGAAGAGGAATTAATATGGTGGATCATGGTATATGGATAGTGTCTAGTAATAGAGTCATATGTGTCGTCCCTGTACATTGTGGTCCTTGGGGGTGTACTCGATGAGTTTTAAAGATATGATAATCGACATGTGGTTTTTGACTTGTGTGCCTTTGGTGGTATGTACATACATGTGGAACGGTTATCTTATGTAATAAGTTGATTGGAAAACAATGATGTAGCTCCTTGAATATATGTTATGAAATGCAAGTGTTGACTCAAGAGTAATAAATCTCAACTCATGGTGCTTGCTGCAAATTGGCTTTAATTTCCTGTGATTTTTGGTAATCTGTTGATTAGTGTTTGATCGTGATTATGTTTTGAGTAGTCTCGCTTTGTTTGGAAAAGGGTGTCACATAAAGATTGTTTATATTTTAAATATTATTTTGTAAAATATATCCCTAGAGATCGAGTCTTTAACACATAGTATTATAGCTACAAACATTTGACACTCAGGGATGCCTCCTGGAAGTTAGGGTTAAATTAGTACGACCTAGAACTTAGGCAAGTAGTATACAACCAACTCTAGTGTTGCTAGCTGTATTCACCTAAGAAGTAAATAGAAACATAGGTGGAATTAGTTTTCTAATATCTCCATTTAAAAACTTCACCATGTAAGTGGATTGAACTGAGGTGTCTAAGGAAGGATGTTTAGTGAAGGTTCTAGCACAATTACTCCCCATTCACTTTGGTGGTGGTGGGGTTTCCTCATTTGCATACCAACCTGGCCAAGACAATTTCTACTACTTGGGGAAAATCATAACTCCTATACAGAAATCTTCAACCCAAATTAGGATGAAAAAATGTCATGTAGGTTTAGTTACCTTCAATTGAGAGAAAATGAATGATGATATGTTAGGACTTAGAGTTAAAATCTTACTAATACAAAATTTATTTAGATAACAAACTCATGATAATTTTGACATAAAACCCTTATAAAATATGATGATTGAGAATTAGATAATAAAATCTAGTTGTAGATATTTTATCATTGAAATCACTTGTATTTTAAATTCTAAAGCAAAGGAATTATGATATTTGTGAGAAAAAATTACAAATCCAACTTATACCTTTATAGATGCAAAAAAAACTAAGATTGAAAATTGCATCCCATTTCATTGTAAATTAATTAAATAGTAAAATTTGATAAATATTAGGACCTAAAATTTTGAGTAATCTATATTGATATCGAACCTTAACCAATGAAAATAGAGAAATAAGGTTGAATAATATTTAAAAAATTGACCCAATAAAAAGGCACAAAAGATTAGTGACAACAATATTGAAAACTAAATATACAAAAACTAAAGATTGACTATGATAATTATAGTATATATATTAATTTGTGGTTTAATAGGAATTTGATGCTCATAACATAGATTCTTAACCTAGAAATGTACAAATCACCCTAGACAAATTTTGTGGACCAGGTGTCGCTAAGTGCTCAAGTAACTATCTATATTTTATGAGCATATAAATTCCCAAAAATGTATTAAGTAGTGAGGATGATGGAGTAATAGTAATTAGAGAGTAGATATGAGGTGATTGTGATTTGGTTCTCTCTTCAATTTTGGCCATTTTTTAATTTTGTGTCGAGAAATTTTTCTCTCAAGAAATTATTTTCTTTATAATACTATATGTATAAAGGAAAATGTTTTTGTGGAATTTTTTCGATGATTTCTCAAGCAAAGTCACAATCAAATAGGAATGAGAAAAACCCTAGGGGAGAGTCACACAAAACCCTAGAAGAGAAACCTAGAGTTTGTATAGGGTAACAACTAAGAGAAAAGTGGAGGATACTACATTGTAGATGATATACCTATTTAGGTTTATAGTTCAATCCATTAAAGGGGTGGAAAGTAGTCTATAACTAAGCCAATTTTGGGGACGAGATCCTTTCAAGGGGTGGATACTTGTGACATACTAAAATTTGGTAATAGATTTTATGTAGAGCTATAATTTTCTAATTTCCCAAAACTTGAGCTAAATTACAAATTGATCCTTATTCCAATCCTCATGTGGTTACTTTGACCTATTATCATGATCTTGTATGCTAGTCTTCCTCCTTATTCACTTTATTGTGCCTAATAAGTTTATTCTTCTAATTTGAGAAACATTTACAAAATCATCCCTTGATTTATATTCATGCTATCATTTAGTTCAATTTTAAAAACATTATACTCAGATACTTGGAGTAGACCTTGTGTTTCAATAACTCACCTAGTATGTCAACAAATGGCTTGGAAAAAGGATACAACTTAATTTATCAATACTAATTTTGGAATATTATCTTGGAACATAATTGAACAAATTATATCTCTAATATATGATAATAACATTTTTAGTAATTATGTTAATGGGATACTTATTCATGGACAAAATGTTAGAGCATTTAATACTTCCATTTATAAGTTTTGATGTATTGGTAAATGACCAGTTATTACTATTTATAGTATACTTGATTAGGCTAATGTTTACAACCCTACTTCTTCATCCCTAATACTCCTCGACGGTAACTTGAGAAGTATGGGGAGATCAATCTCCATGAGGTCATGACCACCATCCCTGGGCTTCGAACTAAATCCCTCTGCTCCAATGACCCACACCTCAATGCCTCAATCCTCTCCATTTATAAATGTACTAGCGCAACCCTAATACCATGACATGGTCATCGTCATAGCCACACTTGAGACTAGCAGGAAGAAACACCAATCATTGAATGCCCTCTCAACTCTAGCAAAAATGTTGGACACGGTCGGTGCCCCAGGTGGCTATAATATGTGCCTACCCTTTCCTTAGCCAACCTATAGATGAAATCTGACACCCTCTCAAGCATGGTGCCTCTTCCTCTCCCTCTCCTCTTCTCCCTCATTGTGCCACCGTCCTGTCTCATCAGCAACCTCATAAGGCCAATGCACACCAGCTAACATCTCGATCACCTACATCATTAGTGGCAACACGATGTCAACCCTGATCCTCCCCCTCCAAGCCCAGTTCCTCCAAATATGTTGTTGTTTCCTCCCGAAGCTATCCTAGTCACCATATTATAGCTAAAGAAATGGAAATATGGTTTTTACTAGCCACCATGACACCTCATCCTCAAGAAATGGCAGTGTCTTCATTATAGGGTGTCGCCCTCCGCGACAACCATTACCAAGTCGCCCTCCTCTTAACTAACCAAGGTGCAATTGACTCCTCAGCATTTCCCTTATAATAGCAGAGGATCCTCGAAGCTCTAGGACTCCAGAAATCACCACCACCTACCAAAATCCTCACAACTTCTACACCACCGACTTCGATCCCCTTAGCTAGCCTTTGTAATGTGGACTCCTCAGTCGTCAATAGTCTACAGACATCATGACAACCTCCAACTTAGCAACCCAGGACATGATCATCCATCTTCATCAATGCTTTAAGAATATCGACTCCCATTCCTTCGCTTATGCCCTTCATTAGCAATCTGAATCTACAAATTGAGGCTCACTTCCTAGCCTCTCCCAAGGCCAACCAATAGCCTACAAACACCACATGAACCTCAGATATGCAAATGAACTCAATGTCGTTTGCGAGTCAAATCTTACCATGCACCACCACTCTGACGCTCTACCTATCTCACAATGACATGATCTCTTCCATTCTTGTTCACAACCAAATCTGGGTCTTGACCTCTCCTTGATGGCAAGACGTGGTTGTAAGAACTCAAACACTAGTAGGCATCACAACCATGGTTACTCATAACCATCACAACACCAATGCTCTTCAACCATCGATTCTTGAGAAGGATTGAATGCATCAAATAGTAAGTTAGTTTTCCTTTTTGCTTTTCAGATTTAGATAATTTACCATCAATGAAATATTAAAGCTTAAACATATTATGCAACAAACCAATGAAGGAAATCAACGTGATTGTTTAGATTAGTATATTTAGAAATCCAATCTCATTATAGTAGAATATATGTATACTCGAGTACTAAGAAAAAATTAGATGTAGAAATTTTAGAAAGACTACTACTAGTGATATATTAACTCAATTGATAAGATATCCTACCCTAATCTTACATGTACTAATATACATGTATGTAGAAAAGAAGTATAAAGAGGTATATATGTACATATTCTAATATAAGAAAGTAATAAGTTTGCAACCTGTGAGGATTTATAGATTTTTTTAATAATATTCTTGGAAAAAAAATACTCATTATAGTGATCGTATCACCATATGCAAGGTAAGCCATTATGGTATACACACATTAGTTAAACCTAGGTTTCTTTTGATTTATATATGTGAGACCTAGATAACAACACATGACCTAGATAACACATCAGTAATAAATAAGATTACTAATACCCATTATTAGGGGACAATATCGAATTACGTGGTACATTATGTATCTCACTACATTTATATATAAGATTAACACCCTTGAACATAATAACAAACATGGGAAATTGAATCCAATTATATTACTAATGGTAGGGAAACCAATTCCTAGGTAATATTGTCACGGTACAACATGTACATAATATGTATATGGATATGGTCTATCCTAATGTATTACATAATAAACGTATAGCATATGAATGCATAAATCATGAAATTGGGTGTTGATTAGATGTAAGCATAGGTGTACGATGATTCCTATATAAATGAACTGAAAGTGATTATTCAGTATAAACACCCTAAGATCAAAATGGTAATTTTGCTCCTAATGGCCTAAATAGCTTGATATAAGTATAATATGATATCATTGAACATCTCAACCTCAAAAATGGATATAGAAGTTTTCATTAATATATATATCATAGTGGTTATCTATAGTATAAGATAAATGAACTAGTGAAATTGATCATAGATTTAATTTAACTAGAAACCCTTAAGAGAGAGAGAACATAAGATCCATGAAATTGAAATAACCCTAGATGAGAAAGAAAACACTATAGAAAAGATTGAGCATGTAATTGGTTCCAAACCAAATGATAACCAAATTGTACCATACTTTGTAGATCTCTTATTCTTAGAGCCATTCTTAGTGTTTGTGCAATATATGAAGCCCTGGATAAATTAAGGTACTCGATTCTCTATTTACTTATTGAGTTATTTTATTTCCCTCTTGAATTTTATATATCTTGTATGGAGGTAAACCCTAAAGTTTTTATACGACTTTCCTGTCTTTGAAAGTTTGCCACCCCTAAATTCATTATTGTTGGATTTTGTATATATTAAGATGACGCTAGAATTGAATTTCGGAGTTTGGAATCCCTGGATTTGGTCCTTATGGGCTTTGGCCTTTAGATCTTTGGATCCTAGAGGTTGGGTGGTTGAGTACGTCCCCCGCAGTGTGCATAGGTGGTAATGGATTAGTGGTCCCACAATGTACTTGTTGAAATAGCAGGCTATCGTGTCGTTCTCTCATGGATGAATGAATACATGGCATTATAGTCATTGATAAAGAAATGATATGACAATTCTCAATCATGATATTTAAAGTTGAGTATAGGAAATATTCTTGATATTTTGATACCTTGAACTTGGATAATTTTACATAATTTTTAGCCTTGTGGAATTTTTATTTTGAATATTCAACAGCAAAACATCGATACTTTTTATTCTCATTTTGTTGAACTTAGTCAACCAAATAGTCCCCTCCTAGAATTGGTCAAATACCTGAATCATATTTTGCACCTACTTTTTAATAGCTTAGTAATTGGATTTAGTACCAGCCTAGTTGGCCCATATTTTCCCTTTATGAGGTCCATGTGTGGTTTTCTTCCTTTGGGAACACATGGATAGGTGATTCAGAGATGGACTAGAAGAGACATCCAAGAGTTGTCCTCTACTGAAGACTACAAAGGGATCAATGCATGTTCTTAAAATTTTGTAATCATATTTTTAAGCTTCTGCGACTCTGATGTAAAGCATGATTGTAATAAATATTGTTTATATTTTTGATATTATTTTTTAAATGTTCGTCTGTAAAGATCAAGTGTTTACACGAATCTTTATGTAAGCATTCTGATGATATGGTGGACATGAAGTGCCTTAGATTTGCTCCATGAAATAGGAGCTTCGGAAGAAACATGAGAACATGGGAGTTGTTGACATAATAATACATCTAATGCACATGTACCAAGAACAAGCAAGTCAAGAGACACATGAGGTCTCTAAGGCATTATTTAAGTGCAAAATAGTTAAAGATGATCAAGTTGGACCTTATGTAGGCAAGTTAATTGGGTATGTGGAAATTCTAAAGAGACTAGATTTTCTTTGGGTCAAGAGTTGGTCACATAAGTGAACATGCAATTGTTTCGAGTTCATATAAAAAAATGTCATAAAATACATGAAGGTTGTGGCACTTCCTCTTGATTACACAATTCAGACTTGAAGTTCGTTTACACAGGTGGAAAAAGACAATTATCAAGAATGACACTTTTAGACACTTTTTGATATTTTATTCTATCATACAATATCAACATTACAATAAAATTAGAAAGTGAGATTGACATTCATCCATCAATTGAGAAAGAGAACTACATAAGTAGGAGTTTCATTCCTTATGAGAAGAGTTTTTAAAAAAAAATGTTTGGTCAAGGGGAAAAGAGAAGGAATTTCCAGTGAGAACTTGAACTTGTTGACCTAATCCCAATGGATTTGAAAAGAGTGGGAAAGGTCTTCTATATAGATAGAGATGAATGAGTGGGACTAGGGAAGGGCATCTCTCATGAAATTGATCCCATACCTGTAGGAGTTTTCCCAGATCAAGGCTCTAAGATGACTGAAGAAGATATAGAGAACTTCAGTCAAAATTCTGAGTAAACCAAGAAGAAAGTTGGCAAGAATAGACTAGGAATTCCCTAGTAGAAGGAAATATTAGTCTCTAGGCATTTCCAAGATCTACTGACTCTTGGAAAGGGGGTTTTACAATAATCCCAAAATGATTCTCCACATAAATCCTTGCCCATAAAATATTTTGGTATTCATAGATTTTTGGTAACATCAAGAACAAACATCTGACTAGTCTAACTAAAAGAAGTCTTTATAACCTATATCAAGGTCAAAGAGACATTGGGGGATAGGGAAAAGATCATCAAAGGGACAAGTTGTGGTGTGCAGAAGTGAGATCACCTCCTTACTAAAATTTGGGAAATACAAAACATCCATTTTTTGACAAAGATAATAGATATTGAGGGATGCGTGTATAGTATTCCAAGTAAATAAGCATGCACCAGATACATATAAAATGTCAATAGTAACAGAAAGGAAAACAAACTAAATCTATTACATGTCTTTCATCATTGTTCACTACATAAGTTTTTTAGAAGATAAAGATGAGAAAACAAAGGATATAGTTTTAGCAACATAGACATCCTTCAAGAAAGTCTTGAACCTACTCCTGGTCTAGTTTTACTTGATCTTATTTAGCACCTTGTCCAAAATCTGGGTGGTTGGGAAATCACCTAGCAATGGGGAAAGAAAACTAGGTACATGTCAACAATCGATAAAAAAAGAAAGAAAATAACACAGAAGTAAAGGATACAAGTTCATCAATAAATAAAGAGATCAAGAGTATAAGGCATAATCAAAATAGATGCTTTCCATAACATTTAAATAGTAAAGGAATTTCATGCATGATCATATTGACTACATTAACTAAGTAGGGTTGAGGCACCTACCAGACCCCAACATATATGTGAGGGGAGAAATAACACATTCCCAGTCACCTACACAACTTATATATGGGGAGAATAACACATTCCCCAGGGCAAAATAACACATTCCCTATCTATGGGTGGTTGTACATAAGTACCACCAGATTAGCTAAATAGTCGAATAAAATCAACATGCTAAGAGAAACTATAGCAAGTAAAAGCATCATATATTTGAAACATGGTAGTGTGGTGAAAGACCCCAGAAATAGAATATCAAAATTAATTTTTGAGGCAATTTAGCAAAAGTGTCATGAATAGTGAAAATAGGGCTCATATAGTGCCTCATTAGGGAATATAGGGTTTGGTTTGCAAATATACCAACTTAGGGTGTAATAATGCACATAAGTCTCTTTTAGATTTCAATTATCACTTTCACCACTTTAGATGATTTCAAGTTTAACTTTGCCTATTTTCAAATTATTACCATGTATTAGAGCACATAATGCACATTAATGTAAAGAAACTCTAATTATGGATCTTCCTAACAAAACTCAGATTTTGACTTTAAAAAACTCACCAATCAACTTATTAGGTTCTCCTCTAGGAAGGAGATCAGATCCCAAATAGTAGGAAACTCGAGCAAGATGGGTTGGTAGATCCAAGAACAAGCTCCAAACTTGAGCAAGAATCACCTGCTTCTCCAAGGATACAAACCCTAAGCAAGAGGAACATGGAAAGATAAGTTTTGGAGATTTTAGATGGAGTTTCACCAAGCAAGACCAGGGTTCTGACCTAGAGGAAGGTGGAAGGAAGATGAAAAGTAGGAAAAAAAAGGAGAAGGGGAAGAAACCTACTTGCCTTTGTTGGAAATGCCAAAAGGTGACTTTAAGAAACACTAGATGAGCTCAGATGGAACCCTAGAAGACCTTCTTCACCAAGATAATGTCTTCTTATACCTTGGGATATATCCTCCATGGACAAAAAGAGAGAGTACAAAGTTATAATTAGGAAGCATGTGATATGGGTCAAATATTTTAGTTGGGAGGTAAGGAAGGAGTATATAAAGCTTTATGGTTAAGGAAGAAGTAAGGCATGAGGTGTCCAGGCTACTTTCCATGTGTCCATGTCTAAGGATGCCCACGATCATGCGAGCGTTTATGAATAAGGAAGAAGCAAAGAATGATGTGTCAAGTTACGTTGCATGTGTCCATGGTGAAGGGTGCCCATGGACATGCAAGCCTTTATGGATAAGGAAGGAGTCAAGCATGAGGTGTCCATGGAGCTTTCCATATGTCCATAGCCTAGAGCTTCTATGGCCATGCAAAAAACTATTACACATCATCTAGAGACTTCTTAGAAAAAAAGTGTCGGTTCTCCATGCCCACCACCGACCTCCAAACAAAAAAACCACCCCATTGGTTGATAACTCCTAAAGATAAGCTCATCCATAAAGTGGGAAATTCCTAAAATGTCCTTGAAGAGAAACACCTCCAAACCAAGGTACAACTAGGTGCCCCATGGCCCAACAAGATTTCGAATCATAAGGAAACATCTAAGGATCATACATCATGTGAGAATTTATAAAGAAAACCTCCCAATTGGGTAAATTGCAAACTAAGTCCAAAAAGTGTAAAAAATTACATAACTTGCACAAACAACATTCAAATTGGACCATACTTGAAACTTAAGCTTATCTCATGATTTCAAAACACCTCAAAAGGTTAGATTAAGGTTTATAACACTTAATTATGGTAAGAAAGGTTTGGGTCCTTACACTTCTATCATGAATTTATTTACCATTGTTCCACTTAAGTGGTGATTTTGCATTTTAGATCCTTAAATAAGCTTTCACTAAGGTATTTGTATATAAACCCTTCCATTGGTATAATTATTCAACAAATGTTCAGAAAAACACTATAAATTCCACTAATTCATCAACAAAGACAAAGGACAGAAATGAGAAGAAAACTTAGGGAAAATGGTTGCATGGAGATTACATTCAGAATTAGGTATGTTACATGTGGCTTCTATCTGAGAAAATCGTAATATGGTCAGATCAATTTTCTTATTTCAGCAATGATGGATTTTTCTCTAATATATTATATGAATCAATGAAGTAGGGGTGTTTCCAAGAAATCCATGACAACATCTCTCACTAATGTAATTGCACCATTTTGTATGAAGCATAAAAAATTCTCCATATCTCTTCAAATCTAATTTATTTGTAACATGAAGAGAGGGTCAAGCTTTTGATGTTCCTTGCATTAGAAAGAAAGTTGACTGGACTAAAGGAATTAAAGAAAATATCACACAATAAGGTGAAAAAATAGAGCACTTCTACAAAAAGAGGCCAGTATGAGGGATATAAGGACATCAAAATTGAAAGTGAAGATAGCTGAAACAAATTTGGTTTTCTAAGATATGATTTTTACTAAATATAAATTCTTCTTGAATACATTGGCACGTGAGGTGGTTGGTTTGGCTAAGTAACATAATGGAAATGTATTACACTAAAAATCCTAGAATAGTGGTTTGACTCCATCCTTAATCTTGGGGAGTGGGGGGGAACCCTCCTTGTGAGATTTTTTTCAATCAAAGTCTTTGTCCAAAAAACATATTCCGATATGAGACATCCAAGTCCAACGAAGGAGCTATCAATTTTTCTACTTGGCTATTTCTTCTTTAGATTGGCATTCTTAGCTCCACTTTTTCTGTTTCTATGGGACGTCATTTCTCCATGCTTTTGTGTGGCACTTCCTGAGGAGGAGCCAATTATTCAAATGCGGTTGAACTTTTTTCATGTAAAGAGCATTGCTTGTGGAGAAAAGGGTGAGTATAGTGCCTATCAAGAAGATGTTTTTGTCGAAAAGTCTTAACCATTTCCTTTTTAGTGCCTTTGATGAATAGGGGTTTGACTCACATCTCCAACTCATATGGCATCCTACTCTCTATAGGGTGGGGTTCATCGAGCGAACTACTAATATGTCCTTTTGTCCTAACCCAACATTTGATGAGTATCCAGTGATAGTTGACAAGCCACCAAACTAAACCAGATTCATCAAATAATCATGTGGGTTGACCCATTCTCATCCTGATGTAGTGGCCCATTAAGTAGGGAAGCAAAGTTGGAATAGAGAATTTGTCAGGGATGGGTTTCCTCTGCGGGGTACCATTGCAACCTGTAGTAGTTCGTCCCCTGGCATCCTTCTTTGTCTATGCATGGGAACAACATTTTTTTCTCCAAATGAGACCCTTTTTCCATTTTAAAACTCATACTCCACGGCCCCTTTTCTATTCCTCTTTGTTTTCCCCACCTCCACTCTAGAAAATGAATTCAAGTGGCCCTGAAGCTCTACCCAATCCCATGTTTCTAGCAGCATGAACAATTTTATTAAACCATTGATATAGCTACTTGGCATGTTAAAACAATTGAGGGGCAAATGAAAGACAACCAGATTCCATGTTGATGGTAAAAATAAGAAATTGAAAATTTAAGGGAAAAGGCAATGCCAAGAAAAAATTTATATCTGGCCAAAAGTCTCAATATTTTGTATTGAAGGAAAAAAGTGGAGTGGGTAAAGAAGGAAATTGTCACCATTGTCAATAGACTAGATATTGCTAGAGAAATTATCCTCTCTACTTAGAGGAATCAGAGAATAATAAGAAGGGTATAAAGATATCCGCTTTAGGTATATATTTATAGACAAAAACTTATCTACTTATTCAGAATCGGTATGAGATACTAGGTGTGGATCTCACATATGTTCATATACGTCAGATCTGAAAAGAAGTAGAACTTTGAAGAAATGATAGGTGGAAAAACACATTATATATGGAGCAAGATTTTTTGCCACTATTGTAGGAACATACTATTTATAAATTCTTTGTGGGCTTAGATAATATTTATAGAATTTTTGTTTAGTACCTATCATAAATAGCAATATCATTTATATTTCATGTTTGGACAAGATTGGTTTTGAATTTCTTATCATGGATGGTTAGTTTTCTATTTCTAAAGATTATATATTTTATTACAATGCATATATGCATAATGGTCTTTATTTATTAGATCTTGAGACAAATGTGTATACAAAAATATAAAGAAGAAACTTGATTACTCAAATATAACTTATATGTGAAATTGTCATCTAGGCTACATAAATGAGAAGCATAGTTCTACACTCCATAAAAATGGATATCTAGACTCATTTGATTTTGAATCAATTGAGACATGTGAATCTTGCATATTAGGCAGGATGAAGTAAACACCCTTTACTAGAAACAGTGAAAGGGAAAGTGACTCGTTAGGAGTCATGCATACAAATACATGTAGACCTTTTGGCACAAACACTAGAGATGGATACCAATACTTCATCACATTTATGGATGACCTTGGTAGATATGTTTATATGTATCTAATGAAATACAAGTCAGGATCTATTAAAAAGTTCAAGGAATTCATGAATGAAGTACAAAATTCACTTGGCACAAATATTAAAGCACTTCAATTAGAATAAGGTGGTGAAAATTTAAGCCAAGTGTTTGAGGCCCTTTTGGGGGGATTGTAGTATTCTATCACAACATACTCCACGTGGAACACCACAATATAATGGTGTATCAAAAAGAAGGAATTGCATCATGTTGGACATGGTACGATCCATGATCAACTTTTTTGTTCTTTCGACATCATTCTGGGGATATTCTTATAAAACTACAGTGTTTACACTTAATTGTGTTCTAAATCAATTCAAAAGACACCTTAGGATATATCTATTGGGAAGTGTCCCAATATGCATTTTATAAACATTTGGAAATGTGAAGCTTAAGTCAGGAAAAAGTTTTCTAAAAGACTTGGACTCAAATCTAATAAATGTCATTTTGTTGGATATCCTATGGAAACTCAGGGATATTACTTTTATATTCCATATAACAACAAAGTGTTGTTATGAGAACTATTGTATTCCTTGAAAAGGAATTTATTTCCATAGGAACCAATGAGAGGAAAATATAAATCTTATGTTGGAGTCCAACAAGATAGCATCGAATCTATGGGGGTTGATAAGGAGCAAGAGGAATAACAAACTAGTGTGGAATCTCAAGTTCATCTTTTAACACAAGAACTTTGAAGGTCTACAAGGGCACGTCTTGATATAGAGATATTTGGGTTTATTGTGACTCAACAAGATGATGTGCTATTCATTAATGATGATGAACCAACAACCTATAATGAGACTCTAAGGGATATGATTCTGAGAAATTTCTTGAAGCCATGAGTTCCAATATGGTCTCCATATATACAAACACGGTATGGACCTTGGTGGATCCACTTGAAGGGGTAAAACTTATTGGGTGAAAATGGGTAATCAAGGAGAAGACTGACATGGATGGTAATGTACAAGCCTACAAAGGCTGATTGGTTTCAAAATATTTCAACCATATTCAAGGTGTTGACTATGATGAAACTTTTTCACCAGTTTACATAGTTAAACCCATTTGGATCATGCATGATATTGTATCTTATCGTGACTATGAAATCTGGAAAATGGATGTAAAACCACATTCCCTAACTAGAATCTCCTTGAGGATGTGTACATGATACAAACTAAAGGTTTTATCATTCTAAATGAATCTAGAAAAAAATTTAAGCTACAACGATTAATCCTTGGATTGAGTCAAAGAATGTCAAAGCTAACATCTCTTGAGAAATGGCTAAATTAGGAATAAAGTGGGGGTGACGAGCATTGGGGACAAGTTGCGTGAGGGCCGACTCAGATGGTATGGGCATTCAACACATACTGACTAATGTGCCTATACGAAGCAATGCTATTGAGTCACGCACAACTAATAGAAGAAGAGGAAGGCCTAAATTAACATAGCATGAGCTTATAAAGAGAGATTTTGAAAATCTACATCTCAACCAGAATATGACCCATGATAGAGTTGAATGGAAATGAATGATCCATGTTTCCGACCCCACATAGTTGGGACTGAGTCTTAGATGACGATGATGATTCAAATAGTTTGGATGTATCCAAAATGTAGATAAACCTTGGTCTTACAAGAAGGATAGTGGGAGAATAATCACATACCTCATATTTTATGTAGATGACGTACTATTGGTGGGACTGAAATCCCTACTCTACAGTGGGTTAAAACATCATTGGGAAACTTCTCTGTGAAGGACTTATGAGAAACATCCTATATACTATGAATCAATATCTATAGAGATAGATCTAGAAGGCTTCTTGGTCTAAGTCAGAAGTACATACATTGACAATATGTAGAAAAGGTTCGGCATGTAAGAGTAACATAACCATGTCCCATGGAATAAGTCACCCTAGAGTTTTAATGTCCTACCTCTTCTGAAGAGAAGGAACGTATGATTAAGATTCCATATGCATCTTTAATTGGATCTATCATGTATGCAAAGTTATGTACACATCCCAATGTCTCATATGCTTTAAGTATGAAGAGTAGGTACTAGTCAGATCATAGGGAAGGTCATTGGCCTATTATAAAGAACATCGTTAAGTACATGAAAAGAACTAAGAATTGCTTCCTTATTTATGGTGGTGATTAAGAGTTGGCTGTAAAAGGTTACTACGAAGCAATCTTCCAAACTAACACAGAAGATTACCAAATGAAATAAAGTTTTGTGGTTTGCCTCTAAGATTTAGAAAGGTTTAAAGCAAGAGACATTGGAAGATTGTACAACAGAGGTTGAGTATGTTGATGCCTCCATCATAGAAAAGGAAGCTATATGGATCCATACGTTCATTGGTGAACTATAAGTGCTTCCGTACATTGAAGATGAAGTAGAGATATATAGTGACAACCATGGAGACATTACACAAGATAAGGAACCCTATTCACATAACTATTCCAAGCATATACTATGGTACTACTATCTCATACAATATTCGTATAGTGAGGAGATGTGAAGGTTTGTAGAGTGTTAACCAAAAGCAATATTGTTGACCCTATAAAGAAAGTATTTTCATGGCAGAACTATGATGGTCATGTTAGATCACATGGACTTAGATTCATGTGTAATTGGTTCTAGTGACGGTGGTAGACTATTGGGACTATAACGTGAGAACCATTCATATGGTCAGTGTAATGGCACAATTTGTAACTGCTTTGATTATTAATGATTCCAATTCACATTATGATTTCTACTTCAATACAAGATAATGAATATATATAATAATGTTGTAAGAATGTATGACTCCATGGAATGTGATTTTGGGTTGAGGAACTGAACATGAGAACGTGTGGATGCTAACAATATTCATTCTTGTAGAGATCCCTAGTCAGATATTGATTGAGAAAATTAGGACAACAATTATACACTAAGACTAGTGTGTGTCTTGACCGATGAATAAGTTTCATTAGTCATGATATTGGACATCAATTCAAACACATTGATACTTGTAATGAACAATATTACTAGATAGACCCAACTTGAGTATGATACATAGGTGCTATAAATTATAGTTACAATCATATCTCATGTGACAGTGGTGATTGTGTTCCTTACACATGAAGTCATTATAATGATGACATGTTGTTCAATTTACTTTAACACTATTCAAAGTGACCTTGAAGAAGGGTTTCCATTAAGGTAGTTCTTGGGTTCACTATGAGACTTGTGGATTTTGTGAGTGACATTGATTGAATTTTTCCATGCTATTGTAGTTATATCTCAGTCACTTGATGAGTAAGACTATGAAATTCATGGCAATGCTCATCTGAGTCAAAATATGAGATTGAGGTCATGTGGATATAAAATAGTCTACTCCTGATCAAGGAACATTGATTGAACAGTACGAGGATGACATTTCCATGCCTCATATTCCTAGATATCTAAGACAAAGGGATTATATGATTATTGTGATACTAATCAAAATACTAGGTTGAAATTGTTCTCCAAATTATCCAATTACCTATATGGAAATGAAGTCTTGATGGATACCAATTATTATTTGTGAAATCATAATATAATTATTGATATCAACACCAATGTAATTTGTTGTCTATAAGGTCACACACATAGGATGCACATGGAAGAAAAGTAAAATCATGGACATGTGATTAATTGGATAGTAGAAGGGTTTGGTAATCAATTAAATCAGCAACGACTGACGAGAAACCCATATGGTTGAATTGAATGTACATGCATATGATTAGAGAAACTATTCAATTGACAGAAGATGCAATTGACTGACAAGGTCGATACCACCCAATTGGTCGACTAGCTAATCCTAGTCACCTGACTTGACAAGATTTTCCAGTTGCTTAAATGGGTGGACCACTCGACTGATTAGAATGGAGTCGTGAATTGGCCAATTAGATATAGTATGTTCTAACCCAATCCAGTCTGGATCACCCAATTTTTTGTGTCAAATGGGCCACTAAAAAGTAGCATGACCAACCCAACCACCCAATTGGGTGGACGCGAGCAAACTGTTGAAAAGTGGTTGATGCCTTTTCAGTTACCAAGGTTTATTAGAAACCGTGCTTACCACCTCTCCTATATAAAGGAGCATGCTGACATGGTTTTTTGTTACACCTTTTGACACTTGAGCCCTAGCCGTCATTACTCATAAGGAGATATTTTACAATGGTAGAACATTGCCAACAGAAAGGATATTCCTCCTCACCAACTCTAGGAGCATGATGTGGATTTCCCATTCATCCGCATGGATGGTACAGTGACATAGATGCCTTATGACTTTGTTTCAGGAAATTCGTCAATTTATTCTTCGATAAATATCCTTTGTGAGCAATTTCATTAGATCTACTCCACGACAAGGTATATCTCACATCCATTCCTTTTTATATCTATTTTTTGATGATATCTTCATCTGAGAATGTGATTATATTGTTTTTCTTGCTTTAGTTGTTCCTATAATGTTGATGATTTCCTTACGATAGCCATATCATACAATGAAAAATTAGGACTTTTTCTCTTAAATACCTAGGCTTGCCTTAGTCTCCAAAAAACTCCCCATGTTAGCATCCTATTGTGAATAAAATTTCCAGATTAGCAACGTGGAGAATGAAATGTCTCAAGAAAGTTGGCACACTTACATTGATCAATGCAACTAGTACATGAATGCCCTCCTATTTTCTTAGTTCCATTCCACTTCCCGAAAAGGTGAAAAAATAAGTAGACAAATGCATGGAGATTTACTATCACAAAATAATTTATTACTTAAAGTCCAAACTCCTAATTGTTAAACAAATAAAGGCGAGTAGACTCCGGTGTCCATATCTAGAATGCATCACACATAATATGCATGAATAAAACCACAAAAAACAAGATAGAGAACTAAGGTATGAACAACATGGCATCACAAAAGATCTCTAGACTAGTACTCGACATAAGATCTTAGTCTTGTATGTCAACCCATGAGAATTTTGTTTGCATGTCATTTGATATCATTAGAGTTAGAGAAGAATATTATCATATAAGAGCTTAAGCAATGATCATAGCATGAGAGTGTTAGTATACTTGTTACCAAAAATCATAAAATGCGTACACATCAACACAACTATGTTGAGTACACCATCAAAATACATAAACTCGTAGGTTTATATGATTCACAAAACTTAATTTAAAATTAAGAAAGAAATAAAAAAAATTAAAGATTTTCTTATTAACAAATAAGCATGTTTTAGATGCATTTCCATTATACTAAACAGTTATGGCCATTTGACCTACTTCATAATGGAAGGATCGATGAGGGGCATTTGAGTCTCAAAATCTATATGATATTTTGGTAGGTGGTGGTGATCTCTGGCAATGCCCTATAATGGAGACACCATCATTTCTTGGTGACGAGGTGTCATGGTGGGCAATACAACCACATTGCCATTTCATTAACTGTAAGGTGGTGACCAAGCTAGGCTTCAGGAGGAAACAATAGTAGATTTGGAGGAGTAGAGCTTGCAGGAGGAGGATCGGGGTTGACGTCATGTTGCCGCTGATGATGTAGGTGATCAGGATGTTTGTAGGTGTGCATAGACCTGACGAGGTTGCTAACAAGGAAGGATGGTGGCACAGCGAGGGGGAAGAGAAGAGGAAGAGGCAGAGGCACCAAGCTTGAGAGGGTCTCGGGTTGCAACTATAGGTTGGCTGAGGCCAGAAGGGGTAGCCACATATTGTAGCCACCATCGGTGTTGGCCCTAGCCAGTAGTTTCGCTGGAGTTGAGAGGGGATTCAATGGTTGTCATTTCTTTCTGCTAGCCTCAAGTGTGTCTATGACGACAACCAGGTCATGGGATTAGGGTTGTGCTAGTACATTTATTAACAGAGAGGATTGAGGCATTGAGGTGTGGGTCATTAGAGCAGAGGGATTCAATTTTGAGCCTAGGGGTGGTGTTCATGACTTCACAGAGATTGATCTCTCCATACTTCTCAAGTAACCATCAGGGAGTATTAGGGATGAAGAAGTAGGGTCATACACATTAGCCTAGTATATTATAAATAGTAATAACTACTCATTTACCGATACATCAAAACTTATAAATGAAAGTATTGAATCCTGTACTATTTTGGCCATGAATTAGTATCCCATTAACTTAATTACTAAAAATGTTAATCTTATATATTAGAGATATAATTTGTTCAATTTTGTTCCATGAGAATATTCCAAAATTAGTGTCCATAAATTATGTTGTGTCCCTTCTTTAACGTCTTTCCAATCCATTTATTGACATAGCATGTGAATTATTGAAACACTAGGTCTACTCCCAAGTATCTAAGTATAAGGCTTTCAAATTGAACTAAATGATATCATGAAGATAAATCAAGGGATGATTTTGTAAATGTTTTTCAAATAAGAAGAATGAAATTATTAGGCACAATAAAGTGAATAAGGAGGAAGACTAGCATACAAGAGCATGAAAAAAGGTCAAAATAACCACATGGAGGTTGGAATGAGGATCAATTTGTAATTTACCTCAAGTTTTGGGAAATTAGCAAATTATAGCTCAAAATAAAATATATTACCAAATTTTAGTATGCTACACTTCCCTTTCCACTGAAGGCACATCTAGAGCTTGTTCATTTGGTAATAATATATCCAAGATACATACTTTGCACTCATATGTAAGAATAATTCTAAAAGTCATGAACTAGACATGGAAGTTGTTTATGTTTAGTTTTCTCTTTTGAAGGACTAATCACAGTAAAAAGTTGTTTTTGTTGGTTTGCATTTTATCTACAAGAAGTATTTGTAGGATTTGATGTTTGATTTACAAACTTCTATCATTATAAATTTTGTCTTCATATTAAATATCACCCTTACTATTAATTTGGAATATTTTCATAGTACAATCTTCTAATAAGATAAGATCCATGCAACTTGACTATTTGGATACAAGAAATTTGGCAATTGCATCTAATACAACCCTTGATAGATGGATGTACAACACTTTGTCATAACCATATATATGCCTCTAGTTTGCTAATCATAACCTACTCAAGTCTAACCCAAAAGGCCAACATAATAGAATATGCACCCTGATTTTAGCAGACCCACATATCTATTCTCACACTTTCCCGAGATAGGCAGTACACTACACTTTGGCGTGCCCACACTTAGTAATGAATATTTTCAGGTTTGTTGCACAATGGTAAGCATCCAAAAATTAATATTTATTCTAGGGGTTTCATTTATGTACATATACACATGCAAACACCACATACTTATAATGATGTTTCGTATACACATTATACCAGCAATCACAATCCAAAAACTTACAACATGGGTTATTGTCATTATAATGCAATTCCCTTCCATAAAGGATTACTATCCACCTAAGGTCCTTTGCACCATATGCATCATAATCAATGAATTGTATTTGTTTTGCATCACATCAAAGGGACGATGAACGCTCTTTGGATTTCGATGGTTGCCTCGTCACACTGGGTTCTTCAAATTCTAATCCTATCAAATTCTAGGACAAATATGTAGGGGTACTTCCCCTACACAGGGACCCCACTGCTCACTCAGTAGGCAGGAATCAATGGGATGCATCACTTGTAAGGAAATGTGGCATAAAGTAGGCAATAAAGATAAAATTTTTGCTGCCATATTATCCACTAAACCAACAGACCACGCCAATAACTATATAATAGAAAGGATGGTTTCGAGGATATACCTGGTCTTGGAGCAAGTACATCAAAAATCTCCTCATTGTAGATGGGTATCTTTCTTCTAGTTACACTCACGTGGTGTCTGCAACAACTCCTGGTCTACATCATGGACAACAAGATGACATTGTCCTCCTATCAGGAAAAGGATCCACACCTCTAGAGAAGTCCACACAGACCACCTAAAACTCCTGTCATTCTATAAGAATAGGCAAGAAGGAGTTGTCACTCCTATTGGTGTACTAGTCACCAACTTACTCTCCCATAATTGTTCTCCCTTGCTATTCCTCCCTTTATTGAGTAGGACTTGCTTGGGCTCTCTCAGTTACCACAGCCAGAGAAGACAAACAATTGTCAGTAGCAATTGATGTGTTTGAGAAGCCCCCAATACCCCTCCACTTATAGGAGGGTAAGGGTCAGGGTTCCCAATCTGTGTGGGAGTGAAAGGGACCTATATCTCACAAAAATTTGCAACATGCGATAGAAGAAACAGTCGGTTCACAAGTGAACTGACCAGTTGGTAAGTGAGCCGATCGGTTCACCCAGTGAAGAGGTCATTTTGTCATGTTTCTTGGTCACACTATATTGGCAATTCTAATCCAATTAATGCACAACATGATGTCAGCACTAATCCTTGATGTAATCAAATTGCTCCATGAACTGGGCTTCTAATCCCATGAGACGATCATATGGTGACCATGATTTGATCAGTTCACTTAGTTAACCACTCCCCAGGTCATCCAGAATTAAGAAAATGCAATATTCAATCAACCTGACACTCAAACCAGTCACTTCAACACTTGAACCAAATAGTTGGGAGTCTAGTCAGTTAATTGATGCTTAAATTGAATACCTAACACTTTAGAAATCAATTATCATTCATGATTAAACTCCTCTTATAGGTGATTCCTAAGTGTGTGACACTATATGTTCCATATTAAATTAGTTGTGAGTGTCCATAACCATTTTATGACATCACAATCAAAGAGTGACATCTAATAACACATCATTGCCACCCAAGTAAATGGAAAGTTGAACAACTTCAACCTACAATCTGTCATTGGTATTACAATGTTTGTATAGTTTATTTGCCACTTATATCTAGGTTGAACTCGAGGCATGGAATCATCATCCTCTTCAATCATTCAATCCATGTTCCTTGAATCAGAGCAGACTGTTTGAGATATATGTAAGCTCAATATCACATATTAACTCACAAGTGATTGGCCATGCATTTCTCAATCTCTGTTATGAAGTGTCCAGAATATCATACTCCTATAGGAGGGAAAAATCCCATCTATATCACTCATAGTCATCCCCATGTGTCACAATGTATCCAATCATCACCTTTATGGCAACCTTTATTCAGAATTATAGTTATGATGTCAAAGCACACTAAACAACATGTGTTGAGTGTAGTGATTTCAGGTGTAAGAACCACAATCACCACCAATACTATGAGAGTTGATTCTTACTACCAATTATGGTTTCCATGTATCACTCTTATGGTGGTTCTGTCTGATACACTGTTCCCTAACAAGTATCTATGTTTTTGATTTAATATCACATATCACAACTGATGATATTCTATCATCAACCAACACACATTCTAGTCTTATGTGTTATTGTTGATGTGATGTGTCTTCTGTAGATTGTGAAATAGATCCATTGCTGTCACAATATAGCTCAATTGTGTTAATGATGCTTGGAACAACCCATAGTTTAGAGATGAACTTCTTGATCCAAACAACCTCCTTTGTTGCATTTGATGCAACAATATACTTGGCCTTTGTTGTGGAATCGGCAGCTACCTCTTGCTTGGAATCATCAAACTCACAACTCTATTGTTTAGGTAAAACACAAATCCAGATTGTGATCTGCAATAATCTTTGTCAATTTATAATATTGCATCAGTGTAACCCTTTACCACCTACTCTTCCTCTCTGCCATAGACAAGGAACTGGTCCTTAGTTATTCTCAAGTACTTAAAGGATGTCCTTCACAATTGTCCAGTGAGCATCACCTGAATATGACTGATATCTACTCTTCATACTCAAGGCATATGAGACACCGAGATGGGTACACAACATTGCATACATGATGGATCCAATTGCTGATGCATATGGAGTCATAGTCATGTGTTCCCTTTCTTCACAAGAACTAGGACATTGACCTTTAGAGATGGTAACTCCATGACACATGGGTAGATTTCCTCTCCTTGATCACTCCATGATGAACTTCTTCAACACTTTATCAATTTACATTCTCTAACTTAGTCCAAGAAGCCTTCTAGATCTATCTCTATAGATATTTATTCCCAAAATATAGGATGCTTCTCCCAAGTTTTTCATAGAAAATATATTTTTAAGCTAGGTCTTTATTGACTATAAAGTTGGGATGTCATTCCCTACTAATAGTATGCCATCTACCTACAATATGAGTAATACAATATTGCTCCCACCAACCTTCTTGTACACACAAGGCTCATATTCATATTTACTAAAGCCAAACTCTTTGACTATTTCATCAAATTGAATATTCCAACTCAAATATGCTTGCTTCAATCCCTAGATTGACCTTTGTAGCTTATAGATATTATTTGCATCCTTTGGATTTATAAAACCATCAGGTTGTGTCATGTACATATCCTCAAGAAGATTCCTATTAAGGAATTTGGTTTTAACATGCATCTTCCATATCTCATAGTCATGATAAGTTGCAAAGGAAAGCATGAACCTAATGGACTTAACCATGGAAAACCAGAGAAAATGTTTCATCATAGTCAACACCTTGAATGTAAGCACCCTGACCTGAGTTTTGGGATAATATTATTTTATTTAGCTTAATATTTTTCTTAGAACCTTTCTCTAATCTATTGAAATGTAATTATGTCTTGTGGTGTGCTTAAGTTTCAAGTTTGAGCTTGTTTGGATGGTGTTTGTGCTTTCTGTGCTAGTTTTGGTGCAAAGTGCAATTTACCCAATATGGGGGGTTAATGTGCAATTTTCCACCTCTAGAGTGTTCCTTATCTCTCTGGCTACATGATAGAGAGTGTGGTTCTTTGGGGTACTTTGTTTGACCCTTGGTTGAGTGGTGTCACCCTTAGTGGTGATTAGGGTTTTCTAGGGTTTGTGTGCTTTGACCTTGTGATCTTTGTTGGTTTGTCTCGACCTAGGTTGTGACCTAGGGTTTATTCAGAGGGTGTTACAATCAAGACACTTCCCCTTGATATTGTGGTCATGACTAAGGTTTTCTTCGGTGGAGACAAAGTCTTGGAGAGGTGCATTTTGACCTAGGTTGCTTGTGGTGGTCTTAGTGTCACGACCTAGTGGTGTTGTTAGGGTGTGTCGTGTCCATGGAGCCCCTTGGTGTGTTGCTGTCGCGACATAGAGGGTGGAGTTTCTTAGGTGGTCAAGACACTACCTAGAGTGTATCACCATGTCTTACATGTCATGTTTAAATGGTTGATGTGGATGCATGTTGGTCTTTTCTGAGGACAAGTGTCCCTTAGGATCCTTAGTGTGTTGACACCTCACGCTTTGTTCCCTCTCCCACCCTTCATCTATATAACCTTTATACCTTCTTGTTTGCAACCGTTTTAGCCATATATCTTCTTCCTCCTTCTTTTCTTATTCTTGGAGCTTGGTAGAGCAAGGAGGTTCGTCCTTGGAGCTTGAGGAACCAAAATCCTCTTGCATGGGGAGGTGGTGGATATCTGAGTTCATCTCTCATCTTTGGTAAGTGTTTACCTTCTTAGTTGATGTCCCTTTGAACTCCTACCTTCATCTCCTTCTCTTTCTCAGCCTTAGACTGTGTTTTAACATGGTGGTCGTTCTTGAGAGTAATCTCCTCATCACAAGGGTAATAGGCCATGTTTTGAGAAGGTGACACCCAAGTGAGAGGGAGTTTCTTCTCTCTTTTCCCCCTTCTTTCCTATGGTTAGGTTTTGAGGTTTTGCTCTCTTTCTTGAGCTATCCTTTGACCTTGGTGTTTCCCCTTTTCTTGAGGTGATATTGAGGCTGAGTTTGGAGCTTTTCCAACCCTTGGAACGTTTGCTTGGAGCTCTTGATCTTGAAGTTTAGAACTCTTAGTGGTGATCAGCTTAAGGTGGGTTATATAACACTAAACCTTATGCATTATTTCCTTCTCCTTTAATTTTGTTACTCCCCTCACTGTATGATGTTTCTCCATCATGATAGCATATCATGCTAAATCGTAGAACGCATTTGGTAGAGTCATTATTCTTGGTTTGGAATCAATATGAAAACCCTAATATTTTATACCCATTTTGGTAGACGATGATTTATGAAAGTTTTCTCCGTGTATTGCTCTTTACCTTGCCCTCATGCATGGTTTTTGTATACCTAGAAGTTGGTGGGAGGCGAGGTTCAGTTTTGGTTATCTTGAGATTAGTTTTCTCTTCCTTGGATAAGGTTCTTCCTTTATAATTTCTTGACTCATGGCTTAGGGTTATGGTGACGGGTTGTATGTGACCTTTTCTTCATGGTAACTATAGTTTCACATTCAGTTTCAATTCAATTTTGGTGAACTAGATGGTGCATATTGGGAGGTCATGACACTCCCCTCATGATAATCATGACCTTGATAGCCTTTGGTCGAGATGCTCTTTGAGGTTGAGTTTCACCTAGTGGTGTTAGGTTAAGACTACTTGTGTTAAGTAGCCTAGTCACCCTTGGTGTTGATTGGACTTTCTTCAGATGAGACTCACCCTAGAGAGTAGGGTCGCGACCATGATGGTCTTGGGTCATGACATGGGTGGTGGTTGATCGTCTTGGGTCTCAACATAGGTTGAGGTTGAGACACCTACGGGTCGAGATACTTTGGTGAAACTCTAACCCTAGGTGTTGTGAGTGTGACATGGTCTAGGGGTGGAAGGTCACAACATGTGATATATGGTCGAGGAACATGAGGGTCGCGGTTACAACATGGACCATAGTAGGTAGTCATGACTTATGTTGTTATGTGGTCAACATAAGATGATGGTAGGTGGATGAGAAATACATGTAAACACCTAATGATAACAATATATGTATGATACATAAGACATACACTATAATGTTTAGAATGTTATCTAATCAACTCTAATGGTGCTTTCTAATTCTTATGCACTCTAAGATGTGGGAGGGTGATGGTTCTAGGGTTGATGATTGAACCTAGTCTTGTAAACCCTAACCATATAAAAAGGAAACCCTAACCATAATAGTAATGAACAATGATCTTGCTTGTTCCTCTATCACGAAAGAATTATGATGTTATGTGATTGCTTATCTTGCTCATCTAACCATGCATGTATTATGAGTTGGATAATCATAGCTAATGTATGCTATGATGGTTATAATGTGACACAGGTTGAATATGCCCTTGTGAGGCATGTTGAGGCACTTGTGATACAGAAATAATGAGCTAAGTGATTGATATTCCATGGCATGTGACCATGGTATTGATGATTTGATAAATGGCAATAATACATGTATCATGTGGTGATAGCATGACAAGTTCACACCCTATATGTTTATATCTTCTGAAAGAGTACTATGCCCTTATCTTTGTACAATTAGTTATGATTTATAAGTTGTAACTTGATTGATGCTACAAGGCACTTAACTGACTTAACTAATCAAGTGGAACCTAATCATGTTGTTTTTCCTTGTGCCATAGATCCATCTCAGTGTCAACATTTGCTGGATGGTGAAACAAGTTTTCCCTTAGAGGAAGCCTGGAGTCATATACTATTGAGTATATGCATTCACAAGATTGGCTACAGGCCATACCCTAATAGGAGTGCGGCTACAGGCTGTAGCTCAGTGATATGTTGCTTATGAGGTTTTATAAGATTGGTTGTGGGCCATACCCAACAGTCGTGTAGCTATGGGTCGTAGCTTAGTATCACTAGTGTCATGACATGTACCAAGGTGGGCTAGGTCTTTCACTGTTGGCTATATGTCACAGGTTGTAGCCGATTGGTATGTCTTTGCTGTGTACTCATGTACTGACCATAAGGTTTGTTGAGGTCATGGATTCCAGCTCTTCCATAGACTTTGTATGGCACTGATTTCGACTCAGTAGTGGTAGGATGGATTTGGATGGTACGACTCAAATTCTTAGGACATAATAAAACATGTAATCAGCTGTGTAGTATCTTACTTAGGTTCATATAAGAAAACATTGGATGAGGCCTTGCTTGCTTTTGTACAATATAATTGGTAGTGAAAATACATGTTCTTCATATTCCTTTTATGTTGAAAAGATGTGTCATAATCTAATTGCAATTTCTTATTATGTCAGATGGTTACCTTCTTATCATAGTTGTAGCTTTATTCTATTCTTTATCACCTTATTTGTGCTAATAGTAGTGTTGGTGGAGATTTATATCTCCCGTTGACATTTGGAATCTCATCCCATGGGTTTCCCACATCTTTTTCGGTGGACGTGCACGAGGAGGTAGCGATCGTGTAGCACAAATTGAGCAGTAACAAGGAGGACAATAGATGACAAGGTTGGAAGTGTTGTCAGTGGTCCTTTTGTTGTTAGAGTCTTAGAGTTGTCCCTATACACTCAAGTCCTTGAGATAGTTTTTGGGATATGTTTTGTAGATGTGTTTTGTTACATGGTTTGGCTTGTATGTCCTTTTTATATATAGATATAGTGGACATGCATATATATTTGGGACATGTTTTCTTATAACATGCCAACAACATACATGGCAAGTACCTTGTGACATGAATGGACATATGTAAAGGTTTTTTCTATTTGGGAACTTAATGAAAATGGTTTTAATTTCTGGTGTTTTACGGTAATTTGTTTGTTTAAATTTTATTTCTATGGTTAGTATTGAGTTATCTTATGGTTTGTGGCATGGGGCATAACAATTTGGTTGGTATCACATATTTAGGTTCGCTGAGTCTATAGGGACCTAAGACTAGGATTTGTGTCTATTGTTGTGTCCTCTAATCTATCTTATAGTGACGTCTGCTTATTCAAAAGAAGAAGAAAGCCTAAAGATGTCTCGAGAGCATGAAGAACACAATGCTAAGAGAAGTGTCGGTGCACCAAGAGGAGGTGCAAGGAACCTGGCACAAGAAGATTGGGTTCCTGAGGGTCCCTATTTTGACCCAGCCATGATTGAAAACCCTGCCTTTCAGTGTCTTTTTGGGCAATTTATGGCTACGGTGACACATATGGGGGACATGATGCCTGCACCTCTACCTAGGGCACCGGTTCCCAATGTGGGATCTTCAAGAACTAGAACGACCTTTGAGCGGATTTTCCGTGTTGGAGTGATGGAGTATGCAGGGAAATCTAATCATGTGGATGTGGATTTGTGGCTTACTAAGATTGAGAAATCCTTCAAGATCCTCTACATCCCATAGGTAGATAAGGTTAAGCATGCGGTGTACCTTTTGAAGGGGATTGCTGGCCATTGGTGAGCCATAGAAGAGAAGAAGAGACCTGGTGCTGAGGTAGGTTGGGAGGAGTTTTGATGTGAGTTTGTTAATCGGTACTTCCCACAAACCTATCTTGATAAGAAAATCTATCAGTTTGAGAGGATCTAGCAGGGATCCATGTCTATTACCGAGTACAAGACTAAGTTTATGGAGCTTCTTTGGTGTTGTCCTCACATGGCTTCCACATATGATGAGATGATATGATGTTTCAAGAAGGGGTTGAATGCTGAGTTGTCTACCCCGAAGGCTGCCTTAAAGAATCGAGAAAGGTTTGCCAAGTTTGTGGAGTCTAATCGGAGGATAGGGCAACATGTGATATAGAAGCTGGAGGCAAGTGCCAGGTAGAGACCTTCACAGTCCTAAGGACAATCATCAAGAGGCTTTAGGAAGATGAGGTTTACTACACTTCCAACCCTATAGAGGTTTAGTGTGTTGATGTAGTGGCCACCCAATAAAGGTAGAGGCAGTAGCCTTCCACCTACTGGAGCTCACAACACATCATTAGTGTCAGTGACATGGCTATCTAGGCTATGGTTTGAGACTAGGGCTTGCCACAAGTGTGGGAAGGCATGACACCTGAGGCGATAGTGCCCAGTGAAAGATGACGAAGTGACCCAGCAAGTGAGGCAGAGCCAGTGGGGCTCGTAGAGACAACAACACAATAGTGCAGGACAACAAGGATGTGGCCAAGCGTTGCAGGCCAGATCGTCTGCTCAGGGAAGCAGAGGATGGGGGCGACAATAGGCAAGGGCTAGATTCTACTCTATGAGTCAGCCGAAGGTGGTAGTCAATCCTCAAGTAGTGATAGATCAGATGGAGTTATTTCATTCTGATTTATCTTCTTCCTATTTTGTATTTATTTTGGTTGACCTTGGTGCAATGCACTCTTTTATCACTCATGAAGTTCTTCATAATTGTCTTTTTCCTATTATTCACAAGAGAGATTGTTTGTTGTTAGAAACCCCATTAGTTGGTTCTGCAATGTTGCAGAAGGTGTGTCCTTCCTGTGTCCTTTATTTTTTAGGGCACAACATTCAAGTGGATCTCATACCACTTGACATGCATGGGTTCAATGTAATCCTTGGAATGGACACCTTGGAGAAGTATAGAGTGGTCTTGGATTGTAGTTCCAAGCATGCAACATTTGTAGATGGTGGTAAGACATGGATCTTCTAAGGAGATAGGAAGATTCTTTCGACGTGTCTGGTATCGACGTTGGTGGCAGGGAAGTTGTTAAGATAGGGTTGTGAGGCGTTCTTGGCACATATGTTGGATAATGAGGTGCGGAGTCCTAGTATTTAGGAGGTGCCAATTTTTAGAGAGTTTAAGGATGTGTTTCTTGAGGAGTTTCTAGGTGTTCCCCCACCTCGAGAGATTGATTTTGAGATCAATCTGGTTCTCGACATGATACTGATAGCCCAAACACCATACAAGATGGCTCCAGTAGAGATGGCAGAGTTGAAGATACAGTTACAAGAGTTGCTTGACAAGGGTTTCATCTATCTGAGTACGTCATCATGAGGTGCTCTAGTGCTATTTGTGAAGAAGATGGATGTGTCCATCAGTCTGTGTATAGAATACAAAAAGTTGAACAAGGTGATGATAAAGAACAAGTATCCCTTGCCAAGGATAGATGACCTGTTTGACCAGTTGTGTGGAATGACTATTTTGAAAGACAGACCTGAGGTCAGGATATCACCAGTTGAGGATCAAGGAGAATGATAGACCTAAGTCGACTTTTAGGACAAGGTATGATCACTACAAGTTTGTGGTTATGCCATTCGGGCTAACTAATGCACCGACAACGTTCATGGACTTAATCAACAAAGTGTTCTGACCGTTTCTTGATCAGTTTGTGGTGATCTTCATAGATGACATCTTGATATACAGTTGTGATAGTCAGTAGAATGGACAACATCTTCGTAAGGCATTGGCTATGTTGAGGCAGCATCAACTTTATGCCAAGTTTAGTAAGTGCGAGTTTTGGTTATAGGAGGTAGCTTTTCTGGGGCATGTTATATCTTTCGAGGGATTTTGTGTAGATCCCAAGAAGGTTGAGTCAGTGACAGAGTGGAGCAGACAAAGACACTGATAGAAATGCATAGTTTTTTTAGGTTTGGCAGGCTATTATAGGAGGTTCATCAAGGACTTTAGTGCTATCACTTTACCCCTAACAAAGTTGACAAGGAAGGACGTGTCATGTGTCTGGGATGACATATGTAAATGTTCTTTTTAGACATTGAAGGAGAAGTTTACAAGTGCACTGATTTTGGTATTACCTGAGCAAGGAAAAGGATACATAGTCATCTGTGATGCATCCAAGAATGGTTTGGGTTGTCTGCTGATGCAGGAAAAAAAGTAGTTTCTTTTACTTCACAACATGTTAAGAATGTTGGGTTTTGGGGGAGAGACAGAGAAGGCAGCGGAAACAAAAATTTTCTCCCCATCCCATACCGAGGAAACACGTCAACGTCTATATAATAGGAAAGGATGGTTTGCGGAATCATACCTTGTCCTGAGGCTTGCTCGGTGACAATACCTCGCGCAATGCGCGGTCTTCAACTCCGGACTTCGACGGCGTCTGTGCAGCTCCTGGTCACACCAGGACTGACAACTCCTACTCGAACCGGACTGTCGGATGACAGTTGTCCTCCTAAGCGGCAGTGTCCTCCCGCCTCTGTAGTAGTCCACACGGACCACCTGGAACTCCACTCTCCTTGTCCCACAAGGAAGTGGAAGGAGTTGCACCCTCCTGTTGACGTACTAGTCGCCAACACGCTCTCCTGCCTCCTGTTGCAACTGCAGTTGTCCTTCCCTTGCTGCACCTCCCTTTTGCGGGAAGCACTTGCTCGGGCTCTCTCACGGTTACCAAAACTAGAGAGAATGACAACTTGCAGAGCAACTGGTTGCACTGAGCTGTACTTTGAGAAGCCCCCAATACCCCTATATATATAGGAGAGTCATGGGACAGGGTTCTCCATCCTGGGCAATGCGGGACTAATGCATGAGTAGAAGGGTTCGAGAATTTTTCACAAAAAGCAAATGGTTCACAACTGAACCGATCGATTCGGCCATTGAGCCGATCGGTTGGACCTGAGCCGATCGTTTGGGGCACTCCAACCGATCGGTTGGTGCCCTGAACCGACCGGTTCATGGTCCTAATCCGGCTCAAAAAGACTTTCCTTGTTTCTTTCCCAATTGGTATCGAATACCAATATTATTCCCAATCGAATTGGGCAATTTGAAACCAAAGGAAAATTCTTGCCGACATGACTTTTCCCAACTGGTCGGTTGCACCAGTTGAGCTGATCGGTTCAACCCTTGAACCGGTCGTTTCAACCTGGGCATGAGCCGATCGGCCTGGACACTCCAGCCGACCGGTTCAGCAACCTCATTCGACCGGTTCATCACATGAACCGATCGGTTGGGAGCACATGTTGGGCAAAATCAGTCAATTGCGATTTCAATCAATCCGATACTCCAATCAATGCGTCCAACACCTTGAACCATACGATATTGAGCCATCGACTGATTGAGTGTTTAATTGAACTACGAAACTCCTTTAGTAATCAATCTAAACATTGATTTGTGGACAAAACTCCTTTTCCAGGTTAAATCCTATGTGTGTGACCCTGCAGGTCCATTTCACGTTGGCAGTGAAAGTCCATAACACTTATGACTTCACAAGCAAAGAGCGGTGCCTAGTCACACATCAGTGCTACCCAAGTGAAAGTAGAAAGTTGGAGAACAACTTTCATCCTACAATCCGTGAATGGTGTTACAGCGAATGTATAATTCCTTTGTCACTGATATCCCGAATGAACTCAAGGCATGGAACAGTCATCCTGTCAACGTTCATTCACTTCCTTGATCTCAGAGTAGACTGGAAGAGATATGTATGACATCAGTATCACATACTGATTCACACATGCGTGCACGCCTTTCTCAATCCTACTCATCAAGTGGCCATGGATATCAAACTCCCTCAGGAGGGACAAATCCCATATCTATCACTCACCCCTCAAAAGCCCCATGTGTCAAAGCCACCCAATCATCACCTTTATAACAACCCATGTTTCAGGACTGCGTTTGATGATGTCAAAGTGTGCCCAACGACATGTGTTGAGTGCAGTGATTTCAGGTCTAAGAATCACACTCACCACCATCACTGTGAGTACTGACTGTGACTACCATCTCAGGGTTCCATGTGTCAAACTCACGGTGGGTCTGTCTGGTACCTTGTTCTCTAACAAGTACCTATGTGTTTGGTTTGATATCTCTATATCATGACTAATGAGATTCTGTCATCAACCAACACCACAATCTAGTCTTGTATGTCATTGCTATCTATCTACCTTCCAACAATGACATCCGACTAGGGACACAACAAGAATGTACAAACTCTTAGCATCCGTATGATCTCATCGTTCAGGTCCTCAACCTGAAAGCATACGTCATTGAGTACTGTCATTCTCTAGACATTCAATCTGTTCTATCACTATCTCATATGACTGAACCAGAAAGAATTGGAAGCTCGCCTTTGATGTTTATCAAATCAATCTCAATATATCCCACCAATCATCCCATGATTGGCTCTCAGGGCATACATACCAACAGACTCCCACTTGCACTGCGAGCCAATCACCCATGAATCATATTCATAGTGATCTTCAAACATGTCCCACATGTTACTGTGCTCTAGTGCCAACATAGTGAGTAATGACAACACCTTGCCAAAGTCTGTACAAATTGCATGTCTCGCATCTCTTCGCTGTACGTCACACGTATGAGATGGAGTTGCCGTAATATGCGATCTAGCATTCCATTTTCTAACCTTTAGCCACATTGCATGATCAAGGATTCCAGACTTGTCATCAATGAGTGGAATATAAATTCATCTTATGAACTTTCCGATCCATATAGTATCCATTGTTGTTCTCTAACACATAGATACTCGGCATTTCCCTTTTAAATGGCTTTATTGGAACACTTCCAATTATCAACAAACTTTTACTTTTATACATCCTATGTATATTTTGCGATTAATTTTCTGTCCTTTCGGAAGTTCGCATCAATGTAACTCTTTACATCAAACTCTTCCTTATCTTCATAGAACTAGTACTTCCCAAGTACTTATCAAGTTCTCATGGTATTCCAGTAACCCTTACTGGAAATAGACAACCATCCACTCGTCATGTCATACATGTGAGTTATCAGGATGAGCACATCATATTGCCATGTCCTACATACAAGATGATGAATGCATTTTATTCTTGCCATGTCATACATGCAAGATAATGGGATGATTACATACATGATAGATCTATATCTATTCTTAGTGTTCCCATTCTTCATAAGAATTGGACACTTGGCCTTGGGATACTAACTCCATGTAACATGGACAAGTTTTCTCCCACTGAATCTGTGCATGCTGAACACTTCAGTACAGATTGCTAATGTATGCTCTCTCTTTCCAGGTCAAAAGATTTTCGAGAACTATCTCTATAGATCTCTATTCCTATCACATAGGAAACAACTCTATCTTCCTTAAAGATAATTTCCACATTAGGATTTCCAATCTAGAACATTTCCATTTCACATCAATATGTGGAATGTGAACACGCTCCCACTAAATCACAGATCCCTTCTTTATCTTTGACATATCAGTCAATCCTTTTGACTATATCATCAAAATAAAGATCCAATTTTGAGTTGCTTGTACTCAATCAATCACATTGATTAGTCCATTGTAACTTATAGACTTCATTTGCATTAGTGGATTCATAAACCTTATAGGCTGTGTCACGTACACATCCTGGTTTTATTCCTCATAGGAATGCGGTTTTAGTATCCATATGCCAAATGTTTTAGCCATTAAGTTGCAATCAACAAGCATCATCCTTTTCAAAATGGTATCCATGTGTCTAAACACTTAAGACTCATCTGCACTTATGGATATGATCCAATGAGTGCTACCATCAAGGTCATACCTTATGGTTCACATGGAAGTCATTTAGGATGTAATGGTTTTAAACCATAACTCAAGATTCGGTTCCTCATATTCATCTTGATAGTTGACTCATCACATGAACAACTCATCACATAGATAATTGAGGTGTATCTGTTAAAGATATAAAAACTCACAACCCTTGTGATTCTTAATTTCTTTTATTAGTGTGGGGTATTCTTTTATTAAGAAGAATTCAGTTATTTGATAATCATTCTCTAACTCCTTAGAGTATGATTCCTTCTTGATTCAGACATCATCATGCCTTAATCATGAGTTCACTATGATACACTATCATAATAACTCATAAGGATCTCAAACATTTGGTCCAAGTATTTCATTCATTGATCTCATCAATAATTAATACTTTACCAAATTTGTACTTCATTTATGATAATCTTGAACACTTCAAGATATTAGTGAAGATTGATTAATCATGTCCAAGATATTCATGTCCCTTACTGGTTCTCTAACCAAAAGAGTCTAGTTTTATCCATCACATGGAAACGAGAAATGAATTTCTCATGATTAATGCTAATTAAAAAAAGTTTGAGTTATCTATAACTTTTAGGTATCGTCTTATCTCATGCATATCAAATATCACAAGATAAATAAGGCATTGCCACAAAGATCACATCTTTATAAATTGAAACATCTCTTTATTAATTTCCATCATACAATATGCAAAAAATAAAGTGTTTCTATCTATTGGCAAGTATGAAATAGCAATTCATAACTGTATTACATGCCTTATTGGCTGAAAATAAACTAAAGTATTCCTATCTATAAAGGCAACACTTGCCCCAAGTAAGAATGCTTTACACTTTACATCTTGGTATCATATACCTCAAAAAGTGTTACAAGTTTATTTACATGACACCTTCAAGTAGAGCCTTCAGTCGCCTCCTTCTTCTTTTGTTCTTCCAGGTAGAGAGGACAATTCCTTTTCCAATGTCCTGGCTTTTGACAATGGTGGAAATTTCCTTTCTTTGTCACGCCTCCCTTGGCCTTGAGAGCTGAAGATGGCTTGGACTCCTGGCTAGCTTCAGAACCTTTCTTAGATTTGCCCTTGCCCTTGCGCTTGGACTTGCCTTTCTTGCTCGTGATCACCATCACCGACTTAGGCTTGTCCTTTTTCATCTGTAACTCGGCTGTCCTCAACATGCCCAACAACTCTGACAGTGGCCTCTGAAAGTTGTTCATGTTGTAGTTCATCACAAACTGATTGTAAGATTCTGGCAACAATTGCAGTATCAAGTCAGTAGCCAACTCTTGGCTCAGTGGAAATCCCAGTCTCTGCAGGTTCTCCACATACCCAATCATCTTGAGTGTGTGAGGACCAACTGGATCTCCTTCTGTCATGACGCACTTGAACAGCGCCCTAGAAACATTGTACCTCTCTTGCCGTGCCTGATCTTCATACATGTTCCTGAGATGTAGAATCATCTCTATGACACCCATGTTCTCATGTTGCCTCTGCAACTCATGGTTCATTGAACATAGCATCAAGCACTTTGCATCAATGGCATCATCAGAATGCTTCTTGTAAGCATCCCTTTCTGTCCTTGGTGCATTAGGAGCGGGTTCCTCTGGAATTGGAGTATCCAGGACATAGAGCTTACGCTCTTGAGTGAGAACAATTCTCAATGTCCAATACCAGTCGTGGAAGTTTGTCCCATTTAGCTTGTCCTTGTCAAGGACCGATCGCAAAGAAAAGTTGTTGTTGTTTGTTGCCATTTGAACTACAAAAGGAAAATATGCAATTTTAGTCCAAAAACTCATTTTTGACTTATTTGATTGATTTGAAAATTTGACGATATAATTAGGCCTTTAATTAATTATCGCTCCCACTATTTTACTTCAAATTGATAGCCCTCACCATCAATTCGGAAGATTGCAGCGTACAACCTTCTAGTGGGCAAGATTCTGAAATCCTCTAAGTCATGAGTCAGCTTTGGCTGATCGCCCACAACTTAGATCTCTCAGGTAGGAAACTCTTGCCAATTGCATCATATGCAACTCTTGTTGAATGAACATGCACAACACCTTGCCATGAACATTCCTTGCCTCTGGGCTTAGACGCTCTAAGAATCACCAGTTAAGTCTAACCCAAAAGCCGACACGGTAAACATGCACCCTGCTTTGGCAGAACCTACATGTCTACCCTTCACACTTCCACAAGATAGACGGCGCACCACGCTTTGGCATAACCTATGCTTGGTCGATCGAGCTTTTCATGTGTGCCGCTAATGGAAGGCATATAAGACTTAATATTTTAATGAGGGATTTGGTTTTATATACATATACATATCCAATCACCACAATACATAGTACGTATCATATACATGCTATATCCCACAGAAAACATGCACAAACGATAAAAAGCGATGATTATGGCCATCCTAATGTGATTCCTCGAGCCAAGAGGAATCACGGTCATCTAGGTCTATATCACATGCAACCTGTACAAGATGAACTCTGTGCCTTGCCATCCGAGTAGATCAACTCATCACATGAATGATCTGTACTCTCCAGCCGGTCGTCTGGGTGCCACCAGCCGATCGCTTGGCTCCTCCAACTGATCGGTTTGCCTGGTCATCATGCATCTCGTCATGTCCGTCACCCGCTCGTCTCGCTCCTCGAACCGGTCATCAACCGATTGGTTCACTCCTTGAACCGACCGTCTGGAAGGTCAACCGATCGGTTCACTCCTTGAACCGACCGTCTGAGCAGTCATCTTAATGTCCGCCGGTCTTTGACATAACAGGAAATAAAATCCTATTCTATTTATTACATTGCTTTAAAAAGGTGAAACCTCGAGTTACATTCGGGGGGAGCAAAGGTAGGAAAGAATCTCGAATTATTTCGAGTTACATCAGGAATAAGAGAGGGAAGATCGGTGCGCAGACCGAGATGCAAGCAACCACAAACAACCACACACAGATAGGGGTTTATAGGCCATAATCACGCTACACACATCCACCACAAAACTCGTTTAAGGGCGACGCGTATCGAGTGCATTAATAATACATATCATATATGTAATTAGGGATTTGTGGATTTAGGATTGGACATGCACAAAGCCGATATTATTCGCATCGTATGCAATAAATAAAGGCGACAAACCAAAATCGATCATATCGATATTCCTAAAATATAGAACACCTGACGTGGCTCTGATACCACTATTGGGTTTTGGGGGAGAGACAGAGAAGGCAGCGGAAACAAAAATTTTCTCCCCAACCCATACCGAGGAAACGCGTCAACGTCTATATAATAGGAAAGGATGGTTTGCGGAATCATACCTTGTCCCGAGACTTGCTCGGCGACAATACCTCGCGCAATGCGCGGTCTTTAACTCCGGACTTCGATGGCGTCTGTGCAGCTCCTGGTCGCACCGGGACTGACAACTCCTACTCGAACCGGACTGTCAGATGACAGTTGTCCTCCTAAGCGGCAGTGTCCTCCCGCCTCTGTAGTAGTCCACACGGACCACCTGGAACTCCACTCTCCTTGTCCCACAAGGAAGTGGAAGGAGTCGCACCCTCCTGTTGACGTACTAGTCGCCAACACGCTCTCCTGCCTCCTGTTGCAACTGCAGTTGTCCTTCCCTTGCTGCACCTCCCTTTTGCGGGAAGCACTTGCTCGGGCTCTCTCACGGTTACCAAAACCAGAGAGAACGACAACTTGCAGAGCAACTGGTTGCACTGAGCTGTACTTTGAGAAGCCCCCAATACCCCTATATATATAGGAGAGTCATGGGACAGGGTTCTCCATCCCGGGAAATGCGGGACTAATGCAGGAGTAGAAGGGTTTGAGAATTTTTCACAAAAATCAACTGGTTTGCAACTTGAAATGATCGGTTCACAACTGAACCGATCGGTTCGACCATTGAGCCGATCGGTTGGACCTGAGCCGATCATTTGGGGCACTCCAACCGATCGGTTGGTGCCCTGAACCGATCGGTTCATGGTCCTAATCCGGCTCAAAAAGACTTTCCTTGTTTCTTTCCCAATTGGTATCGAATACCAATATTATTCCCAATCGAATTGGGCAATTTGAAACCAAAGAAAAATTCTTGCCGACATGACTTTTCCCAACTGGTCAGTTGCACCAGTTGAGCCGATCGGTTCAACCCTTGAACCGGTCGTTTCAACCTGGGCATGAGCCGATCAGCCTGGACACTCCAGCCGACCGGTTCAGCAACCTCAGCCGACCGGTTCATCACATGAACCAATCGGTTGGGAGCACAGGTTGGGCAAAATCAGTCAATTGCGATTTCAATCAATCCGATACTCCAATCAATGCGTCCAACACCTTGAACCATACGATATTGAGCCATCGACTGATTGAGTGTTTAATTGAACTACTAAACTCCTTTAGTAATCAATCTAAACATTGCTTTGTGGAAAAAACTCCTCTTCCAGGTTAAATCCTATGTGTGTGACCCTGTAGGTCCATTTCACGTTGGCAGTGAAAGTCCATAACACTTATGACTTCACAAGCAAAGAGCGGTGCCTAGTCACACATCATTGCTACCCAAGTGAAAGTAGAAAGTTGGAGAACAACTTTCATCCTACAATCCGTGAATGGTGTTACAGCGAATGTATAATTCCTTTGTCACTGATATTCCGAATGAACTTGAGGCATGGAACAGTCATCCTGTCAACGTTCATTCACTTCCTTGATCTCAGAGTAGACTGGAAGAGATATGTATGACATCAGTATCACATACTGATTCACACATGCGTGCACGCCTTTCTCAATCCTACTCATCAAGTGGCCATGGATATCAAACTCCCTCAGGAGGGACAAATCCCATATCTATCACTCACCCCTCAAAAGCTCCATGTGTCAAAGACACCCAATCATCACCTTTATAACAACCCATGTTTCAGGACTGCGTTTGATGATGTCAAAGTGTGCCCAACGACATGTGTTGAGTGCAGTGATTTCAGGTCTAAGAATCACACTCACCACCATCACTGTGAGTACTGACTGTGACTACCATCTCATGGTTCCATGTGTCAAACTCATGGTGGGTCTGTCCGGTACCTTGTTCTCTAACAAGTACCTATGTGTTTGGTTTGATATCTCTATATCATGACTAATGAGATTCTGTCATCAACCAACACCACAATCTAGTCTTGTGTGTCATTGCTGTCTATCTACCTTCCACAATAACATCCGACTAGGGACACAACAAGAATGTACAAACTCTTAGCATCCGTATGATCTCATCGTTCAGGTCCTCAACCTGAAAGCATACGTCATTGAGTACTGTCATTCTCTAGACATTCAATCTGTTCTATCACTATCTCATATGACTGAACCAGAAAGAATTGGAAGCTCGCCTTTGATGTTTATCAAATCAATCTCAATGTATCCCACCAATCATCCCATGATTGGCTCTCAGGGCATACATACCAACAAAGAAACACAAGGAGAATTACTTGACCCATGACCTGGAGTTAGCTGTTCTAATCCATTCCTTGAAGATATGGAGGCACTACCTTTATGGAGAGAAGTGTCAGATCTTAATGGATCACAAGAACCTGAAGTACATCTTCTCACAATAGGAACTGAATATGAGGCAGTGGCGCTAGATGGAATTAATCAAGGACTATGATTACACAATTGATTATCATCCAGGGAAGGCGAATGTTATGGCAGATGTGTTGAGCAAGAAGTCTTCATCTTTGTCTATGGATAGAGACCAGTTGAGTTCCTTGGTGTGCCACAAGGGAGAAATGTTGGTCTCCTTATGTTAGATGAATGTTAAGCTAAAGGTTTCCTTGCTAGCAGGATTGTTAGCACATTTTTAGGTGAAGCCCACACTAAGACAATAGATCAGAGAGGCACAACAGGTTGATGTTGTAATACAACAAATTAGATCAGAGCTTGGCAGCATGAAGCATATGGCTTCCATGAGTCAGATGATGGGGTAGTTTTTTTACCATGGTAGAACTTGGTTGCTGATGATGATGACCTAATAAAGATGGTGCTAGAAGAGGCTCACTCATCCATGTATGCTATGCACCCAGGTAGCACTAAATATATCATAATCTTAAGGATATTTATTGGTGGACTGGTTTGAAATGGGATGTAGCTGAGTTTATTGCGAGATGCAATGTGTGTCAATAGGTAAAAGCTGAGCATCAAAAGCCTACAGGGACATTGCAACTGTTTCCTATACCACAGTGGAAATGGGATCATGTGACTATGGACTTTGTGGTTGGTCTGCCTAGGACAGCTAAAGGTCATGATTCCATCTGGGTGATCGTTGACAAGTTGACCAAGTCGACACATTTTTTCCTATGAAGATGACATATACACTTGAGAAGTTTGCTCAGATCTATGTTGATGAGATAGTGTGTTTGCATGGTGTTCCAACAAATATCATGTTTGATAGAGGTCCTCAGTTTACAAGTCACTTTTGGGAGTGACTACACACAACTTTGTGTACGCAGTTGAGGTTCAACACTGCCTTTCACCAACAGACACATGGTCAGTCTGAGAGGACCATTCAGATCTTAGAGGATCTGTTGAGATCTTGTGTTCTTTAGTTTTTGGGTAGTTGGGACATACACCTCACTTCGATAGAGTTCGCCTACAATGATAGCTATTAGAGTAGCATTGACATGGAACTGTATGAGGCATTGTATGGGAGGCATTGTAGGTCTCTGTTATGTTGGTATGAGACAAGGGAATACCAGTTCCTTGGTCCTGATCTTGTGTAATAGACGATTGAAAACATCAAAGTGATTCAGTAGCAGTTGAAGGCAGTATAAGATAGACAAAAGTCATATGCAGATAACCGTTGTAGAACCTTGGAGTTCCAAGTGGGATATAGAGTGTACCTACAAGTTTCTCCTTAGAAAGGTGTTTTGAGGTTTGAGAAGAAGGGTAAGTTGGTTCCTAGGTTTATGGGACCTTACCCCCAAGTGGCACGTGTTGTCAAGGTGGCCTATAGGTTGGACTTTCCACCTGAGTTGTATAAGTTGCATCCAGTGTTTCATGTGAGTATGTTGAGAAAGTTCCATCCTGACATAGAGTTAGTGTTGCAACCAGTGGAGATGGAGCTGGACGAGGACATGTCTGATTTTAAGGTCTAGCTTTGATCCTTGATAGAAGAGTGAAGAGGTTGAAGAAGAAAGACATAGTTCTTGTGATGGTTTGGTGGAATCACTGGGGTGTTTGGGAAGCCACATGAGAGATTGAGGAAGAGATGATGAGGAAGTACCCCTCTCTCTTCTATTAGGATTTTGGGGGCGATGTCCTTGTTAGGGGTTTATGGCTTGTAAGGACCTTGACCTAAGTTTTGGGGTAACCTTATTTTCTTTGAATTAATCTTGTGCTTAGAATCTGGCTTTAATCTTTTGAGATGTAATTAGGGCTTGTGGTGTGCTTAAGTTTCAAGTTTGAGCTTGTTTGGATGATGTTTGTGCTTTCTGTGCTAGTTTTAGTGTAAATTGTAATTTACCCAATATAGGGGGTTAATGTGAAATTTTCCACCTCTAGACCATTCATTCTCTCTCCTAGCTTCATGAGAGAGAGTTTGGTGCTTTGGGGCACTTTTTTTGACCATTGTTTGAATGGCGTCACCCTTAGTGGTGATTAGGGTTTTCTAGGTTTGGTGTGCTTTGACATTATTGATCTTTGTTGGTTTGTCTTGACCTAGGTCGCGAACTAGGGTTTGTTGAGGGGGTGTCACGGTTGAGACATTTCCCCTTGGTATGGTGGTCATGACCACGGTTGTCTTGGGCCAAGAAAAAGGCTTAGAGAGGTGTGTTTTGACATAGGTTGCTTGTGGTGGTCTTAATGTGGTGACCTAGTGGTGTTGTTAGGGTGTGTCACAACCAAGGAGCCCCTTGGTGTGTCACAGTCGTGACATAGAGGTTGGAGTTGATTAGGTGGTCGAGATACTACCTAGAGTGTACCACCATGTCTTGCATGTCATGTTTAATTAGTTTCATGTGGATGCATGTTGGTCTTTAGCAAGGACATGTGTCCCTTGGGTTCCTTAGTGTGTTGACACCTCACCCTTTGTTCTCTCTCTCACCCTTTATCTATATAACCCTTTATTCCTTCTTTCTTGGAACCCTTTCAGCCATCTATCTTTTTCCTCCTTCTTTGCTTGTTCTTGGAGCTTAGTGGAGCAAGGATTTTTGTCCTTGGAGCTTGAGGAATCAATCTCCTCTTGCATGTGGAGGTGGTGGTGATCTGAGTTCATCTCTCATCTTTGGTAAGTGTTTACCTTCTAAGTTGATGTCCCTTTGTTCTCCTACCTTCATCTCGTTGTCTTTCTCAGCCTTGGACTGTTTTTTATCATGGTGGTCGTTCTTGAGAGTAAACTCCACATCATAAGGGTAACAAGCCATGTTTAGACAAGGCGACACACTAGTGAGAGGGACTTTCTTCTCTTTTCCCCCTTCTTTCCTATGGTTTGGTTTTGAGGTTTTGCTCTCTTTCTTGAGCTACCCTTTGACCTTGGTTTTCCCCTTTTATTGAGGTGCTCTTGATGCTAAGTGTGGAGCTTTTCCAACCCTTGGAACGTGTTCTTGGAGCTCTTGATCTTGAAGTTTGGAGCTCATCGTGGTGATCATCTTTATGTGGGTTATATAACACTAAACCTTCTCTATTATTGCACTTCTCATTTTTTTTTGTTACTACCCTCTCTCTATTATGTTTCTCCATCATACTAGTATATCATGCTAAACCCTAGAACTCGCTTGGTAGAGTCATTATGCTTGGTTTGGAATCAATATGAAACCCTAATCTTTTGTACCCATTTTGGTAGATGATGCGTTATGAACGTTTTCTCCATGTATTGCCCTTTATCTTTCCCTCATGCATGGTATTTTTATACCTAGAGGTTTGATGGAGGTTAGGTTTAACTTTGGTTATCTTGAGCTTAGTTTTCTCTTCCTTGTATAAGGTTCTTCCTTGATAGTTTCTTGACCCATGACTTAGGGTTATGGTAACCGGTTGTATGTGACCTTTTCTTCATGGTAACCATAGTTTCACCTTCAGATTCAGTTCTATGTTTGTGAACTAGATGGTGCATCTTGGGAGGTCATGACACTCCCCTCATGGTGATCGCAACCTTAATAGCCTTTGGTCAAGATGCTCCTTTGAGGTTGAGTTTGGCCTAGTGGTGTTAGGTTAAGGTTTCCTATGTTAAGTAGCCTATTCCCCCTTGGTGTTGACTGGCCTTGCTTGTGTTGAGACTCACCCTAGAGAGTAGGGTCGCGACCATGATTGTAACGACCCAGACTCTCGGTAACCCCCAATTAAGGGAGACTGAAAGGTCAGAGCCGTTAACCAATAACCCGGACAACGGTTCGACAAATAATCCATAATAATTAATAAACTTTACCAACTAAACTGAATACTGGTATAAAATAAAAAAAAATCTTACCTTTTAAAAACTGGGATTTCTATACTTCTAACCATGAAGGTACTGATCTAACTAATCCTCCCACACACATTAATTCTCATTTAATTCCACATATGCCACTTTACTATTTGTTCTTTTCATTGTACCTAAAACGCCGACAAACAAAACGTCAATCAGCAAGAAGCTGGTATGTGGGGGAAACAATAATCATGCAAATATGTTAACAATGTAATCATTCAATTAATCACTTAACAACCAAGAATACATTTTAAGCCACACTACTCAACCCTTACCTATCCCCTAACTCTATGCTATCCATGCAGTGGACTTGTATTCTACCTCTCTTTAGGTAGATTCTTACCCCCATGGACCTACCTTACAAGTAGCCAATACCTAGGGTAATAGAGTCACATGGCACTACCCGAAGGTAGCACACACTACTACAGAAATAGCATTCAGTGTCGCTTTTCTGGGCGTCGGTTATTAAGAAAAACCGACGCCTATCATATAGGGCGTCGGCTGTTTAAGCAAACCGACGTCTATATTCGAAGACCAGCCAGACACGGGTACCGCTTTGTATTTAGCGTCGGTTGACAATAACAAACCGACGCCTAAAAGCTCCTGCGAAATCCAATTTTCGAGCGAAAAGAAAAAATGTCACATACAGCGTCGGTTATTTAAATAGCCACCGACGCCTATATGTGATGAAAACTTTGCGCGCAAAGTGTCACTTATAGCGTTGGTTATCTGTTGATAACCGACGCCGAAAGTGGTTCCCGCCAAACAATTTCGTGAAAATATCGTCCATTTGAGCGTCGGTTGTTTCAAACAACCGACGCTAAATTATTTTAGGCGTCGGTTGTGACAAACAACCGACGCTATAGGTGAAATTTATATCCTGCGATCACCCGACTGTTCCCCTTTCTTCTGTTTCATCGCCTAAACAGCCGACTGCTGTCGCCCGACCCTCCAACTGCTGTCGCCCCTCCCCTCCACACCGCCGCCGCCGCAACTGCTGGACCCTCCAACTGCTGTCGCCCCACCCGACTGCTCCCGCCACGCCGCCGCCGCAACTGCTAGTGCCTCCACGCCGCCGCCGCCAGGACGACAGAGCTACTCTCCACCGCCGTCTCGCCGCCGCCGCCAGGACGACAGAGCTGCTCTCCACCGCCGTCGCGCCGCCACCAGGGTTTAGCTAGCTGCTTCTCCGCCGCGCCGCCACCACAGCTCCTCTTTACCGCCGTCTTCTCCAGACCTCCAAACCGGTATGCCCTCTTCTCTGTATTTTATTGATGTACATGTATTTTATTTGTGTGACAATGCTTGCGGGTGATTGGTGGGATTACGAGGGTAGTATTGCTGCAATAGAGATTACGATAGTAGGGGTGAGGCTTGGGGATGAATTTCTCTGCCATAGTTGAAATTTTCTTACTGAAATATGATGATGGGACAATTTTTTCTTACTGAAATATGATGATGGGACAATTTTTTCTCTGCCATTTACAAACATGAGGTATAATCAAGCTATAATAGATTATAATCAAGCTATAATATATGTTTTTTCTAGATCATTAGACCTATATACATTATTTTTGAAACTATTATGTCATAGTTCTCATGAGGTATAATCAAGCTATAATAGATTATAACCCATGTTTACCTTACTTGGCTATAATCATAAGTAATTCACGGTTACCACTAAATATTATTCTCATTCCATTTCAAGTTACATTACCTTTTGTCATTAGGGTTAGGGTTGCTCTTTTGAACTTGACTAGGGTTTTTAGGGTTATGTTCAATCATCACCCCTATATCATAACTCCTCATTCTTAGGAGCTTATATTATTATCTTTACATTCAATTGTATCACAAATAATCTATCAATCAAGTCACAACCTTTCATAATTAGGGTTAGGACTTCTATTGTATCCGATTAAGGTCGTTAGGGTTTTATTCAACAGACAAACCCTAATTCATAACCCCGACATCTAGGATTTTAATTCATTACTTTAAGTATTCAATTATACTTGATTACTTTCATCAATTATCATTATAAGGTATTACCTTTCTCATACAATTAGTACAAGTTTCTTTCATCCTTACTAGAATATTAGATTCAACTTTAACTTGTTATATTGTCTGCTGCTTTTTAGGGTATACTAGCTAGCCTACACTTTTCAAAGTGTATCCTTCTCATTAATTTCAAGTGTATCCATTCATTATATTCAAGGTGTATCGGCCTACACTCATTAAGGTGTGTCAACCTAGGTATATCACCTACATGTTACACCTTGTGTCGGCCTAGAAACATGTGTTTGTAATGGTCAAAGTAATATGAAAAGGTCAACTTACCGAAAAGAATGCTCTTCTACCTTTTATGATATTCAAGAAAACCCTAGTTTGATGAACATGTTGTTAAACATGTTAATTATGTTTCTTCTATATATTCTGATGTCATTATATAATTGTGTGATCCCAACATATTAAATTGAGTTAGAATGATTTCATGAATTATAGGGTTTTAAAGTTGATAAACATGTACATGCGGAAATAGGGTTACTAAACCAATGGTTATAACATAGTATGATCTTAATCTGATCTGGATGTTCATAATAATGTAGTATGTTAAATATGATGATTAGGGATACATATAATGTCTAGTAAAGATTCCTAGACCTTTTGTTTAAAACTATTGATTTCTTGATTTATTATTTAATAATGCTCTGTTGATTAGGATTAACCATGTTTCCTGTAGTTTATAGACAATTATTATATATAAGAATGACAACACATGTATTTGTTGGCCTAGAAACCCGTCCAAGATTTACTCATTAGGAGTAAATCTTGGATAGTCCCCGGTTTGGGACTGTTCTTGAACACCTAATCTCACTTAGGATGTAAGTGTATAATGTGTATTGGGTTTTCGAGAAGATTTCGGTAGCATATCCCCGTTTGTTCTCTAAGTACATATGTACTTAGAGAACATCGGGGAAATGCTGCCGAAATTTTCTTGAAAACCAAATACACATTATACACTTACTAGTGAGATTAGGTGTTCAAGGATGGGATAGGTGGTACACATTTATTATATATAAGAATGACATCAAATGTATTTGTTGGCCTAGAAACCCATCCAAGATTGACTCATTAGGAGTAAATCTTGGATAGTCCCCGGTTTGGGACTGTTCTTGAACACCTAATCTCACTTAGGATGTAAGTGTATAATGTGTATTGGGTTTTCGAGAAAATTTCGGTAGCATTTCCCCATTTGTTCTCTAAGTACATATGTACTTAGAGAACAGCGGGGAAATGCTGCCGAAATTTTCTTGAAAACCAAATGCACATTATACACTTACTAGTGAGATTAGGTGTTCAAGGATGGGATAGGTGGTACACATTTATTATATATAAGAATGACATCAAATGTATTTGTTGGCCTAGAAACCCATCCAAGATTGACTCATTAGGAGTAAATCTTGGATAGTCCCCGGTTTGGGACTGTTCTTGAACACCTAATCTCACTTAGGATGTAAGTGTATAATGTGTATTGGGTTTTCGAGAAAATTTCGGTAGCATTTCCCCATTTGTTCTCTAAGTACATATGTACTTAGAGAACAGCGGGGAAATGCTGCCGAAATTTTCTTGAAAACCAAATATACATTATACACTTACTAGTGAGATTAGGTGTTCAAGGATGGGATAGGTGGTACACATTTATTATATATAAGAATGACATCACATTATACGCTTAGGATGTAAGTGTATACCCTAATCTTTTCCTAATATATACTTGTTTCCTAATATATACTTGTTTTCTCTGATCATAGAATGGATAGATCATGGATGTCCATTCGTAATCGTTGCACCCCAGAGTTTATATCTGGTCTTGATCAGTTTATTAGAGTTGCCGAGGAACATAGGAAAAAACCTACAGATAGGTTCTACTGTCCATGTAGGCATTGCGGTAACATCTTGAAAGTCAACACTGGTGAGGAAATCAAAAGTCATGTCATGTGCAACGGGATTGTACAAGGCTATACAGAATGGCACTGGCATGGAGAGATTTCAAAATCGAAACCAGTAGATGTCGATAGTAGTGCTTGGGTGGAAGAAGAAATTGCCTCCGATGACGTAAATGTGAACGAACCAGTTCCAGCAGACATCGTTGATGCGATGCTGGATAGTTGTAGGGTAGAGCACACCGATCCACCTCCTATCTTTACAAACATTGTGCATGATGCTGAGATACCGTTATACACAGGCTGTGCTAAGTTTACGAAGCTTAGCGCTGTTTTGAGATTGTATAAGTTGAAAGCTAACAATAGATGGAGCGACAAAAGCTTCACTTCATTGTTGACTTTGTTGAAAGAAATTCTTCCTGAAGGAAACGAGCTTCCAATCTCAACATACCAGGTAAAGAAAATGTTGTGTCCAATGGGAATGGAGGCCAAGAAGATACACGCATGCCCGAATGATTGTGTATTATTTCAAAAGGACTATGTAGATTTGAAAGATTGTCCAAAATGTGGTGCGTCACGGTATAAATTGACGACTTCGGGGGAGTCCAAAACTGGTTCTCCTGCCAAGGTGTTGTGGTATCTACCTATAATATCACGGTTTCAACGCTTGTTTGCAAATCCGAAAGATGCGAAGAATCTGAGGTGGCATGCAGATGTTAAGAAAAATAATGATGGGATCCTACGACATGCGTCTGATTCCCCACAGTGGAAGAAGATTGATCTACTGTACCCTAAATTTGGTGAAGAAGATAGGAATCTAAGACTTGGGCTTTGTACAGATGGGATGAATCCGTACGGGACATTGAGCAGCCAACATAGCACTTGGCCAGTCATGCTTGTTATATACAATCTTCCTCCCTGGATGTGTATGAAAAATAAGTACGTTATGTTGTCATTGTTGATATCGGGCCCTAAACAACCCGGAAATGATATCGATGTTTATCTTGAACCTTTGATTGATGACTTAAAGAAACTTTGGGCTGAAGGTGTGATGACCTATGATGCTTCAGCAAAAGAGACATTTCGTTTGCACGCTATGTTGTTTTGCACTATTAATGACTTTCCAGCATATGGGAATTTGTCTGGATATAGTGTCAAAGGAGCTAAAGCGTGTCCTATATGTGAAGAAAACACTGATTCAATAAGACTAAAACATGGCGGCAAGACTGTATATCTTGGTCATCGAAGGTTTCTTTCAAAATTCCATCCGTATCGTAGGAAGCGCAAAGCATTCAATGGATGGAATGATGAACGGAGTGCACCTAAACCTATACCAGGGGATGTTGTTTATGAAAGAGTAAAAGACATTGTCAATGAATTTGGTAAGAAATCACAATGTAGTATGGCCACACGGAGTGACAATTCTTCATTCAAGAAGAAGTCAATATTTTGGGATCTTCCTTATTGGAGTTCTTTGACAGTCAGGCATTGTATCGATGTAATGCACGTTGAGAAAAATGTCTGTGATAGCATCATTGGTACTCTATTAAATATACCAGGTAAGACTAAAGATGGGATAAAATCCAGACTGGACCTACGTGAAATGGGAATAAGGTCAGAATTAACAGAATTACGTGAAATGGGTAATAAAAGAACATACTTACCTCCCGCTTGTTACACGTTGTCTAGAAAGGAGAAGAAAACTTTTTGTGAATGCTTGGTAAATGTTAAGGTGCCACATGGTTACTCATCCAACATCCGTAGATTGGTATCAATGAAAGATCTGAAGTTGATAGGTCTTAAATCTCATGATTGTCACACTCTAATGCAACAAATATTGCCTGTGGCTATTCGATCTATATTGCCGAAGCATGTAAGGTTTGCAATTACCAGACTTTGTTTCTTTTTCAATAGTCTATGCAGCAAAGTTATTGACCCTGATACTCTCGATAATTTGCAAAGAGAAGTGGTTGTTACCCTATGTCAGCTTGAGATGTATTTCCCTCCTTCGTTCTTTGATATCATGGTACATCTTGTTGTCCACTTGACTAGGGAAGTGAAAATGTTGGGACCAGTTTTCTTGCATTGGATGTATCCTTTTGAACGATACATGAGCGTTTTTAAAGGTGATGTCCGAAACCGTTATCGGCCTGAAGGGAGTATTATTGAAGGTTATGTGGCGAGAGAGGTTATGGATTTTTGTAATGACTTTCTCAGTGGTAATGACACTCCTGATAATGACAAGAATATTGAGGAGGGCAAAGGAATTTTGGGATTACGGGTGAAAGTAATCAGCCGTGAGCAGTTGGAACAAGCTCACTTGTATATTTTACACAATATGGATGAAGTGAGTGTTTATATCGAGGAACATACCAATTTCATAAAGAGACAACATCCTCGAGCAAGTTCAATGTGGCTTGCTAGAGAGCATAATAAGACTTTTACTAAGTGGTTTGAAGATAAAGTCTTACATCAACTATCTCAAACACCAAATGATATTACAGAAACTATCAAATGCCTCGCCTTTAAACCAAAACCGAATGTTATGTCTTATGAAGGGTTTGACATTAATGGATTCACATATTACACAAAGCGCCAAGATGATAAGAGTGTCGTCCAAAATAGTGGGGTCACTCTTCAAGCGTCGACTATGTACTTTGCAAGTGCAAAGGATAAGAGTCCACGTGAAGCTAAAATGTCATATTACGGTGTCATTGAGGACATTTGGGAGTTTGACTACATAGATTTCAAAATTCCGCTCTTTAAATGTAATTGGGTTGATAACACCAAAGGAGTTATAGTGGATGAATTGGGTTTCACTTTGGTGAACTTTGAAAAGATTGGCGAGAAGGGTGAACCATTCATATTGGCATCACAGGCGAAACAAATATTCTATATCGATGATCCTGCAAATGATAAATGGTCGGTTGTTCTTCATGGTAAAAGACAGTTCATTGAAGATCCTATAGATGAAGAAGAGTACTATGATAAGTATGATGACTCCAGTCCATTCTCAGTTGGGTTGCCAACTCCACAAAATATTGAAGCTAATGATGACTTATATGTGCGCGGAGATCACAATGAAGGATTGTTAATTGATAAAAGATCACAATTTTAGAGACATGTATGTTTATACAAATGCTAAATGTTTGCCTTTTTCTAGTTAATACAAATGCTAAATGTTTGCCTTTTTCTAGTTAATACAAATGCTAAATGTTTGCCTTTTTCTAGTTAATACAAATGCTAAATGTTTGCCTTTTTCTAGTTAATACAAATGCTAAATGTTTGCCTTTTTAATGACATTTTCAGATGGCTGACCATGATGAGCATGATGTCCATGATGAGCATGAAGTCCATGATGAGCATGGCGAGGATACTAATGTAAGTTCTAAAAACATATCCTGTATTTCTATAAAATTCATTATCTTCTAGTTATGTCATATATCCTATATTTCTATATTGGGCTAAGTTAGTGTGTTTTATTTTTGTCAAATTTTAGGTTGATGCACCTGTACCCACTGAAGCACTGGAGCAACTTGATGCGCAACACCAGACACTTAACAAGAAAAGGGGCATCACCCTGTTGAAGAAGTTATTAGCGCTAAGTGGTAGTGGATCTAAATTGGTGGTGGAGTTTGATAATGGAGGAAATCCAATTGGAGTGAACCGCAATAATTTTGTGAACTATCTTGGGTGTACCACTCGGGGCCATTGTGGTGTTAAGTATGACAATTGGCATAAAGTTCCTCAAGCGAAAAAAGACTCGATATGGAAGGATTTATGCGTGAGTTATTATTATTTGCAATTCTATTTTGTAGATTACAAATTCTATTATTTGCAATTCTATTTTGGATACTAGTTAATAACATTTCTATTTTACAGAATCTGTTTGCATTGGATGAGAAGTTGCATCGTAAAAATGTGATGCAACGCGCTGGAAAGATGCTTAGGAATTATAGGACAAATCTGAACAGAGAATACATAAAAGAGGGTGATAAGAAGAAGAAGTCAGCCCTTGAACAATGGAACTTCTTGGACAAAGAAGATTGGGACAATTTTGTTGCTTCAAGAAAATCTGAAGAATTCAAGGTATTAGGCGTCACTCCTAATTTAATTAATATACATTGTATTCACCTATTCAAGATTAGCATTTAGTGCTACTAACCAAATCATTAATGTGCATACTAACTAGGCCCTCAGTGACGCACAAAAAGCAAGGCGTGCACTGAATGTGCATGACCACACTATGGGTCCAAAAGGCTATGCAAGCGTTCGCCAAAGACTACAGGCGGAGTCTGCGGCTACTCAGGAGTCTGCTCCTACTCAGGAGTCTGCTCCTACTCAGGAGTCTGCCACACCCATTCCTCGCCATGATATCTGGATAGCTGGCAGGCAAAACAAGAAGGGTGAAATAAAGAAGCCTGTAACTGCTGAGGCGGCTGCAAAAATGGTAAAATACAACTCTTAGAGAAATCATTTGAATATTGATTATTTGTGGTGTTAACTTACCAATTTCTATTTATGGTGATTAGCGGGAGCTGCACGAGCAGAGGAAACAAGGCACGTTCATCCCTCAGGGCACAAGGGATGAATTGACAGTTGCTCTGGGTAACCCAGAGCATCCTGGACGTGTTAGAGGTGCCGGCGCTGGTGTTGGCATCAAAGCATTCTTTGGGCCATCCCAGCGCAAACCCAGAGCGGGACTTTCTCAAGAAGAGGTAACCTATTCTTTTTTTAGAATGTTACTGCAAAAGGAAATTCATTAATAAGAAGCTAATGTTTCTTTTATCCATGTATAGGAGAATAAGAGAGTTGAGGATTTAGTTGCTAAGAAGATCAACGATGTAGTTGCTGAGAAGGTCAAGGAAGAATTGCTGCGGTGGCAGGCATCTCAGGCTTCCAATACGCCTATGGCGACCCACTCTTCTCCTGATGCACAGACTGCGAGTAATCCTGGAGACCCATCGCCTAGCACGTCTGTTGTAAGTATTGTTTATGACATTGTAGTTAGTCTTTTCAAGTTGTTATGTTTTCAAGATGATATGTATATATGTATAATATTCTTTACGTAAATTTGTAGGCATTGAAGCCATGCCGCTTAAGAATGCAAGACTACGTTGTTGCAGAGGCGCAGGCTTACCCGTCCCTTCCTGGGGCAATGTTTCACGGGACTCCAATGCCACAGGGCTACGTTCGTGTGAGCCCGATACGTGTGTTACCTGATTGGAGAGAAGCTACATTGCCATATGCCCACCCGGATATTGATACACTTGGTGAGGCAGAAGGCGGGGTGATATTGTGGCCCAAAGCAGATGTCGTCTACACGACTGAAATTGTAAGATAAATTTACATTGATTTAGACTGTTAATGTGTATATATGATGTCAACTGATCTGAAATTATATGTACAGGTTAAAAAAAAGACACCAGGAGCACCTAGGCCTCCACTTCCACTTCCCGCATTACCCGATTGGGTTCCAACTGACCTAACATACCCGTTAGGTCCTGCTTGTAGGGGAATGGCATGTTGGCTACGGGCACATAATGTACATTGCCCTATAATTATTTCTTTAGATGCAGATTATGCAGGTCAATCATACGATAGCTCTTTATTTATACAAGATATTATTGAGCTGTTTAAGTATGATTGGCTGAATACATCAATGATAGAGACATGGATAAGGTGAGATCTTGTTTATACATCCATATACCTTGTGTAATATCCGGTGATCTGGTTTCTTATATATTAATGCATACGCCTATATGTTTTGCAGCTACCTAGTCGAAGATCATTGCAAACAATTTGCATTTGATCATGTGGGATTTTTGATTCCATCATTGATTAGTTTGGTAGCTAAAGATCCTGATAATGTTCAACAATACTGTATAGATGCTTTTACAATTTTTGGTCAGCAAAATAAGACGATAATAATAGCTCCATTCAATGTCAAGTAAGTTTACTTTATTTATAATTTGGACTTAAGAAAATTCCATTTTTATTTTGCATTTTGAGTTATTAATTGTTAACTTCTTACTTCTAGCGGTAGACATTGGGAGTTACTAGTTATTGTCCCCGGGACATTCACTGTTTATTATCTAGATCCTGCGGGGAGTACATTGAACACTAAAATTGGACACGTAATGAGAATGCCATTATTCTGGTGAGAAATATTTCATTTTTATATCCGTTAACATCTTTTATTACATTACTATTTACTTATGCAATTTATTGTGTTATATTAACATGTAGGGGTTTAGATGCATTCAAAAAGGCTGGAGGAACGGTCCCAAGGAAAAAGAACCAGCCAATAAATTGGCAGAACGTACAAGTAAGTTCCCGACTCAAATATATATATTATTGATGTGAATTGTGCTTAGTTGTATTATTTTGTATGTTTCAATTTATAGTGTGCTACACAAGACAATGGATGGGCATGCGCATACTATGTGATGCGATTTATGCAGATGATTATCAAATATGCCGCATTGGACATCGATACCATACGTGAGGTATTATATATAGTCTCATTAGTTAGTATGCAATATATCAATCTTATATTATTTTTATATTATTACTTATATATATACATCATTCTCTTTGCAGGTGTTTAAAACTGACAACACTACAGGTAAACGTTTAAAAAATATACATGCTCCATATACGATGGAAGCATTAAATGAAGTAAGAGAAGAATGGGCAAAAGCCATACAAGCAGTGGCAACTGTAAGATATAATTGGGATGTTGATAGCGATAATGAATGATACTATGTAAATGAATATTTCTGAATGTTAATACATGTATTTGAATGTTTCTATATGTGTGTGAATGTGAGAATTGAATTGATGTCTGAATGTATGTACTTGTGTAGAATTTTGCTTGTGACTTTTGCAGGTTTGCGGCCTGTTTGTAGGCTGATATCAATGGATGTCGTAAACCTGCAGTTCAGAAAACTGAACTGCAGGTTCTCATCCTGCTGACCAGCCACAGCAGGCCTGCAAACTGATATGAAAAAAAAAAAAATATAAATAGGCGTCGGTTATTTATAGAAAACCGTCAGGAAAGACCTACAGCGTCGGTTTTTTTCAATAAACCGACGCCTGATGTGGCCAAAGCAGTCCTGGAAATGGCGTCGGATATTCATATCAAACCGACGCCTATTTAACATATAGGCGTCGGTCGTTTAGTATATAACCGACGCCAAAAGTGTTCGCGCCACAAAAAATGGCGTCATCTAGGGCACTTTATGCGTCGGTCATCTACTAAAAGACCGACGCTATATTCCATAGTGGCGTCGGTTATTTACTAAAACACCGACGCAGAAAGTGCCCTAGATGATGCCGTTTTCTGTGGCGCGAACCCTTTTGGCGTCGGTTCTCTACTAAACGACCGACGCCTATAGATTAAATAGGCGTCGGTTAAAAAACCGACGCCGAAGTGTTCGACCTTTAGCGGCGCCCACATAGGCGTCGGTCGGAAACCGACGCCAAATGGGGTTAAACGACCGACGCCAAAGGCCGTTTCTGTAGTAGTGACAATATCTAACTCGATGTGACTTGATGGACCTACCACATTGGTAGCCATATACTAAGTCATCCAATGACCTGATGGACCTACCCCATAGGTAGCCATGTACTAGGTCAACTAATAAGACACAGAGGGGACCAAGATCTGAGCTAGTAGGCACATATCTTATGTGATAGTCATATCCACATTATAGTTTGCATGAATTAAATTCATCCAATAGTAATTCAAGTCATCCATGAATACTTCTGAAAAACCTCAGAAAACTAACTCGAGATATTCATAAGCGTAACCACATACCTGATTTTATGATTTCACAAGCTTTAAGCAAATCCAACCAAGAATGCAATCCAAGCAAGAAAATCAAAAATCACATAATTCCTGAAACAGATATGTACTCTATTTATTACACACTTTATCAAGAATCTACTTTATTGACTTGGATTCACTTTCTAGGGTTTCTAATCCGCATTAAGGTTTCATTAATATTCATTAGGATTTCTTAGATCAATTTCTCAAACTTTATCCCTTTTAGGTCAACAAACCCTAAAATACTCTTTTCTACTTATATGAACCTTAATTGCTCAACTATGCAATTGACTTAGGATCATCATATCCCTATTTATTTATGGATTTGAACAATTAAAACAATTAAAAGACATATTCACCTAAATTAGGGGTTTCAAGCTCATTAATGCATATTCATGCACGAAACCCTAAATTAAGAAAATTATATAAAAAGATCATCTTTATAGATTCTATCTTCACATTTATCAACAATAGGTTAATATTGGCTTGAATTATCCATTGAACAACATTATATCCATCTATCATCAAATCTAAGGGTTTTTCATAAATTAAGTCATTAAAGATGATAGCTTTATGTACTTTTCAATTTTCAAGCATATTTATGCACATAATCTCTAAATTAAACTAATTACGTGCAAAGATCATCCTTTTTTATCTTAAAGTACCTTTTTACAATTAACAGGTTGTTATCAACTTTAATGATTCATTAAACCCTATTAAATACATTAATCATATCAAAAAAGGGTTTCTTAATCTTTAATTCATTAAAGATGATAATTTACACTACTTTTTGCATAGCAAGAGGAATTAGCTTCTAAAAATATTTTTATTGAATTACCCTCGTTCTAAGGATCAATTTTCATATAAGATTTGTCTCAATCCGAGTTACCCATCTTTAATTATGATTTTAGCAAGATTTTACTTACTTGGCCAATCAGATTGTGCCACGTGTGTGCTCCATGCAACGTTGCCCTTTCTTTTGGAAAACATAATGAAATGACCGTTATGCCCTTGGTTAAGTGTTGAGTGCTGCAGCCTGCGGAGGGGCATTCTCATCCAATGGACCCTTCCCTTCTTCTTCTCTGTGAAGCTCCGCTTGCCCGCCGGCTGTAGCCCTAGCTACGACTTCTACGGCTCTTCCAACCTCCCTCGGACCCCGACGACTGCCGCCCCACTTTGCCCTAGCCCCACTACCTGCAGCCGCACCTGGGGCGCCGCCCAGAGCATGGCCCATGTGGCTAGGTTAGGAGAAGAAGCCTTGCGACCTGCTGCTGATGTTGTAGCCATGCGGCTGTAGCTGCGCCTTCTTTAGGGCATGGTCCCGATGGAAACACAGATCTATGGCACCGTGGAGCACCACGCCATCATTACAACCCATACTTGTTGCCTTGTGACTTGACGTTCTCGATGTTCCTCCCAGTTAGGGTTTTGACAAAGAAGATGAAGTAGAAGAAGAAGAAGAAGAGAGGGATGGCTGCGTGGAACTCCCTCTGAACACAACCCTAGACTCTACCCGCTTATATAGGGGAGAGAAATGAAGCCATAGGTTGGCTATTCGTGAAACAAAGAATCCCTTTCCAAGAGAAGTATATTCTCTCTCTTTCTTTTTATCCTTTGGATATTATCTATTATTTGGATATTCGAAATTCCTCTTTTATTTCTTTGTGCTTGCCCTTTTTATTCATTGGCCACGAATTTCTATTCTCTCTTAATAGTAATTACTTCCTTATTATCAATATTACACCATTCATTAATAATGTATCACATTATCCTTTTATTTTGCAATTTTGGTATTATCTCTATCTTTCTTCTTTATTGGGAATCCTTGGATCCCAAGACACTCTATTATTTCGAAATCCTTTTATTGGATACTCATTATCCTTCTAGATGCATCTAAATGCATTATTTCACATTATCATGTCAATTTCTTATTGAAATATTTCTTTTTGAGGATTTCTCTTTATCTCTCTTTGATTTTCCTCATTGGTATTCCTTTAATCATTAGGAATCCTTGGGATACGAAATTCCACAAAGGATAACTCAATTGTACCTCTTTTACTTATTTCCCCATTTTAACATTATTTTACATTTCTTTCTTACTAAATAAATACTTAATTGATCTTTTTCTTTTCTTATTGCATTCTCTACGCAACTTTGGACTACTTGGAACCCAAGGAACCCAAGAGGCACGAAATCCTTCCCCAGATTACATTCTTTTGCCTTCCAGAGGTTTCTACCTCTTTCTTTTCTCAAATATTCAATTATTCATTTACTCATATAATAATTGAATTTCCTTTCTCCATTTCCTTGATATTGGGCCCAACAACCAATAAAGCCCACAACACAAACATCAAGGCTATTGTAAATGAAATCCATTTATTCAAACCAAATTATATCATTATTTGTTCAAATATCTTTAATATGAGAAATTACATTTCTCACCAAATAAACCCAAAAAATGGGGTTGTAACATCCTTCCCCTCTTATAGGAATTTTGTCCTCAAAATTCTATCAAGCAAACAAACAATTCAGGATAAGACTTTTCCATGTCCATCAGTGGCCCCTATGTGGCTTTACCATACTCATGGCACTTCCAAAGAACCTTGATCATCACATATTCTTTTCTATGAGTTCTTCCACCCTGGCATCTATAAGCTGCACAGGTGACTCAAGTCATTTTAGCCTTCCTTGGGCTCACTAGGTTCATTGCTCAGCACATGGTCTGGGTACCTCACATAGTGCTCTAAAGTGGATGCATGGAACTCATCACACATTACTTTATCCTGAGGGGTAAGGCCAAACTTAACCTTCTCTACCAAACCATGTCAAAAGAACCCATGCATCGGGAACTCAGCTCTCTTATCTATAACTTAGAGGGGTCGGATTTTCATGTCATATATTCTCCCACAGTGAACTACATGTCAGTATACTTTGCATCTTCTCACGACTCTTATTGTCTCTAGGCTCCTTTCAGCCATTGCACGATCAAAGCGACTTCATCTACACACACTTTGGTCCTTTTCTAACCATCACGTGGTCCTTTCACCAACATCACCTTACTAAAGTGGTGACCGACACAACCTCTCTTACAGAGCTTCTTTGAATCCCGATACTGGCTATGGTGGTTAACTTCACATCTTACATAGGACAAGAACTGTCTCTAGCTATCACCCCGAATGAGCACATATGCTCTCATCAGACCCTTTAGTCTGGATCATACTAACCATTAGTTAGGGGTGATAAACTGTACTAACATCGAGTTCTTCATGTACCTACTTCCACCTTTTGGAAGGGAACCTTTAGGTCAAACTCAAGAACCTTTAAACTTGCTTCATGGTGTAATTGAACCATCTCTCTCATGAGTAGTTCAACCAAATCTGTCTCTTGACAGAACTCTTTCTTTCTCATGTCATCTAGGTAAGGCGATCTACCATAACCCATATTGCATTTCGACCTTCCTTGGTCCAGGGGATACTTACAACATCCATAGTTATGAACTCCCTTTCTCTTTCAGGGACTCTTTATCCTTTATATCAATGCACTGGGTTACTGGTGTTCGTCCATCATCTTCTTCTTGCATGGCCATATACCACATGCAACTTTATCTTAGGTATCTACAGTACCACTGTCACTTATTATCTTCGTAGCACGGTGTATGGTGATCTTAAATTCATGATCTCCTATATGTCATTATTCTTCAAGATCAATACCTCAAAAAAAACCTAAACCATTCTATCGGGGTTACATCACCTTCTTTTCCAAAGAAGTGCATCTGAGGTTCTACCACCATCCTTTCATTGCATAAAGGACTAGACTGGATAACCAAACAACCATTAACTGATCTCATTACATTAGTGTTAGCCAAGCATACCTTCTTTTCCAAACTTAGGGTTAATCTAACAACCGAACTAGGCAAATATATCTCAACCAGAGCATCCATTACCACTTCACCTTCTTATGTATTAGGTAATGTTGATGACATACACCTTCCTGTATGCCACTTATTATATCATCTCAAACTCTAAGTCTATCTTCTTCGAACTCATCTTCTTGGTGATCAAACTCTACCTTGCATCACTTGCAAATTCCACATAGCTCCTGATAAAACATTCTCATAAGATGACTACACTACTCCTCTTAGTGTTTATAAACCATACATGTATCTTTCACTCCACCAAGGTATGTTATCATCTTTGTCCCCATACCTCGAAGCAACGTTCCAACTCTCATCATCTTTTATCCTTGGTGTATGGCATGCATACTGTCCCATCTCTACCTCTCATAAAAAGAGGAAATAAGCATTTGGCAGCCGTCCAAACACAAAGTTCTTCCTATTCCACGAGTAGAGATGATACATCCCACATCGCCAGTACACCTTCAATTCTAAGTTAAAATGTGCAAATTATGTCTCCACATCACAAACATCATGATATCAAAGTTGCTTCCATGGAAAACTGGTCTCGAGCCTACTTGGGTTACTACACAATCCTTAGTCATCTCCTCTAGGTATATAGGGTGCCGACACTTTTGGGGTCATCCCTCTTCCCTCATGCATTAGAGAGTGCCCTACTCATTTGCCCTTTGGGTCCCATGAGTTTATGAAGGTGATCAATCTCCTAACCCATGGCCCTTAGACAATGATAGTTGTTACCTCCCGACCCTATGGTCATGTGCAACTAGGGAATTAGGCAACTCCTACTTCCATCGGTCTTACCCCTACCTGACCCTAGGATAGACTTAGGATTATATCATAGTACATGTCCAACTTAGAACCTTAACCAAGCATTCATCATCTCTCTTCCTGCATTCATGGACTGACTTTCATCCTTTCATAGGGATTATGGCAACCTGCCTACCTTGGTCAAGCCCCATACCAGTTACCTCCATGGTAACACATCCACATGCACATAGAGATGGTTATCTATGGGTCTATAGGTTCATTCTCATGCCATGTACTCTTCACTTAGCTTCTCAAGATCCTATGAAACCTCCTCCGGTTACCTCAAAACCAACAAGACTGGCATATACCCAACCACAGGGTCCCTCTCCCAGGATGGGAGAAAACTACAACTCTAGACAACAAGGTCACAACCGTCCTTAGGATTTATATTCACATGAGCATGCTTATTCCAACAACTACTAAGGCACAAGCGTACCTACTAAACCATGCTAGGTCACACTTGTTCTCAGCCTCAACATTAGACCAACTTAGTTGTGAGGGGGTTCATCAAACATATCCTTAACTTAAGGGGTTTCTTTTACCTCTACACATGAGGAGTGCCATGCTCGAAACTATAGAGACTCAATCTCATCATGAGCATCAGATACACTGCTTCCCCTCTTAGGCCTAGGAACCCCAGGTTCACCTTCGGGTATCCAGATACATCCTCAATCTCTTAACCACGAATCAAGCATAACCAAGGTATGTCATGTACTTCCATGATCCTTTTATATACGCAGTACCTCATAGTTGAGTCCTCCTCAAGGACAACCAACAAGGTACAAGGCTTCACAACATGTTACTAAACCTCTCAGGTCTAAGGAACTTTTCTTCCTATCTCAGAAGGTAAACACATATACCACAGGAAGAAGCAACATCCTCTCTCTAGGATTCGGTTCCTTTAAGATATCATCAGCCTCCAGGGATCATGCATGAGGCAACCACTATCATCCACCTAGGTCGCATCATTCTCGACTCCCCATTATTCCTCACATCTTTAGGGTTTTAGGTTTCCAACCTTCTTGCTTGGTTCCTTATTTCTCTCTCTAGATCTAACTCCACATCCATCCTTACTACTAGAGGTCCTCTCCCCATGAAGTCAGATCAAGCTCACAAGCATATCCCTTCCTGGGTGAAGCTTATACTCAACTCATGTTTTGCTCAAGATTATCCTTAGCTCTTTATGTTTATCACATAAGCTATCCAACATACTCCCTTGACTAGGGTTTTGACACGATTTTACCGTGCGTCAAATGCAAGTGTACGCGTCAATGTAATATAGGCCATTGTGAGGCCCGAGTCGAACTCAGGGACACTGAATTATCAGAGACTACTACTAACTACTCGCAATCAGCTAGACCGGCTAAAAAGTTGGAAGTTGTTGTAAAATTAAAAGAAAATGAAATAAAACAAAACAGAACAATCGATTAAAGGTTTAGTTTCATCAATTCACGTGGAGATCTTTAGGATTACGGTTTCACTGCAGGTTATCATTGTATGAATTCTTATCTAATAATTCAGATTCATCTCTCAATTCTGGGTAGTGGCCTGTAGTCAGAATTGCCCACTGTCGTGGTGCAATTCACTACCTATGTCTAGGTCGGTTCCACCGTCGTAGTAACCTATACCCTAAACTAGGCGTATTAGAAACGACCTTTGGGTTTCCACCATTAACCTTACATCACCTTGTTCAAGGGATTTGTTAATTAATGTAAATTTTGTCTCTTTTCAACCGTTAATTCTTCTTTCAAAGTAATTAAGGGCATTAGATTATCATTATGGTGATCAAACATAACAATATAGTTGAGAAAACGAAATTATACCACAGATTTAAGAGATAAATGATGAATTACTATGGTAAAAATGTCATACAATGCTTCCCCGGGCTACTCCCAGTCCTAAAGATAAAGGGGATTAGCCCCGCATGTTCATCTCAGAGCAAAACATGGTAGAGAAAAGGGGAAACATGGAGAAAAATGTGATTGAGTGGTGAAACCCCTGAACAGAGAAGATCCAAGTGGTCCTTGGCGTAGAATGAATGATCTCCGGCCTTTCGGCTGTGGAAAACGTCTTCTTCAGCGTCCAGAATGACTGGGGCATGCTTCTGGCTCCGTTCTTCTCTCCACACCTTCTCGAGACGTGTGCAACGGCTAATGACATGATCCCTTCAACTTGGCCACCGTCATTAGGTATAATCATTGAGTTAGGTTACCAAAATATCACAGTCGTCAGATTTAGATCAATATGAAACCAACTTGTATCTGACGGTGTCGATACTATCGACGTGAGTCAATAGCATCGACTCTGCGCGGTATCGGCTGGTCTTCTTTTCTTTTCTTTGTCACGACTGATGCTGACTCGATACCATCGACGAGGGTCGATGGTATCGACTCTCTTAGGCGTCGCTTTTGTCTTTTTCCGTTGCTGAAGCTCCTCGTGTCGATAGTATCGAATTTAAGGTCGATAGTATCGACTGTCTTCTCGCCAACAACCTGATGGTACATCACTATCATTGACTTCACCGTCGAAGGTATCGACTCTGTGCTGCTCCTAGCGGCTGGCAACCTGTGCTTGTGTCGATGGTATCGACTACTGCCGATGGTATCGACAGTAGCAGATATTTGTTTTTCTTGAAATTACAACACAAAACCACATAAGCCGAAATAAAACATATTATTGTAATCATTTATGCTCAAAATACCAAAATAAGGGATATTTGACATTGAGAAGGATCATAGACCAAAGTAAATGAATCATGCAATATTAACCACCAAAATGACCAATAACTACATAAAACACAAGTAAAATATGTCTATAAATGCGACTCAAAATCATTGCATCAAACTCCCCTAAGCTTGAACATTGCTCGCCCTCGAGAAACAAAACCTTAGAATAGAATTGTGAGGGTCAACTAAAGAAAAGATCATCACAACAAACATCACCATATGATCCCCACTGAACATTCACATTCCGGCCCTTACTAACCACAGAATGATAATTACCCTAAAGGTGACAATAATCATCCATGAAAGATATCTACCTCAAAATTGATGAACACTATCATATAAGGTAGTTGACATAATAAAATTTGTCGGTTCAGACTCGGTGCATCTTGAGATCTCCTATACTACGTTGCTCGCCCTAACTACCATCTACATGGAAGAAGCTCTCCTGATATTCATAAGTGAGGAGAGAATCAAGGTGGCCTACCAACTCGAGCAATGGGTGGATGGAATGGGTGGCTCATGGAAGAAATGGAAGCATTATACAGTTCTAACATGCACAAAGCAAAAATGACCTAAATGATGCTTATGCAAGTGTAAATGTCCTAATGCCTACATTTGGGGTAGAATGATGCATGCACTATCATTCCGTCTCAAGATGAGATGGAATATCTAAGAGAACAACATCATGTTCTTATTCTTCTTAATATGTAGTGAAAAGCATGTTCCTTTCTCCTTCTCATTCCTATTTACTTCTCAATTCTTTTTATTTTTCATTTTCATAGCTTTTTTTTCTTTTCAAGGCCCTTGTATCTAATAACGATACTGAATTATTTGTCAGGCTCACTTCTTGTTGCATAACTATATACTTGAAGCATTCAGAAGGTATGGAACAAGTTCATCACCCTTAATGTTTTAGAAGAAATAAGATGCATGATGTTGTTCTATGCACAAAAACGTAAATGCATCTACAAAATGATGATTATGTAACTAAATAACACGCACCTAAGGGTAATGTGCATGTAAAATTGATTTATAACTCTTTTTTTTAACATGCTATGAAAATTATGTCAAAATAGCTGCAATGCAAGACCTATCTACATGGAATGCAATCAAAGAAAGTAAAACCATAATGTACTTCCCTTTCTTATGGTGGAGTATGGAAATAATGAAGTGGATAGACCACAAGACTAACTGACTGAACCTTTGAAAATTATTATGTGTCCCTCCTTATTGACCTGTGTGGTAATTAAGAGGTTTTTCTCTCTTATTTTGAATTAAGGTCTCATTATCATTTGATCAGTTTAGGCTCAAAAAACTAGTTCCATCCACTTTTCATGAATCAAAAGAATGTACAGTTGTGATTTTCTATTTTATAGTTGACAAACCCAATCATTTTTGTAAGTTATGTGCTCAAATTTTAACAACTCAAGCTTGCAAACACTAAAAAATTTTAAATTTTCCCTTGATTCCCATGTACAAGAAAATGAGATGACACATGACTTAAGACATCCACAATTACACTAGATAGAATGTGGATCCTACAAACAAACTAAGAGCTAAGAAAAACAAATGACAAAAGGCAAAATAATAAAACTAAAAACTAAAAAAAATTATAGGATAGAGTTGTTCCAACTCCCCCCCCTAAGCTTGAATTCGACTATGGCCTCATAGTAAAAAACAATCTTAAAGGTTGGAACAGAGATACCGATCACTCTTCTGGAAGAGGCGGGTACTGTGGGGCCGTGGGGTCCCAAGATGGGTACTGCCCCTGAAAGCTCGGATCATACTGGGGCATGGGTGGAGGTTGTGGATACCCCCCAAAGTAGTTCTGGCTCTAGTAATGATCGTAGAAGGGCTGCTGCTACATCTCCATCCTATGAAACATGTCGTGAATATGTTGTTGGTTGTCGAGGAGGAGGCGCTCATTTTCAAAAATATCCCTTTGATTGTCAAGCAGCCGGTTCGTTGTATCATGAATACCGGCGTATGTCGATGTATGGTGCTGTTGCATCTGCTTGATATCCTACAACATGGCATACATTCCTTGCATTGAGTAGACATCCTCACCTTACTGCGAGGGCTGTTGTGGCTGTGATGGCGGAGGCTGGTAAGAAGAAGATGCACCCAGATGTATGCGAGGACGCTTCCTAGGTGCCACTTGTGCCCGAAGAGGAGTGAAGGCCTCCTCTTCCTCTTCCGCCTCGTAACCATCGTTGTCATTGTCGTTGTTGCCACCGTCTTCATCTAAGATCTCGATGGAGATGACAGGCCATCGAAAATGCTGAGCGCCCTCAATGTGGAAGATAGGGTCAGGGAGTGAACATTCCTAATATGCTTGGTTGACATGGCAGTGTGCATATGCCAAGCCATCTCGAAGAAGGATAAGGTTGGAGCGATGCAGATGTTGCAGGTTGACCTTGCTTCTGTTAGAGAGAGGAGTCAACTGGGAGAAATTCAACCCAAGATAGTGGGCCAGTGGTGTGATGAGCCCTCCAAAATGAATTGGAGCCTTCCGTGTGCTCCTCTTTACAGCCAACACGCGCTGCAAGAAAAATGCTCCCCAGTTACACTCTTGCCGCTTCAGTAGCTTGTGCAGGAAAAACAGGTCTATCTCTTGAAACTTGCTAAGGGATAGGTCACCATGAGCAAAGAGTGTGGTGTACAACATGCGGTGAAGAATCCGCACGAACGGATGCTCGAAGTCTGCCACTGCCGTGTTGTGGTAGCTCAGAGATTTGTCCGGAGGCACAGTCACTATCTTGGTGAAGATAGCATCATAATCAGTCCAGTTGTCTGGCTGCCGATATTGCTCTCACCCATGATTCTAGTTATAGATGGAGTTGAACTGCTTGAGGGTGAGAATGTAATCATTGTTATATAGCCGGAAAGAAACACGTCCGTTGATCCATTCCCGATCCGTGGCGATGATGTCGTTTGGCACGACACAAATGTCCAGAGACGCCATGAATTTGGCGACTAGCTCTTTGTATGTCAGCCATTCATTGAAGAATGGCTGGCCATCAGCATGGAGTTCCATCTCATCGGGCCTCCTGCCCGTATGCCTTGCATGTCCCTTAAGCACGTAGGCCAGATTAGCCTCGAACCCCAAGTTGCAGATCATCTCCCAATCAACATAGCGGGTCGGCTCAATCTTGCACTTCATCAGTTCCTCATAGACCTTCTTGATTTCTGCGGAAGGATGGACAATCTACGGACGTGGAATGGATGCAGTCGGTGGAGGAATGAACACCGGGATCTCCATTGGAGTCGCACATGAAGAAGATGCGCCGACGGTGTGCACCATTGTCGAAGAAGAAGAAGGATTAGAAGATGGAGCTCAGAGAAGGTCGGAGAAGATTATATCTGCTCGATTAAGGCTTGGTGAAGAACACACATCGTGGATGCTCGTAGATGGGCTTCGATTGCTCACAAAGATGCTCGACACAAGTGGAGAACTGATGGAGCTAGGACTTACACCAAAAGATTTTCAGTCTTCCAATGGGAGTCCCAGAATTCTATCACCAAAAACCCTAGAGAGGATTGATGTCTTCCCTAGGTTTACCTAGAACTGGTGCTTAGATAACAACTCCAACCCCATAAGAGTATGGAAGCCTTATCATAGTACAGATTTAGGATCGAACCCAAAAGACAACGGTCTTGTTGCAAGCAACAAGATGGAAAACGTACAGCACTTCACTTAGTTATTTTACTAATTGGAACTTATATCAAAAGGTTGGATTTTGATTGGTTTTTAGACTAAAGCATGAAAAGTAAATAAAGCAAGTAAAACTAAGATTTAACAAATGATGATGAATCACTGGGGTTAAGCAGGTATTTACCACCGCTACACATGCATTGTATATGTACTAAGCAAGCAAGACTTATAAGCTAGATGCATGGATGTTCCACAAGACCGATGCCTTATAAGACAAGAGCGATGCATTGCATCCAAGGATGTTCCACAAGACCGATGCCTCGTAAGACAAGAGCGATGCATTGCATCCTTCAATGTTCCACAAGACCGATGCCTTATAAGACAAGAGCAATGCATCGCATCCTTCAAGTGTTAAGTAGCTCTCATTCGGTACATTTCTACGTGTCAATGAAGATATGTAGTCTTCCAAAGAGAGAATCTTACTCAACCTCATGAAACGTGCATCTAAAACTAACAAGCGAGCGATAATTATCAAATCGAATAGTATCTTTGTAGGCCTAGTCTCCTATTCGGATAACCTAGCTACGAGAAGTGCGGGAATGTTGCAATGCCAGCCATTCCCGATCAAATGGTCACATGCTTTACATCATTCCCCTCGCAAAGCGTGTTCCTCGACTTACCAAGGTTACTTCCATACATATGGAAGTGCAACGGATGATAGTGAGTTTACTCCACTCTTTGAGATACACTCCTAGACACCGAAATGGATGCGTGGTGGATACACACACCAGAAACCAACACTAAATCGGTATTCGGGTCTCGAGAGCGGTCGTAGACAAACCACAACAAAAGACAATAGATGCATACAAGAATGTGGCCATTATTCAAGCATGTATGGAATGATTTAGTATTAAAACGAAAGGATAACATCTTTTTAGTACAAAGTACAAGACATGGGCAGCGGGGCTAGTCCCCGCGCCCCAGTGGATGGAACTACTCGCTCCTCATAGAGGGAGCAACAAAGGAGGAGGCAAGAAGAGATAGAAAGAACATCATCTCCACTGAGGAGAGAAGGTTGAACCCTTGGTGGAGAGAGCAACGATCTCCACCCTTCGCGGCTTGCTTGATGACAGATCTTCTCCTCTCACCTTCTTTGTTGATGAGAGAGAAGGTAGCTTTGTAATGGAACGTGAGTCTCAGACCGGCAGCCTCGGGCGGTGGATGGAGTTGTTATGGTACTAGAGAGGCAGCCTCTGGACATCTGGACTGTCCTCAGGGATGGCCCTTGAGGTCTTATTTATAGGCCTTGAGTGAGGTCAAACGGTCTGGAGACCGTTTGGGTTCAAACGGTCATGAGACCGTTTGGCGTCAAACGGTCTTGAGACCGTTTGGCATCAAACAGTCTTGAAACCGTTTGGCGTCAAACGGTCTTGAGACCGTTTGGCGTCAAACGGTCTTGAGACCGTTTGGCGTCAAACGGTTTTGAGATTGTTTGGCGTCAAACGGTCTTGAGACCGTTTGGCGTCAAACGGTCTTGAGATCGTTTGGCGTCAAACGGTCTTGAGACCGTTTGAACTGCATGCGGTCTTGGGACCGTTTGAACTCCATGCGGTCTTGGGCCCGTTTGAACTCCATGCGGTCTTGGGACCGTTTGGCTTCATGCGGTCTCGAGACCGTTTGAACTCCATGCGGTCTTGGGACCGTTTGGCTTCATGCGGTCTCGGGACCGTTTGAACTCCATGCGGTCTTGGGACCGTTTGGCTTCATGCGGTCTCGGGACCGTTTGGCTTCATGCGGTCTCGGGACCGTTTGAACTCCATGCGGTCTTGGGACCGTTTGGCTTCATGCGGTCTCAGGACCGTTTGAACTCCATGCGGTCTTGGGACCGTTTGACTTCACTCGGCCTTGTGGTTGGTTTATTCTTTTATGATTTTTTTGTGCTTTTTCTGCAAGTGTAAAAGGAAAAAGTTAGTTTGATGATGTATTTACAAAAAGGGGTAAAATTAGGTTTATGTACCGTATAAACGTAAAAAGATTATGGAAAACTAAAGAAAAAGACTAAGATAAACTACTAAAATAGGAGGTTATCACCCCCCCTAACTTAGAGTCTAGCTTGTCCTCAAGTTAGATAGAGCTGAGACATGAAATGGCGAGGCGATCTTAATTAGGGTCTCCATACTTCTTGCTTCAATTCTTGACCTGAGTTCCCCAGGGGTCATATCGAGGCTTATTGCATGCCTTGATTCTTTTAGATTTCGAGAGTTGCTTGGATCTCAGGGTTTTATGGTATCTCAAAATTTGCCTTGGGACCACATTTATTTTGTGCATGCCGTTGACTCTAATCAACTTTATACCTCTCTGGAAACCTACTGGAAGCTAGAGAGGGTATGAGGGTTGGCTAAAGGCTTTGAAGTGTAGCTCCCCTTCGAGTGGGGGAGGGGCTGTCTATGCTTTTTAGGATCTCACTACCGGGCATGACACATCTGCCTTTATGAGGGCAGCTGAATGTACTGGCCGGGCAAGTCCTTTATGAGACTTTTCATATACTTGGAACTTTTAGGGTTTCACTACCGGACGCGACACATCTGCCTTTGTGAGGGCAGCGGAATGTGCCGGCCGAGTGAGCCCTTTATCAGTTCTTCATATAGGTCCTTATGCGTGGCACAACTCTCATGATTTTATTCGTCTCTCTGGCTTTTATTCAAAAACTCACAGGCTTGGGTTTTGGAATGAGGATTTATTTTGGGTGGCCAAGCCTCTTTTATTTTGAAGAGAGGAAAGCTGTTCTTAAAGTTTTTCAGCATGCACTTATTTGGTTTGTGGTCCACTTGCAGAACTTTTTGATTCGGAAGTTGCCTAATTTCCCTCTCATCCTCGAGATCTCGACTTATTTCTGCCCTGATTTTGGCCTGTGGAGAGTCAGATAAAGAATTGAAGCAAAAATACGGGATCCATAGTAGGTGGAAATTGATAAATCGCCATTTGATGTCTGAGTGCTTTTTTTTTTTAGGGAATTGTAAAAAGGAAAAGGGAGTATAGAAGTTGATACCTAGCCCTTGTCTAATGAATCCCCCCCTAACTTATCACACACTCTGTCCCCAGAGTGGCAAAGTGATAGGTTGAGAAGTCATTAGAACAAGGGCTGCGAGTTAAGGCAGATTTTCGGTAGCCCCTGGAGATCGGAGTAGAGTGGATGCGAATTGCCCTCGTAAAGATGGGGGCATTTGTGGCAGAAGGCTGGGCGATTGAAGTGCTCTTTGCTGTATGCCTTGGAGTGCTGACTCAGGAGCTCCATTAATTTCGCAGCGCACTCTTTTGCAATTTTGTCTTGATATTGTCTAGCAGATCCTTTGCTTGATCATACTTCAAGTTACTGTGGTAGCCGCTGCCTTCGACATCAGTTTCCTTGGGATGTCCTACTTCATCATCCATGGATTAAGTCAGGTAGCTGCTATTCTCAATATTGATTCCATCTTCCATGTTGCCACTAACTGGAGGATGGTCTTTGTTGCAAGTGCTGCTTGATATGTGCTGCTTGGTTACACAAAAGTTCACGATATCTTTGTCCTTCAGAAGTAGCTCAAATACAAATACATCTCCAATCCTCAGATCGTTTTCTATCTGAAAGTCATACCAACCAACACCCATTTTGGATATCCTACGGTTCCCATCCTGATAGTGAAAAAGTTTTACGGGAAACTGCTTTGCTGAATAACTAAGCAATGCTCGACCAATTCCCCAAATGTTGTTCAGCTTCACAAATTGAGAGGGAATGCGCAAGTAAGTATTTTTAGAAAAGACGTGATGTTGCAGCCTTGCGCTTTCCCTCTGTCTCTTGGGCAGAGGAGTCTTCATCGGGGTTCGGTGTGTAGTCTGAACCTTCATCATCGTTCGAAAAGATGTGCTCAACGTCTTCTTCAGGAGCCTCACCCAGGCATTTGGTGAGGCGGGTTATTTTACACAGGACGTCAATGATCTTGGTCTTGGGAGGGACGGCTTTGGTGGTGTTGTAAGTGTCCCTTATTTGTATGAGCCTATCTCGCTCCTCCATCATCTTCTCCCTTGTCGGAGCAGGGGCAGTTCCGGATCCGGAAGCCTTGTTTGACGCCACTTCTGAAAAAAGTATGAGTTTCGTAATTTAGAGAAGATTTGAGACAGTTTAAATTTGATATGTAGTTATATCTTTTACATTTTGTGAAAGCAAAAAGGAAACGAAGACCGAACGGTTTCAGGACCGTTTGGTTCCAAACGGTTTCTAGACCGTTTGGTTCCAAACGGTTTCAAGACCGTTTGGTCCCAAACGGTTTCAGGATCGTTTGGTTCCAAACGGTTTTGAGACCGTTTGGTTCCAAACGGTTTCAAGACCGTTTGGTCCCAAACGGTTTCGGGATCGTTTGGTTCCAAACGGTTTTGAGGACCGTTTGGCCTCAAACGGTTTCAAGACCGTTTGGTTCCAAACGGTTTCAAGACCGTTTGGTTCCAAACGGTTTCAAGACCGTTTGGTCCCAAACGGTTTCAGGATCGTTTGGTTCCAAACGGTTTTGAGGACCGTTTGGCCTCAAACAGTTTCAAGACCGTTTGGTTCCAAACGGTTTGAGGACCGTTTGGCCCCAAATGGTTTCAAGACCGTTTGGTTCCAAATGGTTTGAGGACCGTTTGGCCCCAAACGGTTTCAAGACCGTTTGGTTCCAAACGGTTTGAGGACCGTTTGGCCCCAAACGGTTTCAAGACCGTTTGGTTCCAAACGGTTTGAGGACCGTTTGGCCCCAAACGGTTTCAAGACCGTTTGGAAAGTGAAGAGTCACCTACAACTGCGATGGTAAAGGAAACGGCAACTGGCGCCATGATGGTGACGACAGAAAGGCGCGGCGATGAAGGCGATAGAAGAGTCGGTGAACTCGGTCGATAACGACGGCGATGGCAACGTAAGAAGCGACTGGCAATGGAATGAGCAGCGTGGAGTCGCCGGACTACCTTGCGGAAGGTGGACGGAAGGGTGACTTTGCGCGGATGCAACAGGAGCAAAAAGGGAAGCTCTTCACACGAAAATTCTGGAGAAATCGAAGGTTCGAAGAGAGAAAGACGGAGGGGTAGGGTCGATATTTATAGTGATAGGTGGGTGACCTTTTGTATTCCAAACGGTTTGAAGACCGCTTGGTCCCAAGCGGTCTCAAGACCGTTTTGGTCCCAAACGGTTTCAGGACCGTTTTGGTCCCAAACGGTTTCAGGACCGTTTGGTCTCAAACGGTTTCAAAACCGTTTGGTCCCAAACGGTTTGAGGACCGTTTGGTCCCAAACGGTTTCAGGACCGTTTGGTCCCAAACGGTTTGAGGACCGTTTGGTCCCAAACGGTTTGAAGACCGTTTGGAGTCCAAACGGTTTCAAGACCGTTTGGCTCCAAACGGTTTGGAGACCGTTTGGAGGGGCACAAAGGGTTTGTATATTTTTATGTTTGTTTTTGAGTATGTATATTATTTTTTGTATTTTGGTTTATGAATTTTTATGTTGTTTGTTTTATGTATTGTTTTTGTAGTTTTGATTATGTAGATTTTTTTGTATTTTTAGATTAATGATGAAAGAACTTAAAGAAAGCAAAACAAATTCAAAAGAAAAATAAAAGACTAGAAATTAGAGAAGGTGATACTGAGGTCTTGGGTTGCCTCCCAAGAAGCGCCTTGGTTTTACGTCACTGGCTCGACGAAACTATAAGGTTGTTATGCTGTGGGCGTAGCATCTCTGATATCGAGGGTTTGTTGATGTGTTTTGTCTTCCTGAGTGTAGTATCTTTTTAAACGGTGCCCGTTAACCGTTCGTTCTCCTCCATTGTTGTCGATGATAATGGCGGCTCCAGTTGGGTAGATATGTTTTATGGTGAAGGGTCCGGACCATTTTGTTCGGAGCTTTCCGGGGAATAATCTGAGCTTGGAGTTGAATAAGAGCACTTTGTCGCCAACGGCGATATCTTTTCTCTTAAGATGTCCATCGTGCCACATTTTTGTTTGCTCTTTATAGATTCTGGCACTGTGATATGCTGTCATTCGGAGTTCTTCTAGCTCCTGTAGCTGGAGTTGTCTGTTCTCCCCTGCGCTTTTAAGGTTGAAGTTTAGTTTCTTGATGGCCCACCAGGCTTTATGTTCCAGTTCTACTGGAAGATGACATGATTTTCCGTACACCAAACGAAATGAAGTTGTTCCAATTGGTGTTTTGTAAGTAGTACAGTATGCCCAGAGGGAGTCAAGAAGTTTGGTGGACCAATCAGTGCGGTTTTTATTCACTGTTTTTTCAAGAATCGCTTTTATCTGTCTATTGGATACTTCTACCTGGCCACTAGTTTGTGGGTGGTAAGGTGTGGCAACTTTGTGATGGACTCTGTATTTTCTCAGTAACGCTTCGAAACTTCGTTCCAGGAAATGGGTCCCGCCATCAGATATGACCGTTCTTGGAACTCCAAATCTCAGAAAAATAGTGTCTTTGAACAATTTGACAACAGGTTTGGAGTCATTGGATACGGTGGGTATAGCTTCGACCCACTTTGAGACGTAATCCACTGTGACCAAAATGTAAGAGAAGCCATATGATGAAGGGAAAGGTCCCATGTAGTCTACCCCCCATACATCAAACAGTTCAATTTCCTGCCACATGGTAAGAGGCATTTCATCCCTTTTTGATATGTTGCCCGAAAATTGGCATTTATCACAGGCTTTGACAAAATCATGTGAGTCTTTTGATATGGTGGGCCAAAAGAAACCAGATTGTAGAACTTTTATGGCAGTTTTCTTGGCGCCCATGTGCCCCCCCGTGGGTCCGGAGTGGCAGTGTTCCAAAACCGAGGTTATTTCTTCTTCTGGAAGGCACCGGCGAAAAAGTCCGTTGACACAGAGGTAAAATAAGTAGGGTTCATCCCAATGATAACGTTTTATATCATGAAGGAATTTCCTTTTATCCTGATATGAAGCAGACGGGTGGATGATCCCTGTGGCTAGATAATTGACGATATCAGCAAACCAAGGAAAACTATGAGTGGCCTTCATAAGCTGATCATCAGGAAGAGAATCCCTGATAGGGATTTTATCTTTTTCTTCAACCTCGATTCTGCTGAGGTGATCGGCTACAACGTTCTCTACGCCACTTTTATCTTTGATTTCTAGGTCGAATTCTTGAAGCATTAATACCCAGCGGATGAGCCTGGGTTTGGCGTCCTGTTTCTGGATCAGATGTCGGATAGCAGAATGGTCAGTGTAGACGATGACTTTAGAGCCGATCAGGTAAGAGCAGAATTTTTCGAAGGCATAGATGATAGCCAAAAACTCTTTTTCTGTGGTCGTGTAGTTTTTCTGTGCTTCGTCAAGCGTTTTTGATGCATAGTAGATGACATAGGGTTTCTTATCGATCCGTTGTCCTAAAACGGCTCCTATGGCATAATCACTTGCGTCGCACATGATTTCGAATGGTTGCGACCAGTCTGGAGCCCTTAGAATAGGTGCGGAAATTAATGCTTCTTTAAGGGTAGAGAAACTTCGCATGCATTCTTGGTCGAAAACGAACTCGGCATCTTTTGTCAGGAGTTGGGTCATGGGTTTAGCTATTTTCGAGAAATCTTTGATGAACCTTCTGTAGAACCCTGCATGACCTAGGAAAGCTCGAACGCCCCTTATGTCCTTCGGAGGTGACAACTTTGAGATAACATCAATCTTTGCTTTGTCGACCTCAATTCCCCTATCACTTACTCTATGTCCGAGGACGATACCTTCTGTTACCATGAAATGACATTTTTCCCAATTCAGGATAAGGTTCGTTTCCTTGCAACGTTGCAGGACTCGTTCAAGATTATTTAGACAGTTATCAAAAGAATATCCATAGACAGAGAAATCATCCATAAAGACTTCCATAACAGATTCGGTTAATCCGGCAAAGATGGCAGACATGCAGCGTTGGAAAGTAGCAGGAGCGTTACATAGCCCGAACGACATTCTTCTGAAAGCATATGTCCCAAAGGGACAAGTGAAGGTGGTTTTTTCTTGGTCCTCTGGATGTATGGGTATTTGGTAGAACCCGGAGTAACCATCGAGATAACAGAAATACTTTTGGTGGGCCAAGCGCTCTAGGACTTCGTCAAGGAAGGGTAGAGGGTAGTGGTCTTTTCTTGTAGCTTTATTCAACTTCCTATAATCGATGCACATTCGCCACCCCGTTACAGTCCTAGTAGGTACGAGCTCATTTTTATCGTTGATCACTACAGTAGTGCCCCCTTTCTTTGGGACAACTTGAACTGGACTGACCCACTGAGAGTCAGAGATAGGATAGATCATGCCAGCTTTGAGTAGTTTGAGGACTTCCAAACGGACTACCTCTTTCAAATTTGGGTTCAATTTTCTTTGATGTTCACGAGTGGGTTTAAATTCTTCAACCATAGGAAGCTTATGCATACACAGAGCCGAGTTTATGCCTGTGAGGTCGGTTATTTTATAACCAATGATCTTTTTGTGCCTCCTTAGTTTGTCCAGAAGTTTGACTTCTTGGTCTTCGGTAAGGGTGGAGCTGATAATAACTGGGCATAGCTCTTCCTTATTCAGGAAAACATATTTAAGCCTTGTAGGTAAAGTCTTCAATTCAGGGGTTTTTGATGGTTCTGCTGCTTCAATGGTAGTGATGGCTTTAAGCTCTTCAAAATTAGCCTTTGGTGCTTCTTCTATCTTTTCTAGGTATTGGATGCATTGCTGGACTAGTTCATTTGCAGAGAATTCAACTTCTGGATTGATAAGAGCATTCTCAAGTTCGTCAATTGACTCGGAGATTTCTAATTGCGACATTTGTTGAATTGCGCCTAAAAGAAAGACTTCTTCTTGGATGCTGGGACCTTTCATGCTATCAAGGACGCGGAATTGAATTGCTTCTTTCCCGAGCCTAAGAATGATGGTTCCGGCTTCGACATCGATTAGCGCTCTGGCTGTAGCTAGGAAAGGCCTACCGAAAATGATCGGATACCTTAAGTCTTCTTTAATATCCATGATGACAAAATCACATGGAACGTAGGCATCCTTCCCTATCCTTACTGGGATATCTTCGATGATTCCCAACGGTGCGGTTATGGTGGAGTCGACTAGTTGAATAGTCATTTCTGTAGGCAGCAGGTCAGTGAAACCAAGGCGTTGGCTCATTGAGTAGGGCATAATGGATATACTAGCCCCGAGGTCAGCCAATCCTTTCTTTGTAGATGCATTTCCAATGCAACATTGGATTCCGAAGGAACCTGGGTCCTTCTTCTTTTTGGGTAGTTTGTTCAAGATGATGTCAGAAGTGGTTTGAGCGAGCTTGACGGTTTCCTGCTCTTTGGTGATATACTTACGTGATAGCAAAGTTTTGAGATATCTTGCCCATGCTGGTACTTCGGATAGAGCGTCAAGGAGTGGGATGTCAATATAAAGTTTCTTCATTGCTTCCTTGAATTTCTGAAACCTGGCGTCCATTTTTGTTTCTTGCAGTCTGCCCGGATACAGAATCCTTGGTTTGAATTGTGGGACCTTGGATTCTGCAGGTACATGCTCTTTGTTTTTGTCCTCTATGCCTTCGGGGGATTTCCCAATCTCTTGTTGCGAGATCTCTTTCGTCATAAAAGTGGGCACATCATCATCATCTAGAGTGATCTTGATGGGTTCAGGGAGAATGCGTCCCGACCTTGTGGTGACGGCATTCAGCTGTTCGTGTTTATTTTGCCCGTATTTAGAGTTTGGATCAGGCTGCCCATCAAAAGTGTCTGTTGGGGGTTTCAATTGTGCAGCAATCTGGGCAAGCTGTGCTTCAACTGCCTTCTGTTGAGCTTGTTGGTTGGCCAGCATGGTTTGCTGAGACTGAAGCATTTGTTTTATCAAAGATAGCTCATCTTCCGGTTGTGCAATGACATTTTTCTGAGGGTTTTGTTGTTGAGACTGTTGAATATGCAATTGCGGGTGAAGCGGGGGATGAGTGTACTGATAGTAGGCTGATTGATTTCTAGGGTAGTTAGCCCTAGGGAAATTGTTCCTTGGGTTCCCTTGATTTTGGTTAAAATTGTTTGGAAATCCAGGAGGCAGCCTACTGTCAAGTCCCCCTTGTGTCTGATGTTGCGGATTCACAGTTCCAGAGGGATTCCCATACTGGAACCCAGGATGGTTCCTTGGTTGACTGGGATTATAATGAACTTGTCTGGGAATAGTATGGATGGAGTTGACTTGCTCTGGAATCTGATCTTCAGCCTGATTAGTGATGGCCTCATAGGATTGTGGTGGTGGATGCAGATCCATCATCACATTATAGAGCATTCCGCAGGAAAGAGTCGGATGATCCGAAGCATGACAAGCTTCACAGGATCCTGTGACGGCTTTGACTTGATGAACCAGCGGGGTTTTCTTCTTATCAATTTCCCCTAGAGTTGTTTCAAGGGTTTGTTGTTTATGAGCGATTGTCTTCAAAGCTTCGGCTATTGACTTTAGTTCCATAGATTCCTCAGCTTTAAAGACTTTAAGGACGCCTTTTTCCGGCTGACCGCCCCCAGTTGGACTGGTTTTCAGCTCCTAAAGTAATGATTTTCCAGGCATCTTCATAATTTTTTCTCATGAAATTTCCTCCAGACGAGGAATCTAGGAACTGTTTAATGTCATCGCTTACCCCCCGATAAAAAGTTTCAATCAATTGATTCTATGAAATTCCATGATGAGGGCGTTTGCGTAGAAGTTCCTTGAATCTTTCCCATGCCTCAGCGAGGGTTTCTCCAGGTAGCTGGGAGAAATGGTTGATCTGCCCTCTGATTTCATAGGTCAGCGAGGGTGGAAAGAACTTCTCCAAGAATTTTTCCTCTAGAGGGGCTCAAGTGGTTATGATGGGTTCTCTGTCCAATGAGTTGTACCAACTCAAGGCCCTTCCAGATAAGGTGAAATGAAACAGGTGGAGCATTATTGCGTCGAAAGCAATACCAGCTTGCGGGACCAGGCGGCATAATGCCTTAAACCGTTTCAAGTGGTCCATGCAATCGTCCCCTGAACCTCCAGAGAAGGAAATTCCTTGCATAATATGGATCCACTGGGTCCGGATCTCAAAGTTTGGGATATTGATGATCGGAGTCCGGAACGGGTGGTTGTCTTCGTAATTCTTCGGGACAGCATAGTCCCTCAGTTGCTTGTTTCGTAATTCGAGCTGAGCAGCCTCGGTCTCTGCTCTTATGCGGGCTTGCTCTTCTGCTCGTATCTCCGCTTGTATTTGGGCACGGGTGTCTGCAATGAGTTGTGCCCGTTGTGCGGCAATAGCAGCATTGACTCTCTCCATCACCAAAGCAGCTTGATGCTGTTCGTCAGCCATTTGACTAGCGCGTTGGCGATTGAGACGGATTCTGCGGTGGAAACTTCTCTCTACCTCGGAGTCGAACTCCGGATCAGGGGAGAATCCTCGATTATGTGGTGATTGCATATACGGGTTCTACCTGAGTAAAGAAAAGAGAACACCTTTAGATAATAGAGACAATATGAAAGCTTCAAGAAGATGATGAGTTATGATTCAAAAAGAAAGTGTAAAATCCTAACCAACTAGAAAAAATTAAACTAAGTGAAATACTAACGTTCCGTTGTCCCCGGCAACGGCGCCATTTTTTGATGGAGCTAGGACTTACACCAAAAGATTTTCAGTCTTCCAATGGGAGTCCCAGAATTCTATCACCAAAAACCCTAGAGAGGATTGATGTCTTCCCTAGGTTTACCTAGAACTGGTGCTTAGATAACAACTCCAACCCCATAAGAGTATGGAAGCCTTATCATAGTACAGATTTAGGATCGAACCCAAAAGACAACGGTCTTGTTGCAAGCAACAAGATGGAAAACGTACATCACTTCACTTAGTTATTTTACTAATTGGCACTTATATCAAAAGGTTGGATTTTGATTGGTTTTTAGACTAAAGCATGAAAAGTAAATAAAGCAAGTAAAACTAAGATTTAACAAATGATGATGAATCACTGGGGTTAAGTAGGTATTTACCACCGCTACACATGCATTGTATATGTACTAAGCAAGCAAGACTTATAAGCTAGATGCATGGATGTTCCACAAGACCGATGCCTTATAAGACAAGAGCGATGCATTGCATCCAAGGATGTTCCACAAGACCGATGCCTCATAAGACAAGAGCGATGCATTGCATCCTTCGATGTTCCACAAGACCGATGCCTTATAAGACAAGAGCAATGCATCGCATCCTTCAAGGGTTAAGTAGCTCTCATTCGGTACATTTCTACGTGTCAATGAAGATATGTAGTCTTCCAAAGAGAGAATCTTACTCAACCTCATGAAACGTGCATCTAAAACTAACAAGCGAGCGATAATTATAAAATCGAATAGTATCTTTGTAGGCCTAGTCTCATATTCGGATAACCTAGCTACGAAAAGTGCGGGAATGTTGCAACGCCAGCCATTCCCGATCAAATGGTCACATGCTTTACATCATTCCCCTCGCAAAGCGTGTTCCTCGACTTACCAAGGTTACTTCCATACAGATGGAAGTGCAACGGATGATAATGAGTTTACTCCACTCTTTGAGATACACTCCTAGACACCAAAACGGATGCGTGGTGGATACACACACCAGAAACCAACACTAAATCGGTATTCGGGTCTCGAGAGCGGTCGTAGACAAACCACAACAAAAGACAATAGATGCATACAAGAACGTGGCCATCATTCAAGCATGTATGGAACGATTTAGTATTAAAACGAAAGGATAACATCTTTTTAGTACAAAGTACAAGACATGGGCAGCGGGGCTAGTCCCCACGCCCCAGTGGATGGAACTACTCGCTCCTCATAGAGGGAGCAACAAAGGAGGAGGCAAGAAGAGATAGAAAGAACATCATCTCCACTGAGGAGAGAAGGTTGAACCCTTGGTGGAGAGAGCAACGATCTCCACCCTTCGCGGCTTGCTTGACAACAGATCTTCTCCTCTCACCTTCTTTGTTGATGAGAGAGAAGGTAGCTTTGTAATGGAATGTGAGTCTCAGACCGGCAGCCTCGGGCGGTGGATGGAGTTGTTATGGTACTAGAGAGGCAGCCTCTGGACGTCTGGACTGTCCTCAGGGATGGCCCTTGAGGTCTTATTTATAGGCCTTGAGTGAGGTCAAACGGTCTGGAGACCGTTTGGGTTCAAACGGTCGTGAGACCGTTTGGCGTCAAACGGTCTTGAGACCGTTTGGCGTCAAACGGTCTTGAGATCGTTTGGCGTCAAACGGTCTTGAGATCGTTTGGCGTCAAACGGTCTTGAGACTGTTTGGCGTCAAACGGTCTTGAGACCGTTTGGCGTCAAACGGTCTTGAGATCGTTTGGCGTCAAACGGTCTTGAGACCGTTTGAACCCCATGCGGTCTTGGGACCGTTTGAACTCCATGCGGTCTTGGGACCGTTTGAACTCCATGCGGTCTTGGGACCGTTTGGCTTCATGCGGTCTCGGGACCGTTTGAACTCCATGCGGTCTTGGGACCGTTTGGCTTCATGCGGTCTCGGGACCGTTTGAACTCCATGCGGTCTTGGGACCGTTTGGCTTCATGCGGTCTCGGGACCGTTTGAACTCCATGCGGTCTTGGGACCGTTTGGCTTCATGCGGTCTCGGGACCGTTTGAACTCCATGCGGTCTTGGGACCGTTTGGCTTCATGCGGTCTCGGGACCGTTTGAACTCCATGCGGCCTTGGGACCGTTTGACTTCACTCAGCCTTGAGGTTGGTTTATTCTTTTATGATTTTTTTGTGCTTTTTCTGTAAGTGTAAAAGGAAAAAGTTAGTTTGATGATGTATTTACAAAAAGGGGTAAAATTAGGTTTATGTACCGTATAAACATAAAAAGAGTATGGAAAACTAAAGAAAAAGACTAAGATAAACTACTAAAATAGGAGGTTATCAAGAACGTTTGCTCTGAAGGTGTGACGTCATATGACGACAATACATCTCTTATATAACTGTGGCCGGCGCTGCTGTATGCCTGTCGATACCATCGACGCGAGTCGATGGTATCGACTCATGTAGCACAATCCGTCCGCCGCTGGTATCGACGGTCGTCGATGGCTTGATGTGGGGGGCCCAGATCGATGACGTGTCGATACTATCGACAGGTGTCGATGGTATCGACCCGTCCCACAGATCGAATTTCCTGACATAGCGATCGCCGTTAATCTCCTCTCACGGATCGGTGACATGTCGCGTCGATACTATCGACGCATGTCGATAGTATCGACTTCTGGTTAGGGAAACACCCTCACGAGGCCCGGCCGCCGCTTTCTGCCTGTAACTGGGTCGATACCATCGACAAGCCCGTCGATGGTATCGACTTCACTGAGACAATTTCGTCTGAAAATCTTCAGAGATCTAGATGGTATCGACATGCGTGTCGATACTATCGACCTCAACTTTGTGATCAACCTGATGGTGTGTCGATACTATCGATGAGGCCGTCGATAGTATCGACGCAGGGCAATTTCTACAGCCGCCAACCTATATCCATCTCGATACCATCGACACAAGTGTCGATGGTATCGACTCTGCCTCAGTCCTGCACATAAAGCAAACGATCACGGTACCTTTTTTACACTAAAAACGAGATCAAATCAAACCAAAGTACGAATGTGAAAGAAACTAAACTAAACTACTGATGGCTGGGTTGCCTCCCAACAAGTGCCCTTATTTAACGTCTTAGGCTAGACGACTTGAAGCTCCTCATGCATCCGGACATGCAATGAGTTTGACCTCATTCACTTTCCTTGTGTAATCTTCACCAAAGTACAATTTCAACCGTTGTCCATTGACCATGAATTTTGTCTTGCCATCACGCACCATGATTGCACCATGTGGCCTGACCTCTTCCATGGTGAACGGTCCACTCCATCGGGATTTCAATTTCCCTGGATGCATCTTCAACATGGAGTTGAACAAAAGTATGCGATCTCCTTTCTTGAAGACGCACATCTGAATATGGCGATCATGAATCAACTTTGTTCGCTCCTTGTAGATCCGTGAGCTTTCATATGCATTCATCCACAGCTCATCAAGTTCATTGAGCTCAAGCAACCTTTTCTTTCCCACTTCATCATAGTTCAAATTTAACTTCCTCAGTGCCCAATGCACTTTATGCTCCAATTCCACCGGCAAATGGTAGGCCCGACCATAAGCCAACTGAAAAGGTGTAGTGCCTATAGGTGTCTTAAATGCCATCCTATACGCCCACAAAGCATCCGGTAGCAGGGTGCTCCAATTCTTTTTTGTAGAAGCCACAATGCGCTCCAAGATCTTCTTAATCTCCCGATTGGAGACCTCCACTTGCCCCTGTGTCTGCGGGTGGTACGGGTACCAATGTTGTGCTTTACCCCGTACTTTCTCAATAGTGCCACGAACTTTTGATTCTAGAAATGCATACCACCATCACTAATGATCATTCTTGGTACACCAAACCTGTAGAAAATATATTCTTTGACAAACCTGCACACTACAGTGGCATCATTAGTCCTAGTGGGTATTGCCTCTACCCACTTCAACACATAATCAACCGCTAAAAGAATATACAAGTTAGAATTTGAGGACACAAAGGGTCCCATAAAATCTATACCCCACAAGTCGAACACCTCAACCTCTTGAAATACATTGAGGGGCATCTCTTGTCTTTTTGAGATGTTACCTACCCTTTGGCAGGAATCACATTGCCGCACAAAATCATAGGCATCCCTGAACAAAGTAGGCCAGTATAGGCCACTTTCAAGTACTTTGGCTGCAGTGCGAGAACTAGCATGGTGCCCACCCGTCGGTAGTGTATGACAATGACGAAGCACACTTTCGTATTCCACCTCCAGTACACACCTGCGTAAAACACCATCCCTGCATTGCTTCAACAAAATAGGGTCATCCCAGAAATAATAACGTAAGGAATGGAAAAATTTCTTCTTCTCTTGGTATGTCCAATCATCCGGGATAATTTTTGTAGGCAAGATAGTTAACAATGTAAGAAAACCAAGGGTCTTTTGATTTCACTTTTAAAAGTTGTTCATCTGGAAATGTCTCGGTAATGGGTATGTGCAAATCCTTTTCATCTACCCTCTCCAACCTAGACAAATGGTCCGTGACCACATTTTCAATGCCCACAAATGGTCCCAAAACAGCCCCAACTGCGAAATCGGACACGTCACACATTAATTCAAACGGCTTAGTCCAGTCTGGTGTCTGCACAACCGATGTGGAAATCAATTTTTCTTTAAGCACGTTGAACGCATGTAAACACTTGTCATTAAAATAAAAAATAGCATCCTTTTCCAACAACTCAGATAATGGTTTGGCAGTTTTAGAGAAATCTTTTATAAAGCGGCGATAAAAACTGACGTGACCTAGAAAACTCTGAACCCCTTTAACCGAATTCGGTGGGGGCAACTTGGAAATAACTTCGATCTTTACCGGGTCTACCTCCAACCCTTTTCTAGACACTTTATGTCCAAGCACAATTCCTTCGCTTACCATCATGTGGCATTTCTCCCAATTGAGGACCAAATGTGTGTCCTCACAACATTGCAGAACCTTGTCCAAATTGTATAAGCACTCGTCAAAGGACGCACCATAGATGGAGAAATCGTCCACAAAAACCTCCAAACAACGTTCAACCATATCAGAAAAGATGGCAAGCATGCAACGCTGAAAGGTTGTCGGTGCATTATACAACCCAATTGGCATACGGCGGTATGCAAATGTTCCATAAGGAAAAGTGAAGGTGGACTTCTCTTGGTCCTTAGGATAAATAGAAATTTGATTGTACCCCAAATAACCATCAAGAAAACAAAAATGTGATCGGCCGGCTAAACGCTCTAAAATATGATCAATAAATGGAAGAGGGGAATGATCCTTAAGCGTAGCGGCATTCAATCGATGGTAGTCTATACATACACGCCACCCGGTTACCAAACGGGTCGTGATAGGTTCATTTAACAAATTATTTGTAACTGTAATTCCCCCCTTTTTAGGGACTACCTGTGTGGGACTCACCCACGTCGAGTCTGATATCGCATAGATGATACCTGCAGAAAGGAGCTTGATCACCTCCTTCTTGACGACCTCCATCATGATAGGATTTAGTCGATGATGTGGCTGAATCACCAGCTTGGCTCCCTCCTCGAGCCGAATCTTGTACTGGCACAATGTAGGAGAGATCCCCTTGATGTTTACGACTGACCGCCCGAATGCACCTCGGTGGTTCTTCAACACAATTAGCAACTAGTCTTCCTCCTCGGCACTGAGATATGCCGAAATAATCACATGCATCTTCTCTTCCTCAGCTAGAAATGCATACTTTAAGTGCGGTGGCAATGGCTTCAATTCCAACTCTGGTGGGCTGATTAAGGATGACTGAAGCGGTGGTGGGAGTTCACCAAGGTCTTCATAGTACTTAGCATAAAAACATGGAAGCACCTGAAGCATCTTGGAACACTCCTGTAGTGACTTGCTTCTCATCCAATCATGTGTTATATTGACTAAGCAGGCTTCAAGTGGTAATTCAGGATATGCATTGAAAACCGAACTCGCTATGGCCTCATCTTCAGTAGAGGGGGAATGTCCTCCTCTTCATCATTAGGAAAACCCACATCTTTGCTAAGGGACACAACCTTGGTTTGCTCCATGATGTCAACCGCCAATGTCCCTTTCTCCACCTTAGTCATTACATGAGCCATATCTAAAAATGGCTTCCCTAGACAAAGTGAGATATTGTGATCAAAATGCTTTACCATGCGGCATTGCTCCGTTGCTTTAGATGATGTGGTGCTGGAAGGCATGACCATCTCAAACCAATCATCGGTGATACCCAAGGTCAAATGACCTATGCCCATCTCAAGTATCATGTCAGCTATAGCTTGGAAGGGCCGTCCAAGTAATGACTCATTGCCCTGTTCATCTTGCATCTCCATTATGACAAATTCTGCTGGAAACACAAATCGATCTACTTTCACCAATACATCTTCACAAATTCCATAGGGCTTCACCACTGAATTGTCTGCGAGCTGAATTGTCATATTGCTCGGCCTTGATTCTTTTAATCCCAATTTCTTGAATGTAGAGAGAGGCATCAAGTTTATGCTTGCCCCGGAATCACACAGTGCTTCTCCTAATCTCACCTTACCAATGTAACATGAAATGTTGAAGCAGCCTGGATCCTACCTCTTAGGTGGCAATGTGCCCATGATGAAGGCACTCACCTGCTCCTTGAGAACTACAACCTCAGTGTCAGGGATCTTCCTCTTCTTAGTAATGATGTCTTTCAAAAACTTGCCGTAAGAATGGATTTTCTCTATTGCCTCTAATAATGGGATGTTGATGGAGAGCTTTTTGAAACTGTCTAGAAACTTCTTGAACTGTGCGTCCACCTTCTTTTCTTTCACACTATTCAGATATGGGACTGGGACATCCTTTGCCCTTTGATGCGGCGGCACATAAGGTGTCCTTTTCTGTGTCTCCTCCTCAACAACAATGGGCTCCGCAGTGACATCCTCTGCTATTTCCTCAACTGGATCTGTGACTGAGTTTGGAAATTCCTCAGTGGCCTCACCTTTGGTTTCTGCTTGGGGTTTGCTTGGTTCATCGGCCCTAGGGTTTAAAAGCTTATTGCCACTCCTTAGCAAGATTGCCTTCGCCTGTTGGTTTCCTCTTGGAATGTTTGTGTTACCCGTAAAACCTTGCTGCACTGGCTTTTTTAGATTGGCTATTTCAGTTGCCATTTGTGCCATCGACGTCTCTATTGTCCTCATCTGAGCCCTATGGCTCTGCAATGTCTGTCCAAACTGATTCATAAATTCCCCTTGTTGATTGATCTGCTGACCAAAGGTGTTCATAAGTTCTTGGTTCTGCTTTATCACTTGGTTGAGAAACTCCGTGCTCTTATCCTCCGCCACCGGCTGGGGTTTTGCATCGGGGTCCTACAAAAAGTTATTCGGATCTTTCCAAGAAAATTTCTTGTCCTTCCTCCATGAGTAATCATTATTTCTGAAACCCTACTGCTGGCGCATGAATTTGACTTGGGCTTCATCCTCGGATTCAGTATCTTCTTTTGCAAGCAGTTTCTTTGCTAGAAGGTCCATCTTCTCATTCAGCTCTTTGATGGCCTTTGACTCCCCCGCAACTCGAACATGTTCCACAGTGTCCCTGTCACCCTAGGATTGCTTCTTGGCCATGTTTTTTAGAATTTCCCAACACCTCGTGTCCGTGTTCTTCAAAAAGAATCTTGAGCCCGCGGAATCTAGGTTACTTCTATCATGCTCGGAAAGAGCAAAATGGAAGATTTTAACCTATTTCTCCTTATCAAGCCCGTGATGCGGACACCTCCTAAGCATGATCTGAAACCTTTCCCAGGTTTCAAAGTAGGTCTCTCCTGCCTTCTGGGTGAAATTGTGGATTTTCCTGATCATGTCATTGGTCTTCTCGGGCGGAAAGAACCTTTCGAAGAATACCTCCACCATGTGGTTCCATGATTCCACATATTCATTGTCAAGATTGTGCAACCATTCTCGTGCATTTCCTACCAGAGAACTCGGGAACAACTTTAGGTAGAGCGTCTCCTGTGGAAATCTGTCAATTTTAATCATGTCACAATTTTCCATGAATTGGCTTATATGAGTGACTGGGTCTTCATTCTTTATCCCATGGAACGCATTTGACTTGACCAAGTTGATTAATGCAGGATCAATCTTGTAAGTCGGAATGTTGATCGCATGCTTCTTAATTGGCCCCTTTGACGCAAATGAAGAAGAAGCCTTGATCTTCTCCCATATTGTTGGTTCCTCTGCCATTTCTTCTTGTTCAGATTCTGAATCTATTTCTTCCAAGTGGTCTTAATTGTAATCCTCCTCGTCGTAAGGTCCCGGTAGTGGAACATCTGATGCCTGTTGCGTGTAGTCGATGCTACGCGTCTGCACCATGAACAGGTACATGCAAAATTGGTAAATTGAGTTCAGTACCGTGCTAGACAACTACAAAATGCGAAAGATAAGCTATGAATTTAAAAAGTGAAAATAAAATTATAAAATAAAAATGTGGCCTAGAGTGGCCGCTTGCAGCACTCGTAGTGCCGACAATTGCCGTGTCCCCGGCAACGGCGCCAAAAACTTGACACGATTTTACCGTGCGTCAAACGCAAGTGTATGCGTCAATGTAATATAGGCCATTGTGAGGCCCGAGTTGAACTTAGGGACACTGAATTATCGGAGACTACTACTAACTACTCGCAATCAGCTAGACCGGCTAAAAAGTTGGAAGTTGTTGTATAATTAAAAGAAAATGAAATAAAACAAAACAGAACAATCGATTAAAGGTTTAGTTTAATCAATTCACGTGGAGATCTTTAGGATTACGGTTTCACTGCAGGTTATCATTGTATGAATTCTTATCTAATAATTCAGATTCATCTCTCAATTCTGGGTAGTGGCCTGTAGTCAGAATTGCCCACTGTCGTGGTGCAATTCACTACCTATGTCTAGGTCGGTTCCACCGTCGTAGTAACCTATACCGTAAACTAGGCGTATTAGAAACGACCTTTGGGTTTCCACCATTAACCTTACATCACCTTGTTCAAGGGATTTGTTAATTAATGTAAATTTTGTCTCTTTTCAACCGTTAATTCTTCTTTCAAAGTAATTAAGGGCATTAGATTATCATTATGGTGATCAAACATAACAATATAGTTGAGAAAACGAAATTATACCACAGATTTAAGAGATAAATGATGAATTACTATGGTAAAAATGTCATACAATGCTTCCCCGAGCTACTCCCAGTCCTAAAGATAAAGGGGATTAGCCCCGCATGTTCATCTGAGAGCAAAAAATGGTAGAGAAAAGGGGAAACATGGAGAAAAACGTGATTGAGTGGTAAAACCCCTGAACGGAGAAGATCCAAGCAATCCTTGGCGTAGAATGAACGATCTTCGGCCTTTCGGCTGTGGAAAATGTCTTCTTCAGCGTCCGGAACGACTGGGGCGTGCTTCTGGCTCCGTTCTTCTCTCCACACCTTCTCGGGACGTGTGCAGCGGCTAATGACGTGATACCTTCAACTTGGCCGCCGTCATTAGGTATAATCATCGAGTTAGGTTGCCAAAATATCACAGCCGTCAGATTTAGATCAATCTGAAACCAACTTGTATCTGACGGTGTCGATACTATCGACGCGGGTCGATAGTATCGTCTCTGCGCGGTATCGGCTGGTCTTCTTTTCTTTTCTTTGTCGCGACTGATGCTGACTCGATACCATCGACGAGGGTCGATGGTATTGACTCTCTTAGGCGTCACTTTTGTCTTTTTCTGTCGCTGAAGCTCCTCGTGTTGATAGTATCGACTTTAGGGTCGATAGTATCGAATGTCTTCTCGCTAACTACTTGATGGTACGTCGCTATCATCGACTTCACTGTCGATGGTATTGACTCTGTGCTGCTCCTTGCGGCTGGCAACCTGTGCTTGTGTCGATGGTATCGACTACTGTCGATGGTATCGACTACTGTCGATGGTATCGACAGTAGCAGATATTTGTTTTTCCTAAAATTACAACACAAAACCACATAAGCTGAAATAAAACATATTATTGTAATCATTTATGCTCAAAATACCAAAATAAGGGAGATTTGACACTGAGAAAGATCATAGACCAAAGTAAATGAATCATGCAATATTAACCACCAAAATGACCAATAACTGCATAAAACACAAGTAAAATATGTCTATAAATGCGACTCAAAATCATCGCATCAGGTTTCCACCTACTGGTCCTACTATAGGTGTACACTGGGTGCAAGTTATATCCTTCTTGCAACATCACATAATGTTTCTATAGGTTTTTCTCTAACATCCCCATGAAGGTGCTATCCTTCGCTCAAACATGCACAACCCTTTCCAGGGTTGGGGTTGCCAAAGGTACTCGGTTGTCAACTTCTCATGGCTCATATGGCATTCAAGGCATGTCTTTCCCAACACCTGATCTACCATGACATCTAACTCATCATGACATCTCTCTCTCTAACCTTCACTTAGGGTTAGGGTTAACATCATTCTCAAAGGATGTGCTAGGTCTCTACATTTAATGGAGGTCTCTACCTCTAAGACTAACTCTCTCTACTCATCCTCCTGTCACAGAGGTCTATCCTCATGCCTCTCCTGAGGGAAATGACAACTCATTTCATACGACCTAAGCATGTATCTATTCCTTTACGCTTACTCTATTAAGCTTATGTCCATGACATCTTATTTACATGCTTTTTATTAATTTGGTGGAGGATTCCTTAATTCTTATCAACCTTACCCATACCTCAAGAGGGTGAGGAGAAGAGAGAAAACCCTAATCCTCAAGGTCCTTATTAGAATTTGAGTTGCAAAGGGATGAACAAGATGAGAGAGTCCTAATGGTATCTTATTTCTATTCATACCCTAAGACTTTGGCCAGGCAGTCACACATATCCGGGAGTCCTCGTATTCCGACTAGCGGTGTGGAGGAAAATATTGCCAGCCCCCAGTCGTGATCCTTTTCTAGACATCTCTATCTTTCGGATAATCCTCTAATAACTCCCTTGGGTTCTACAGAATTTGTAAAATTTAATAATTATTAAAGATTCATTGAGGAACCTTCGCTCGGATACCAATTGTAACGACCCCGACTCTCGGTAACCCCCAGTTAAGGGAGACCGAAAGGTCAGAGCCGTTAACCAATAACCCGGATCAAAGGTTCGACAAATAATCCATAATAATTAATAAACTTTACCAACTAAACTGAATACTGGTATAAAATAAAAAATTTCTTACATTTTAAAAATTGGGATTTCTAAACTTCTAACCATGAAGGTACTGATCTAACTAATCCTCCCGTGCATGTTAATTCTCATTTAATTCCACATATGCCACTTTACTGTTTGTTCTTTTCATTGTACCTAAAATGCGGAAAAACAAAATGTCGGTCAGCAAGAAGCTGGTATGCGGGGGAAACATTAATCATGCAAATATGTTAACAATGTAATCATTCAATTAATCACTTAAAAACCAAGATTACGTTTTAAGCCACACTACTCAATCCTTACCTATCCCCTAACTCTGTGTTATCCTTGCAGTGGACTTGTATGTTACCTCTCTTTAGGTAGATTCTTACCCCCATGGACCTACCTTACAGGTAGCCAATACCTAGGGTAATAGAGTCGCATGGCACTACCCGAAGGTAGCCCAATATCTAACTCGATGTGACTTGATGGACCTACCACATTGGTAGCCATGTACTAAGTCATCCAATGACCTGATGGACCTACCCCATAGGTAGCCATGTACTAGGTCAACTAATAAGCCACAGAGGGGACCAGGATCTGAGCTAGTAGGCACATATCTTATGTGATAGTCATATCCACATTATAGTTTGCATGATTTAAATTCATCCAACAGTAATTCAAGTCATCGATGAATACTTCGGAAAAACCTCAGAAAAATAACTCAAGATATTCATAAGCGTAACCACATACCTGATTTGATGATTTCACAAGCATTAAGCAAATCCAACCAAGAATGCAATCCAAGCAAGCAAATCAACAATCACATAATTCCTGAAAAGGATATGTACTCTATTTATTACACACTTTATCAAGAATCTACTTTATTGACTTGGATTCACTTTCTAGGGTTTCTAATCCACATTAAGGTTTAATTAATATTCATTAGGATTTCTTAGATCAATTTCTCAAACTTTATCCCTTTTAGGTCAACAAACCCTAAAATACTCTTTTCTACTTATATGAACCTTAATTGCTCAACTATGCAATTGACTTAGGATCATCATATCCCTATTTATTTATGGATTTGAATAATTAAAACAATTAAAAGACATATTCACCTAAATTAGGGTTTTCAAGCTCATTAATGCATATTCATTAACAAAACCCTAAATTATGCCAATTATATAAAAAGATCATCTTTTTAGATTCTATCTTCACATTTATCAACAACAGGTTAATATTGGCTTGAATTATCCATTGAACAACATTAAATCCATCTATCATCAAATCTAAGGGTTTTTCATTAATTAAGTCATTAAAGATGATAGATTTATGTACTTTTCAATTTTCAAGCATATTTATGCACATAATCTCTAAATTAAACTAATTACGTGCAAAGATCATCCTTTTCGATCTTAAAGTACCTTTTTACAATTAACAGGTTATTATCAACTTTAATGATCCATTAAACCCTGTTAAACACATTAATTATATCAAAAAAGGGTTTCTTAATCTTTAATTCATTAAAGATGATAATTTACACTACTTTTCACAGAACAAGAGGAATTAGCTTCTAAACATATTTTTATTGAATTCCCCTCGTTCTGAGGATCAATTTTCATATAAGATTTGTCTCAATCCGAGTTACCAATCTTTAATTACAATTTTAGCAAGATTTTACTTACTTGGCCAATCAGATTGTGCCACGTGTGTGCTCCATGCAATGTTGCCCTTTGTTTTGGAAAACATAATGAAATGAATTTTATGCCCTTGGTTAAATGTTGAGTGCTGCAGCTCGTAGAGGAGCATTCTCGTCCAATGGACCCTTGCCTTCTTCTTCTCTGTGAAGCTCCGCTTGCCCGCCGGCTGCAGCCCTAGCTGTGACCTGCGTGGCTCTTCCAACCTCCCTCAGACTCCGATGGCTGCCACCCTACTTTGCCCTATCCCCGCCACCTCCATCCACACCTGGGGTGCCTCCCAGAGCGTGGACCATGTGGCTAGGTTAGGAGAAGAAGCCCTGCGACCTGCTGCTGATGTTGCAGCCATGCGGCTGTAGCTGCGCCTTCTTTAGGGCATGGTCCCGATGGAAACACATATATATGGCACCGTGGAGCACCACGCCATCATTGCAACCCATACTTGTTTCCTCGTGACTTCACGTTCTCGATGTTCCTCCCAGTTAAGGTTTTGACGAAGAAGATGAAGTAGAAGAAGAAGAAGAAGAGTGGGATGGCTGCGTGGAACACCCTCTGAACACAACCTTGGACTCTACCCACTTATATAGGGGAGAGAAACGAAGCCATAGGTTGGCTATTCGTGAAACAAAAAATCTCTTTCCAAGAAGGAAATAAATTCCTTAAATGAGAAGTATATTCTCTCTCTTTCTTTTTATCCTTTGGATATTATCTATTATTTGGATATTCAAAATTCCTCTTTTATTTCTTTGTGCTTGCCCTTTTTATTCATTGGCCACGAATTTCTATTCTCTCTTAATAGTAATTACTTCCTTATTATCAATATTACACCATTCATTAATTATGTATCACATTATCCTTTTATTTTGCAATTTTGGTATTATCTCTATCTTTCTTCTTTATTGGGACTCCTTGGATCCCAAGACACTCTATTATTTCGAAATCCTTTTATTGGATACTCATTATCCTTCTAGATGCATCTAAATGCATTATTTTACATTATCATGTCGATTTCTTATTGAAATATTTCTTTTTGAGGATTTCTCTTTATCTCTCTTTTATTTTCCTCATTGGTATTTCTTTAATCATTAGGAATCCTTGGGATACGAAATTCCACAAAGGATAACTCAATTGTACCTCTTTTTACTTATTTCCCCATTTTAACATTATTTTCCATTTCTTTCTTACTAAAGAAATACTTAATTGATCTTTTTCTTTTCTTATTGCATTCTCTACACAACTTTGGACTCCTTGGAACCCAAGAGGTACGAAATCCTTCCTCAGATTACATTCTTTTGCCTTCCAGAGGTTTCTACCTCTTTCTTTTCTCAAATATTCAATTATTCATTTACCCATATAATAATTGAATTTCCTTTCTCCATTTCCTTGTTATTGGGCCCAACAGCCAATAAATCCCACAACACAAACATCAAGGCTATTGTAAATGAAATCCATTTATTCAAACCAAATTATATCATTATTTGTTCAAATATCTTTAATATGAGAAATTACATTTCTCACCAAATAAACCCAAAAAATGGGGTTGTAACAATGATGGTCTTGGCTTGCGACATGGATGGTGGTTCATCATCTTAGGTCATGACATTGGTTGAGGTCGAGATGCTTTGGTGAAACCCAAACCCTAGGTGCCGCGGGCGCAACATGGTCTAGGGGTGGAAGGTTGTGACATGTCATAGATGGTTGAGGCACATGAGGGTCACAGTCATGACATGGACCATAGTAGGCGGTCGTGACCTATGTGGTTATGTGGTCAATAGAGGATGATATAGGTGGATGAGAAACACATGCAAAAGCCTAATGATAACCATATATGTATGAGCCATACACAATGATGTTTAGAATTTTATCTAATCAACTCTAATGGTGCTTCCTAATTCTTATGCACTCCAAGATGAGGGAGTGTGATGGTTCTACAGTTGATGATTGAACCTAGTCTTGTAAACCCTAATCGGTTAAAAAGGGAACCCTAATCCAAATACTAATCAACAATTATCTTGCTTGTTCCTCTATCATGAAAGAGTTATGATGTTAAATGATTACTTCTCTTTCTCATCTAATCATGCATGTATTATGAGTTAGATAATCATAGCTATTGTATGTTATGATGGTTATAATGTGACACATGTTGAATATGCCCTTGTGAGGCATGTTGAGGAACTTGTGATAAAAAAATGATGAGCTGAGGGATTAATATTACATGGCATGTTACCATGGTATTGATGATGTAATAAATGGTAATAATATAGGTATCATGTGGTGATAGTGTGTCAAGTTCACACCCTATATGTTTATATCTACTGAAAGAGTACTGTGCCCTTATATTTGTAGAATTTGTTATGATTTTATACATTGTAACTTGATTGATGCTAAAAGACACTTAATTTACTTTACTAATCAAGTGGAACCTAATCATGTAGTTTTTCCCTGTGCCACAAATCCATCTCAGTGTCAGCACTTATTGGATGGTGAAATGGGATTTCGCTTACAGGAAACCTGGAGTAATATATTGTTGAGTATATGCATTCACAGGAATGATTGTGGGCCATACCCTGGCAGGAGTGCGACTATGGACCATAGCTCAGATATATCTTGCTTATGAGGTTTCACATGATTGGTTGTGAGCCATACTCTGGTAGGAGTGTGGTTGTGGGTTGTAGCTCAGTTTCACTAGAGTTGTGACCTATACCAAGGAGGGCTAGGAATTTCACTGTTGACTATATGTAACAGGTTGCAGTTGACTGGTATGTCTCTATTGTGTACTCGTGTACTGACCACAAGGTTTGGTGATGTCATGGATTTCGGCTCTTCCATAGACCTTGTATGTCACCGATTTCGACTTAGTAGTGGTAGGTTGGTTTTGGGTGGTACGAATCAAATCCTCAGGGCATAATAAAACATGTAATCATCTATGTAGTATCTTACTTATGTTCATATATGAAAACATTATATTAGGCCTTGCTTGCTTTTGTACAATATAATTCTTAGTGAAAATACATGTTCTTCATATTCTTTTTATTTTGAAAAGATGTTTCATAATCAAATTGCAATTGCATATTCTGTTAATGATGATTACCTACTTATTATAGTTGAAGATTTATTTCTGTTCTTTATCACATAATCTGTGCTAATAGTAGTGTTGGGGAGAGTTATATCTCCTACTAATATTTGTAATCTCATCCCATGGGTTTCTTACATCTTTTTAGGTGGACGTTCCGGAGGAGATAGAGATCGTGCATCATAGGTTGAGAAGCAGCAAGAAGGACAGTAGCTGATAAGGTTGGAAGTGTTGCTGGTGGTCCTTTTGTTGTTACAGTCCTAGAGTTTTCCCTGTACACTCAGGTCCTAGGGATAGTTTTTGGGATGTGTTTTGTAGATGTGTTTTTTTACATGGTTTAGCTTGTATGTCCTTTTTATATACGGATATAGTGGATATGAATATATATTTGGGATATGTTTTCTTGTAATAGGATGATGGCATACATGGTATGTACCTTGTGACATGAAAGGACTCATATGTAAAGGTTTTTACTATTTGGGAACTTAATGAAAATGGTTTTAATTTCCAGTGTTTTATGATAATCTTTTGTTTAAGTTTTGTTTCCATGGTTAGTCTTGAGTTATCATGTGGTTTGTGGCATGGGGTGTCACATTGAACTTGTTTGAAACCCTTTGTAATCAATATGCCCTTATAGGTTTGTATTTTACCATCCATGTCGGTCTTCTTCTTGAAGATCCATTTGCACCCTATGGGTTTCACCCCTTCAGGTGGATCCACTAAGTTTCATACCTTGTTGGTGTATATGGATTCCACCTTAGATCTCATGGACTCAAGCTATTTCTCAGACTCTGGTCCCGTAGTAGCTTCCATATAGGTTGTTGGATCATCATCTATGACCAACTCACCACCTTCCAGAGTCACAAGATATCCAAATCTTTTAGGTTCAAGGTGTGTCCAACTAGATCTACAAGGTTCATGTGTTAGTTAAGGAATTTGAGATTCTGCAACAACCTGTGACTCTCGTTATCCCTCTTGTACATCTATTGGTTCAATGTCTTCTTGTTGGTCACATACTTCTTCAAGTTCTACTTTCCTCACACTAATTCCTTCAGAATTAAATTCCTTTTCTAGGAATGCAACATTTCCAGAAAAAACACTTTGTTGTCATATAGGAAAATCCATTGTTTAGCTTAGGATATCCAACAAAATAACATTTATCAAATTTGGGTCCAAGCTTTTTAGAAAAATGCTTTTTCACATATGCTTCACAACCCCAAATCTTAATCAAAGACACAGTGGGACGCTTCATATACCATATTTCATATGGCGTCTTTTGAACCGATTTAGATGGTACCCATTTAGTGTAAACAAAGAGGTTTCAAGACCATAATCCCAGAAGGTAGTCGGAAGTTTAGCTAAACTCATTATTGATCTCTCCATATCTATCAATGTGTGATTCCTTCTTTATGATACACTTTTATGTCGATGTGTTATAGGTGGAGTCCATTGTGATATGATACCACATGCTCATAGAAGGTTCTCAAACTTTTGGTTTAAGTATTCCTCACCTCGATTAGAATGAAGTGCTTTAATACTTTTGCCAAGTTGGTTTCGTACTTCATTCATGAACTCCTTGAACTTCTCAAGAGTTTCTGACTTATGTTTCATCAAGTAAACATAATCGTACCTACTGAAGTCATCAGTGAAGGTAATGAAATACTGATACCCACATCTAACAGTTGTTCTAAAAGGGCCACATACATCAGTATGTATGAGTCCTAGTAGGTCAATATTCCTCTCATTGTTACCAATGAAAGGGGTCTTAGTCATCTTGCCAAGCAATTAAGATTCACATATCTTTATTGATTCGAAATCAAAAGAGTCTAGATAACCATTTTTATGGAGTCTAGATATGCAATTCTCATTTATGTTCTCTAAATGACAATGCCAAAGGTATGTCTTGTTTGTGTTATTGAGTTATAGTATTTTGGTATTTACATTATAAATATCCATCTTTGGATCTAGCAAATAAAGACCATAAGACATTGGGGCACCGCCATAAAATATCCCATCTTTAGAAATAGAACATCGACCATTCTTAATAAGAATTTCATATGCATCCATACAACATACATAAATGGTTTTTCTATTTATGGTTGGTACATAGTAGCAGTTCAATAACTCTATTATAAGCCATCTGGGTAGAGATTAATTATAGGCTCCAACTGTAGTGGCAACAACTCTTGCTCCATTTGCAACTCACAGTTTGACCTTTAAAGGGCTACTTATTTTGAAATCTTGCACATTTGAGCATATGTGAGATCCATATTCAATATCTAGTACCCAAGATGAAGAAGTAGCTAAGTTTATCTCAATACAGATATACCTAAAGTGGAGATCTCTATCCCCATCTTCTTCTTCCTAAATGCCTTCAAGTACAAAGGATAGATTCCTCTTGCACTTTTCTTTGTACTTATTTTAAGTGTACAAGAACTAGATTTATGCTTAGCCTCATAACTCTTCGTGGCCTTGCTTTCATCCTTGGACTCTGCTCCTTTGATCAACATCATGAACTTGTCCTTATTCATTCTAACTGTGGAATTCATCAACATGCCAAGAAAATCTGACATCGGTTTGTCCATATTATTCAAGTGATAGAACTCAATAAAATGGCTATATGATTCATGCAATGACTACAAAATCATATATGTGGCGAACTCTTGGCTCAAAGAGAATCTGAGTTCATCGAGATGTTTTACATGTCCAATCATATTGAGACATGGATCTCAACTCGATATCCCCCTGTCTTCTTACACTCAAAGAGCACCATTGAGACATTGTACCTTTCTCGCTTTGTGAGGTAATGGTTCACATTCCTAAGATGTGTTACAAACTCAAGAACCCCCATGTATTCACATTGCTCATGCAAATCACAGTTCATGCAGCTTAACATAAGGTGCTTTATGTCTAAGGCATCATTGTCATGCTTCCATCAAGCATCTACTTTAGCCCTAGGTGCATTAGGATCAAGTGTTTTTGGCACTGGTTTATCTAGGACATAGAGCTTATGCTCATCATTGAGAACCCTTCTCAAAGTCCAAAACCTGTTGTGGAAATTTGTCACATCAAGTTTTTCCTTCCTAAGGACTTATCACAACAATGATTGTTTGTCATTTGATTCTACAAGAGAATTAGTTGCATTTTGTTAAAACTCCTTTTGATTCAATTTGATTTGATTTGAATAATATTTGATGATGCTTAATTAGGCATTTTCTTTAATTATCTCTCCCATTATTTTGTTTACATTGATAGCTTATGACGTGGTATATTACTGCACTAACAAATTCATTCGGGGTTGAAATCCTTGAGTTTTTAACCAAAACCTTATGCAATAATACCACCCGCAAGCAGATGGGTCTTATCGCAGTATAGTTGAGGATCAAATCCTAATGGACAATGTTTTTAAGAATCATTGCTAGTCGAGTCTAGCTCAAGTAAAACTAATATTTAGAACAAAGGTTTGATTTGAGGTTAACTAAACTAATAGCAAGAAAGCAAAGAGTAGGATTAAAGTTGAATCTAGATTAATGATGGGGATCACTAGGGTGGTCTTGGGTTTCACCACCGCTACACATGCAAACAAATCCAAACACAAACATCCAGGCTAGATATAACTATCCAAATAGAGCTGCTACGAACTCTCTGTTTGGATGTTTAGGTTTGCGTAAGCATCACCTTAGGCATCAGATTTCTCATTGCCATCCGGATCACAAACTTATGGCTCCGAATATACAGATATCCAACTGAAGCTGTGGGCCCCCCATACAAGCATTAGACACACAGAAGCGTCACCGTGGGCTAGATGGATCGTCCCCTCACAGATCACTCACTTACGACTTTAGGGAATCCCATCCAATTTCTCGTTAGGGAGTCAACCGCGTTAATCGACATTCAAATCCTACATATTGAAGTTCTCACAACATAGGAATGAATAAGATAAAAGCAAGTAGGTGATCAATCCACAAGCACACATCAACGATTAATAATGAAATGAAAAGTTACATACAACCCATGGAAAGTTTAATAAAAGGACATATAAGAATGGGCAGCGGGGCTAGTCCCCGCACCCCAGTGAAAGGAAAATACTCCCTCATGATGAGAGAAACAAAAAGAATAAGAGAGAGAGGAAAGATTCCGCCATGAGCATGGTGAAGGAGACAATCACAGCTCGGTGAAGTTTGCAGTCTTCTATGTCGTGTCGGAGCATATGTGGATGAGGAGCGAGGGACGCCGTGGCAGACGGGGTAGACCTTCTCTCTCCTCCTTCCTACTCCTCTCGTCCTCTTTGCTCACAGTAGGAGGAGTAGATTTTGGAGGCGTAGGCGGGCATGGATGATAGGATGGAAGCACAAGACCACCACAAGGCTTGGCTATGGAGATCGTCCTCTACTAGGGGTCGAACATGGATGAACGTAGCATGGTGGTGGAGGGGGAGCTTGCCTAGGGGTCGAGCACCTGAGAGCACAACCTGATAGTGGTTGTTGTTGATCGAACTCCCTCCCAGGGGTCCACCTTACGTGAGGCGGCCTGGCATCATCCCCCGGGTCCCCCCGCCCCCTATGGTTGTTGGACGTGGCTATTTATAGAAGTGGCGGGTGGCTGGATCATCAGTTTGGAGACCATTTAGGACTTTCACGTTCTTGAGACCGAAAGCATCCACGTGTTCTTGAAATCACTAGGATCTTCACACACGGTTTGGAAAATGATAGGTTCTTTGCACGGTTTGGAGACCGTGAAGCCTCCACACGGTCTTGGGACCATGAGGAGCAGATGGTTAGGGCGCGCAGGTCGAGAGGGTGAAGAGTTGGTGGTTCACGGTCTCGGTACCGAGAGTGTCCTCATGATCTTGGAGACCGCTAGGGTCTTCACGGTCTTGAGATTGTGAGGGCGCTCACGGTCTTGAGACCGCTAGGGGTACAATCAGTGTGAAGAGGACTGCGAGGGCAGACCGCGAGTGTAGAGAGAGATGGAAGTTGTGAAATGTGAAAGTCATATCGGTCTTGGGACCGTGAGGAGAAAACCGCAAGAAGGTGTGGAGAGCGTTGGTGAAGGAGGAGGTCTCTTGTGATTAGCTGCAGACCTATTGGAGGTGGCGATGGTAGCTGGTGGTGATGGTGGTTATTGATGTAAGGTGAGGTGAAGAGGAAGGTGGAAGGAGATGTGCTCAAGATCAATAGAAAGGGTGAAGTTGATCATGGAAGGGGCATTGATCGGAGGATCTAGGGTTGGTGAGAGTCATCTTGAGTAAAGGTGGGCCTACAACCAGTGGGTGGGCCCAGTAGAAGATTTTACTTCATTGCGACGTACTCAACCTATATGAAATTCATATAGACCCTAGTCAATAAGCTTGATAATCCAATCGATTAAGCAAGATTGCATATTGTAAGATTTAGGAGATAAAAGTGAATGTATTGAGTCGAATTGGGCCCAAGATGGTGACTGAAATCATGATGAATATGTATTCATCAAAACACCCCGAACTTAAACGTTGCTCATCCTCGAGTAACACAAAATCTGAAATAGTCACCAAATGAATACTTTCAACTCGTGTGATTGCCTCATCTTCAAATCATGATTGTTTCCTTTTTGCTCAGTATGACTAAGCATCTCAACTTCCTGAGATCACCGAACACATATTAACATATCTTCGTTCCTGAGTTTGTTTTCCAACATCACTTCCTCCTCACCTTTTCCAATAATAAGCATTTCTAAGAGCTTTATAAGAGTCTAGAGATACCCACAGAACAACAAGTGTGCACCTGATCTAACACTGGTGGTTTTTAGGATAGGGAGGCATTCATTGTGCCTTTAGGTGGAAGAGGGAGTGAAGGGTGGTATGGAAGGAAGTTGTATATCTCTCCTCTATTCGACTCGATATTTATTATATGGTTGCAATTACATTGATTGCATTTTTTGTGTGTGAATCTCTCCTCTATTTGACTCGCGATTGCATTTTTTGTGTGCACATTAGCATCTTTTCTTGGTGGTACGCCCCTACTAAATTGAGGGGTATGGAAGAAGTGGATAAAGAGAGAGGTGGCGTGCTACCCCAAACTTAGGGTTTGGCACTATTTTGGCTATTTTGGTTTCTTTTGATGGACGGATGGGTAAGAGGATGGTGGAAGAAGCATAGAAGAGAGTTCAGATCAGAATGCTACTTGATTTACAATTCAGTGCACCAGGTCATTCTCTTTATCGTACTCTGCTCAAATAATGACTTGATGAGGATCTGGTGGAGATTCCATGCTATTGTTCCACTAGTCAGTTAGGAACCACGACATGTTTGATCCCTATCAGTTCGATAGACACTTGCCATTTTTGCAGAAGGATCATGATGTTAGGATTCATAAGCTTCCCAAGATGATTTCAATCAATAGGCTAATTTCAAAAAATAGTCCTCTTAAGGATTTGCTTCGAATAAGGAGGGTGTAATGATTCAAAATGCATAGAAAGAGAAACTAGCCAGCTAGGCAAAGGCTTTATTTGAAACAAGAAATGTCAAAACTTCATCAAGTTTCTATACAATTTCTTTGAAAACTTAATTTTTTTGAAATTTTTGATCAAAATTTGCAACGATGAAATCTTAAGTCTGAAACAGATAGGAGCAAGTGGAATGTAAAGTACGTACCACCCACCCTCCACCCCAAACTTAGAAATTTACTCGTCCCGAGCAAACTCAAAATCCAAGATGGAGGGGAAAATTTGTGTCTGTTGGACCTTCATATGTGGTTGCGTTCAAATCAGCATGTGTCTTCCATCTAAAAATCTCAAAAATGAAGACTATCAGAACTTAAGATAGCATCTTGCGATGCGATTTCTATTTAGTGCAAAATTTTCTAATTCAAAACTAAAAGTAAAAACAAAATTAAGGATCGGGTTGCCGCTCGAAAAGCTGCCTTTGTTTTACATCGATGGCTCGACATGAATCCTTCAATTTTCTGATGGACACGTTGGATTGGTAAGATCCAACATTGCTTCAGTGCCTATGTCGGCTAAGGTGAAGTATCTTTTCAAGTGTTAGCCATTAGCCACAAATTCTCTGGACTGATCACTCCATAAAATGAAAGCACCATACGAGTAGATGCTCTTGACAATGTATGGTCCAGACCAGTGAGAACAGAGTTTCCCTGGGAATAACCTCATTCTTGAGTTGAAAAGTATAACTTGGTCTCCCACTTGTATGTCTTTTCTTTTCAGATGACCATCGTGCCAAAGCTTCGTGCGTTCTTTGTAGATTCATGCATTCTCATAAGTTGTCATCCAGAGTTCTTCCAGCTCTTGGAGTTGCAGAATTTTGGCTTCGCCAGCTTTCTTCATGTCAAAATTCAGTTGTTTGATTGCCCACCATGCTTTGTGTTCCAGTTCTACAGGAAGGTGACATGACTTTCCATAGATTAATTGAAATGGTGCAGTTCTAAGAGGAGTCTTAAAAGAGATTTGGTAGGCCCATAAGGCATCATTGATTTTCACTGACCAATGTTTTTGGTTGTGGCCTACTGTCTTTTCCAAGATAGCTTTGAGTTGACGGTTAGAAACCTCTAGCTATCCACTTGTTTGGGGATGGTAGGGGGAGGCTACCTTGTGTGTTACACCATATTTCCTTAGTAATTCTTCAAAGCTTCTTTCCAGAAAATGAGAACCTCCATCGGATATCACAGTTTGTGGGACTCCAAAATAGGGAAAAATAATATCTTTGAACATTTTGATGACATGTTTTGAATCACTAGTGACGGTCGGTATGGCCTCTACCCATTTTGAGACGAATCCACCGCAACTAGGATGTAGGAAAATATATGTGATGATGGGAATGGACCCATGTAGTCCATTCCCCAAACATCAAAAATCTTGACTTCTTGCCACAGCTTAAGCGAAATCTCATCTCTCTTCGTAATGTTACCAGTTCTCTGGCATTTTTCACATGATAAAACAAAGTTGTAGGAATCTTTGGATATGGTTGGCCAAAAGAAACTACATTGAAAAACCTTCAAAGCAATTTTCTTAGAACTCATATGGCCTCCAACTGGGCCTGAGTGGCATTTCTCTAAAATAAGTTGGGCTTCTTCCTTAGCGATACAACATCTGTAGAGACCATCAGCACAAAGCTTGAAGAGGTACGGTTCATTCCAGTGATACTGCTTCACATCATGCATGAATTTCTTCATTGCATTCCCGGTGCATTCAAGGTGGATGACACTAGCGGCAAGGTAGTTCACATAGTCTGAGTACTAAGGGGTAGCTTCTGAAACTTTCATGAGTTGGTCGTCTGGAAGAGAATCGTTAATCGGGATCTTCTTGGTTTCCAGAGTGTGGATACAACTGAGGTGGTCTGCCACAACATTCTATGTACCTTTCTTATCTCTTATCTCCAAATTAAATTCTTGTAAGAGGAGAATCTATCTGATCAACCTGGGCTTTGCATCTTTCTTCGCTAGGAGGTAACAGATAGTGGCATGATCTGTGTAGACGATGAATTTAGAACCAACAGGGTAGGATCTGAACTTGTCAAAGGCATACATGACTCCAAGGAGTTCCTTCTCAGTAGTTGCATAGTTCCTTTAAGCTTCATCCAGGGTCTTCGATGCATAGTAGATCACATAATATTTCTTCTCTATACATTGGCCTAAAACAACACCCACAACATAATCACTGGCATCACACATAATCTCAAATGGGTGATTCCAATCAGGAGCTCTGATGATGGGTGTTGTTGTAAGAGCATGCTTCAGGTTGTTGAAACTCTTGACACATTCTTCGTCAAAATGGAAATCAGCGTCCTTTAGCAATAAATTCGTCATCGGCTTGGTTATCTTGGAGAAATCCTTTATAAAATGTCTATAAAATCCTGCATGACCAAGGAACGCGCGAACCTCTCTTACATTTGTCAGAATAGTGAGTTTGGAAATCACTTTGATTTTTGCTCTGTCTACTTTGATCCCTCTACTACTGACTCTATGGCCAAGGACAATGCCTTCATTTACCATAAAGTGACACTTCTCCCAGTTTAACACAAGATGTGCTTCTTCACACCATTTGAGGACTAGGGAGAGGTGCTTCAGGCATGAGTCATAAAAATCTCTGTAAATGGAAAAATCATCGATAAAAACTTCCATGATAGTTTCAGTGAGACCAGCAAATATAGCCGAAATGCAACGCTGGAAAGTTGTAGGCACATTGCAGAGGTCGAACGACATCCTTCTAAAGGCATATGTTCCAAATGGGCAAGTAAAAGTAGTTTTCTCTTGGTCATCTGGATGTATTGGAATTTGATAGAATCTAGAGTAACCATCGAGATAGCAAAAATATTCTTGGTGAGCCAACCTCTCTAAGACTTGATCAAGAAAAGCATAGGGAAATGATCCTTACGTGCTGCCTTGTTCAACTTCCTGTAATCGATACACATCCTTCACCCACTGACTGTTCGAGTGGGGATGAGTTCATTGTCTTCATTTCGTATCAAGGTAGTTCCACCCTTCTTCGGGACAACATGCATGTGACTTACCCATGGCGAATCGAAGATCGAATAGATAATACCTGTTGTGAGAAACTTAATAACTTCAAGGTGGGCAACTTCTTTCATATTCAGATTCAACTTCCTTTGGTGCTCAACAATCGGCTTGTGGTCTTCCATCATGGGGATTTTGTGCATGCACAACGCTTGACTGACCCCGGTGAGATCACTCATCTTGTAGCTGATGGCTTTTCTTCTTTCCTTTAATTCTTTTAGGAGTTTATCTTCTTGTTCTACCGTTAGATCAGAATTTATGATGACTGGGCAGACCTTGAGATCATCTAGAAAGACGTACTTCAATCCCTCGAGTAGGGGCTTCATTTCAGGAGCTTCTAGTTTCTCGCATGGTTCTTAAGTAACATTCACGTCCTTGAGTTCCTCAACTTTGGCTTCAGGATCTTCTTTAGCAGTGTCAAGGTGGAGAACACAATTTTTCACTTGTTCGTCAACTGAACAATCTGTATTTTGAATAGCCAGTGCCACTCCTAAAAGATCTTCTTGTTCATAATCCTCTTGCGTAAGGAGTGACATCCTCTCTATGCAATCAATCAAGTAGACTTATTCTTGCATGCTTGGTCTTTGCATACTTTCAAAAACCTTGAACTCAAGAGATTCTTTACCTATTCGAAGGAGCAAGGTTCTTGTTTCAACATCAATCAGAGCTCTTGAAGTGGCAAGGAATGAGCGGCCAAAGATGAGAGGGTATCTGGCATCTTCTTTTATGTCCATGATGACAAAGTCACACAGAACATAGGAGTCCTTGCCTACCTTGATAGGGACATCTTCAATGATTCCCAAGGGGAGAGTCATAGAGTTATCTGTAATTTGTATGGTCATGCTGGTCAGGAGAAGCTCAGCAAATCCTAGTCTTTTGCAAAGACTAAGTGGCATGATGGAGATGTTAGCACCAAGATCAGCCAATCCCTACTTATAGGAGGAATCACCAATATGGCAAGAGATCCCAAAAGATCCTAGATCTTTCTGCTTCTTCGGCATCTTGCTCTGAATAATGTCAAAAGTGGTTGTTCTAGCTTGACTGTCTCATATTCATCAGTTATATATTTTTTTGGTGAGAAGTGACTTCAAGTACTTCATCCAGGCTGGTATCTCATCCAACGCATCTAGAAAGGGTATATCAATGTGAAGCTTCTTCATAGCTTCCTTGAACTTGTTAAAATGAGTATCAATCTTGGTCTGCTTCAAACGAGTAGGGAAGGGGGATGACACTTGTACACTGGTACAACTGGTTCTAGCATTTTTGTTTATGCAACAATAGGTTTTTCAAAACTTACCTTGTCTGTTTTATCAGAAGTTACTGGTCCTTTTGATTGAGACTCAGGTGTTGTAGAGTCTTAGACAATCACAAAGTCATCCTTGTATATAATAACCACATGTGTCTTGACAGGAGGATCAGAATAGTCTTTTTCAGACATGGTGCTGACAGCCTTCAGTTGCTCAGAGTGCTTAGGATTGTTCTCTGGTTGGCCAGCAAAGGTTCCAGAAGGTGGCTTTAGGCTAGCTGAAAGTTGAGCTGGTTGAGATTCAATAGCCTTCTGATGGACTTGTTGGTTAGCTATCATAGTCTGTTGCAACTGCAACATCTTCTCAATGGCCATCATCTTGTCATCAGGAGAGATGGGGCCGACTTGTTGCCCTTGTTGTTGATTCTGGTAAGGGACTTGGTTGGAATTCTAGAACTGAGAATTGTTCTGATAATTGTTGTAGTTCCTGTTCGGGAAGTTACCTCTAAAGTTTCCTTGATTTTTGAAGTTTTGTTGTTGGTTGTACTGGAATCCCGACAGAACTCGTTGTTGGTTGTTTGAACCAAGTTGTTGGGATTTCTCCGCTCTTGAAGGATTTTCATATTGAAAACCAGGATGGTTATTGTTCTGATTCAGATTGTAATATCATTGACCAGGGATGGTGTTGACAACATTAAGATTTTCCATATTACCATTATCTCCTTGGCCACAAACGTTGCTTAGAACAACATCATAGAGAACATTGCAGGCTAGTGTAGAATGATCAGTGCCCTAGCATGCTTCACAAAACAGTGAAGCAGACTTGACTTGTTCTTGTTGTTGAGGGGGTGAACACTTCCTTTCATAGGCTGCAAGAGGTGATTTGAGATGGTCTTGCTTGGCAACAAGAAGCTTGAGGGATTCAGCTATAGACTTGTACTCAGGAATAGCTTCAGCCATAGCTACCTTCAACACTCCTTTACCTACAGATCTACCCCAATTAGCTTGATTTTCAGCTCCAAGGGTGACAACCTTCCGTGCACTGTCATAACTCTGACACATGAAGTTTCCTCTAGATGAGGAGTCCAAGAACTTCTTGATATTGTCATCCACACCCCTATAGAAGATTTCAATGAGATGATTCTTAGGGATTCCATGGTGTGGACACTTGTGTAGAAGCTCATTGTATCTTTCCCATGATTCTACAAGGGATTCTCTAGGGACCTGAGTGAACTGTGTTATTCGGCCTCTGATTTCATAGGTGAGTGAAGGAGGATAGAACTTTTCTAGAAAAACGTTTTGAAGTTGTTCCTAAGTGGTGTGATGGGTTAACATTGCAAGGAATTATACCAACTCATGGCTCTATCGGCAAGAGAATATTTGAAGAGACAGAGTCTGATGGCATCATCTGTGACTCCATTTTGCTTTATCATAGCATATAGATCTATAAACCTCATGAGATGTTCTTGACTATCTTCTCCTTGCTTACCATAGAAAGGGTTGTTCTGAAGCAAAGTGACCCAATGTGCCCTGATTTCAAAATTAGGAGCGTTGATGGGAGGAGGTTGCACTGGGTGATGAACGTCAACAACTTTAGGGATTGAGAACTCCCTAAGGTCTTTTTGTAACTCTGCTTATTGAGCTGCTGCTTGAGCTGCTTGGATTTCCTCTTGAACTGCAGCTTGGGCTTCTTTCATATGCCTATCTCTTTACACATTAAGGGCTTGAGCTACCCTTCAGGAAATTTCCTCCTCTTGAGCCATCCTTGCTTGGTTCTCTCTGTTCTGATGATGAAAACATTTGTCTATCTCAGGGTCAAAGCTAGAAGAGAATATGGGACTCTTCGAACGGTGCATACACAAGACTTTGGGGTACCTAGGATGGAAACATCTTTCGGAAGTAAGATTGACGAAGTAGAACCAAATTCAAGAGAATGATCAATAGTATCAAAATAAAAAGCAAAAACCTAGATTATCCTTAATGGAACTAGATTTGACTAGTTGATTCCGTTGTCCCCGACAACGGTGCCAGAATTTAACGTGGTATATTACCGCACTAAAAAATTCACTCGGGGTTGAAATCCCTGAGTTTTTAACCAAAATCTTGTGCAATATTACCACCCGCAAGCGGACGGGTCTTATCATAGTATAGTTGAGGATTGAATCCTAAAGGACAACATTTTTAAGAATCATTGCTAGTCGAGTCTAGCTCAAGTAAAACTAATATTTAGAACAAAGGTTTGATTTGAGGTTAACTAAACTAATTGCAAGAAAGCAAAGAGCAGGATTAAAGTTGAATCTAGATTAATGATGGGGATCGTTGGGGTGGTCTCAGGTTTCACCACCACTACACATTCAAACAAATCCAAACACAAACATCCAAGCTAGATATAACTATCCAAATAGAGCTGCTGTGAATCCTCCGTTAGGATGTTTAGGTTTGCGTAAGCATAATCTTAGGCATCAGATTCTCATTGCCATCCATATCACACACTTATAGCTCCGAAGATACATATATCCAACTGAAGCTACGGTCCCCCCATACAAGTGTTAGGCACACAGAAGTGTCACCGTGGGCTAGATGGCTCATCCCCTCACAGATCACTCACTTACGATTTCAGGGAATCCCATCTGATTTCTCGTCAGGGAGTCAACCACATTAATCGACATTCAAATCCTACATATTGAAGTTCTCGCAACATAGGAACGAATAAGATAAAAGCAAGCAGGTGATCAATCCACAAGCACACATCGACGATTAACAACAAAATGAAAAGTTACATACAAGCCATGGAAAGATTAATAAAAGGACATATAAGAATGGGCAGCGGGGCTAGTCCCCGCACCCCAGTGAAAGGAAACTGCTCGCTCATGATGAGAGAAACAAAAAGAACAAGAGAGAGGGAAGATTCTGCCATGAGCATAGTGAAGGAGACAATCACAACTCGGTGAAGATTGCAGTCTTCTATGCCGTGTCGGAGCAGATCTGGACAAGGAGCGAGGGACACCGTGGTAGATAGGGCAGACGGGGTAGACCTTCTCTCTCCTCCTTCCTTCTCTTCTTATCCTCTTTGCTCGCAGTAGGAGGAGCAGTTGGTGGAGTCATAGGCGGGCATGGATGATAGGATGGAAGCGCAAGACCGCCACAAGGCTTGGATGTGGAGATCGTCCTCTACCAGGGGTCGAACGTGGATGAACGTAGCCTGGTGGTGGAGGGGGAGCTTGCCCAGGGGTCAAGTGCCTGAGAGCGCAGCCTAGAAGTGGTTGTTGCTGATCAAACTCCCTCCCAGGGGTTGAGCTTACGTGAGGCAGCCTGGTGGCATCCCCCGGGCCCCCCCGCCCCCTGTGGCTCTTGGACGTGGCTATTTATAGAAGTGGCAGGCGGATGGATCTTCAGTTTGGAGACCGTTTAGGACTTTCACGTTCTTGAGACCAAAAGCATCCCCGCGTTCTTGAAATCACTAGGATCTTCATGCATAGTTTGGAAACCGATAGGTTCTTTGCACAGTTTGGAGACCATGAAGCCTCCACACAGTCTTGGGACCATGAGGAGCAGATGGTCGGGGGAACACAGGTCGAGAGGGTGAAGAGTTGGTGGTTCATGGTCTCGGGACCGATAGTGTCCTTGTGATCTTGGAGGCCACTAGGGCCTTCATGGTCTTGAGATCGTGAGGGCACTCATGGTCTTGAGACTACTAGGGGTACAATCGGCATGGAGAGGACCATGAGGGAAAACTGTAAGGGCAGACCGCAAGGGCAGAGGGAGATGGAAGTTGTGAACTGTGAAGGTCCTATTGGTCTTGGGACCATGAGGAGCAGACCGCAAGCAGGTGTGGAGAGAGCTGGTGAAGGTGGAGGTCACCTGTGATTAGCTGTAGACCTAATGGAGGTGGCGATGGCAGCTGGCGGTGATGGTGGCTATTGATGGAAGGTGAGGTGAAGAGGAAGGTGGAAGGAGATGTGCTCGAGATCAACGGAAAGGGTGAAGTTGATCATGGAAGTGGCATTGATCGGAGGATCTAGGGTTGGTGAGAGTCATCTTGAGTGAAGGTGGGCCCACAACTGACCAACCTAAATCACGCATCCAAAAGGAGCAGATTAAAGTAGTCAGACTTTTAAAGAGATAATTTGACTTTTAGGCCCCCGCAACGATAACGGGGTCTGATGTAGCGATTAGGGTCAAACACAAGGATGAGGTTGGTAGTGCTAAGAATGTGGAATCAACACTTCTATACTCCGACAGAAAAAAAGGATTAAAAGGTGTTCCCCAAGAAACGACAAACTGAAGGCAAAAACAAAAGGGCGAAAGAAAAGAAAAGAAAAGAAAAGAAAAGAAACTATAACGAGAATATGGAAAACTCAGACCGAGGTTCACTTAACTAAAACATTCCCTTAACCAACATATCATCTCTCTTCCCTGCATGCACATATCAAAATTATGAGCAACCATACAACGCCTCATTCCACTCTCTCTCAAGATGAGGAAAGAACTAGACTTAAAAGAAGTCTCTCTCTTGAGAAGACAGCTCAAAAGCCTTACGGAAAAACATATGATTTAAAACACCAGAAATCTATCACTCTCGTGCATTCATGCTGCTCCACGTCACAGATAAAAGTGATATTACTCTCTCTAGATATCGACGATCAAACATCACAAGATGATAGCTAAACATACAAGCAAATCATTAAAGCAAGCATATAGAGATAACTTTCATGTGGGCAAGGATATACAGACAAGAAAGGATAGATATGCCACAACAAGGGGACAACGTAAAGAAAAACTATCTCCAACTGGAGTTATAAGAAAGATGATGGTTTTAGGGTTTTAGCTATTTTTAGGGGTTTTGCGCAACAACTTTCAAGGAGATAAAACTATTGTCAAGGCCCGACACGAAGGAAGAAAACTTAGGAATAACAAGCGGCAGCAGAAAACACCATGCACCCCTTCTCTCAAAGAGGGTACCTCCAACTAAATGCCAACACCCTCTCTCAAGGGTAATGGACATAGGTTGGAGTGGGAAAGAAACCTGAAGCAGCTCCAACCCTGGGTACTCTCATACTCCCGGGTCAGACCAATCTCTAGAGTTACAACGTCCTTCTCTAGGAGGAGTTGAAACAGGAAACACATTTCGATAGCTAGTCAAAACATGATCAAAACATATAAGCTAGAACTCAGATGCTATATAAGAAATCATACAACAAAAGGGAACCAACCAGAACAACATGTATTAAACTCCACACATTCTATAAGCATAGATATTGTGTAAAAGGGGGTTCAGTTACAATGCGTATTAAATGAAAGTAAATGCTAAAAAAGTAAGATGGGTATCAGCCCCCTTGATGTAGGAGGTCGATATACAGCAGCAGACCCCTAAGGTATCACTAACCCGATACCGAGCGGGAGCTCTGCTCGATATGCCTGTGTCGGGTGGCTAGCCCTGTCGGGCAATAGGCCATGACAGGTAGGCGTATCAGTCAAGGCTCTCTACCCGATACGACTGTGTCGGGGTACCACCCTCTCGGGCAACACACCGTGACAGGTGGTCCGTATCGGGTTCGATATTGTGTTGGGTTAGAGATGACTTAGGTTCCCAGGTTCCTTGTATCGGATGTAGTGGGTGAGCCGTCTTAGGCAGGAGCCCATCTAGGAACCCGACACATCGAGTGGCCTTCTTGGTCGTGTCGGGCTACTGCGGATACCGGGGTGGGTCCTAAGTGAATCACTCCCATCCCTCTTGGGCTATGGTGAACTCACCTAGTATCACCCGACACACCAACTCCAGGTGCTTTCCAAAGTCAGCTTTCACGAGGTTCCGACCTGTCCCATCGAATTCCTATAGCAGCTATTTATAGGAAACAACTAGTGGAGGTTGCGGTTCTTGTGGGGCCATGTGTCCTTCATCGAACCTGCTTACGTGGCCTTGGGGATGATCAACACATGTGTGTCGCCTGGTACAGTAGATCGTCGTGTGCCAGGTTGCAAGCATATCGGGTGACCGTGGCGGTCAGACGCTTCCGATGAGTGGCTCGTATCGTGCGACATGCCATAATGGGCTGTCTAGTCATGACGGGCAGAGCTCTCTGTCGGGTAAGTGGTGTATCGCCTGTCAGACCACCCTTCCCGCGTGACATGACCGTGAAGGGCTGCAGTCGTATTGGGCAGCAATCGCCGACGGGTAAGCGTACGTGACGCACGGCTAGTAGAAGGGTCGATGCAGGCATGCGTTGTAGATGGGTCGGGCTGGGACTTTGGGTATAAAATAGGAAACATCTATAAAAAAGATGGAAAAAGAGTTAGGGGTGTAGCGTAGTTTTACTTTTGTGCAAAAACATGACAATATTGAGAGGAAAAACAGTTTAGAGGGCAGTTTTGACAATGAAATGAAGGCTATAAATGGCCATAAAATGGGTGTTATTAGCAACCAGTGGGTGGGCCCAGTTGAAGATTCGACTTCATCGGGACCTACTCAACCTGCATGAAATTCATATAGGCCCTAGTCAATAATCTTGATAATCCAATCGATTAAGAAAGATTGCATATTGTAATATTTAGGAGATAAAAGTGAATGTATTGAGCCGAATTGGGCGCAAGATGGCAACTGAAATCATGATGAATATGGATTCATCAGCTTCACATACCAAATTTAAAGATTGCAACATATAACCTTATGGTTAGCCAAGATCCAAAATGATTCAATTATTACCCATCCAACACCAGCGTCCATAATCAATCATTAAAGTGGGCAACATTTGTGAATTGCATCTCTATACAATTCTTGGATAGATGATATGCACAACTATTTTCCATAATCATATGCATGCTTCTAAGTGCTTAATCACATTAAAGACACCTAGGTAAGCTTGACCCAAATTCCAACACAATAATAATGCACCTCGTTGAGCGGACCCACATTAATACCATCACACTTCCATGAGATGGGCAACACACCATGAAGAGTGTACCCACACATAGTCGATCAAGATTTTCATGTGTGTTACTAATGGAAATCATCTTAGACTTAATATCTTATTGAGTGAGTTTGCATTAATACATACATTTTATCCATTCACTAGATATACATGATACATATCATATACTTGCTATATCCCATAAATGAAAACATGCAATAAAGCAAAAAGTGATGATTATGGCGATTCTAATGAAATTCCTTGGAGCCACAAGGAATTACTGCAACCTAGGGTCTACATCTCATGCAGGAAGTTATTATTTAAGAAGATTTGTGCTTGCCAATATGAGTGGATTGGTTCAACCCTTGAACTGATTGGCTCACCTCTTGATCGATCGGTTGTTCATCTCCCCAGTTGTCCGGTCTCTAGTCCACCATCTTCTAGATCCTCCAGTTGATCAGCTGGGCCTCCAGTCGATCAGTTCGGCCTTCAAGGTCCTCCATCCAGTCGACTCATATTCATAAATGGGTGGCTCATCTTCTTCATTGTAATAATAAAGTAAACTACCCTACTATTACATGATTATAGAGAAACCTCGAGTTACATTTGAGGGAAGAAAAGGTTGGAGAGAATAATACTTTTACAATTTGGAAGATAAGGTAGTTGCAAACTGAGATGAAATTTGAATAAAGACACATCTACCATGCACATATATAGGGTTATTGGCTGTAACCACACTACACATCCACCATAAAAACCATCATTTAGGGTGATGCATGTAAATTGCATATATATATCATATATATTAGTTTGGCATACATGGTATTTGATCAGATATTATTATTCACATCGTATGCAATAAATAAATGATAAAAATAAAAAATCTGATGATATTGATTATCTCAAAATATAGTAGATTGATGTGGCTCTGATACCACAATAAGGAAATATAGCATTAGGTAGGAAGCGGAAACAAAAAATTTCCTAACATATTTCCCATTAAACTAGGGGATCATGTTAGTAACTATATAATGTAAATGGTGGTTTTGAGGATATACCTGATCCTGAGCAAATCCAACGACAATCTCCTCATAGTAATTGTGTAGCTTTATTCTAGTTGAACTCATACAATGTCTGTAATGACTCCTGGTCTCCACAACTGACAACAAACTGACATTGTCCTCCTAGCGGGAAAAGGTTCCACGCCTCTAGATAACTCCACATAGACCGCCTAGAACTCATGTCATTCTAGAAGAACAGATAGGAAGGAATTGTCCCTCTCGTTAGTGTACTAGTTAGCAACTTGCTCTCCTACAATTGTTCTCCCTTGCTACCCCTCTCTTTATCAGGTAGGACTTGCTCAGGATCTCTCAGTTACCACAACTAGAGAAGACAAACAATTATTAGAGGCAAATGATGTATCTTAGAAGCCCCTAGTAGCCCTCTATTTATAGGAGGGTTAGGGTCAGGCTTCCCAGTATGTTTGGGAGTGGAAGGGACTGAAATCTCACAAAAATGCACAACCTACAACAGGCAAAATAAACAATTCGCAAGTGAACCGATCGGTTGGAAGAGAGACGATCGATTCACCTAGTGAACCGGTCATTTCATCATGTTTCTGGTTTGGAATTTTATTGGCAATTCTAATCCAATTAATGCAGGACGTGATGTCAACTCTAATCCTTGATGCAAATGAATTGCTCCATGAACCAGACATCTCATCACATGAGATGGTTGTCTGGAGACCATGAGCTGATCGGTTCACTTAGTGAACTGGTCAGTTTGCTCCCTAGCTCATCCACAGTTCAACCAATGCAATATTCAATCAACCTAACACTCCAACCAGTCGATCCAACACTTGAACCTGTTGGTTGGGTGTCTAGTTAGTTAATTGATGCTTCAAATCTAAACCTAAACACTTTAGCAATCAATTAAATTTATCATTCATGATTGAACTCCTCTTTTAGGTGTATCCTAATTGTGTGACCCTATAAGTTTTGTATTATGTTGGCAATGAGTGTCCATAACCATTTAATGACATCACAAGGAAAGAGTATCGTGCAGTCACACATCAATGCTACCCATGTAAATGGGAAGTTGGAGAAAAACTTCAACCTATAATATGTGATTGGTGTTATATTGTTTTTATAGTACCTTTATCACTGATATCCAAATTGAAATCAAGGCATAGAATCGTCATCCTATTCAATCGTTCAATCCATGTTCCTTGAACCAGAGTAGACTGTCTGAGATATATGTAAGCTCAATATCACATATTGACTCACAAGTGCATGACCATTCATTTCTCAGTCTTTCTTATCAGGTAGTTAGGATATCATACTCATGTATGAGGGAAAAATCCCATCTACATCACTCACATTCATCTGCACATGCCATAATGTATCCAATCTTCACCTTTATGGAAACCCTTATTCAGAATTACAATGGATGATGTCAAGGCACGCCAAGTAACATGTGATGAGTGTCGTGACTTTAGGTCTAAGAGCAAAAATCACCACCAATACTATAAGGTTGATTCTGACTACCAATTACGGTTTCCATGTATCATTCTTGTGGTGGGTCTATCTGATATACTATTCCCTAACAAGTATCTATGTCTTTGTTTAGATATCATATATTATGACTGAAAAGATTTTGTGATCAACCAATACACACTCTAGTTTTATGTGTTACTGTTGTTTATCAACCTTCCACAATAACATCTGACTAGGGACATAAAAAGAATGTATATACTCTTAACATATGTATGATGTCATTGTTCATTTCATGCACCTGAAGGCATACATTGAGTAATATCATTCTTTAGACATTTATTATGTTACTTCATTATCTTATAACTGAACAAAACAAAATAAATTGGAAGCTTGCCTTTATTATTAATAAAATCATTTACAATTTATGCCACTACAATCATCATATGATTGTCTCTCTATGCATACATACCAACATCATTTTGTGGGATCTCACAGGAAACGCCCTTAAAAGGTATTCCAAGTTTTACATCTGTGTACTAAGGAAATATAGAATTTTCCATACATGACCCCACCTCCATAACAAATATCCATGTTTCACGCATGTGGGATGAAAAGGATATTCAAATCAACATCTAATCATTAACATCACATGTAACACTAAAAGTGGTATATAACCAAATTTTATCCCATCAATTATAAAATCGGATACATCAAAGATTGATGTGTATCTAATGGATTTCATACCAATATAAGGCTATCATGGATGCAAAAGGTACAATAGAAGAAAAAAACATGTAATCCATGTTCTCACATAAAGATCTCATTAAATACAATATATCTAGAAAGAAGGAAAAAAAGATATACCTTTTCATGGAGTAGGTTAAATGACATTTCTCACAAATAATATAGACAAAAGATGTTTGTGATGTTCTCCCAATGTAATCACAAAGACATCTACATGTCTACATCATACATGAAGATGAATGGAAACTCCATGTTGTGCTCCTAGAGACAATGAGAAGGAGTATCCTTTCCATTGGCAACATGCTAGCATCGCACAATATATACTTCTCTATCTTCTTGTGGATAATAATAGCTAGGGTTCACATGTCAAAATGTGTAGCCAAACACCTAACCATCATGCCCCTTTATATAGGAGAGGCAGAGAAGTAGGGTTTCTATTGAACCTTGGAAATGAAAAGGTCATGACCACTATTCAGTGGTTCACTAATGGACATTCTGTTGGGTTGCTGGGCTTAGTTAGGATTCTTTTTGGCGACCCGTCTGAGACAAGCAGTTGGGTGACTAGTTGGTCTAGTCAAGCAAATAGAGTTGTTTTGTACATACACAATCTAATCAGCATGTCCATTGATCCAGTCCAAATAGACAATAGACCATCTAGTCAATTAACTGATTGGTTTTTCCTAGTTGGGCAACTAGGATTAGGAACTCAACGATTGGGTTGAAATCAGTCTGGTCAACCCATAGGACCTTCCAGTCGATTGAATGGTTTGTCTAGTTAGGAGACTTTCTTTCAAGTCTACTAACTATGCTTCTAGTCAGTCCTTGATGATCATACTCCTCTTCCTTATGCATCCTATCTGTGCAATCCTATACGCTCCAACTTACATTGGCAGTTATATCTATAACCATACTATGATTTCAAAGATAATGATTGGTATTTATCTAGGCTTCATTGCCACCCAAGTAATTGGAGAATTCAAAGAACAAATTCAATGTAGCATTATATTCAATGTTATAATGAGACAGAATCTCCAGCATGGAAATGTCATCCTCTTAATGTTCAATACTTGTTCCTTTATCTTGATTAGACCATTTGGACACATATGATTCAATATCATATATTGACTCACATGGACCTGGCCATGTATTTCATTGCCTCACTCATTAATTGGTTGGGATATCACTTCAATAGGTGGGACAAATTCCATCTACATGACTCATTATAATCCACAAGCCCTTACTCAAGATCACATTGATAGTGTTAAATTACACCGAATAACATGTGATTATTATAGAGACTTTAGGTCAAAGGACCACAATCTCCACTTCCACATGAGATATGGTTTTGACTATCATTGATAGCTTCCATGTATCATACTCAAGTTGGGGTTGTCTAGTAAACTTGTTCACAACAAGTACCTATGTTTTTAAGTTGATATCCAATATCATGAATAATGAGAAATAGTCATCAGTCAACACACACAACAGTCTTCGCTTCATGTATCATACTCAAGTTGGGTTTATCTAGTAAACTTGTTCACAACAAGTACCTATGTGTTTAAGTTGATATCCAATATCATGACTAATGAGACATAGTCATCAGTCAACACACACAATAGTCTTAGTGTATTACTATTGTCCTAATTTCCACAATCATATCTGACTAAGAACCTATACAAGAATGAATACTCTTTGAGTACATGTGATCTCCTGCACAGGTCCTCAATGGAAATCATATGTCACTAAGTCATACATTTTAGGATAATATTATATCTATTCATTATCTCATAATGAAACAAACAAATGTGTAATAATTATAGAAATTTGTAGGAATATCCAAATATGGCAAGTTATATATGAAAGTTGATTAGACAAATGCAATGAATTCAATGAAATTGGATTCAAGATAATATCCATGTTAAGAAGTAGAATGAAAAATCACATGGATCACAATTTAAGTTTGGGACAAATAGCTTTTCATAAAAGGATGAAAAAGTTAAGATTCTTACTTTGTGAGAAATGGGATTATTCATGCTAAAACTTGGAGCTCAAAATGGAAACATAAATAAAATAAACCTATTTCATTGTCATATTATTTAATTTGTCAATAACACTATTTTTTTCTATAAACGATGCTAATATCATGAATGTAAATCCAAGGAATTTTGTAATAGTGAAATATTGATTTCCATGAGAATACACACTGACAACAAAAGTTGTGAAATATGTAGTTCTTGGATTGATCAAACTTATTGGTTTGTATTGGCTAATTATAGTGAGGTTATCTATTTTTTATCAACGATATGAGCTCATATATTTTCTAGATTAAAGTTATGTGTGCCTGATTAAGATCCATGAGGCTACTAGAAGTATAATCTTGATATGCCTGAGAAAATATTTGGTATAATAGGTCTTTTACACTATCCATGTTGTGTTGGTAAAAGAGTATGTCAAACTAGTCAGCCCAGTGGATTGTTCTATACAAATATAGAAGGAAACACTTTTTATTTCCTCCAAGGTGAATTGTTGTAAAAGAGCGTGGGGATGTAAGATTTTATTTCTATATATAGTGTATCTAATAAAAATGATGGATTTATAGAAATGGTGGTCATGATTGAATAAATGTGTGAAGTATGAGATGATATATCTTATAATATATGTTTCACAACAAGTTGTGCCTCTATCACAATTGAGAGCTCTTTTTTGTGGTCGGTTGAAAACTCGTGTTGCTTTTTTTGTATTTTTTCTTGGTTTATGTACAATGATATCCACCTTCAAAATTGAAGATGGTAAAACTAAAGAAGAGTGTAACTTTACAGGAAATATAAGAGAGTATAAGAGACAGCTAAATGTAGACAAAATGATCCACCAGCATTAACACTGAACAGCAGCATGACGCCAAAGCTTTCAGAGCCAAACGAACTTCAGCAAGGACTAGACATGAAGAACATCTAAGAGAGAAACTAGAAACACAAACATCTCGGCTGTAAAACAGCTATGAGAGAGGAGCACATGACCAAAAAATCCAACTAAAAGATCTAAAACCATCAGAGTGTTCTCCAAAGCAGCACCCAAACAGTAGAGAAGGGACCAGGATAGAAAAGGATCCAACCTCAACCACCCAGCAGCACCCAACATCAAAAACATTATCAGCAAAGCCAACACCCGATGCACTATCAAAAAGAACAACACCAACAGAGCATAGGGATACGACAGCTTCTAAGTATAAACTAGATCAAAACCAAAAGGTCCAACCACCATGATGGAGTGGGAGGGGAGCGTCCACATCCACACAGGATGGTGACTCAACCCTCTCAACAGCCATCAAAGAAAAGGTGAGAGGGGAGTGTCGACATCCAACGAAGAATGGGGAGTCGACCATCACCAGAACAAGAAGAAACAAACAGTTTAGAACATCATGGATAGGAGAAAGGAAACAATAATCTTTGAGTCTCATGGTTCGACTTGTTGAACTATTCCAACCACATCAGGCTGTTGATCTGCAACACCTCTTTAACCACGCATAGAAAGCACTCTCAGCAAGAAGAAGAACCAAACCTCCATAAATCCATATCCAGAGAACGAGCATAGATAAAAATGCAAAGCCAGGCCACCAAAAACCGTCCAAGACTGATCCAAGAAAGAAATACTAGAGAGCAGAAACCTGCCAAGGATCTGGCTCTGCCATCGACATCATCTCCTTTAGATCAACATTCGCCAATAGCTCCTTGAACCATAAAAAATAGACTGAATGGCAGCTAAGCCACCCAACAGAGAACAGCCACCAGGGGAACAACCGCACTCAACCATCACTAAAAACCAGTGAGAGGGGAGCAAGCAAGAGCACACTTCTCCAAAACAGAGTAAAACAAAGCCCAAAAAAATAATCCATGCTCCACATCTCGTTCCAAACACTAGCTCCAACAGCAACCATCTACAGACAAAAAGAAATTCTCCCCAAAAGCAAGCAACCTGATAACACCAAACTTCATCACAGCAGACAGCAAAGGAGGAGCAACCACCAAGCCAACCGCCCATCAGAACCCTCGTTGCCTTTGATAGATATCACAAACCATCATCATCCATACTCAATCATCATCGTACGTAAGAGGGGAACAAACCAGAAAAAGGCTTAAAGCCAACCAGCAAAGAGCTCTGCCACTCCCGAAGGATAAGCTCTTTTGCTCAATGCAACCATAAGGACAAGAACACCGTCCATCAAGAAGGACCACCCGAACAGACAAAACATTCCTCAAAGCGAAGACAAAGCCTCAAATCACCACGGTGACACCAGGGCATCCACACACCAAAAACACCAGGGAGATGACTTGACCAACACCAGCAAACCAGCAATTAACTAATAATGATATAATAGTCAGATTCAATAACCTTCCAAAGAGTAAACACATCTTTATGGATATTCTCATGAACTCTCCTATTCCTTTCAGACCAACAGTGATACAGAATAAGAGGGATAATAACCCCAACCTTCCTCTCCTTCATATTAGCAATCGATTCCCAACTTAAAGGAATACTTTCAATGAGCTTATCCTTCAAAGCACAGTTCCACAAAGCTTTGGCGAACTCACATTCAAAACAAATATGATTCATATCCTCATAGCCTTTCATACAAAGAAGGCAAATTGAAGTAATAGAAATCCCTCTTCTTCTGAAATAGTCATTAGTTGGGATTTTGTTATGAATTGCTTTCCAAGTAAAAATCTTCGCATTCATACTGCTTTTTGACTTCCAGAGCCATTTAAAAATATCTTTCTAGTTGCCTTTATGTCTAATCATCTCCCAAACATGCCTAATCTTAACATCACATTGGCCCTTCAATAGAAAACTATATCTACAGCCTTTAGCAATCTGAACTTTACTCAACTTTTCAAGCACAACCAAGGAACACCGCGACTCCTTAATACACCAACTCCCATCCTTAATAATAGAATTTAGCTTAGCACCCATGGGGATACTAGCTCTAATAGAAATCCCTTTCTCAACGACTTCATGAAAAAACTTACCATTGAACCAAGGGTCTCCCCAAATATCCACATTACTTCCATCACCAATTTTAATTTCAACCAAATTCAAAAGACTACTCCTCATACGAATCACATTGTTAAACATCCAAGAATAGTTTGCAGAATTTTCAATTGACCAGAAAGAAACCTTCCTTAAATATTTCTCACTAATCCACTTAACCCATAAGGAATCCTTTTTCCTAGCCACATCCCAGGTGTTCATGATGAGACAAGCATCCACCACCTCTCTGCTCTTCCTAATACCAAGGCCCCCTTTGTACTTTGGTAAAGTGATGGTATCCCACTTTAGTAAGTGGATATTCTCCTTATCATCAGATCTCCCCCAAATAAAATTTCTGCACATCCTGCCAATCTCATCTAGAGTAGAACAAGGGATAGGGAACGATAAAGCCCAGTATATGTACATAGTAGAAAGAGTCGATTTGATTAGTTCTACTCTTCCTGCAAAGGATAACGTTTTAGCTTTCCATCCTTCCATCCTTCTTTTCATCCTATCCAAAAGTTTCTCACAGTGTTTCTTGCTCAACTTACCAGAGAAAAGGGGCATACCCAAGTACTTAGTATCATCCATTTTACCAATCTGTATATCCAAAATATTAGAGATATCCTCACCTTCATGAACATGTTTCATAATGGGCATACTTTTATCTTTATTAACACATAAACCAGACATGGACCCAAAATTGTCCAAAAGTTGCTTTATACCTTCAGCACTACTGTTATCATCTCTAGAAAACAACATTAAATCATCAGCGAAGATCAAATGAGAGCAACTCATATTGTTAGAGAGCTAGATAGGCGAAAAGGAATTATCCTTCTTTATCATCTCAGACAAACCCTGCATAGCGATCGTAAATAAATAGGGAGCTATCGGGTCCCCTTGTCGCACCCCATTAGAAGGAAAAATAGTTCTTGAAGATTCACCATTTACTAAAATTTGATAAGAAGAAGTCCTAAAAATCACATCAATCCATTGAATCCATTTATTGGAGAACCCCATTCTGCACATGATAGAGAAAAGAAACTTCCAACTTACAGAGTCGTAGGCTTTAGAAATATCGGCCTGAATACACATACTTTTCCCATTCTTTCTCCTGACATCACTAATGATTTCATTAGTTAGCAGAGTAGCTTCTTTGATACATCTTCCCTTGACAAAAGCACACTGATTAACATCAATAATAGAAGGAAGACACTCCTTCAACCTATTAGAAAGAATCTTCGAGATGAGTTTATAGAAAATGTTGCATAAAGCTATGGGTCTCCAGTTAGTAATCAGAGAATTATCAGTGCCTTTAGGTAACAATGCAAGGTAAGTCCTATTAGCTTCTTTCAACATATTGTTGTTCATAAAGAACTCTTTCACAGCACTAAAAACATCATCTCCAATAACCTTCCAAGCAGACTTGTAAAAGTAACCATTAAACCCATCCGAACCAAGACTTTTATCCACATTTAAGTTTTCAACAACTTCATCTAGTTCCTTCTTAGTGACAAGCCTCGTCAACATCTCATTCTGCTTCTTAGAGACTTTGGAACCATTCCATTCCCCCTTCCAAACCTTGCCAAAATTGTTACTACAGAAAATTCCTTCGTAATGCTCAGCAATAGCATATTTGATCATATCATAATCCCTCATTATAGTACCATTGATATTAAGGCAATTAATCGAGTTCCTTGCTCTTCTAGTCTTCATAGAAGAATAAAAAAATTTAGTATTCAGATTACCTTCCTTCAACCACAGAGATCTAGACTTTTGTCTATAGAGCTCCTCCTCCCTAATAGAGGCCAACCTTGCCTCTTTTCTCAAAGTATTAGCAATCGTTCTCAAACCAGTGTCAGTGGGGTTGAGATCAGCTACCTTTTTGGCTTCTAAAGCACTATGATTCACCACAACAACGTTTTCCATAACATTTCCAAACACCTTTTTATTCCACTCTTTAAGAACATTTTTAAGATTCTCAAACTTTCTGTACATCCTGAACATGGCATGCCCTTCGACTTCCATCTTCCAACTTCCCACCAGAATGTCCTGAAAATCTTTATGATTAGCCCAACTGTTAATAAATCTGAAAGGAGATTTATACTTTTGAGGCTCACCAATCGTCAGCATGATCCTATTATGATCACTAATAGTATTCGTAATGACTTCACCATGAACCTGGTTGTGCTTAGTTTGGAACTCCATGTTATAGAGAATTCTATCAATTTTAGTAGTGATAAAATATTCACCATCTTGATGGTTACTCCAAGTAAAATGAGGACCAGAAATATCCATTTCCAACATACCACTATCAAGCATGAAGTTATTAAAATCTTCCATAGATTTTTTTGAAGGAGGTTGCAACCCAATCTTTTCATCATTCTTCCTCACAACATTAAAATCCCCAAGTACAATATCTCTAGGAAATCTTTGTTGTTATGGATTTCTTTAAGCCATTTAATCATAGATATTTTTTTCTTGATAACATCTTGGTATAGAAATATTTTCGATATTTTATTTTTTGAATGTTCAAGTTCACGATCTTTTCAATTATATTGGGTCTCTAGGTCAACTAGATATATTTAGTGGGACTATAGTAACTCATGTGTATTGCAAAATTGAGCACCAAATCTTACACTTCTTTCTTAGGATTTTGAGGTTATCTAAAAGTTTTGTAGAAGTTTTGATGTGTTTTTCATTATGCCAATGTTTCAAAAATTTAATGAGTATGTTGATGACAACTGGTATAGTATCATTTGATAGTGAATCTAGGTGGACCCATGGTATTTAATTAGTGTTTGGTATGATAGCCATGTGATACTAAATAATGTGATCTCCCACAAGAGATGATATTAAGGGATATTAATGTTTTTAGAGGATGGTGAAAAGCAATTTCTCTAGAATGTTCCATGATGAACCTATGGTCAGGGCAAGTCTAGAGTTACTAACATTGATGTCTGTCACACCAACACTAATTATGAACATATTCAACCTCTCCATGTTACCAAAAGTTACATAATTAAATGTAGTGCAATAGTGGTTCCAACTTCTTGGTCAATGAGTCATTATTTTATCTTTGGTCAGGTTATGAAGGTCTTGGAAATATGCCTGGAACCTCTCCTTAAATCCTTGAGAATGACTATACATAATAATACTTCATAGTGGAATGGTCAATAGTTACAAAATAATCCACAATAAGGTGGTTAGTATAGAGTAGAGTTCTTTCATCCTAACTTACATGAAAACATTCACTTAATCTTTAGTAGATTTTTGTATCCATTTTGTGATCTGATTCCCCCCTATGGCTCCCAATTGTGTTCATTGAGCTTGGTTTTGTTTCTTGGATAACCATCAATTTTACTCTTTTTAATTAAAATCAAATGCCGAATCGAGCATTTTATTTTAATTAAAACACTACTAAAAACATTAAGGATTATATTTATCATAAAAAAAGATTATATGCAGAGATGGAGTATTAAAAATTCATATAAAAAGTAAATTTAGCTTCCAAACAACATAATTGTAATTTGTTGTTACCCCACCCTAGATCCTTCTCAATATCAATCAAATCCATATTTGCACTAAGATCAACATCAGAATATGTACCAATATAATTTGAGAAGTCTATATAAGTGTTGTAATATTTCCATGATAAATATATTTTGGGTTGATCAAAATCATATAATTTTGTGTTATCTAAAAAACATTCAGTTGTGTTAACTTGTGATTTACCTATTTTTTCAGTCATAAGATTTTTTTATGATTATCTTTCCTTCAACATCTACATTATCTTTCGTATATTTTCTCATATTGTTGAATCCTTTTCCAAGATTTATTTTAGCAGCAAATTCCATCTAATACTCAAATCTAGTTTCTCTATAATTTGTTTCATTTTTTTTTCTATGGATTAACCACCTCCATGTCGAATGTTGTGTCTCTCTATGTATGTGGTGGTGTTTTGTTGAGTGTCTGTCTGAGCTAGGTGGTCGGGTTCCTTTCCTATAGATATGGAAGGTGGATGATGGTATATTGAGTCATGAGAATTTAGTGTTAGTTCATGGGTTATCCTTTTATATCCATATATGATCTTGTTTTGAATGATCATTTACTTGAATAGTGTGTGGTTTAATGTCTTTTATATATGGTTTGGCCACCGTATTAAGTATGGAATTGTGTTGTTTTAGGGCCAGCCATACAAAAGAGTGATATACAACATCATCAAAAGGTGTTATCATAGAATAAGCTTCTTTAGATATGATTCAAATAGTGTAAATGTATTGTCCATTCCAGATCCCGAATTTGTTAGGAATATGCAAGTATCGAGTGATAGAGATTTGACAACAAGCATTAGTGCAATTTTATGGATGTAGGGAGTCTGGGTTAATGCAATGGAGTGTGGCTTCTAGTGATATGGTGATTAACTTGAATATCTTAACATCCTAAATATGTCTTGTGAGACACTATCTATCCATCCAACCTATGTGTCCTTTTCCAGCCATTATTTCAGCCTTATCCAGACTCTATTTAGATACATATTCTAATAAGAAATCCACTTCAATTGGGACAATGATAGTGAGACCCATCAAGTGATAAATAGGGGTATGTTATGATAAGGTGTGATAAAATTTTAGTTGGGATAGGATTTTATTTTTGGTGAATGACATAACTAGTATGAATTGTCCCATGCTTTTAATAACATGAAACAATCTGATTTCCACTTTCTCCATGCATTTTGGGAATGTGATAATCATGATTCTATGCATCAACACCTTTATGTATCTCGAGGTAACCAACACATCAATGTTGATTGCCTTGATAGATATTTCATGAGAGGTGTTCTTCGAGAAAGCCATGGATGGACACTTGTCACTAAAGAAGAAGCTGTGTTTGGAGTTTTTAAATGGATCTTAACATTTGGAAATGAGAAGAGGAAATGAGCTATCTTTTATGGGCACCACTCTAGGAGAAAAATATAAACCTTCTCAAGAGGGATACATTTAGTATTGTGTCTGTTGCCAATAAAAAAGGAGTATGGCTATGTTAGCGGTGGCATGCAAACAACCTCTATGAATCTACTATGATACAAATAAACTGGTGGATAAGGCCTCATTACACTTAATCCTTCATTAATATGTTTAAACATGCTATGATGATGTCTTGAGATTTGATGTATAGGGACTAGTCTAATGATCTTCATATCCATCATTATATTCAAAGATATTTAAGGCTGATAACATATTTAGCAGATGCATTTTGTTAACATCTCCAAATTTGTAGATTTTGGATATTGATTGTTATTTTCATAACCATTTTTTAGAAATTATGATATTTTTTATGGTGACCTTTATGTACACTTTTGTTCATAAGTTCTTTTTTTGAAGTTTTACCATAAGTTTATAAATGTCTAGGATCATAAGAGGAGGCCTAAATTACTATTCTTCCCATACATGCATTAACAAGAGAAATGTCCCAATCTGTAGCACCTGAGACATACTTTTGAGTTTATATTATCATGGTATACACGACAATTATACACGACAACATGTTCCAAAACTGTAGAATTATGCCATGGTTTCTGAAACTTTGTTCCTGGCCCTAATTTTTGTTATTTCTTAGATCGTAATAGTATTGGATCAACATAGTTAATATTAAGTGTTGTATTAGTTACAACAACTATTATGAAAGGTGCATTATCTAATTTAGAGGATTCAACTTTATGAGTCTCCAAATCTTGTTTAGTTTGTATTTGTTGTTGCAAGTGTGGTTATCATTGTGTGCATACTCTTTCATCATCAAAGAGGTAACTGATTCTCCATCGTCCTCCCTACCTCTTGCATGTGTAGATTGCATATATGCACATGAAATGTCCAGTTCTTGCTCAACTATCATTTACACACTTAGGCCTAGTTTGGCCGCCACTATTTAAACTTCCAGCATTTGATGCATTAAAAGTGCATAAACGAATGTCAATCTGTATTCTTTTTCAACCGTTGTGTACATGGTTTATCAGAAAAATGGTAGTCGTGAGTGCCGCCAGGATCGGCGGATTTTCAGACTGCCAAGTCTGCTCCTGCACTCTCTTTTTTGCTGGTCTTTTGTGCATGTGAGCTGGCAATTTTCCCACTCCCTTCAGAACTTTTGTGCAGCAGAATACCAAAAAATATCTTTTTACGTGCAAGATTACCGGGATTCAAAAAGTACTTACCCAAACTAGGCCTTAGTTTTTGAAGTAGTGAATTGAAGCCACTCCATTGTAAATCACCAAATGAGTATATAAGAACAACATAAACATAGTCATTGACAAGATTATAAGATGAATATGGTATTATTAGGAATATATTTTGGGCTTGTTCACGTTCAAGGGGGGCTTGTAGTTTCTTTTCATGATGTCATTACATTTGACACTACTAATAAATATATATGATTATACTATTACAAATTCTTGGTGTTAATCATTATGGAAAATCAATTATGGGGTGTGCCCTAGTAGTGAAGAGACAAAAAAGAAGTACATTTTAATTTTTGGAACTTGGATTCAATGCATTAGTATGTTCAATATATTACTACTATTTCTTACCATGTGCATTAACTTGTTTACATGTTTATTTTTTATATAAAATATTATAATTTTACATATTTGTAGGCAATCCTCTAGATGGTATAGTTATTAATCAGGGACAAATCATATGAATGCAATTAAGTTGTCATCCCAAATTGTCCATATAGATATTGTTTGTGGCATATCATCAAATGTGAAAACATTCCATGGGATCAAGATTAGTGAATTATGTTGTTTATTAGAGTTTTTTGAGTGGAAACATTTAAGATAATAAGTTAATTATCTTGCAACATTGCAATGCCAATGAATATTATTGACTTTATATGATGTTTTGGATTAGGCATGTGTGGGTGCCTACATACATTGACATTTTTTTCGACAAACATGATGACAACACAACATAGTGAGTCAATTAATGCATTTTTTATGGAAATATTCATTCCATACATCCTTAAAGTATTTTTTACAAACACTAATTACCATTGAAAGAAAAGTTCTAAAAAGAATTTTTGTATGATTAAGAATCACTTCATAAGAATGTACCATTGGAGATAGTACACGATGGAGTTCAAATTGAGGGATATTTATAGTTTGTTTAATTCTAGAAAATTTCAATATTTCTTGAAGGTATGATGTAGTGCAAGGTTTCAATGATACATGATGGCATGCTTGTTTCTTTAAATGTTGTATTTGAGAAGTGCATAACTTGCTTTCTTCTAGAAGAAAGTAAGCATATTGACACACACTTCAATATTAATTACAATTATACTAAAAATAATGTGAAAGTTAGTTGTCACTCTTCTAAGTGTTTTGGAACTCTATATTAGCACATGTTAAGTGTCTTGATTAGAAATAGAAAACTACATCATTTTTCCATGTAATGTATTTTGGACCAGTGGAGGAAGGATGTGTGATATTATTGTTGCACTAAACAAAATTTAGAAGATATGGGTGAGAAGATAGATAAATTTACAATTTGTATAATGTATGTGAAGAGTTCTTTGACATGGAAAGGTGTCAATTGAAAGATACAAGGAAGTAAGAAAAACTTTTCTGGATGTACTTGATTCAATCAATAGCTCAAAAAAACTCTTGTAAATGTATTTGATTCATTAAATATAAGTTTGGTTCATTTATAAGGTCTCCAAGTTCGTAGAAACTTTATTTATTGTGAATTTATCCGTGTTTTATGTTGTTCAATACAATTTCCACGTACATGATCTTCATATTTATTTAATTTGTAGAGAAAAAATTCTAGTGGTCGTTTGGGTATTAATGGAGATGATTGCTCCATTTTACTATATAATCCTTCTTTGTCTATAATACTTTAAAAGACTTCAGTTCTTCACCAAGAAGTCTTGGAAGGATATGCATCCTTCGACAAAGAAATATGTTGACATAAACAACTCTAAGAAGATTGGTACACATGACGGAAAGAATAAAAAAGTATCAATTCTGTACTGAAGAGCCCAATTTGCATTTGAAATTTAAAAAAAATTGTAGGGTAATGTTTAATGTAAAACTTTTGAAGTTCACTGACATTTATAATTCCCTTGACTTCTTATATCTTTAAGATATATAATGTATTTTTCTATTGATCAAGAACTTGTTTTTAAATGATATTCTCTTCTTGTAGTATTGTTTGAGTTGAGGAACTACATCAATCAATAGCTTGTTTTTAAAAGTTTTATGAATTATATATGAGGATTGATTTTGTGCTAAGATTGATTGTGGAATATGGATTTTCAATACTAATATGGAATAAAACACATTATCCATTTAATTTTGATAACGTGAAGTCCACCATGTTAACTTCTCTCGAAGGTAAATTTTTGTGTTTAAGGTACATTTTTGAGAACTTGCAATCTGGCAGGGTATTTTATATATCAATCTATTTACATGATCAATTTGTATATTCACATGTGAATTTTACTATTGCAAACCCAATTTCTTGCATGAGATTTGTCATGTGTACATTATAATATGTTTATAAGATACCAAATTCTACGTCATACATTGAGATCATATTTGGAAACTCAGTTAGTGTTCTATATAAGATGACATGGAATTACAAAATGTTGGTAGTAAGGCATTTCTGAATCTATGAAGTTGAAATCAGGTTAAACATGTGACTACATCAATATAAATGGTAGAAATTTACTTGATACAACATGGAATTAACATAGTTACAGATCTAGTAAGCCTTATATCCTGATGGTTGCTCTCCAAGAAAACAATGGAGATTTAGAAGACATCTACTATTTGATTGCCAGAATGTTTTCTCCCCATCACACAAGTAGGAAAAGTGTATACTTCTAACTTATAACCAATTTAACTTTTTGTTATCATGTATCCTTTATAATAACTAACCCTCTCAGATCTGGCATCACAAGGAAGCCACTATAGAATGGAAGTCAACTTGTGCTTCATAGATCTAATATAGTTAGCCCACTACATGCTTTGATCACCAGTTAGAAGAATTCACTAGACATATAAAATTGTGTTACCTTAAGTTACTGGTTGATGTCATGACAATGAGCTCTATTTCTTAGTAGGATTTAAAATTATAGGGTTTAGAATTGATTTAACATTAAATCAAGGACTTGAATCTTTCAACTTTTACAATTTCTAAATGGATGCAACACTCAAATATTATACTACATTCTAAATTTTACGTCACCTAGTTATAATGTTTGCCTATCTTTGGGAAGAATGTTCATATTAGAAAAAGCACCCAAAAAATTAGATGTGTCTTACTTATGGGTTATATATTTTTTGTTCATCACTTAAAGTTTATATGTGTCTTTCTTTCCAGCCTTCACAAAAATTGTACAAAATTCATACATTTTCTATTTCCTCCTTTGATTGTAAATTTCATTTCACTTTTGGTTCAATTCCCTCTTTACAAATAATATGAGCGTAAGTAAAGAGATAGACTGACCAAAAAGACCATCACTTGTTAATAGAAGTCAATTCTTAGTATTTTGGATTCTTTGGTTTGCCTATTGTCCTTTACAAATAGAGGATTTGTATGATATGTGTTTGATTCCTTTCTTATCTAAAGAGACCTCAATTGCATTTTCTAATTCTTTGTGTTATTGGTGCATTGTTTTGTGGTAGAATTATTCATGTATTTGGACTATTTAATCTCAACTGATCAAGTCATTCAATCAACCTCCCATTAATATAATATCTAGATGCTAATAATTTGGTATGCATTTATGAGTCTATGGGTATACCTTGATAGATAAGTCTAGTTTTATACCTTATTATCTTTTTGAGTCGGCTATTCTTATTCATGATCTAAATTTTTTTTGTTTACTTTGTTTATAATCTAATTGTGGCTTTTCATTTCATTCAAATTCCTTCTAGACTAAAGATTACATCCATTTAGCAAATCAACTTTCTTTGTACAGTGAGTTCCATTTTGGTTTTATTGTTTTCAATATTGGTTGATGTTTGGAGGCCTAGACTATGTGTCTTGATGGTAATTATTGGGGAAGCAATGACACACCAACCACACAAATCTCTTAATGAGTGGATATTTTGTTTATACATAACTAAAGGAGGGTATTGAAAATGCAACGTGGCTGGGTTCATCCTAGTGTAGCCCAACATAAAATGAAACATGTGGCCATTCCTTCATCACTCCATTCTTGTGCACACACCTCTTTTTCTTTTTACCAGCTCCTATTCACAACAATTTAGCTAACATGATCAAATAGCATGATGCACACCTACATATCCATCGCAATAAGTAAGTCAACTGATTAGCAACATTAACCTATCAACGTATCTCATGATAGAAGACAACAAAGCATACAAAAATCTCAACTGCACAATGATAAAGGAGGCAACACCAAACTTAGTCAAACATGTTGCTTCATCAAAGAACCTAACAAAAATACTAAAGGAATGCACTAGATAGAAACCATACATATTTAGATCATAGGAAAAAATACATTGACCTATCATCATACAAGAACTTTGCATGGAGAACTAACTATGTATCTTGATTGATAGTAAACTAAGTGGAAACATCTCAAAGTATCAACCATGCAAGCTCAACCTATTAAAAAAGGAACATAGACCATAATAAGTAATTAGTGAACTAATAGAGAAGAAACATTGCTTCCTCATAAAGTAACCAAATTACAATTCATGTGTAGGAATACATATATCACAAGAAGGATGTGGAATGAGCCAAAAAATAAATTGCAAATGATAAACATCCTTGTGCTACAGTTCATAAGGCTATAATACAAAACAAGCAACAATGACAGATGATAATCAAGAATATATGATTTTTTCGACATGAGAAACAACTCACAATAGTGAAAAACCCCACTCTCAAGGCTATGAATTAAGTCCAAACATTATAAAAATATATCTTTAAAACATCATATTGTGCTAAACCAAAAGAACAACCTAACATGCTTGATGTATGAAAAGTTACCCTTTTCATGAAACAAGTAGTCATAGAAAATAATAAATCAGATATTGCTAAATAATGTTTAATTTAGACCACTAAACCATAATATAAATACTACATAAAGCAATATTAATGAACAACAATGATCTTTCAATCATTACCATTTAGGACACATGCCTCCTGTGAAAGTAGAAGCACACATCCTCTAATCTAGAACCCAAACTATTGGATCCTGAAAAGTGAAACAAAAACAACAACATAAACTTATTCAATCATACATCCATACCACATACCTATACATAATAAGTTTATCAAGATTACCATACTAAGATTGGAAACAAATACCAAGAAAGATTTAGAGCAATTAAGCAACATAAGAAAATTAATTTTTTTAAATTAGAAACTAGAAACTTATTATTGATAAGATTAACAAACCATAAAAAGATAAAACTAGAGTTCATGAACAAGAAATTACCAAAGTTCAAGTACACAATTTATAATCAAATACATCACAATGTTGAAGACAACATTAGCCAACTATACATAAGTATTCAACTATAATTCTTCGAACTTAGACTCATGCATAGTTGTTCATTTATGTGTACATTGATATCAAACTAAATATTTTGTTACATAAAAACATAACTATTAGCACTTAGATTTAGTTGGAATGAATATATTCATATGCTTCAAGAAAATGATTAGTGTAATGGACCCTAGACATTTTGAAGTTCCTCACTTATTTTTCTTCAACCTTTTGCAATTTATAAATTCACTCCACACACTACATCTAATGGTCAAACTTTGTTGTGGTCCCTTTATGTTACAACAAATCACCCAACCAACCAATCCAACATTGCATGCAACACATATTGTTCTTTTTATAATATCATTATTTTCTTAAAATACAATAAAAATATTTTATAATCAATACACGAGATGTTACAAAGAAATGTACAACATGTTATACAACATTAGGCAACATGTTAAAACATGATCAACAATATATTACAAAATAGTACTCATACATGTAATAAAAAGTACACAACATATTGTACATAAATATAAAAAATGATTAATTTATTCTTCTAAACTATTTTTGTTCAATCATTAATGCTATTTCACACTTATAATCCATACACTAGGAACCTTATAGCTTTCTCAGTTGGGTGATGGAGGTTTCCCCTTAGAATATTCTCCTTTGTTGCTCAATTATGACTCATGATTGTATTAATAAGACCTAAGGTTTTACTCATCACCTTTTCTATTTCCACACTATAAATAAGGTGAGACATGGGAAGAGGCAAATATTTTAACTGTCGGTGAGTTGTGCCTTCATTTATGATGATAGATGAATGTGATAAATCTAGCTTCCAAAAAAAACTTACAAACCTATGGGTATGGGAAGTCATGACCACTACATGCTCCTACAAGCAAAGAAGGCTAGTTTTGTCTTAGTTTGATTAATGGCCCTATAGAGCAGGATATTGGGATATGATGTCTTAGAAAAAAGTAATAGTGTAGAGTATCCATGCACACTAGTCTGTATTAACTATCTGAATGAGAAAACATTCATTCAGGTGATTGGAAGTATCGCCACTTCCAAGCCTAACTCTAGAGGTGGTGTCTATGGTACTTCCATTTCTTCCTAGAAACCTAGAGAGATTTGTTGAGGATATTTAATCTTCTCCACAAGTAATAGGTATACTTGCACATCTATAATTAATACTTAAATTTTACATTAATAATTCTATCTTTTCATTGACATTTAGCTTCAACTAATGATAAAATTATGAAACAATAAGAATTTGGCTACCTAATGGGTACCAAATGTTAACTGTTTCAGTCCAGTCTAAGTGATTTGGGTATGCATTATTTACTATTTAAATATATCTACTAATAGCTTCTCACAAAGTATGAGATTTTGGGAAGATGATTACAAATTAGACATTTCTATCCAAACTTTAAGGAAGATGTGTATATATATATATGAGACAAAAATAAGTTTGGCTAGGAAAATTAGATCATGAATTATGTAAAAATAGAACACAACAAGATATTAAAGAGTACAAAGATCATGTTATAAAATACTCATCAAGTTATGAGCCATATAGATGTAAAATATAAAATAGTATACAACCTATTCAAAATAGTTTCATTATATAAAAAAGTGAACAACAAGCTAAAATATAGTACACAACATGTTGTAGTTTAGTTTTCTCAAATAAGGAGTATTAAAGTGAAGCCTCTATGAAATTCAACAAATTCTAATTCTACTTTGATAATGAGTAAGATGTTTAGAGTTTCATTTTGCATAAATAATTTTGAAGCATACCACATCATCATAACCTATAACAAAACCCAAATATAATGACACGTACACATTCATTATCATGAATAGGGTCCAGATATCATGTTGAATATGAACAATGCATGTAATGTTTTCTATATGTTATGCACCATAAAGTAGACATGGAAAATAAGGAATAAAACAATTAAATATCCAAAATGTAGTTTTTGAAATATATATCCTTCTTTATATTGCACATGCAGCATCATCAACATTCATTCCTCCTAAAATTATACATGTTGCACATAGAACCAATGTATTATAGACCAAGGACATACCATTGATAGACACGTTCCATCATTTACTCATCTTAACAACTTCTAGTTTGTTTAGATTATAGTCCAATGAGACACCCATCGAGTGCCTCATTCCATCACCTATTTCACTTTTTGATGGAGCTGAAGGATTAAATTTAAACTTACAAATTAATGACTCACTTTTATATTTTCCTTTTAATGATAACTTCTCCTTGTAAGTCTGACCAATGATATCACCCTTTCCATCATTTAGTAATATGGTCAAGGATAACCAATAGAACTCAGTTGTGACCCAAACATCTTGAACACAATAAGAGGTGAGTATATGAATGCATGTTTATTCAGACTACATGGTAATCTAATTAACTCATGAGTTAGTCATATTTGATCAAAATATATCAATAATCAATATATAATAAATTGAATATAAACTAATCAATATATGTTCAATTCAAGAGAGAATTTGGCAAAAACTTTTATTTATGGTCATATTCAATCAAGGCAACAAGTACTACAACCTTTGTCTTGACATACACTATTAAAATGGTATATTTTCTTAAGATTGTATTCATATGAGAAAGTGCCAATAACCAAAAATTAAATTTGTAATCACAGTCACCCTTGCACTCTGATGATGTCCTTGTTATCAAACATACATTCCTTAACAAGACCCTTTTTTAATAGATTAGGTATTTGATCTAACCATAAAGAATATATAGATACGGGTTTTTGTTACCAACTAAACACATTCATCACCTATGTTTCAAATGAAAATATGAACCATGAATTAGTTAGTACACAATGATATGGTACTTAGTATGCACAATTATCCATTACAGTACAATGATAACAATTAATAAGTACAAAATATACATTATATCTAATCTTACCACCAAAACTCAGCATATCATTGTCTTTTCTCATCATTCTTGAATTTGTATATTCAAAAATGACATCCCATCATTGCTACCCTTCCATGTAAGCTAATAATATATTTCTTTATATATGTCTGAGTTACTTAAAAATTATGTGAGTACGTTTGCAAACAAAAAACCTACATTCTTAATTTTGGTGATTGTATATGTAGGAGTTTCTACAGACCAATGTTTGTCCCACATGTTATTCAAATTTACATCTCTATAAATGCTAGACTTATCTTCTTCTTTTGAATCCTATGACTTATGTTTACCCTCCTCACCAAAGAACCATTATGCGGCTTACCAATGTGGGTGAATATTTGTCCACGTCTTGTGGTCTATCTTCTACCCATTTTTGCATTTCACCCTATCCATAAGTTTATACTCACATTTACCCATTAATAAATTAACTAAAAAAATGAATATGTCAATGTCTTACTTGTATTCACCCACACTTTTTTTTGGTCGGTCCAAAACTCCTGTTGCTTTTTTTTTCATTTTTCTTTGTATAAAAGTACAATGCTTGTTAGAACTCAAAATGAGAGCCAACTATAATTCAAAAACTATCTTTACATCAGAGTATAGTATCTATGCGCTCAGGCCTGAAAAAAGCCAGAAAGAAGCGAAAGAACACAAACTCAGCCATCGCACATAAGTGAAATGGGAACAAGAAGAAAAGGAACAAAACATCAATACTCTCAAACCCATCAGCCACAAGCCTCCAGATAAGAATTCATCAAAACAAACAGAGATGACACCCGCATCACAACAACCCCATATACTCAACCATCACTCCAAGAGTGAGAGGGGAGTAACAAAAGCAACATCAGAAGCAATATCTCAGCAGCCAACCAAAAGCAACGAACAAAAGCAGAATCAACCTCCACGAATAGCCACATGCAACCAGCATATGAGGGGAACAACCATGTCAGGACCAAAAGTAGAAAAAAATACTTATCCATGGGTCACAAAGGAAAAAGAATCACACCAGCAGAGCAGAACCAACCCAAAGCAGCTTGAAGACTAACTCAACCATCACACTGAGGTGAGAGGGAGAAAGAAGAACCAAGAACCACAACCCAGCACATGCCAAACCAAACATCAAGATCAAGAAGGACAAACTCACCATCCAGGCTCAACCACCAATGACCAGAGAGAGGGGAGCAAGCAAGACCAACAACTGCATCACATCAACTCCAAGAATGAAAGGGGAACAACAAGAAAAACTAACGCAACCATCACTAAATAGTGAGAGGGGAGCAAGCAAAGTCCACAACCAAAACACATCATTCCAAAAGACTCAACCATCACTCCAAGAGTGAGAGGGGAGCATCAAGAGCAGCATAGGGAACAACAACTCAGCATCCAGCCATAGGCACTGAGCAGAGACCAAAGATATCAAAATAGCAGAAGCATCCATCAAGCAAAACCACATACAGCCCCCACATGAGGGGAGGTAATAGAAGCATGAATAACTTCTCCAAGAGTCATAAGTGAGGGAGGCTTACAGTAGCAAAATAGAAGAAAAAAACCAACTCAAAGCATCTAGAAGAGTGAGAGTCCACCACTCAACCAACAAGCCACCACTTGAGATAGGGAGCACAGAAACAAACAATAAGAAAGCAGCAAAACCTAAAGCAACCAGGGCAGGCCAAAACCATCTCAAGAAGAGCTGCTAGAACAAAGCACCCACACCAAGATCAAAGCAACCAAGGTACCCACACAACTAAAGCTCAACCATAAGAACAGAACCAACCCAAAGCAGCTAGAAGACTAACTCGACCATCACACTGAGGTGAGAGGGGAGCAAGAAGAACCAAGAACCACATCCCAACACAGGCCAAACCAAACATCATGATCAAGAAGGACAATCTCGCCATACAGGCTCAACCATCACTGACCAGTGAGAGGGGAGCAAGCAAGACCAACAACCGCATCATATCAACTCCAAGAATGAAAGGGGAACAACAAGAAAAACTAACTCAACCAACACTGAATAGTGAGAGGGGAGCAAGCAGAGTCCACAATCACATCACATCATTCAAAAAAACTCAACCATCACTGCAAGAGTGAGAGGGGAGCATCAAGAGAATCATAGGGAACAACAACTCAACATCCAGCCATAGGCACCGAGCAAAGACCAAAGATATCAAAACAGTAGAATCATCCTTCAAGCAAAACCACAAATAGCCACCACATGAGGGGAGCAACAAAGGCAAAGGTAGTAGCAACATGAAGAACTTCTCCAACAGTCATGAGTGAGGGAGGGTTACAGTAGCAGAACAGAAGAAAAACCAACTCAAAGCATCTAGAAGAAGGAGAGTCCACCACTCAAACAAACAAGCCGCCACTTGAGATAGGGAGCACAGAAACAAACAATAAGAGAACAATAAAAACCCACAGCAACTAGGGTAGGCCATAACCATCTCAAGTAGAGCTGCCAGAACAAAGCATCCACACCGAGATCAAAGCAACCAAGGTACCCACACAACTAAATCTCAACCAAAGGGGAACAAGCTAAACACCAGAGGAAACCAAGAAGAACTAGGGATCCCATAGCCACAACAAGGAACAGCTAGTGAGAGGTGAGCTCTGCCACTCCCAAAGGGATAAGCACCAGCCCACATCAAGATAGCAGGAAGCAACACCCATAGCATCAAAAGCTTTAGACACCATAATAGAGGCAAAAGACAAGAAAACACTCTAATTCTCAGGATAAAAACATATATCATCTTGATTAATAATTGACCACAGCTGAATAGGATTCCTATACTTGTCTTCATGGACTCTCAGATTTCTTTCAACCCAAGAGTGATAGAAAATAAGGCTCATAACACACTTCAACCTCAAGTCAGCAAATTTTTTAGCTTGATTCCAAGACTTAATCATTGGAGCACTCGCCAGAATCCAAAGCTTCTCAACATATTCACAATCAAAAAGTAAATGATTGGTATCTTCATAACCATTTAGACAAAGATAGCATCTAGAAGCTAAATAGATCCCCCTTCTTCTTGAATAATTAGAAGTGGGAAGTTTATTGTGCATGGCTTTCCACAAATGAAAAATATCACATTTATGAGTTTTAATCTTCCATATCCACTCAAAATTGAAGTTACAGTTCTTCTTCAGCCTAATAGAATCCCAAACATCATGAAGCTTAACCTTTCTTTTCCCTTCAAAAAAAATGGTATCCTTCTACCCCTAACAGATGCCAACACTCTTAACAACATTAAAGATCTCATCTTGACTACGATTATTGTCTTTAGGCATCCTCCAGCCACCATTATAATTCATAACATTTAGATAAGAATCCCAAGAAATCCCTGATCTAATAATGCAATCTCTGCCCACAAACTATTCAAGAATTTGAGAATCACACCAAGGATCTTGCCACAAAAAAAAGAACTACCATCTCCCACAATGAACTTGATGTGATTTTTTAGCTTGTCTCTAACACGAATAAGATTATTGATCATCCAAGAGTAGTTAGGAGACTCCTCAATAATCCAAAAAGATTGTCTTCTTAAATACTTTTCAAAAATCCATTTAACCCATAGAGTATCTTTCTTGCTAGCAATATCCCATGCATTAATAACAAGGCAAGCTTTAGCAAGATCTTTAGGCTTCTTGATACTTAAGCCACCATCTTCTTTAGGTTATGTGACAACATCCTACCTAATCAGATGAAGGTTCTTTTTAGACTCAGTCTCTCCCCAAAGAAAGTCATGACATAACCTGTCAATATGATCAAGCATGGAACTCGGAATAGGGAAAGAAAACAACCAATAAAGATGCATGTTAGCAAGAGTAGATTTGATCAACTCCAGCCTAGCTACAGTATATAGAAGCTTAGATTTCTAAGATTCCAATCTAACCTTAACTTTATCAATCGGAGAACCACAAAATCTTTTAGACAACTTCCCAGAAAAAAGAGGAAGACCAAGATATTTTGAAGGAAAACTACCCTCCTTGATCTTCATAATATCAATGATAGGTTTTTTATCAGTATTTTTGCTAAAGATAATGGAATTTTTTTCGAAGTTAACACGAAGGCCAGACATCTCAGCAAACAACTCCAAAGTGGATTTCATGGCACAAGCATCTCTACTACTAGCTTTAGAAAAAATCATGAGGTCATCCACAAAGATAAGATGAGATCTTCTCATATTTTTTGAAGCAGCAATAGGTTCAAGGTCACCACACGTAACCATCTTTTTAAAGAGCTCATAAATACCTTGCATACCAATCACAAACAAATAAGGAGCAATAGGATCCCTCTGTCTCACACCATTGGCAGGTTTGAAAGCATCCGAGGGTTCACCATTAATAATGACCTGGTAAGAAGTAGAGGAAAAATTTCTCTAATCCAGTTTATCTAGATGGAAGGGAATCCCATTTTGAACATAATAGAGAAAATGAAAGACCATTTGATCGAATCATAGGCTTTCGAGATATCTACCTGAATACACATTCTAGGATGCAAACTAGCCTTCTTGAAATCACTTAAAATTTCATTGGTGAGCAAGGTATCATCTTTTATACTCCTATCTTTAACAAAGGCACACTGAGAATCATCAATAATGAAAGGCAACACAACTTGGAGCCTATTAGCAAGGATTTTAGAAATGATCTTGTAGAAGGTATTACATAAAGCAATAGGTCTCCAGTTCTTGATATCTGACGAATCAGTACCTTTGGGAATGAGGGTCATGAATGTTCTATTAGTTTCCTTCAAAATCTTACTATTACTGAAGAATTCAAACACATCATTACAAACATCATCTCCAATGATATCCCAGCATCTCTTGTAAAAGAACCCATTAAACCCATCAGGGCCAGGGGCCTTATCAACTTTTAGATTTTTTATAACCTCCTCAATTTCATTTCTAGTGACTCTTGAAATAAGAGCATTCTTTTGCTGAATAGAAAAAATGTTGCCAAGCCACTCACCATGCCAAATCCTAGAAGAATTTGACTTATTTTTAAAGAGCTTAGAGTAGAAATCTGTAATAGAATGTTTAATAGTAGCATTGTCATAAGACACATCACCATCAATGAGGAGCTTCCTAATAGAATTAGGCTGTCTTCTCACCTTCATGGAAGCATAGAAGAAGGTAGTATTAGAGTCACCTTCTTTAAGCCAACTAACTCTCGATTTTTGCTTGTAAAGAGACTCCTGAGCAGCAGCATGGTGATAAGCTTCTAATCTAAGCTTCTTAGCAGTAGCCCTTAGAACTTCATTAAGCGGATCCAAATTAGCTTCCACTTGAGCTTGATTAGCTTTGAATTTAGCTATCTTTACATTGTCATTAATATCACCATATATCTCCTTATTCCATAGAACAAGATTCTTCTTAAGATTTTCCAATTTCCTGTAAAGCTTAAACATAGAAAACCCAGGGGGATCAACATCCCAAGATATTCTAACAACAGATATAAAATCCTCATGGATAGCCCAAGAGTTAATAAACTTGAAGGGAGATTTAACCTTCCTGGGTTCACCAATCTTAACAATAATCTTTCTATGATCACTAATGATATTAGACACCACGTCACTAACACTTTCCATCCAAAATCTAGTATATGCAACATTCAAAAAATCAATTTTTTTCATATTAGCAAATAGATTTCAATTTCCATGTTAGCCCCAATTCCAGACCACCAAAATTAATTTTATGAATAAAACAACTGTGTAAATAAAACGTTATGAATAAAAATATATGGTTCTTTTGGAAAATACAAGATTCCATGTACCTTGTTTTATGAACAGAAAGTATTCTGGATGATTGCTACACAAATAAATATTTTTACATTAACCTGAAGTATATAAATTGTTATTTACCTTTTTTTGTTTATCTTTGGCTTCTATAATAGTATCCTTCCTCAAATTAGTCTGGAGTGTATATATTTTTTCTACCTTTTTATTATCCTTATCTATTTTTTTTCAAAAACTCTAGGAGATTGTCTATTCATCGTGTACTCCCCTAATAGGGAAACTAGAAATTAACTGACTACTGTGGATTGTCGTTGCTTCATCTCCAACTATATCAGACATGAACTCTGGACATTGACTCCACCTACAAGAGACATGGGTATTATTCATTTCCCATTTGGCAATTCCATTAGCTAGTTTATTACATCCTCATGGGCTGAACACAAAATGAATAGACTTGAGCAGCATGCTGCTATCCATGATTTGGTTACACCAGGATTTGTACTTTGCCGGAACTTCTCCTTTCCCTGTGACCATGTTGATCACAAGCTGACTGTCTGATTCTAGAATGACTTTTCTATATGTAGTTCTGACCTCTTGTATATCGGTCCATATGGCTCTTAGTTCCCCTATGAGGATGTCCTTCCCTGGAATCTTGTCATAGCCACCTCCTAACCACACACCATTTCCATCTCGGACTATAAATCCTATAGCCATGGAATTCCATTTGTCCTTCACAGATGCATCAACATTTACTTTCACCCACCCTTCTCTTGTTGCCTTGCATTTCAATTCCTTCATCCCCATGTTCTATTGCTCAACCTTCTTTTGCTGAAACACCAGCAGACATAATCCAAACTCTTTTGAGATTGATTTGAACATGGCTTGCGGGGTCATTCCAGCATCCTAGAACACCAGTTGGCAACGAAATGTCTACACTCTACCACCCATACCTACGACGCAGGCTCTGCTTTCCTATTGTTCAGATTCATGGTTAGCCACACATTGAACTGGTTTCTTGCACTCAATTGAATGTTTGCCTTCTATTGTACCAACTTCCAGACTGGCATTGTATGAGAGCATGTGAGATTGTTTCTGTCCCTACTCCACATCATGGACAACAATCACTTTATGTGAACCGTCTTCTTGCTCGCATGTTGTTTCTCATAAGAGCATCATGCATTGTCATCCATATGGTAGTTTTGACTCTTTGTGGTACCTCGAGCCTCCAAATCTTTCTCCATCTTCCTGGTATTCTGATCATGCAATTGTTCTAAATCTTCTGATAGATGTTCCTGGATGAGAACTTGCCTTTGTTGTCCGGTATATAAGTGATGTCATCATTCTTGTATTCTGCTCTCAGAGGAGGCATCGACATAATTTGTTCTACTCACATTGATTTGAACCATTCCTGCATGAAATCCATGTCCCAATTCCCGTTCATGTCCACCATGGATTTGACCTTTAGGTCCAATAGTTTTGGTGATACATTTTTGTTCTCAAGCAACTGTGGTACCTGGCTCCCGTGGATCCATTTATCTGTCTAGATGTTTGTAAAGTTCCCAGAGTATATAGCTCATCCAACATATTCCAGATAGCTGATTCATGAATTTAACCATAAACTTCTAGAGGCGGGAGGCATTTGCAGCCCTCTGGTTTATACGATTCAAGTATTTCAAGGTCATAATATCCTTCCATAGTGTCCTCCTTTGGGACATGAAATCCCACCCAATTTTTTGTTGCAAAGATTCATTTTGAATCCTAGCTTGCTTGATGTTCAATCCCACATCCTTGGTACCAGCTGTGACCTTGTCCCATCCAACCAAATGGATACCTCTAGTGCCTCTAGTACCTTTCCATAAAAATGTCTGTATCACCCGGTTGATACCATCACAAATAGAAATAGGTAGATGTGTTGTCTACATAGTGTAGATCAGGGTTGAGTTGAGGACCGACTTGACCAGGGTCACTCTGCTTGCAAATGAGAGCATGTTGTTCACCCAAGTTGATATCCTTGATTCCACTCTAGTGATTGTATTAAAACACAATTCCTTTTTCTCTCTATCGTGGATGATAGGAACACCCAAGTGTTTCCCCAAGTTTTCAGTTTGGAGCAACCCCTTTATCCTTGTAATGGCTCATCTACTCCAAGCAGATGTGTTTTTGGAGGAAATCATAGATGATTTCTCCTTCGCCAACACCTGACTTGATGCTCACTCAAAACATTTGATAACTCTCATCATACACCTAGCCTACCACTCTATTGCTTCGCTGAAGAGTATCAAATCATTTTCAAAATAGACGTGTTATACTTGTGGTCCTCCCCAAGTAACCTTCATCGATTTCCACCTCCCTTCGGTCTCCTCATCTTCTATTCCCTGACTCAAGCGGTCCAGGCATAACACATAGATGTATGGTGAAAGGGGGTCTCCCTGTCTGACACCCCTTAATGCCCCCAACGGTTGTAGCATCTCCCCTTTCCAGGTACTTGTGATCTCTCTTGCTGTGATGATATTCATAATTAGAGTATGATGTTGCTTGGTATAGTTGTTCTTCTTAGCGTGTCCCGTATAAAGGACCATCTCATTCTGTCGTAAGCTTTGGAGTGGTCCAACTTTACTGCCATGGTTGTCTTCTTCCCTATCCTCATCTTCATTGAGTGGACCGAATCCTGAACCATAATGATATTGTCTGTGATGCATCTCCCTAGAAAAAAGCTACTCTGTGTAGGTGAGATCCATTCTAGGAGGAATGACTTTATGCGTTCAACAATATTCTTAGACATGAGCTTTATGTCGGTGTTGTTGAGAGAAATCGACCTTAAGTTGTTGCAAGTCTCCTGTATCGGCATTTTGGCAATCAAGACTAGTAGGGAATTGTCCATAACATCCTCCACAGTGGTACCTACAAAACAACTCGTGATTGTTAGACTAAAGAGTCTCGCACCCAGGACCAGTTGGTTTGTAGGAAGCCTGCATTTGCACCATCAGGGATCGGTGCCTTGATAGGGTTCATCTTCCAAAAAATATCTCAAATCTCATCCACCATCGATGCATGTCCTAGCCTGATCCTGCCGTCTTCAGGTAGGGAAGGGAATATTCTAGGGTACCTTCCTACCCTTTCTTGTTGGTCCCGCTCATCCTCTTTAGTGAAGAGTTTTAGAAAATAATTTTGTACTATTTCTTTTAATTCTTCTTTCTGATCTGTCCACACTCCATCCTCATTCTTTATCCTGGTGATGATGTTCCTTTGTCTCTTGGCTTTGACAATCGATTGAAAGTAGTGAGTGTTAGCATTGTCATCTCGCATCCAGTCCACACTACCTCCATTCCTCAATCTCCTGATGCAGAATGTCATTATACTCCATTTGCAACTCAGCTATATCTTGGTCAGTGTTTTTGGTGTAATATAATGCCCATATTTGTTGCTTGTAGGCGAGCTCTGAGAGAATCTGATCCTTCACTACTCTTGCCTTCTTCCTTTCCTCACAATCCCATTGAGTGGACTTCTTCCTTAGGTGGGTCATGGACTGATGAAAACTCAATTGTGGGTTCCAATTTTCCTGGAAAAAGTCTAAAAGGAAGGTATTATATTCCATGCAACACTTTCCTTTGGGTTGTATTTTATTTTCTTCTTGGGTTCCATCGAACGAACTAGAATCGATGAGTGATCCAAGTTCATTCTAGGTAGAACCTAAACTATGGTAGATGGATAAGTTTCCACCCATTGTTGGTTTGCATCTGCCCTGTCGAGCCTCTCCTACAACCAGCCTCGTTTGAAGGTCATCTTAGGCCCTGATGTGCCTAGGTACTCTAGTCCAGCTTTTACAAGCCCCATAGAAAAATCCCAGTAGCTTCCCCAATGTACTGGTTCCCCCCCAAACTTCTCATCTACGTGTAGCACTACATTGTAGTCTCCCATTACGAGCCATGGTATGTTTGAAGCATTGGCTATAGTTTCCAAATTTTCCCATAACAAATGTCTTCCCATTTGTTTGGTGTTGGCCTACACAAAAGTGATTAGGTGCTTTTGGTTGATCAAACAATGAACAAACTGCTTATGGCTTGCTAGAACTTCCACATGGCCTATCTTGCATTGCTGCATAACCCAGATGCCTCCTGCAAACCTGATCACTTCAATCCTGTACAAAGCCTCAAACCCAAAGCTTCACACAATATCATCTACGCGCTTCCCACTTGTTCACATTTCAAGTACAACACAAATATCTATCTTGTATAACTACCATATATCCCACAATGTGTTTTGTGTATCTATTGAACATATCCCCTGTACATTCCATAGCCCAATAATCATTGGGGAACAACTGGTTTTTGTCTCGAGCCCTCACTACCCGGTAGGGGTGGTATTCCTTCTTGCTCTCCCTCTCTTCAGTTTTTTTTCTTCGGGCCATGCTTGGTGAGGTACTTTGTCTGCAACACTTTGAGATTCCACAAGTCGATTCCTACCGATGACCCAAATACCATTTGTTTCTTGATGGGGCTGCTAGTGACTCCTTGATTTCTAATCCCCATGAAGAACTAGAAGGTCCTTTTGTTACCCGATTCATCTGCGGTTACCACGGTGTTTTCACCTTCAATTGTGGTAGCGTGATGGTTCTCTAATCCGTACTTAGATGTCTTTGTACCCTCCTTGGTTCCTCTGGGTTCCCTCTAGTGTCTAGCCTTGTCCCCGCTTTCTATGCTCTCCTCATGAGTGTTCCTCTTCCTCCTATTTTGAGCTTTTCATTGTCTCCATTCATAACCTGGTGTCGGTCGTGTGTCTCCTCCTATCGATGAATCAAGAATTTCACCTCTTTCATTTAGGCTTAGCCCTACAAACCTATTCCTTGTATCCATTGTTTTCTCCTTTACTGACACTTTAGGCTTCCTGGGCCGTCTTTGGATTGGTTTTGCGTGCATGGATGCAGTAAATTCCCCCTGCAGCATCACGTGGATCTCAGTCCTTCAACCTATTTTCCAATAACTTCTTTCATTATTTTTACTGCTTCTTTCTACTTGCAATTACTTTCCAGGTGCCCAATCTTTTTGCACAACATGCCGATACTAATAAGGTTCTCATATTCAATCTTATACTTCTCGCCCTAGATGAAAATGGCCAGAGTCAGTGGTTTGTTTATGTTTAGCTTGATTGCAATCCTTGCAAATTTTCCTCACTTCTTTAGATTTGTGTTCATATTTACCTAGAATGTGGTGCCCATTACATCACCAATCTCCTCCAAGAACCATCTCTGGTATAGGAATATGGAAATATTTGGGATCCTTACCCAAACAACCATTTGGGATTTGTATTGGCTGGTGAGAAACTAGGGTCCCACCATTGTAAACTCAGATATGAGCCCATCATTGGCCATGGCCCTCCTGTCAAGTCTTCCAAATAATCATCATCCCTTGTCAGTTGTATTAGATAGAAATTATGTTCAAGGTCTATTAATTCGAACACACTAGTTGGCCTACACATGGAGCAGTCTTGCAATGTTCGAAATCCAATTTCTCTGTCAATAACTTTTAACCACCACTGAGAAGGTCCATGGTCTCATCAAGTTCCGATAACACTGCTATCAATTTCAAATGTTAGGGTCCCGTCCTTCATAGATGACTTGATATTCGCCTTCATCAGGTTAATGTTGGGATCATCAAACCCAAAGAAGGGTAGCATGCCCACTCTGTTCTCTCCGCATGTTATATCCTTATAGGATACTGTCTTGCGGGTTCCTAGTCCCAGAGTTCCTCCAACGCCGATGGCGTTCCCATTGTGTTCCCCGCTCCTCAATTCGGGGAACAATTCAACTTACTCTCCTCCTACCTCGGCGTCCATGCTATTAGCCATGACCGTGTAATTAGATCTACCTCCGGTGCCATCTTCTCCCTTTTGAAGTTTAGAGCAATCCCCAACCGTTTCAAGATCTCATGTTGCTCGTGTTTCTTGGATGCCATCTTGAGGAGCAGTGGATTACCTGCTAAGCCTTCAATCTCCATAGGAATGTTTCCATCCAACTCTTTACACACACCTTCCAGACCATCCCCCTCTCCTTTCCTACTCCCATCGCCACCGTCCGGGGGCTGATTTGGGTGATTGCTTCTGGCTCCGCCATGAGCGTATGTCGCTCCTCCTAACCCTATCATCATTTTTTATTATCCTTATCTTCTATAGTAATATACTTATTCATCCTTTATTTCACACAATATCCAAATATCCATTACATCAATATTCATAAAGACTTAGTAGAAGATAGTCATTATGTATATTAGTAAGAAATGACAATATCATTACTCACATTGACTTTTTTACCCATGCTTACATATCTTTCGTATGGTATTCTAATCCATGCTCATGATATTTTAGGTACATGTTCAAATATGTTTGAAATTATGGCCATATAGGAAGTAAAGTGTTATTAGTACAAGTAATAATGCACCAACCAATTGAAATAACATGTTAGTTACCTTACAAATTTCCTTGTTGTCATTCACAACAACATCAAACTGCATATTGTTTTCTCTCTCAGATTCATATGTAATTAGTTTTATTTTATAATACACAACTATGATAAAAACGTACTCACACCATCTGGTGTAACTTGTTATAGAATTCTATCAATTTATTGGCTTTTGTATCCATAGAGACCTCCATATGCTTCATCATACTTGGGACATACCTTAATATCCGAATTAGGGATGATAATATAATTCTTTACAATAATACGTTCAAAAAGCAACAATATTCATGTATGTATCCCTCTAGATAAACATGATGACTAGGTTTCTCCTAAGCAATAGTAGCTACATCACCATATGGAAGTGGCCCTAGTTTCTACTAATGGACTGACCTACTCCCACTTTCCCTTCTTGTTTAAAGGTCATTTGGATATAGTGGTTGGTTTCCCCCCTATAGCCTCTATCTTCTCCCAATGCCCTATAATGGTGGTTGAAAGTGGAGGTCACCTATCGTCATTTTGGTGTCCTCATTGTCTTTGTAGCTACAACACCCCTACTGGTCTTAGGTGTCATCTTCTTCGAGCTCAACTGCTCAAGGTTGCTTCTCACTTTTTTCCATTTGTCTTTTTCCTATACTTGTTTTTCTTTTTTTCATTTTCTCATATTATTTGAGGAAGTTTCTAATATTGTCAGTTTTCTTGCTTTAACATTGTTATTGCATACTATTCTGATATGAGTGGTCCTACCCTTCTTAAGAGGTCTCTTTTTTGCTATTATATTTCTTGGATCCTTAATGTGGATTTCTTATGTGGGATTTCTTAGACTGGATTTTCATTGGTTTGCAGTCTATCTTCCAATGATACACACTCATGTTGAAGGAATGTCCACTTAAGAAGCTAGTTTAGTAGTTATATACTTGTCCACACTCTGATAGAAAAGGGGGACACTAGGTCTAGCTTTATGTGGAGGCTCAGGGGAGGGGTCAAGGTGTCGGGGTGTGCTAGACTGCTCCCATGGGCTTCTCCCTACCCATGTGGTGGTTAGGGAAGACAATTTGTTGGGTGAAGCTTGGTTTCATGCTCCTCTTTCTCCAAAGGTGTTTCTTTGGGACCGGGGGTCTTGGGTGATCCTATGGAAGGAGGTACATTGGATGCCAACTTTGGGAGGTCAGAGTTGGATCTAGTCTCTGTGTGGTCATGACTTGTGTTGAATATGTGTCATTCCCATCTTGCCTAGATTCTATCAACATCAAGATTTCTTTCCCTCCTCACTATTTTGATTCTCTTTCCTTTTATTTTGTTTTATCTATCATTTCATTAAATCATTTTATCTTACGATGCCTATTAGTCAACGTTCCTTGGAAGGGATCTTGGCCTCTTTGTTTACTCTCTTGTGTGAGAGCTTGAGTTGCTTTGCTACGGCAAGGTCTCCTTTTATCTCAATTTACTTTAGTTACTTTAATGTAAGGTGATGCTTATGGATGCTCCTTCTTCACAGAACATTGTCAACCCACATGCTTACTACCATCAATGCAATCTCAGGTTAAAGGAATCATGTTTCTAAAGTTGCTTCAATCAACTCTATGGTTTACATATTAAAGTAGAAGTATTTTATTTTTGATCAAATATGAGTATTGTTGGTTTTTTAGTGTTGCTCTTGATCTTAACATGTTTTGTAAGAGGTCTTACCTCTATTTGTGGATAACATATGGATTATAAGTAATAAAAGTGATCCATTTCCTCTAAAAATAAAGTTAGCAATGTACTTTAGATATCAATGCAAAGTGCTTCATTCTTGTTCCACCATGAGATTTTGTTGTCTTTTGATCGGATTCTCTATACTTATATGTTTTGTAAGTGTAAGTACTCACATTTGTAGATACTATGTGCCTTATGGGTAATGATATCTATCAATTTTCTCCTAAAATAGAAATAATACTAAGGAATACATTAAAGCAATAACCTATATACCATAAATCCCCCACCCACAACATCTCTATCTCCAACAAAATCATTATGTTTCTCTTTCACATCCATGGTGGTACCCTTATTCACATCATCTTGCAAACAATGCTCATGCTATCCAAGATGCATATTTGAATGTATGGTCATCGAAACCAGACACAAAGTAAATAGGATAATCCAAATAATGATGTATCATTTAATTAATTAAAATATTATTCACCTAGAAAATTTCTCCTTTGATAGTCAAATCAACATCAAAACACATATTTTTATGTTTATGTTTATGTTAACTCTAATTAGTTGGCATTCAAAATATCAAGATAAAGGAAGTACATGAGTGCATTTTACTTTATCAATTATTTTATTTACAACCATATTTTTAAATATTTAGATACACCTACTTCCTTATGTACTCCCTGCCAAAATACCATCTTATGTTGTCAAAATAATTTAGTTTATTATGATTTACTACATTTATGTATTTCCCATGTTTAGATACACCCTGGCCAAAGATACATTAAATTAATTAAACCTAACTACATTTGAGTGAATTTTGTAAGAAATATTCAATAAGTCCATAAATTCTGACATAACATTAACAAGTTAAACAATACACAGCTATTTAGTACATGTTTTTGAGGAGTGTTTATCAGTAGACAAAAATTTATAGAACTTTACTCAATTATATAGTTAGGTACAACAGCTTAATTTTTTATTTAAAAATTTCTCCATCAACATCTTTTTAGAAATGCTTAAATCAATACTAAAAATTTTAGTAAAAATAACAACTTAAAACTTACTTAATCATATAGTTGTACCACATATACATACATGAAAAGATTGCCAAGATATTTACCACAGTTGGAATAAAACCATTATTTCAACAACAATTAGGAGAATTAGGCAACATTCCCAAGACTAACATGTATAACATTAAAGTAGACATGACCAACCTATTAACACTCATAATCAAGAAAACAAAACAAGAACAAACTAGAATATAAAACACAGGTTAAAGTACATCACATATATACAAATATTTTTAGTAGACATGTCAACAAGAAAGTTTATAGAATATATAGGGGAATGAAAAAGAGAGAATTTGAAAAAGGAGAAGTGGAAGAATAAGAAGAATTATAATAAGTAGACACAAAGGCAAGAGGGAGGGCATATGAATAACATTTAAACTCCTATACTTCAATATGATAAGAATAAACACATATGTTAGTTATGAAGAAAGAAAATTCCAAATTGAAAAAAAAAGTAAGAAACATTGAGGGGAAATCAAAAGAAAAAGTAGATGGTGTTACTTGCTACCTTATTTCATGTGCAAGATATAAAATTAGCCCATAAAGATCAATAAAGCACACACAATTTTATAAACCTAATCAACTATAGGAAACAATGACAACCCCCACTCCCAAGGCTAGAGTCACATATAACACACCTAAACTACACGTGTAAAATGCAAGTTTACGCGTCAAGTAATACATGCCTATGAGGCCCGAGTGTGGAACCCAGGGAAATATTTTTTGAAAAAACTACTACTAACTGTAACCTAATCAACTAGGCCTTGGAAAAGTGGTTGACTGGTCGTTTTATAACTAAGAGAAAAGAATTAAATATAGATTAAACAAATGTGATCATGAATGAATGGATTCCTTAGGATTATAGTTTCACCACAATATGAGTCACATTAAAACTTCATTTCATTAGTCATTATTCACTCATAAGCCTATACTAGAGACATGTAGCAAGTATTACTCACTCCTACAATGTAATACACCACCTAGAATATAACAGACCCCACTTTTGTAGTGGTTTAAGAATTAGCTGGGTGTAATATTGATAATTCAAGGTTGTTCCTTTACATCCATAAATCCCCTTTGAAGGAACAATATGAGATCTATAAATGTATAACTTTTCCAATCGCTAATATATCTCCCAAAGAAATTAGTTGTCTAACATATTAATTATGGTGATCAAACACAAAAAATGCAATAAAAAATTATAGATTAACAGGAAAAATTAAAGAAAATAGATTATTAATTCATACTAGTTGAATACAAAGCAATACCAGGCTACTCCTGGGTCCTACAGAATATGGGGATTCACCTCGCATGATTTATATTATCATACCAAGAGAGGAAGAGGAAGAAAACAAGCTAAACATTAGAAAACTAATAAAAAAAACCTCAGAGAAGAACTATCGGCAATCCCCTCTGGTAGACACTTTGATCCACAATGTTCCACCTACAAATATTCCCTTCAAAGGTTCCCTTAGCATCCAATGTGTTATTTCATCCTCTCTTGGCTTCATACTCCATTGTAATGAGATAGACGGTGACATCCTCAATTGGCTGAACTCCCTTTAGGTCATAAGTGGGGCATTGATTATCATTAAGTCGCATCCATTCATTTTCTTGTGATTTACAATCTTCATTGATTGTGTAAAGTTGGTACCACCGACTAGATGTCGGTGGCCTCGAGTTGTTGACTGGCTCCAAACCCTCAAACTATGTCAATAATACCAATGACTGTGTCGATAGAACCAAGTTACTTTCTACAAATTCTGACTTGATCTATGCACTAAAGCAGATACCACCGATTGGGTGTCGGCGGCATCAAGTCAATTAACTCTGATTACTAATGCTCTCAATCAGTGGAACTGACTCCTATGTTAGGTAACATTGAATCCATACTTGGTAGCACTGAGCGCTTTCTCAATAGCATTGAGATTTATGGAATTCCCTATTGGAGATTCATGTCATATTGATACCACCGAAACAGGTGTTGGTAGCACCAAGCTGTCAAAAAATTGCTCAAAATACTTGAAACAGGGGGGAAATATAAGTCTGAACTAAAGATGCTAATTTCACATAATTTGGTAAAAGTTCTTCATATTTAATGCAATAGTGATTCACATGCTAATAAAGATAAATAATACATAACATATCTCAAATGAATAATATGCACAAAATGTAGAAAAAAAATAGCCTGTGAAAAGTGACTAAGACTCAATGCATCAAAATTCTCAAAGCTTGAATGTTGCCCTCCCTCAATCAACCCTACTTGTTGGACCTATTTGAAAAAGTCATCAAGAGGACAAATCCTAGGAGCTACATTTCTCAAATACCCCACTTCGCAGTCCCAAACTGACCCTTACCAACCACTAAACAAATAACTACTCTAAAGTGACCAAAAATGTTCACTAAATATGTATAACCTTAGATCAATGAAACACTATTAGTAAAGAGATATTAACATCAAAGTCAATAGGGCATACAATTGATGATCCATGTGATTCCCTATCTACATTTCTCTTATATACATACCAAACTATGTTGGAAGTAGTTCCCGTGAAGAAATGAATGAGAGGATCAATCATATGTGTGTCCTACCATTTAGAGTGCAATGAGTAAACATAAAGTAGGTGGATATGAATAAGAATCAAAAGTAACATCCATATTATTTATGCATAAATAAAATATGATGAACCTAAAAAAATGGAGGGAATGAAACATGTATCAATCCTAATGCCTACTATTATGGTAGTATGATCAATGCACATAATGTATACTTCTAATGATCAGTGTGGGTCTAAGAATGCATACATCTAAACTATTTTCACCTTCTCGGTGAAGAAAATTTAGATTCAGTCAAGGCATCCTTTTCTTCCTTTTTATTTGATATCTCTTTTTTTTTGCCTTTCTTATTTCAGATTGATTTATGACTTATGTTGGGGATTTCTTCAATATATATCATTGCATTTTATTTTCATTTCGAGGTATATGGGTGAGATCCTTTCACTTTTATTTTTGGAGAAAGATGCATAGATATGTTTTGAAGACATGCAAAGAATGATGCAAAAAGAGAATGCAATCTACATGAAACTTGTTATGCAACTAATTGATATGCATATCTCTCTCTATATATATTTAATTGATACAATATAAAGAAACTAGCTATCATGCTACATATTATGCTATGTAATGTAGTCAAGAGGAAACAATTTGGGTTACTTGATCAACTTGTAGTGCTGGATGAAATGTCAGAAAAGGTGGGTGGGATCAAATTATTAAGAGACAATGCCTTTCTCAATTGTGATATATCCCTCTCCTATCACCTAGTGTACATGGTGAACTTCGAATTTCTTTACAAAAAATCCCATTTTAAGTCTCATTACTTGTTAGGTCGGTTTGGGATCAAACCTTTTCATCATACACAAGCCTTGGATAACTTAATATTTTCATTTATATTAAATGCCTCTACTTGACTAACCTGAACAGTCCCTACGGTTGGTGTTGTCTTAGACATTGCAAAAGAAGCTAAAAATATTGATCATTTTTAATTATAAAAGTCATTGCAAAAGTAAAACAGATATTCTTTTTGGTGATAGATGAAATAACTAAGCTCCATGATTTCCCTAGATAGAGTGTGGATCCTTCTACTTGGAAAAAAACACATTAAAATAAGAAGAAAATAAACAAGATAACTCTTTTCCATAAAACCCCTAAGATTGAACTTGACTATGTCCTCATAGTCAAAACTCAAACTAAGAAGTGGAACAGGGGTACCATGTGATCAGTAGGGTGGTGGTGGTGGTTGAAATGTTCCCTAGTGAGATTTGTGGATCTGGATGATAGAAAGTGTCAGCCAACTTTGGTGTATTAGCTGGCATATGTGGTGGTTGTGGGTATGTAGAGAAGTTGACTTGACTCTAATAGTGGTCATAGAGAGGCTATTGATGATAATTGATGCACTACAAGTGAGTGTGTATATTCTCGTGGTAGACCAGGATAAGGAACTCGTTGGCACAGATCACCTGCTACTACTAAAGAAGTTTCTCCTGAACACCTTGAATCTTGGTCAATGTGGATAACTCTTGTTGCTGACTATGTTGGATGGACTACAACATCACATACATGCCCTCCATGGAGAAGTAGTTTCCAGGCAGTGGAGGTGGTGGAGTTGTAGAGATGGATGTTGCATAGCACCACAAAATGTGATGAAGACACCACCTTAGTGTATAAGGCATAACAACCTCCTATTCTTCCTCTATTGATTCATCTTCTTCTTCCTCGACTTAGACATCCTCTCCATATGGTACAACCTCTATGTTGTATGTAGGCCATCGAAGGAATTATATTGCCCGTAGATAGAAGATGGGATCAGGCTATGCACTTTTGTTGATATTCCCATTCACAGTACAACACACGTACATGCTGCCCTCATACTTGGTGACATGGTGTTCCTTCTTGAAGTGCTTGAAGTCAAGCATAGAGGATGTCTTCAGAGAGTTGGCCTTGAAGAGGTTGAGACGGAGGTGTAGAGAAAGCGCTATAAGTAGTCCCCCAAAGTGGATTAAGGGGTTTCCTGTAGGCTTGCCTCTTCATAACCAACATGTGTTGAAGGAAGAACGACCTGAGATTGATCATGAACTTACCCAAGGTCAAAAATGACTACAACACAAACATGTATGCCTTCTGGACCTTCCCCTAACCCTAAAGTTGACCTAGTAAAGATGGTATTCATCAGGTATCAGTGTAGAATCAGGATGAAGGGGTGCTTGATATCCATGACTAAGGAGTGGACAGTTGACAACAAAACCTTGAGGAAGGGATGTCATATGTCTCCAGGTCATGTTGTAGTTGAATTCTCATGGCATGAAGCATGGCCCACCCATTGGCTAGTTGTATATCGCGTTGAACTCTGCCAAGGTGAGGTGGTGACCAACGTTGAAGAGAAGGAACTTTAGCCAACCTTCCTCATGCTAAGGGATGCAACAAGTCTCCATAGTTGTGAGGAACTCCCAAGCTATCTCCTGGTAGGTAGGCCAATCACCAAAGAAAGGGTGATCACCCACCATACCCTTCCTGGTGCAGATTTGGAAAAGAAAATCACTTACATTGGTGTCATTGAGGAATGCACAATCACCCTTCTACATTGCTATGATCTCCCTCTTCATCATGGTGTCATATAACTTCTTTTGATATTTTTCTAGGAAGGCTACCCTTGATGGCTTTGACACCATCTACTCAGACGCATCTATAGATGAATCTTGTCTCCTCAAAGCCATTGTTGTAGAAAATGGAAAGGAGATGAAGGAAGGGATCTCGGTGTAGATTTAGATATGTCAGTAAGCTTTGGAATCCTTTGAGAATTGTATGGTGCCTTCTTGAATGTAAGGGGTTTCTTTGGGTGTGATTTGATATCATCTGTTGCCTCCCCTTATATAGATGAGGAGCTTCCCTATAGTGTCATGGTGGTGCCACTAACTTTTCATGTTAGTGGTACCGACTTCTATTGTTATCTTTGGTGTTAGTGTCATTAGTGGATATTGATGGCCCTAGGCCGTCGATGTACTGACCCTCAAATCCTTTTTTGTTAGTGGTATTGATTTCTTGAAGGTTTTCACGGATCCATGCCACTGACAATTTGATGTTGAAGATCTTAGTCATTGTTGTATGTGCAACATATTCTAGCCTTTTGTGTCGGTGCCACTGATGAGATGTCCATGGTACCGAGCCAATAATTTGTGTGCCTATGAAGTGTAGAATCGGGGCCACTAATTTTGTGTTAGTGGTACTGAGTTGTGTTGATTCATCCATTGTTGAGCTGAATAAGTCGACACCCTCGAGCAGCCTCTCAATATATCGACCAACATATTTCTAAGACATTACTCCTTGCTCAAAAATTGTCGGTGTCGCTAACATCAATGCCAGTAGTACTAACTTTTTGTAGACTTCAACCTATCAAGGATTCAGAGCTCCAACCCTCCTATCGGTGGTACCAAGATATTTTGAAATCCATGTTGAAATTTGGTAGCCAATTGGTGCCACCGACGGTGGTGTTAGTGGTACCAACACAACATAGAAAATCATCAAGAAACCTTTTCATAATTAATGAAAACCTGACAAGACAAATACAAAAAATTAAAGCAAAAATCCTAATCAGAAATAAATGACAGAGTATAAAATGATTGGGTTGTTTCCCATAAGCCCCCTTATTTAATGTCTTGGCTCAACAATCAATTTTGATTAGTTTCTAATAAATATCAATAATCTTCAACTCCTTCTCCTCATGGACCACCTCTCCTTCGTAGTGTTGTTTAAGGCATTGTCCATTTATCAAGAAGGTCTTGGCACCATATTAGTCTCTAATGTGCCATGATCGAATGCCTTTACTACCACATAGCATCCACTCCACTGGGATGTCAACTTCCTAGGATGCAATTTCATCCTAGAAATAAACATAAAACATGTTGACCCGATAGAAATATCCTATGGAAAATGTATCTTGTTGTGTAGATTCGTAGAACTTTCTTTATAAATTCTAGAACTTTCATAAGCCTCTAGCCTAATCTCATCTAATTCATTCACTGCTAGTCTATGCTTCCTCCCTACACTAGAAAGATAAAAGTTCAATTTCCTCAAGGCCCATGTGGCTTTAAGTTCTAGTTTCATAGGCAAATAAAATGCCCATCCATGAACTAACATGTAAGGTGTTGTTCCTATAGGTGTCTTAAAAGCCATTCTATAATATTATAGAGCATCATCCAGTTGCACGCTCTAGTTTTTCCTAATGGTTGAAATGGTCTTTTCTAGAATCATCTTAATTTCCCTATTTGACACCTCAACCTGGACTTACATCTACGGAAGATATGGGGTTCCTACTCTATGGCTCACTCCATATTTTCTCAATAATGCTCCAAATTTCCTATTAGTTATGTGAGATGCCTCGTCACTTATGATCACTCTGGGTATCATAAACTTGCAGAAAATATAGTCTTTATAAATTCACATATAACATGTGAACCATTGGTTGGGGTTGGAATTGTTTCCAATCATTTTTACATATAGTCAACTATAAAAATGTAACGATTAGAATTAAAAGATAAAAAGGGTCCCATAAAATCAATACCACATAGATGAAAGACTTCTACTTCTTGAAATGTGTTAAGAGGTAGTTCATGTCTTCTAGATATGTTTCCTGACACTTGACATGCATCAAACCTCCACACAAAATCATAATAATCTTTTAATAACGACAACCAATAAAATGTTCTCTATAAAACCTTAGCCACTATCCTCGAGGTATCATGGTATCCCCCAATGGGTAAAGAATTATAATGAGCAAGTATGCTCTTAAACTTTCACTCTGGAATACTCTTCCTCAGAATTCCACCTCTACACGTTTAAGAAAAATAGGGTAATCCCACATTTAAAACCTTTAGAAATGGAAGAACCTCCTCTTCTCTTGATATCCCAAGACTTCTAATATTTCTCCACATGCTAGATAATTCATTATGTGTGATAACCAAAGATATCTATCTTTAATAGAAAATTGTTTCTCGTTGGGGAAATCCTCAACAATTGGTATCTTTAAGCCCTGACTCATTCACCCTCTCTAATCGAGACAATCACCTTCTACTATTCTCAGCTCCTGCCTTGTCCTTAATTTCAATATCAAACTCCTGTAGTAACAACATCCATCAAATGAACCTTAGTTTAGCATCTTTCTTCTGCAAATGGTACTTAATAGCCACATGGCCAATCCACACAGTCACCTTTTCCCCTATTAGATATTGTATAAACTTATCAAAGGAAAAAATAACAGCTAGAAGTTCCTTTTCTATGGTGGTGTAGTAAATTTGTGCATCGTTAAGAGTTCTAGACCCATAGTAAATGACCAAAAGTGAAGGATCCTTATGCTAGCACAGAATACCTCCTACTGTATAATATGATGTGTCACACATTAAGTCAAAAGGTTGACCCCATTATGGAGCCACCACCACAAGTGTAGATATCAACTTCTCCTTAAAAATATCAAATACTTTCAAACAATGATCACTAAAATCAAATTCAGCATCCTTTTCTAACAGCTCAAAAAGCGGCTTTGCATATTTGAAAAATATTTTATGAAGCATCAATAAAATCCATTGTGTCTAGAAAGATCCTAACTCCCTTCACCAAGAATAGTGGATGTATCTTATAGATCACTTCTATTTTTACTGTATCAACTTCCATATCTTTTTGAACACCTTGTGTCCCAACAATATCCCTAACCATCATGTGGAATTTCTCCCAATTCAAACTAGATAAGTGTCTTCACATCTTTGTATTTTTTTTCCAAGACTGGAAAGGCATTCCTCAAATGACTCTCCATAGACCCAAAAAACATCCATAAAAATCACAAGACATTACTCTACCATATCTAAAAGAGTAGCAAGAATACATATTTGAAGCATTGTTGGAGCATTATAAAGACCAAAAGGCATCTGACGATTGGTAAAGGTACCATATAGACAAGTGAAGGTAGATTTCTCTTGAACTTGTGATTTGATTGAAATCCAATTATAGCCAGAATAACCATCTAAGAAGGGAAAATATGAGTGGTCAGAGAGCCTCTCAAGAATTTGAATAATGAATGGGAGTGGAAAATGATCGTTTAAGGTAGTGGATACACACTCTCCGCCAGGTCAGTAGCCTAGTCAAAGCAAACTCACTCACAAAATTTGTAGTGACCATGATTCCTCCCTCCTTAGGAACAACCTGAGTTGGGTCAAGCCATTTAGAATTAGAAATAGTGTAAATTATACCTTTCGATAGAACCTTTACCTCTTTCTTCACCACCTTTTCCATGATAGGATTTAGATGCCACTGTAATTATTCTATAGGTTTTGCTACTTCTTCTATCCCAATTTTGTGTTTATGTAGGCTAGGGGAAATCCCCTTGATGTTAGCAATGGACCACTCAAATGCAGCCCCGTGGTTCTTTATAAGAATGAGGAACTGCTCCTCCTCCTTCACATGTAATGATGTAGAAATTATCACCGGGAGTTTGTTATATGCTGCCAAGAATGTGTACTTCAAGTGCATCAATAGTGGCTTCAATTTTAGTTCATCAAGAGATATCTAGGATGGGACTAATGGTAGCAATGGAGGTCCTATATCTTCATTGTTTCTTGAGTAGAAACACGACAATATCTTTAGAAACAAGGCACACTCCTCCAATGAATGATAGCATGTGCAGTCATCCAAGAAATTCATGAAACAAGCTTCTAAGGGCAGATGATATTCTTGTGTGATGGTAGAATAGACCACATATGTAAGTATCATTGGGTACACCTCCTCCTCTGGATCATCATGGTAATTTACAGCCTTTGTTAAAGATATTTCCTTTGTCTGCTCCATAATATCGATAGCAGGAGTACCCTTGTACACCTTCATCATAACATGAGCCATATCTGAAACTAATTTTCCCAAGAGTAGGGACACCTCACTTCCCAAATGTCTCATCATGTGACATTGTACATTCTCCTTAGCCAGTGGTTGATAGTTAGGAATCTTTATCTCAAATCAATCATCTTGAATACACAGTATCAGTCATCCTCGTATCATCTCCAACATTACATCGGTTGTGGCTTGGAAGGGCCTTCTTAGGAGTAGTTCATTGTCATCCTACATCTCCATTACTACAAAGTCTGTTAGAAATATGAATTCTTCCACCATTAGTGAAACATCTTCACAGATGCCTATTGGCCTAACCATTGAATTATCTGCCAACTGGATTGTCATGTTTCTCTTCCTAGATTCTTTGAGTCCCAATTTCTTTAATGTAGTTATTGGCATGATATTTATTCTTTCCCTAGAATCACATAGTGCATCTACAAACTTGACCTTGGTAATGTAACACAGTACATTGAAGTACCCTAGATCATTTCTCTTCTATCACAACTTCCTCTATATCAAAGCATCAACTTCTTCCCTCAAGACCACCATATTAGAATCATATATCCTCCTCTTTATGTTGATAATGTATTTCAAGAATGTGACATAATAGGGAATCTTATCAATAGCATCTACAAGCGGTAGGTTGATATGAAGATTCCTGAACGTGTCTAGAAACTTCTTGAACTATTGATCAACCTTTCTAGCCCTCAAGTAGGTAGGAATTGGAACACTAGTCAAATTTTTTGTTGATGGGGTGCGATGTAAGACTCCATCTTTTCTTCTAAATAGTCAATCAATTCCTCTTCTAAGTCTTCCTCCTATGGTGTGGTATCTTGTGGATGCTCTAGAGAGATAGTATCCTTCACTTCCCCAATGTTAGCTGGTGTGGCGCTCTTCTCTGGAGTTACCTTCTCTTTCATCAACACCTTGTCATTATAAAGAAATACAACCTTCACCTTTTGGTTATTAGGTGGGATATTTGTATTTCCAAGAAATCCTTATTGAGTGGTCTTCTTGATGGATGCCACCTCTGTTTCCAGTTGGGAGATCTAATTTTAAATGTCATGGATCTGTGCCCCTTGATTATGTTTCTCCCTTTTTTTCTGGTCTAGTAAAGCTTCATTCTGACTCAATAGTTTGCCTAGCATGTCTTCAATCTTTTCTATCATATTGGAACCCTTGTCAAGGTGATACTATTGTGATATGTTTCGTTGTTGTTGCTTGGGTTGTGCCTATGAAGGGTCCTACTGAAAATTATTAGGATCTTTCCACGGGAATTTGGGATCCCTTCTCCATGAACACTCACTGTTTCCCGTGTTGTTCTGCTACCATACAAATATGCACTCCTCCTCTTCACCTCCAGATTAGGTATAGAATTTGTTCTCTAGCTTCCTTGTATCCTCTCCATCTATGCCTTCAGTTCTACGATCCCTTTCAATTCCATGGAACTCTTGATTGTTGCTGGTGCTTCTCTATCCTCACCCCAGGATTGATTCTTGGGTATATTCTTCCAGATCTCATGACACGTTGTATCTTACTTGATCAAGAAGAAACCTTCCTTTGCACTTTCAAGCGTAGTTATTTCCACTTTTTGGAGACCATAGTAGAATGTCTTTGCCTATCCATACAAATCAATCTATTGATGAGGGACCTTTTTGAGCATATATTGAAATCTCTCCCAAGCTTCTGAATATGACTCCTATACATGTTGCTTGAAGTTATGGATCTTCCCCACCAGTTCATTTGTCATATGTGGTGGGAAATATGACTCAAATAATGTATCAATCATCTTGTCCTAGGTCTCTATCTATTTTGGTGGGAGGCTAAGGAACCTTACATATTGGCTTTATTTGATCAGGAATGGGAGAACAACTTTAGATCTATAATTGTGGCTGGAAACCTATCTAGCCACAAATATATAACTAATATGGATCTTCCTCGCTAGTTCATTTGTCATATGTGGAAGGAAATATCACTCAAAGAATGCATCAATCATCTTGTCCAAGGTCTCTATCTATTTTGGCTGGAGGCTAAGGAACCATACATTGGCTTTATCTGATAGGGAATAGGAAAACAACTTTAGATATATAACTATGGTTGGAACCCTATCAAGCTTCATCGTGTAATAGTTATCAATAAATCTATTTATGTGTGCCATCGGGTTCTACATAATGTTGCTATCGAATGACTGCAATTTGATTAATGCCACCAGTTCAGGATCTTTCTTGTAGTTGTCCACATTATTGGCTTGTCATTTGAGTGGACTTAATTGCATTGTGGATGAAGATCATTTTATATTCATCCAACATGTTCTTCACCATTGGGTTTCATGTCTACTACTTGTGCCTTCTCTACATGTGGTGTTTGGGTTTGAATGAGCTTCTCAGCTGAAGCCCCAAACTCTCGTACCTTAAAAAAAATCTCCTCCTGACCTATACTCACTAAAGTACATTTCTCATCATTCGTGGTTCGAGAGTGAACCATGCACTAGTACCTAAAATTGTGAAATGGTAATGAGATATACCAAGTACTAATCAATTGAAAAAAAATATCAATTATGCCCTTGTTCAAAGATATATTAAAAATAAATAAAAGGAAAAGAAATGGCCTGGAGTGGCCGGTTGCAACATTCATAGTGCTAGTGTTTCCATCTCCTAGGAAACAGTGCCAATAACTTGACATGCCTAAAATACACGTGTAAAACACAAGTGTACGTGCCGAGTAATATAGTCCATTAAGGCTAGAGTGTCAAAATAAGGGAAATGTTTTCCAAAAACTACTACTAAATTTAAGCTAATCAAGTAGGCCTAGAAAAGGTGGTTGATTTGTTGTTTTATAACTAACAGCAAAGAATTAAATCTAGATTAAACAAATGTGCTTAGGAATGGATGGATTCCTTAGGATTACAATTTCACCATGGAATGCATCACATTTAAACTTCATTTCTCAACAATCCTTCACCCTTAACCCTAGACTAAAGACATGTAGCAAGTACTATCCACTCCCGCATCATAACACACAACCTTGACTAAAACAAACCCCACTTATGTAGTGGTTTGGGAATTAACTAGGTGCATTATTGATAACTATAGGTTGTTCTTTCACAGCCATAAAACCTCTACCAAGGTGCAATATGAGTTATGTAAATCAATAAATTTTCAACCCATAATCACTCTCCCGACACAATTAGTGGTCTCACATATTAGTTTTGGTGATCAAGAAAAAACATTTATGCAAGAAATTATAGATTGATGTCCATAATTATAGGAAATAGATTATAAATTCATAAGATTTGAATACAAAGAAACTATTCCTTATTGTAGGTGAAAATGTGGAGAGACTCTCTCTGGAAATTTGTTGGGTGATGGTTCTAGTCGACAGTCTCCATCCTAATCAGAGTCAATATTCCCTACCTCTACTCATGGTGAGACCACTAGAGTCAGTTCTCTTTCGGTAGCGACAAGTTTTTGGAGTAAACTTTTAGAAAAGCCCGATGTTGATATCATTGCTTTGGAGAAGATGGAGATTGAGCTGAAGGAGAATTCTCTAGTCTATCTACAAGAGGAAGCATATCTGAATGCATCTAGATCGAATAATTGCCTTGTTGGGTACATTGATGGCTTCAAGTTTCATCTACCTACCCTAGAATGCTATATTACTCAGATATGGATCCTAAAACGATTGATAGAGGTTCTGACTCATGGTAGGGGGTTATTCCTAATTTGCTTTGCAGATTGTGAAGATCTTGAAACTATAGATAAAGGTGGAATTTGGTTTATGAGAGGCAAGCCATTTATCTTACAAAAATGGAAACTAGGTGATGTGTTGTTGAGGTTTAGACTTGAAGACATTCCTATTTGGATTAAGATCCATGAGTTTCCATTAGATTTATGGGATGCTAATGTTTTCCCAGATCAGTTCTTACTTGGTTGTGCCTCTAAGAATGGATAGATTCACACATGATTGTTGAAGACTTGAGCATACACGCACTAGGTGTGGTTTTCGGCTTCTTCAACATTTCTAGAATCCTTAGAACTAATGAGTAGTAGTGGTGCTAAGCATACTATCTTGTTTGAGTATGAGTGGACTCCAAGTAGATTCCCAGTCTGTAGCATGTTTGGTCACAATGATTTGAAGTGGAAAAACAAAGACAAGATGGTATGGGTTCCCAAGAAGATTCCTAATGTTAGTAATGTTTCTAAGTTAAATAGTTTAGTGGATATCATTGTTACATTGACATCTGAGTCTGGAATAACCTCACAACATACTGAGAAAGTGTCAGAGGGAATGGAAGATGAAGAATTTCAGGACTCGCCTGAAGATTCATCTATGATCTCAACTGATTCTGACCCTGGTATTGATGTTGGAAAGGAAGTGGTTAATCTTATCACTCCCCCTAGCTATGTGGAACACAAGGAGTCAGGTCTGTTTTTTTATTATTAGAAAGGAAATAGGAAGAAAAAGGGTAGAGATAAAGGTAAGAAGGGACAACCTGAAGATAGTTCTACTTCTCTATCTTACAAGTTTGATACACTAGTTATTGAGGATGAGAAGCTTCAAGCGAATGAAGTACTAGTTAAAAGTGTTTCTAATGACTGAAAATGGCCTCCCCATCATCTCTAGGAATATTAGAGGACTCACCGTTAAATCTCCTAAGGTTCAAGAGGAAGTGTTGATAACACCCAAATTTATGTATTTATGCTAAACATGTATCTATGGTTTTGTGTCACTATAGCCTTAACATGACTTAAATATCCCATGTTCCTTATCTTCTAGTAATTTATATCTTTTCATAGATAAAGTTGCTCGAACTAGCCAATTTTTGGACTTGCAGGCACCGAACTGGAAAATACATCTATTCCCCAAAGAATTCTCCCCAACGCATGGGTTTTTGCAGTAGCTAGGCCTTCACCATGACTACGATCGTAGTATCCATACTCACCTTGACCGCGACCGTGGTATTTGCCTATACCAAGACCGCAGTCTAGGAACCCATCTCAACTACGATCCGAGTCACTGCCGCAATTTTAGAGATGGCCACGACCGAGGCCTACACAACCTCAAACCGCGACCGCAGAAGGTACCTCGACCATGGACCGCGACCTAGTGAGGACCGCGACTCGTGGTCACCATCGCAGCCATGGTGATTAAGGTCACGACCTGGATCAGAACTGCGACGACCCCACCTATAAATACCCGCCCATCTCCACCTGAAGAAGGGTTTCGATCTGGGGAGTTTTTCCACCTAGTGGTTCCGACCTAGTGAGGTTCCCAAAGCCCTGTGGGAGAGTCTGGAGGTCTGAGAAGGCTGAAGTGCTCGTTCTACACCCATCTCTTCAGCGTGCTTCCATTCCCCACCATCTTCCACGTCCAATCTTAGATCTCCAAAGGTGGAAGCTGAGGAGAGAGAAGACCATGGATCCATCTTCTTTGAGAGAAGGAGAATGTCCACACCATCATCTTCCACCTCCATCCACCAACCAAGCTACTATTCGGGGCAAATCTAGAGAGAAAGGAGTCCAAGGAGTCTAGAAGATCAAGGAGGACAACCCAAAAGAGAAGATCCGGCCTATACGGAGGCTAGGGAGCGAGAGCCACCTCTCCTCTACGGGCTAAATCTCTTCTTCTTCTCCCTTCCTCTACTATTCTCCTTTATTTCTGTAAAAATGATGTTCTTTCATCTTTGTTCGATGCCAACTATGCTTGTCCATGGCTAGTTGAGCTCCTTCTTGGCTATGTAGCCCATTTTGGACATGTTTATGCACTTTTACCTTAAGCAAGTAGTTTTATTTCAGATCTAGCACATTTTATGTTCTATCTCCTCTTCCTGGTTATGATTGCTAGTTTAGTTGATCTGTTTCTTGCTTGAACTTCTATTTCCACCTATATCGAGAGATTAATTGTAGAAATAGACAAGAGAAGATAGTTTGGATCTGAATTTGAAAGGAGGACGGTTCAAGGTCGTCTATTCCTAACATCCCAGAGTAATCTAGACCTGAGAAGGTATCTAGGATATTCTAGGATGTTGGTTTGTCATGCTCGAGAGAGGTTTCATACCATAGATGGGTTTTAGCCACACCACGCGAGAGCGAGTGGGATAACCCCACAGGAATAGATACCACGGTGCGTGCTATGTTTGAATGTAGGTTTCTTACTGAGGTGTTCGAGGGTTGTCTACACCCGAGAACGGGTGAATAGACTACCCAAATTGTGGTTACATAGCTAGTAACCCTTTCTCTCTAATTAGTAGAACCCTACATACTCTGTTTTATTTATTTTTTCTTTGTTTTGTTTTAATTCGTGACAACCTACTAGACCAGTTCTAGCCCCTTACTTTTTCGACTATCGTCTTGGCTTATCTGACTCAAGAATGATATCTCAAGCATCCTAAGCGTCACCATGTCCCTATGTTTGAACATGTATATCTACTTCGACCCCTTAATAAAGTTGTGATGGTCCTTGAAGGTTTCAGGTTATAAATTTAAAAGTTTGATTCCTTCTGAATCTGCCTTCCCTTCCAGACGCACGATTTGGGCGTAGATCAAGTGTTGAGGCTTAAGCCTCAAATAATTATCCTAAATGAAACCATAGTTCATATGTGTAAGATCCACAAGTTTCTTAGTAAACATTTTCGTATCTTTACTTTGATTTCTAATCATGATAGTCATGTTCTAGGGTGAATTTTTGTTCTTTGGGATGGTAAATATTGTTTTTTTGATAAGATTTTTGAATCATATCAGTTTTTTCATGCTAGAGTCATAGGTGGTGATAAAAAATTCCTTCTTATTGTGGTTTATGGACGCAATCCGGATTTGGATAGGGTGGCCTTGAGGAATGATATTGAACTTATTAATGCTCTTAGTCATGAACCTTGGACTATCTTAGGAGATTTCAATGTTGTTAGAAAGTCTAATTAAAAAACTAGGAAAGAGCCTCCTTCCAAAAGGTCAATGGATCTAATGAGTGTATGGTTAATTATGGTCTATTTGATCTCTCTATGAGTGTTCCTTTCTTATCTTGGGACAATCATCAAAGTGTTGTCGATTTTGCTACCTAGAAAATAGATGAAGTGTTGTACAACAATGATTTTCTAGATCTGTTTCCTGAATTTCATGGTATCCTCATTCCTAATATCACTAGTGATTACATGATCATGTCTCTCCTTATTGGTAGCAAAAGGAAAGTTCTTTCTCCTTTTAGTTTTATCAATGTGTGGGCCTAGAGGAAGGATTTCTTGGGAGTTGTGGCTATGTCATGGAAAAGTGAAGCTACTGGTTATCCCATGTATGTACTGTATTCATAGATCAGGAAACTAAGGAAAGATTTTTTAGAAATGGAAGAAGATTGTCATTGGTAATATGTATGAGAGAGCTAATCTTCTAGAAAAGGTTTCTATTGACCTCCAATTTCTTATTGACAAAGACCTTCTTAGTGTTGACTTGCAATCTCAAGTTAATGAGAGTAGGAAGGCATCTATTGAATCTTGTATTAGTGAAGAGTCCTTATTCTGACATAAATCAAGGATTCAATGGCTTCATGAGGGTGATTCTAACTCAGGATTTTGCATTCCTCTATCAGGACTCGAAGTCACATGAATCATATTAGATCTATGGAAGTTGGTGGAGTCCTTAATAGTAATTATGATGATATTAGGAAGTATGTCTATAAATTTTATAGTCATTTTTTTAAAGCTAGTTGAAGCATTATGAAATTTTATGCCATTGTTGTTGTTCTAGACTTTTTTAGATCTACAAGACTTCTCAAGATAATCGTACATTCGTTACCCTTATTACTAAAAGTGATGACTCCCATCTAATTAAAAATTGGAGGCCAATTGCCTTGTGCAATGTGGTCTACAAAGTTATGTCAAAGGTCTTAACTAATAGGATGCAAAGTTTCCTTCCCTCTGTTATTAGCTATAACCAATCTACATTTGTAAGAGGGTGAAGTATTCATGATGTGATTCTTCTCTCTAATGAGCTTATTCATGATTTCATTGAGAAGGGGGGAAGGGAGAATGTGTGTCAAGGTCGATCTTACTAAAGCCTATGATATTGTTAGCTTGGAGGCTCTTTAATTTCAAGATTTTGAGTTTGACGAACTTTCCTATTAAATGGATTGTCTAGCTCAGGGATATCTTCAACACAACACCTTATGAAATTTTCTTCAATAGAGAACCTACTGCTTCCTTCAAGCCATCAAATGGGATTAGGTAGGGGCCCCTAGCTCGATACCTTTTCACTATTGTTATGCAATCTTTCATGCTTCTTATCATAAAAGAAGTGAAGGATTGATGTTTGAAGCATTTAAGTGCTTCAAAGAATCAGAGTGTTTCTCATTTGGATCTTCTGATGATCTCATGGTTTTTATGGAAGTTGATGTCATGGGGGCTCACTATCTTAGGAATTTTTTTGATATCTTGCCTGATAGTATGGGTCTTAACATTAGTCAAGAGACGAGTTTTCTCTCTTAGGAAATTTTTTGAAAGCTTGGATGATATTTTAGATCCTGACTGATACACCTTTTTGTTTTCTGTGCAAATGTGATTCTAAAAATGATGACCATATTACGTGTGATTGTTCCTTCAGTCAAACTATCTGGAGTCTAGATTTTCATTGCAAGTTCATTTGTGTTATTCCAAGGAACATGTTCGATCTTAGAAAGAAGACCCTTAGGAAAGAACATCTTATGGGGATTCTGATTATGCACTTTGTATGGCATTAGAGAAATGCAAGGGTTCATAACAACAAGAGTATGGATGTTGTATTACTATGGCATCTGATTGAATCAACAGTGATGCAGTTTCTTCCCTAGCTTTCTTGTTGATGTACCTCTAGAGGTGGTGCTCTCTATTTTCTTTGGTGGGCGAGGGTTCTTTGTCTCTCTAGTGTACAATTTTCCCTCATCCTTATCCCTTTATTTTATTGCCAATTAGGTGAGTGTATAGCTAGCTTGGTGAGAAATCCTCTCACAAGCACCTTTCTTTTGTTCCTCGCACTTGTAAAAATTACAAAAATAGCAATACAAGGTTTGAATTCACCAAAAAAATATTTGAATAAAAAGAAATATCAGGATACTCCCATGTCCTTAAGAATATGAGGATTATCCTGACATGATTTATATTATCATATAAAGAGAGGAAGAGGGATAAAACAAACAATACATTAGAGAACCAATGAAATACCCTTGGAGAAGTAGTCTCGACAATCCCCTCTAGAAGGCACCTTATCCACAACGTTTCAGTTGAAAATCTACCCTCCAAAGGTTCCTGGAGCATATGGTCCATGGATGTCTCCTTTGTCTTGTCCTCTCCCATATTCATGCTCCATTGAAACGAGATAAACCATGATACCCTTGACATGGAATATAATCACACTACAAATTCACTAGGAATATAATTCCTATAGTTTACGAAAACCAAATTACAATAATGGCACCTGCAAGTGGATGGATCTTATTGCAATATAGTTGGGGATCGAATCCCAAGGGATAACTTTTTTCAGAACTATCTAATCAGAGTAACTTATCAAGAAGTAGTATTTATCACACAAGTTGAGATTGGTTTTATTAATCTAAGTTTGCAAGAATAAAAATAGCTAAATTAAGGTTCTTTTTTTTGGTATCCAAAGCGCATCCCTCTTTTTTTGTATTTTTCCAGAAGGTTATGTAAAAAACATGGAATTAAAGAGAAACACAAAAGTAAACAAAAACTATATAGAATACAAGATATCTATCTATACAAGATTAAGAAATAGCATCTATATCCCTTTTTATGTTCCTCCAAATAGCAAGGGATGTACTTTCATGTCCTTCAAAAATCCTTTGGTTTCTTTCCTTTCAAATATCATGGATAGCAACCAAAAGGCACACATTCCCTTTCTCAGACTTGAGTTCAAGAAAACTATGAACAAACTCAGGTAGATAATCAATGTACATTTCCGTATGAGCCAAACTCCAAATCTACTGACTAAATGAGCTTTAGTAAAAATGTGATCAACATCCTCCGTATGATATTTACACAATTCACATCTTGAAGGGAAGCTAAACCCTCTTCTTTGCAAAAACAATTGAGTCAAAATATTTCTCAATAGAGATTTCCAGCAAAACAACTTGCATCTACTAGGAACCTTGGCCTTCTAGACCCAATTATACCAAGGAACTTTAATGCCTTTCCTCCGACTGACATCCTAGAAATCTTTCAGTTTCTTGGGGGTAAGACCATTAATGACCAACCTGTTCATAGAATGAGAACCAGGAGTAAAGAATGGTTTAATAGTATCAACAATTCTAGAAACATGACAAGATCTACTCATAATCCAATCATCATTATCAATCAGATCAACAAGTTTAACGTTCTTGCCTTTGCCTAACATCATAACGTCTTTTTCTTCAAAGAAATCAATGAGGAAATGTTTCCTTTTGACCCAAGGGTCTCTCCACAACATAGTAGACTTCCCGTCTCCCATATCCCAGCAAATAAGGGGGAGGATAGTATATCTAGCAACCAAAAGTCTAGGGAGAATGTGGCTTAGAAGAAATACTCCAAATAGAATCTCCTTTCAAGTACTTAGCATGAATCCGCCTAATCCATAGGTTTTCCTTCTCCATTGCAATATTCCAAATATTCAAGGCCATACAAGCACTAACAACATCTTTAGTGATCTTAAGATTCAACCCACCTTCATATTTGGGTTTACAAACATCTTCCCAAGCAACCTAATGAATAGTATTCTTCAACTCAACACCACCCCAAAGAAAACTCCTTCACATTCTATCAATATCATTTGAAATAGAAATAGGAATAGGAAAGGACAAAGCCCAATAAAGATGGAAGGTCGTTAGTGTAGAAGACATCAATTTTATACGTCTAGCAAATGAAAGGCTTCGAGCCTATACCCTTCAAGTTTCCTATTGATTTTCTCCAACCCTAGAGCACAAAGACTTCTAGTGAGTCTGCCTTTGAAGAGGGGTAGGCCTAAGTACTTCATCGACAGGTTACCTAGCTTAATACTCATAATTTCTTTAATTAGAGCTGATTTCACTGAGGGATTGCAAAAATGGTACTTTTGGTACAACTTAAGAGAAGGCCCAAAACCTCACTAAACGTATTAAGAAGCTTGCCAAGCCCTTTTACATAACTTTCAGATGCCTCAGAGAAAATAACCACATCATCTACAAATAAGGCATGAGAAATTTGAAGCTCATGAGAGGCTTGAATAAGATAGAACCATTTCTCATCAACACCAAATTTGAGAATGCTAGAGAGACCTTCCATAGCTAGGAAAAAAATATAAGGTGCCAGGGGGTCTCCTTGTCTAATCCCCCTTTCCAGGTTTGAATGCATTAGATGGGACCATTAAACAAAATTTGCATAAGAGCTGTATCAAATATTTCTCGTATCCAATTAATAAAGCAACTAGGAAAAACTTTCCATAATGTTATTGATGAGTTCATTAATGAGAAGAGTAGAATCGTTGATTGACCTCCCTTTGATAAATGTACTTTGAGCTGAATCAATAATGCTTGGAAGAATATTCTCCAATCTATTAGCAATCACCTTAGAAGAAATTTTATGTAAGACATTGCAAAGAGCAATGGGTCTCCAGTCCTGAATACTGGACACATTTTTAGACTTTGGGATAAGTGTTAAGAAAGTCATGTTAACTTCTTTGACCATGTGGTCGTTGGAGAAGAAATTTTGAACAACTCTAATCACATAATTTCCAATAATATGCCAACACTTTTTATAGAAATGGAAGTTAAAACCATGTGGACTAGGTGCTTTGTCACCATCCGCTTCTTGAATGACTTGGTCCATCTCTTCTTTTGTCACTATTGCACAAAGGGAATTGAATTGAACAGAAGATAATGAAGGTAGAACCCATCTATTATCCCATTGTTGTGTAGCTTTTTGTTGCTTTGCAAAAAGATTAGTATAGAAGTCCAGAATATGATCTTGAATAAGATAGATGTCAGTAACATTTTTCTCTTCAATAAGCATACACCTGATAGAATTATTATGTCTTCTAGATATAAGAGAGTCATAGAAGAATTTTGAATTCTTATCACCCAATTTAAGCCACTATACATGTGAATTTTTTCCTAACAAAGGATTCCTCTGCCTCATAAGAAAAAATGACTTCCTTGTGAGCTTTAGAAGCAGCATGAGAAAGAGATATATCTTTAGGCCTGTTATCAGATGGAACTTGAGCATGACATGCCAGAGCTTCTTTCCTTTTTTTATCTACAAAGAGAATGCTTTATCTTTTTAATCTTCTGGACCACTTTAAACGCATGGTTGCCTTCAATCTTTGTACCCCAAGCTTTCTCAATAATATCATAGAAACCCTCCATCTCTAACTAGGTGTTAATAAATCGAAAAGGATTTTTCTTGAAAAAACCTTTCTCACCAAGATAGATGGATAAGATCATGTGATCACTGTGAATAGATTGATAAATAGAACCCAATAACTGAGGGTAGGTTGTAAGAAAATTATTATTACAGAACAACCTATTGATTTTGGACATAACCAGCTTAACACCATCTTGCCTATTATCCCAGGTGTATAAGTAGCCATGAAGGATCATCTCCAACAACCTAGTACTATTAAAAAAATCATTGAACTGGCCCATTGGCCTATAGGAAGGTTCAAAAATACCAAATTTATCTGAGTCAAAGCAAAAAACATTAAAATCCATAGTGATCAACTAAGCATTATCACCCATATCATTGTAAACATTGACGAGTTGTTCCCATAGAACGACCTTATTGCCCTCAAGATTATGTGCATAAATAGTAGTCTGGAAAAAATTACCTTCATATGAAGTACATAATAGTGAAGAAATTGTTTCCCTTCAGTAATAATATGAACAGAGATATCAACTCTACACCACATAATGAAAACCCTACCCAGAGGGTGAGAATCATGGTTTGAAACCAGTTTGGCCGAATCCCAGATGTTACTCATTACTTTGTGCATTTTCTCCTTCTGACTTTACTTTTAAGAATTCAGATACAAGTACATTTATTGTTGGAAATAACTTCCCTAATAGCCCCCTGTCGTACAAGTTTGTTTAAACCTCAAACATTCTAGGAAATGATAGATGAATCAACCATTGGGAATAGTTGGTTTTGGAAGAATTGGAATCGAGATGATGGATCTAGCAATAGTAGGAGAATCCTAGCTATCAGTTCTAACACCATTTGACTCAAGATCAATAAACTCTAAAGCTTTGAAGCTATGAGATTAAACCTGAGATCCACTAACTCTTTGTTTAAGGACTTCAGAAGTGTACCCAGGAGGTGAATTGGATTTTGGATTTCCTACTCTGTACATTCCATTGGTTAGCAGTACTAGTAGGGCTTTAAACCATCACTTCCTTACCTTCAGAAATACCAGATGGTGTGGAACGCTGAGCAACGGTCTTCTCAGGAATAGAGACACTTTAAGCAATAGGAACTGACACAGAAACCACTTCAATAGGAGGGCAATCATATAAAGTGTCGGCTTCACCAGACATACTTACCTCCACTAGTTGAGGATCCATTCAAGTAGACCCAACTATCTTTGCACAAGCACCCTGTCCATGACCAAATGTCCCACAAATTTTACATGCATCAAATACCATTCCTATTCAAAGCAGATAGTATCCTTCACCCCATCGTCACTCACCAGATGCATCTCATTTGGGAATGCCGAGGATGTAGGAATAAGCACCTGTATTTGAGAAACATCCAGCCTCCTCTGGTTTCTAGTTAGGATATCAGGCCTTAATGGGGTACCAAGGAAGCTACCCATGATATTGAAGACTTCTTCTTCCCAAAACTCAAGGGGAAGATCATGGATACAAACCCAAACTGATACTACTGTAAGACTCATCTTTTCAAATAGCTCTCCCCTCTGCCACTTCTTTAAGATCATAGGTTTTCCAGATACAAACTATGGTCCTTGTTTAATTGACAACAAGTCTAAGATCTTCAGGATTAGAGAATCTGAAAATGAAGAAATCATTGCCCTGATACAAGATCTCAAAATCCCCTTTTGGCTTCCACACCATTTTGAGATGTTCATTCAGAGTCGACCAATGTGGCTTTAATCTGATGATGTATCCATCCATAGTATTCACCCGTTTATAGAGATGCTCCTTTCTGTGATAGATCTAGAGTACTTGGCTGCTTCATCGATCAGTTCAACTTCACATCTCTTCAGGTTAAGATCTAGATCTATTTTCTGTGCAAATAGATTCTCCCAATTTCTCACTGTTGTTGCCACAAGAATTTCCTCCAACCTCCTTTGAGATCTAATCAGACTAGGAGCTTGGCGAGGCCCAATGTTCCTATTTTTGATGGAACTAGCTTGCAAGGTATGAGGTCCCGATGGTGGCTTTCCAATGTTACTGGAATCGCCCATACCATCACTTCCTCTGCTCTTAGCCATCCACTGTTCTTTACCTATTATAAATTGAGGTTCTAGTTATCAATGGATGGAAACACTAGGGTGGAACTGGCTTTCATCACCACTACTCAGATATGTGAAATCATTCAAATCAAAATATGTATGAAGATATAATTGGAGTTATGCAATTTCCTCTTTTGGTGTCAAAAACTTGCATGAGTAGATATACATATGCTTGATGTCTCCTTACTTATGGATCCTTTATCTACTACTCTAGAGACTTTCCATCGAAAGTTCTCCTTAGGTGTCAACCAAAACTAATTGGTAATCAAATCTTAAATGTTGAAGTTCTCATGGTAAAATATTATAATAAATCATGTAAAGCAAGTGATCAACCCACAAGACATGCAATAAGCAATTATCTATGAATTATACAAGTTCATACAAGAATTGGAACATGAATGAAATTGTAAGAACTGGGTAGTGGGGCTAGTCCCCACACCCCAATGAAAAGACTACTCCCTCGACATGGCATAAGAAGAGGAAGAGGACACCATCATGGTCATGATGGTGGCGGAAGAGGCTTGGTGTGGTGTGCGATGATGGACTTCCTTCCTTCTTTTTCTTTCAAGATTTAACCCTGACTTGTAGCAGAAGCATGTGGTTGAACAACAGCTAGGAGAAAAGATTGATCGCCCAAAAAGGGAGGTCAATGAATTTAAAATTACAGAAGAAGAAGATCTATTGATCTATGCTTGAGGTTGATAGGAATCTCCCAGCTAGGTCGATAGATCTAGCTTGGTCTATGGGTCTCATCCTTGCTCTGATCTCAATGGTAGCATTTCAACATTTCTATCTCCAAAAAAACTAAGATGAGATGTACGGCTGCGCTGGGGGCCTATTTATAGGGTCGAGGTTGTCAACCTCTTTCCATCAATGTCGACTTGGATATCAATCCACAGGTTTGTCGATCGATGACTTTTGGACTTCCTAACATCAGTCTTCAGTTGACAGGATTCTCAAGCAGTTGTGGACGTTGACAACAGTAAATCAATAGGATGATTTTTGTTAGTTGCTGGTCGATGATGTTGTCGATCTCCTAAGTGTCGACCTCAGTTATCAATGGATTGTATGTTGACCTTGATCATCGGTGAGTTTGAGTGTCGTTCTTCTTGTATGTCGACCAAGGAGGTCGATGCTGCTATAAAGCATTGAATGTGTTGATTAGGGAGGTCGACAAGGTTGTCAACCTCTTGATTTCTGGTTGATTTTGATGTCGATTGGCATGTCAATTGATGGGTCAGTTTTGGTCTTGGACACAATTTTTATGTATCGATCTTCCTTTTGAAAGTTCTCAAGATCCGATTCAGTAGGACCCCCTAGGAAAACTTGCTACACAGTGATAGAATTCAAAATCTACAAATGAAATCAAGAAAAATATCAAATTCCTTCAAATTAACATAAAAACCTAAGTAGATCAAAACAAAGCTATTCTAATGGAAACTAATCTAAATGAATGCTAAACTAGACTAATAATGCAACTAAATCTCAGATGAATATGTGTTCATCAACCTTCAATTGCTTAAACTCCTCTTAAGTCAAAAGTGGGGCTTTGGTGATCATTAAGTCACATCCATTGGATCTATCATGATTTTTTATATACGCTAATCATGTGGGGTCAGTACCATTGACTGGATGTAGGTGGCATCGATTTTTCAGTTGTAATGTATCGATACTACCGATGAGTTTTCGATAGCACTGAGTTGCTTTATGTGAGTTCTTAGTTGATCTGGGTGCTAAAGTCGGTACAATTAGTCGGGGTGTCAGTTTCCTTGAGTCAATTAAATCTGGTTATTGATGCTCTCAGGATAGTGAGTCAGTGTCACCGACTCCTTTCTTTAGTATCATCGACTCCATACTCAGTAGCACTGAGCGCTTTCTTAGTAGCACTAAGATTTTTGGAATTCCATGTTGGAATTTTAGGTCATGTCGGGACCATCAACATAGGTGTCGGTAACATCGAGCTATCATGAAAATTCTTGAATTACCCAAAACAAGTGAAACACAATATAATCCTGAATTAAATATGCTAATTTAAATAATTCGGTAGAGATACTAAATATTTGATGCAATAGTTATTCATAGGCTAATAATGATAAACAATGAATATCATATCACAAAATGAATAGTTATGTAATAAATACATAGAAAAATATCCTTGTAAAAAGTGATCAAATCTCATTGCATGTTGAAAATATCATGTTTAAAGTGATTAAAACTTAGTGCATCAACATCCAAGCAATATAGAATCTTGGCATTAATACATTGTATTGTGATAGACCAAAGTCACATCTGAGTTACAAACAACACTACTACAGAAACGGCCTTTGGCGTCGGTCGTTTAACCCCATTTGGCGTCGGTTTACGACCGACGCCTATGTGGGCGCCGCTAAAGGTCGAACACTTCGGCGTCGGTTTTTTAACCGACGCCTATTTAATCTATAGGCGTCGGTCTTTTGGTATATAACCGACGCCAAAAGTGTTCGCACCATAGAAAATGGCATCATCTAGGGCACTTTCTGCGTCGGTTATTTACTAAACAACCGACACCTATATTCCATATAGCGTCGGTTTGATACGAATATCCGACGCCATTTCAAGGACTGCTTTGGCCACATCAGGCGTCGGTTTTTTTCAAAAAACCTACGCTGTAGGTCTTTGCTGACGGTTTTCTATAAATAACCGACGCCTATTTCTATTTTTTTTTCATATCAGTTTGCAGGCCTGCTGTGGCTGGTCAGCAGGATGAGAACCTGCAGTTCAGTTTTCTGAACTGTAGGTTTACGACATCCATTGATATCAGCCTACAAACAGGCCGCAAACCTGCAAAAGTCACAAGGAAAATTTCACACAAGTACATACATTCAGACATCAATTCAATTCTCACATTCACACATATAAAAACATTCAAATACATGTATTAACATTCAGAAATATTCATTTACAAAGTATCATTCATTATCGCTATCAACATCCCAATTATATCTTACAGTTGCCACTGCTTGTATGGCTTTTGCCCATTCTTCTCTTACTTCATTTAATGCTTCCATCCTATATGGAGCATGTATATTTTTTAAGCGTTTACCTATAGTGTGGTCAGTTTTAAACACCTGCAAAGAGAATAATGTATATATATAAGTAATAATATAAAAATAAGATTGATATATTTCATACTAACTAATGAGACTATATATAATACCACATGTATGCTATCGATGTCCAATGCGGCATGTTTGATAATCATCTGCATAAATCGCATCACATAGTATGCGCATGCCCAGCCATTGTCTTGTGTAGCACACTATAAATTGAAACATACAAAATAATACAACTAAGCACAATTCACATCAATAATATATATATTTGAGTCGGGAACTTACTTGTACGTTCTGCCAATTTATTGGCTGGTTCTTTTTCCTTGGGACCGTTCCTCCAGCCTTTTTGAATGTATCTAAACCCCTACATGTTAATATAACACAATAAATTGCATAAGTAAATAGTAATGTAATAAAAGATGTTAACGGATATAAAAATGAAATATTTCTCACCAGAATAATGGCATTCTCATTACGTGTCCAATTTTAGTGTTCAATGTACTCCCCGCAGGATCTAGATAATAAACAGTAAATGTCCCGGGGACAATAACTAGTAACTCCCAATGTCTACCGCTAGAGGTAAGAAGTTAACAATTAATAACTCAAAATGCAAAATAAAAATGGAATTTTCTTAAGTCCAAATTATAAATAAAGTAAACTTACTTGACATTGAATGGAGCTATTATTATTGTTTTCTTTTGCTGACCAAAAATTGTAAAAACATCTATACAGTATTGTTGAACATTATCAGGGTCTTTAGCTACCAAACTAATCAATGATGGAATCAAAAATCCCACATGATCAAATGCAAATTGTTTGCAATGATCTTCGACTAAGTAGCTACAAAACATATAGGCATATGCATTAATATATAAGAAACCAGATCACCAGATCTTACACAAGGTATATGGATGTATAAACAAGATCTCACCTTATCCATGTCTCTATCATTGATGTATTCAGCCAATCATACATAAACAGCTCAATAATATCTTGTATAAATAAAGAGTTATCGTATGATCGACCTGCATAATCTGCATCTAAAAAAACTATTATAGGGCAATGTATATTATGTGCCCGTAGCCAACATGCCATTCCCCTACAAGCAGGACCTAACGGGTATGTTAGGTTAGTTGGAACCCAAGTTGGTAATGCGGGAAGTGTAGGTGGAGGCCTAGGTGCTCCTGGTGTCTTCTTTTTAACCTGTATATATAATTTCAGATCAGTTGACATCATATATACACATTAACAGTCTAAATCAATGTAAATTTATCTTACAATTTGAGTCGTGTAGATGACATCTGCTTTGGGCCACAATATGACCCCGCCTTCTGCCTCACCAAGTGTATCAATATCTGGGTGGGCATATGGCAACGCAACTTCCCTCCAATCGGGTAATACATGTAGCGGGCTCACACGAATGTAGCCCTGTGGCATTGGAGTCCCATGAAACGTTGCCCCAGGAAGGGACTGGTAAGCCTGCGCCTCTGCAACAACATAGTATTGCATTCTTAAGTGGCATGGCTTCAATGCCTACAAATTTACGTAAAGAATGTTATACATATATACATATAATCTTGAAAACATATCATCTTGAAAAGACTAGCTACAATGTCATAAACAATACTTACAACAGACGTGCTAGGCGATGGGTCTCCAGGATTACTCGCAGTCTGTGCATCAGGAGAAGAGTGGGTCGCCATAGGCTGATTGGAAGCCTGAGATGCCTGCCACCGCATCAATTCTTCCTTGACTTCTCAGCAACTACATCGTTGACCTTCTTAGCAACTAAATCCTCAACTCTCTTATTCTCCTATACATGGATAAAAGAAACATTAGCTTCTTATTAATGAATTTCCTTTTGTAGTAACATTCTAAAAAAAGAATAGGTTACCTCTTCTTGAGAAAGTCCCGCTCTGGGTTTGCGCTGGGATGGCCCAAAGAATGCTTTGATGCTAACACCAGTGCCGACACCTCTAACACGTCCAGGATGCTCTGGGTTACCCAGAGCAACTGTCAATTCATCCCTTGTGCCCTGAGGGATGAACGTGCCTTGTTTCCTCTGCTCGTGCAGCTCCCGCTAATCACCATAAACAGAAATTGGTAAGTTAACACCACAAATAATAAATATTCAAACAATTTATCTAAGAGTTGTATTTTACCATTTTTGCAGCCGCCTCAGCAGTTACAGGCTTCTTTATTTCACCCTTCTTGTTTTGCCTGCCAGCTATCCAGATATCATGGTGAGGCATGGGTGTGGCAGACTCCTGAGTAGGAGCAGACTCCTGAGTAGCAGCACTCTGCTGAGTAGCCACAGACTCCGCCTGTAGTCTTTGGCGAACGCTTGCATAGCCTTTTGGACCCATAGTGTGGTCATGCACATTCAGTGCACGCCTTGCTTTTTGTGCGTCACTGAGGGCCTAGTTAGTATGCACATTAATGATTTGGTTAGTAGCACTAAATGTTAATATTGAATAGGTGAATACAATGTATATTAATTAAATTGGGAGTGACACCTAATACCTTGAATTACTCAGATATTCTTGAAGCAACAAAATTGTCCCAATCTTCTTTGTCCAAGAAGTTCCATTGTTCAAGGGCTGACTTCTTCTTCTTATCAACCTCTTTTATGCATTCTCTGTTCAGAATTGTCCTATAATTCCTAAGCATCTTTCCAGCGTGTTGCATCACACTTTTACGATGCAAATTCTCATCCAATGCAAACAGATTCTGTAAAATAGAAATGTTATTAACTAGTATCCAAAATAGAATTGCAAATAATAGAATTTGTAATCTACAAAATAGAATTACAAATAATAATAACTCACGCATAAATCCTTCCATATCAAGTCTTTTTTCCCTTGAGGAACTTTATGCCAATTATCATACTTAACACCACAATGGCTCCGATTGGTACACCCAAGATAGTTTACAAAATTATTGCGGTTCACTCCAATTGCATTTCCTCCATTATCAAACTCCACCACCAATTTGGATCCACTACCACTTAGCACTAATAACTTCTTCAACAGAGTGATGCCCCTTTTCTTGTTAAGTGTTTGGTGTTGCGCATCAAGTTGTTCCAGTGCTTCAGTGGGTACAGGTACATCATCAACCTAAAATTTGACAAAAATAAACACAATAAATTAGCCCAATATAGAAATATAGGATATATGACATAACTAGAAGATAATGAATTTTATAGAAATACAGGATATGTTTTTAGAACTTACATTGGTATCCTCGCCATGCTCGTCATGGACAGCATGCTCATCATGGACGTCATGCTCATCATGGACATCATGCTCATCATGGTCAGCCTTCTGAAAATGTCATTAAAAAGGCAAACATTTAGCATTTGTATTAACTAGAAAAAGGCAAACATTTAGCATTTGTATAAACATACATGTCTCTAAAATTGTGATCTTTTATCAATTAACAATCCTTCATTGTGATCTCCGCGCACATATAAGTCATCATTAGCTTCAATATTTTGTGGAGTTGGTAACCCAACTGAGAATGGACTGGAGTCATCATACTTATCATAGTACTCTTCTTCATCTATAGGATCTTCAATGAATTGTCTTTTATCATAAAGAACAACCGACCATTTATCATTCGCAGGATCATCGATATAGAATATTTGTTTCGCCTGTGATGCCAATATGAATGGTTCACCCTTCTCGCCAATCTTTTCAAAGTTCACCAAAGTGAAACCCAATTCATCCACTATAACTCCTTTGGTGTTATCAACCCAATTACATTTAAAGAGCGGAATTTTGAAATCTATGTAGTCAAACTCCCAAATGTCCTCAATGACACTGTAATATGACATTTTAGCTTCACGTGGACTCTTATCCTTTGCACTTGCAAAGTAAATAGTCGACGCTTGAAGAGTGACCCCACTATTTTGGACGACACTCTTATCATCTTAGCGCTTTGTGTAATATGTGAATCCATTAATGTCAAACCCTTCATAAGACATAACATTCAGTTTTGGTTTAAAGGCGAGGCATTTGATAGTTTCTGTAAAATCATTTGGTGTTTGAGATAGTTGATGTAAGACTTTATCTTCAAACCACTTAGTAAAAGTCTTATTATGCTCTCTAGCAAGCCACATTGAACTTGCTCGAGGATGTTGTCTCTTTATGAAATTGGTATGTTCCTCGATATAAACACTCACTTCGTCCATATTGTGTAAAATATACAAGTGAGCTTGTTCCAACTGCTCACGGCTGATTACTTTCACCCGTGATCCCAAAATTCCTTTGCCCTCCTCAAAATTCTTGTCATTATTAGGAGTGTCATTACCACTGAGAAAGTCATTGCAAAAATCCATAACCTCTCTCGCCACATAACCTTCAATAATACTCCCTTCAGGCCGATAACGGTTTCGAACATCACCTTTAAAAACGCTCATGTATCGTTCAAAGGGATACATCCAATGCAAGAAAACTGGTCCCAACATTTTCACTTCCCTAGTCAAGTGGACAACAAGATGTACCATGATATCAAAGAACGAAGGAGGGAAATACATCTCAAGCTGACATAGGGTAACAACCACTTCTCTTTGCAAATTATCGAGAGTATCAGGGTCAATAACTTTACTGCATAGACTGTTGAAAAAGAAACAAAGTCTGGTAATTGCAAACCTTACATGCTTCGGCAATATAGATCGAATTGCCACGGGTAATATTTGTTGCATTAGAGTGTGACAATCATGAGATTTAAGACCTATCAACTTCAGATCTTTCATTGATACCAATCTACGGATGTTGGATGAGTAACCATGTGGCACCTTAACATTTACCAAGCATTCACAAAAAGTTTTTTTCTCCTTTCTAGACAACGTGTAACAAGCGGGAGGTAAGTATGTTCTTTTACTACCCATTTCACGTAATTCTATTAATTCTGACCTTATTCCCATTTCACGTAGGTCCAGTCTGGATTTTATCCCATCTTTAGTCTTACCTGGTATATTTAACAGAGTACCAATGATGCTATCACAGACATTTTTCTCAACGTGCATTACATCGATACAATGCCTGACTGTCAAAGAACTCCAATAAGGAAGATCCCAAAATATTGACTTCTTCTTGAATGAAGAATTGTCACTCCGTGTGGCCATACTACATTGTGATTTCTTACCAAATTCATTGACAATGTCTTTTACTCTTTCATAAACAACATCCCCTGGTATAGGTTTAGGTGCACTCCGTTCATCATTCCATCCATTGAATGCTTTGCGCTTCCTATGATACGGATGGAATTTTGAAAGAAATCTTCGATGACCAAGATATACAGTCTTGCCTCCATGTTTTAGTCTTATTGAATCAGTGTTTTCTTCACATATAGGACACACTTTAGCTCCTTTGACACTATATCCAGACAAATTCCCATATGTTGGAAAGTCATTAATAGTGCAAAACAACATAGCGTGCAAACGAAATGTCTCTCTTGCTGAAGCATCATAGGTCATCACACCTTCAACCCAAAGTTTCTTTAAGTCATCAATCAAAGGTTCAAGATAAATCGTCAATTTATACCGTGACGCACCACATTTTGGACAATCTTTCAAATCTACATAGTCCTTTTGAAATAATACACAATCATTCGGGCATGCGTGTATCTTCTTGGCCTCCATTCCCATTGGGCACAACATTTTCTTTACCTGGTATGTTGAGATTGGCAGCTCGTTTCCTTCAGGAAGCATTTCTTTCAACAAAGTCAACAATGAAGTGAAGCTTTTGTCGCTCCATCTATTGTTAGCTTTCAACTTATACAATCTCAACACAGCGCTAAGCTTCATAAACTTAGCACAGCCTGTGTATAACGGTATCTCAGCATCATGCACAATTTTTCTAAAGATAGGAGGTGGATCGGTGTGCTCTACCCTACAACTATCCAGCATCACATCAACAATGTCTGCTGGAACTGGTTCGTTCACATTTACGTCATCGGAGACAATTTCTTCTTCCACCCAAGCACTGCTATCGACATCTACTGGTTTCGATTTTGAAATCTCTCCATGCCAGTGCCATTCTGTATAGCCTTGTACAATCCCGTTGCACATGACATGACTTTTGATTTCCTCACCAGTGTTGACTTTCAAGTTGTTACCGCAATGCCTACATGGACAGTAGAACCTATCTGTAGGTTTTTTCCTATGTTCCTCGGCAAATCTAATAAACTGATCAAGACCAGATATAAACTCTGGGGTGCAACGATTACGAATGGACATCCATGATCTATCCATTCTATGATCAGAGAAAACAAGTATATATTAGGAAACAAGTATATATTAGGAAAAGATTAGGGTATACACTTACATCCTAAGTGTATAATGTGATGTCATTCTTATATATAATAAATGTGTACCACCTATCCCATCCTTGAACACTAATCTCACTAGTAAGTGTATAATGTGTATTGGGTTTTCGAGAAAATTTCGGCAACATTTCCCCGCTGTTCTCTAAGTACATATGTACTTAGAGAACAAACGGGGAAATGCTGCCGAAATTTTCTCGAAAACCCAATACACATTATACACTTACATCCTAAGTGAGATTAGTTGTTCAAGAACAGTCCCAAACCGGGGACTGTCCAAGATTTACTCCTAATGAGTCAACCTTGGATGGGTTTCTAGGCCAACAAACACATTTGATGTCATTCTTATATATAATAAATGTGTACCACCTATCCCATCCTTGAACACCTAATCTCACTAGTAAGTGTATAATGTGTATTGGGTTTTTGAGAAAATTTCGGCAGCATTTCCCCGCTGTTCTCTAAGTACATATGTACTTAGAGAACAAACAGGGAAATGCTACCGAAATTTTCTCGAAAACCCAATACTCATTATACACTTACATCCTAAGTGAGATTAGGTGTTCAAGAACAGTCCCAAACCGGGGACTATCCAAGATTTACTCCTAATGAGTCAATCTTGGATGGGTTTCTAGGCCAAGAAACACATTTGATGTCATTCTTATATATAATAAATGTGTACCACCTATCCCATCCTTGAACACCTAATCTCACTAGTAAGTGTATAATGTGTATTGGGTTTTCAAGAAAATTTTGGCAGCATTTCCCCGCTGTTCTCTAAGTACATATGTACTTAGAGAACAAACGGGGAAATGCTACCGAAATTTTCTCGAAAACCCAATACACATTATACACTTACATCCTAAGTGAGATTAGGTGTTCAAGAACAGTCCCAAATCGGGGACTATCCAAGATTTACTCCTAATGAGTAAATCTTGGACGGGTTTCTAGGCCAACAAATACATGTGTTGTCATTCTTATATATAATAAATGTCTATAAACTACAGGAAAAATGGTTAATCCTAATCAACAGAGCATTATTAAATAATAAATCAAGAAATCAATAGTTTCAAACAAAAGGTCTAGGAATCTTTACTAGACATTATATGTATCCCTAATCATCATATTTAACATACTACATTATTATGAACATCCAGATTAGATTAAGATCATACTATGTTATAACCATTGGTTTAATAACCCTATTTCCGCATGTACATGTTTATCAACTTTAAAACCCTATAATTCATGAAATCATTCTAATTCAATTTAATATGTTGGGATCACATAATTATATAATGACATCAGAATATATAGAAGAATCATAATTAACATGATTAACAACATGCTCATCAAACTAGGGTTTTCTTGAATATCATATAATATATGTGTACTAGACATTATATGTATCCCTAATCATCATATTTAACATACTACATTATTATGAACATCCAGATTAGATTAACTCTAATCAAATACATTACATGCATTTTTATCACAACAATTTAATCGATGCAAAAAAAAAGTAGAGCAGCTAGCAGCGGGAAGACCAACCTTGTAAGAGGGAAGAAGGTAGAGGCTCCGGTGGCTCTGGCTGGAGGAGTAGCTAGCAGCGACGGCGGTGGAGGAGCAGCTAGCAACGAGGCTGGAGATGATGGTTGCGGCGGCGCGACGGCGGTGGAGGAGCACCAGGGGCATGGCGGCGCCTAATCTCAGGCGTGGCGGTGCCTAATCTCAGGCGCTGGCGCTGGAGCAGCAGGGGAGCAGCAGGGGCGGCGGAGAAGGGAAGAAGGTGCAGGAGTGGCGGCGGAGAAGGGGGCGCCGGAGAAGGGGGCGCCGGAGAAGAAATTGCCGGAGAAGGGGGCGCCGGGGAAGAAATTGCCGGAGAAGAAATCGGCGGCAGCAGAGAAGAAAAGGTAATCGGCTCGCAATGAAACAGAAGAAAGGGGAAGAGTCAGGCGATCGTGGGTAATAAAGTTCCCAAATAGCGTCGGTTGTTTCAAACAACCGACGCCTAAACCTCTTTAGCGTCGGTTGTTTGCAACAACCGACGTCCAATTGGACGATATTTTCATGAAATTGTTTGGCGGGAACCACCTTCAGCGTCGGTTATATAAGGATAACCGACGCTGAAAGTGACACTTTTCGCACAAATTTTCATCGCACATAGGCGTCGGTTTATACCTACATAACCGACGCTGAAAATGACACTATTTTTTTTTATCAAAATTTGGATTTCGTGGGCGACTTTAAGCGTCGGTTTGTTGTAGACAACCGACGCTGAATACAAAGCGGTACCCGTGTCTGGCTGGTCTTCGAATATAGATGTCGGTTTTCTTAAACAACCGACGCCTTATATGTTAGGCGTCGGTCTTCCTTAATAACCGACGCCCAGAAAAGTGACAGTGAATGCTATTTCTGTAGTAGTGCAATGTAAAAAGGAATCATCAGATGTCATATACACCTGGAACAAAGATTCATATAAAATTATGTGTTGGTGGTATGCCCTGAGATGCATCATATGATGACTATACGAGCATAAATCGTATACAATTTTATTGTTAATAAAGGACAATTCCTATTATCATGCTTATTTTAGTACAGAGTAATGAATAAATATAAAAATGTCACATATTGTTTTGACTTGATGACGTGTTTTTGAATGAGTACTTGAACATGATATCATATTTATATTTAACATTATACATTCTTGTTATGTCCCTAGTAATTTATTTTTGTATATTTTATAGGATAAAAATAATACATAAGACCAGTGTGCATGTTGAATGATGACTATGTCTATTTAATGATATTATTTCCTATAAATTTAGATACATTGGAACTTGTTAAAGTACATGTTGTACTTCTCAGATCCAATTCGAGAATGACACATTGAAGCCATATCATGATAGTTAGAATCATATCTTGATGGTGGTGATTGATCCTTACACATGAAATCACTATCATGATCACATGTTGTTCAATGTACTTTAACACTACCTAACATGACTTTGAATAAGTGTCACCATACAAGCTATTGTTGGGTAAACTATAATACTTATGGATTATGTGAGTGATTTAGATGGAATTTGTCCCTCCTATTTGAGTGATTTATGTCCACTTGATAAGTGAAACTATGAAATGCATGACCATGCTTGTGCAAGTAAATATATACAATTGATCTCACAAAATCTCAATAAGTCTTCTCTAGTTCAAGAAGCATCGATTGAATATTAAGGGGGTGACTAACTGATGCCCCATGTATATTTGGATATCTGTGACAAATAGATTAAATGATCATGGTAACAATGGTAAGTTACCAGTTGAATTTGTTCACTTATTTCTATTACTTGGGTAGAAGTGTCATGTTTTTGATACCTTTCCTTACTTATGAGATTTTTAACATTACTTCCACTATAATATGGAGCCTAGGATGTCAAAAGTATAAGTTGAAAGGAATTAAAGTGTAAACAAGCATAAAAATGGTTCTAAATTATGTAAAGGCTAGTTTCCAACCCACTTGATCGATTGGGCAAGACTTTCAATCAACTGGATAGGTCAAATCATTTGGGTTATTGAGTGTCAAAAATCAAATTATTACCCTTTCTGGAAAGTGCATATTCGATCAAATAGATGTCCCACTCGATCGACTAGACACAATCAAGGAAACAATGGAAAAATGAAACTTGTTTGTTAAGGAATTCAACCGGTCAATTAGAATTGGTCAGGACTTTTCTGGTCTATCTGGCCGATTGAATGGGTTTATTAGTTGGTCATGTGAATGTCCCAGTTAGTCGAATATATGTCTAGTCAATTGACTAGAGGCTTGTTCAAGTTTTTTTTAGTTTGATTCTATATTTATTTTTAACTAGGATCAAGATGGGATGCTTGGGAAATCCAAGCCCATGACTTTTGTATATAAATGGGTGGATGTGCAAAGGGTGAGATACATATTGATATGTTATTTTTGTAAGAATCATTCCTCTTAGAGAGAGATAAAATCATCGCAAAGATGACAAATTGAGATAAGAGGAGGATTGCAAGTGGTTCTAGCACATTAATGACTCAAGACATGCTTCCTCTTGGTGACCAAGGTGGTGCAACAAGAGATCCTACCTCTACAAAGATTACACTGAGGTTGAGGTCACTTGTGTGAAGTATTGGAGGATACAATTCACAAGACAACAATTTTCTATTGTGAAGTATTTGACTAAGGTATTGCACGCCAACATTGACGTCTAATCTGGATCTAGATATGTGAGTTCTAAACTAAAACAAGATGTGTCTATTTATTGGAAAATTAGTTTGTGCAAAGGTATGTTGGATATCCTGGTATGTCTTTACAACTTATAGATTCGAGCATCCCTTGAATAAGAACTTTTATTGGGAAAATTTTGACTTTCCACTGTTTCCACTTCCCACAGATCCATACAATTAATCCCCACCATTTGACTATTTTTTTCCAAGAAATGTTTAACCAAGTTAAGAACTTATTATGAGACAAAACGCAACAAGTTAACAAACTACAAATGATTATTTAGCACATGTTTTCAAGGAATGTTAAATTAGTGTAGAACAATTTATTAATAAGTAATCAACTATAGTATGACTATTTTTAAACATTTGAATAAGTTTATACATATAACACCCTACACAAAATCCTATTATTAGAATGAATAATAATAGTTCATATCATATTACTCACCTTTCATGTTTCTCCTATGGTATTAGCATTGGCACCTACTATAACATACAAAAGTCTAACCTCATAACCCTGTATATCCTAATTCCATGGTTTGTGTGTCTTTGAGTTTATTTCAGGAGGAACCCCAAATATGGCAAAGTATACCCTTTTGGACATGAATATGATAATGATAGTTGATTTTTAGAAGGCTAATATTAGTGATTAAATAATAATTGGATTATGAAATCTAACTATATTGAGTAGATGTATCTTATACCTGAGTTGATAAAAATACTAATAATGTGTGGAATATAATATGATAACCAGTATATTATGAAATGGAATAATATGTAATCAGAATTATTGATGCATGTATGTACATTTATTAATGTCTCAATACCCTCATTTTTATAAATAATCCAACTCATAAGTTCAATAATGACAAGATCAAACTTACCCACACCTATTGGTAAGATGCAATATATATAGGTATAAAGGAGAAAAGAAATATTAAAAAGATTGAATGACTCATAATGGAGAAGTTGCTTAAATAATCAGAATGACTATAGATAGAGGTAGAGGAATGTTTGCATTAGAAGATAATGATAAAACAAACCAATTTTCAAATTATTATAAAAATATTTTGATTAAAATAATGTATAAATATATTTGAATGTCGCAACCCCAATAATATAATGAGTTTAATAATGAGATAGAGTGTCATCATATAAATAATAACAATGGGACACACACCAATAGCATAAAAACTACTTCTCTATATTAGTGAAGAATTTTTTTGTTCTTAATTGTATCATGATATCACTAAATGAATTTCAAAAGACAATTGATTTAAATAACGGATATGGTTGTATTTAAAAATTAGGGAACTTACTAATATAAGGAAAATCCCAAATAAAATTCTACTCATTAATTGTTTGAGGAGTAGCATATCAATAAAACCTAATCACCTAATACAAAATATCAAAAGAAGAAATATGAGTTGGGAATTGACCTTAAGAGAAGTGTTTCATGAATGGATAATCCTAGAACAAATGGAACCCCAAATATGGTATAAAGATATATCAATTTAATAAAATATGAAAATAATACTAACAAACTCTAATACATAAATAACCTAACAACAATCTCAAATGAAAAATCTAATTCCACTTCCAGAATCAAATTCTTTAAATAGCCTTGGTATCAAGTTTCATCTCATTTGAACACTAAATATCACTCAACTAGTTTTTTTGGAGGGAAGTCAGGAGGTTTCAATTAATCTCACCCTCCTCATGCAAGCCAAATCATCAAAGGAGTCCCTAACTACATTCAATAAACTTGAATTAAATGTGTTAGTATTACTACCATTACATGAATCAGACCTAATTTTATCTAAGATCTCATTAGGGGGCTTACACAATAGTAGATATATCCACTATTCGTTTCTTAGTGGATCTTAGCTAACTTATCAACTATGTGATTACATTCTATAGGTACTTTCTTGATATTTGTTCCATGCTTCATCTTCATATGGATCTCCTTTGTTCACATAGACACATATATATTATCCCCTAGATTTCCTTCAATTTATTTGCAATATTGCATTGAATCTGCAATAATCATGTTATCTAGTTCCAAATCCCCTCATCTCCAGTGCTAAGTCAATATCATAGATTTCATCCTCAAGCACAACTTGAGTTTTAATATGCTTACCCTATCCTTCAAATCACTCTCTTTTGTTGTTCCTACAAATGGACACAATTGAGGACATATTATTTTTTTAATGTTGCTTCCTTATTGATCTTCCAATGGTTCTCTGGTGGCTTCCTCCAATGAAGCTATCGTGTCACCTCTATCCCATTGTTTTTGGTCCTCCATGAACGTTCAATCTAGATTGTATCCTTCTTGATGAAGTTTATCACTGGGTCACTGGTCAGTTTTTCTTTTCAAAGACTTGTGTATTCTTGTTGCTCTAAATGTGGCAACATTTGATCATGAACAAAGTTCCCCATCTCTGGATGTTTGCACTCAGCCAACCCCAGAGGTTAGTATCATTAAAGAAGTTGAGTTGAAATTGCATATTAACCAGACCCTCCCACACCTCTCTTGTATGTAGACAATCACGGAGGACATGCATCGTCGACTCTTCCTCATTTCTACACTAATGAGTTACCCAATGGTTGTTGGTAATAATAGTGTTATGCCCTACAAGACATAGGGAAGTATTCACCTTTGCTGCCACTTTGGATTTCCATATCATCTTCCAGTCCCCTTTAACACAAATGTCTATGTCAGCTTTAGATACTTCATAAGCACTCTTAACTATGTACAACCTAGAATCAGATGACTTTATACCCTTGGATCATTGATCTCCTCATTTATTATGACATCCATCTCTATTATTCAACTAATGTGTCTAAAATCCTTTCAATAAGGAATTCGTGACCTCATTCCCCATTCAAATTCACAAGGCAACAAACCTACAAATCATATATCTCCTTTGAAATTTAATTGTTGTTCATCTCTAGACATTATTGTCCTTGCCGCTGACTAGGAGCATGTTTGAGTTTTCAATAATGAAATGTTTGCTCAGCATTGCCACTCTCCCAAGTCTTGGGATGTTGGTTGATATGTTAGGTTTGAACTTTTCATATTTTGTCTTCAACCCTACGCACTAGATAGATTGTCTTTCATTATTGAGATCCCATGCATGTTTAGAAACATGGGTTCCATTCCACTCTCTCATCATTTTAATACCAAGTCCCCTAAAGTATTGTTATTTTCCACTTTGTTTTAGGATACCAGAGATAGAGGATGTGATTTGTGATTCCCACCCCACATAAAGGTGCATATGTTACTATCAAATATGTCACAAGTTTTTAGAGGTAGAATGTAAGACCCCTGACTAGGGTTTGGGGTTAACCCCATTTTCTTTGGCTTTATTATGTGCTTAGTACCTTCCTATAATTATTTGATATGATCTTAGAGTTTGTGGAGAGATTAAGTCTCCAGTTTGAGCTTGTTTGGATGATGTTTGTGCCTTGTGTGCTAGTTTTTGTGCAAATTGCAATTTACCCAAAGTAGGGAATGAATGTGCAATTTGTCACCTCTAGAATGTCCCTTATCTTTCTTTACATCATCTAGAGGAGAGAGAAAGAAGTTGGTGCCTTGTTTGAACCTTAGTTGAGGAGTGACATCCTTAGTGGTGATTAGGGTTTGTAAGGTTTGTTGTGTCTCAACCATGTGTACATGGATGGGTGTAGCGACCCATGTTGCGACCTATGTCACGACCTAGGTGGTTTTTCGGTGTATCTCAATTGAGAGACTTCTCTTGATCATGTTGGTTTTGACCTAGGGTGTGAGGTGGAGGTCGAGATAGTTTCTCTTCTTGTGTCTCGACCTAGGTTGTGTGGTGACCTCTTGTCTCGACCTAGTGGTGTTTGGTGCTTTGTTGTGACCGCGACCATGTTTGGGGTGACCCAAGTAGGTCGAGACCCAACCTATAGTGTATCAACATCTTGTGCATGTATGTATAGGGTGGTTTCATGTAGTTGCATGTTGGTTTCTTGGGTGGACAAGTGTCCCGTCAGTGCTTTAGGGTGTTGAAACCTCATCTCCACCCTACTTCCATCCTCTTTTGCTATATAACCGCTTATGTCTCCATGAAAGTGGCCCCTTTTGTCTATCCTTCTTCCTCCTTCCTTGCTTGGTCTTCCTTGGAGCCTCGAAGAGCAAGGAGGTCTATTTTGGAGCTCGTGGTGGCCGAACTTCCCTTGCATGTGGTGCTTTTAGTGATCTTTTCTCATCTTCCACCTTGGTAAGTATATGCCTTCTTTTCTATGTTTTCCTTGGATCTCCTACCCCATCTTCTTCTCCTTCCTTGTCCCTAGACTATGTTTTGACATGGTGGCCGCTCTTGAGAAGAGACCTCCTCATCACAAGGGTAATAGGCCATGTTTTGACAAGGCGACACCCAAGTGAAAGGGAGTTTCTCCTCTCTTTTCTCCTTCTTTCTTTGGTTCGTCCTAGAGTTCTTTCTTGTCCTTTTCTTGAGATACCTTTGACCATGATGTCTTCTCCTTCTTGAGGTACTTTTGTGGATGTGAGTGAAGCTTTTGGTGGAGCTTCTTCCCCTTAGTGATCATGTGCTTGGAGATTGCAATCCTTGGAGTGACTTCTTTACGGCAGGTTATATAACTCTTAACCTTATCTATTAATGCATTTTTCCTATATGCATGTTGATGATTTCTCTCTCTAAAATGTTTCATTAACATGCTAGTGGATGATGCTAAAACTGAGGACATATTTTATGTTAAAACCATGCTTGGTTTGAAAGTAATTTGAAACCCTAGTTTTGATACCCGATTTTTGATGATTATGGTGTAATGGTGGTTTCCCCTATCTCTTGATCTAGGTTTTGACCACATGCATGATGGATGAGTTTCTTGACATTCTATGAAGTTTAGGTTCGGTTTTGGTTTTGTCAAACATGGATTCTCTCTCTTGTTTGAGTTCTCATTCATGATGATTTCATGGTGTAAGTTTTAGGGTTTTTGGTGACTGATTTTGCGTGGGATTTTTTTCTCATCCATGTGGATGATGGATTCTTTTGGTTTTTCCTTCTACTTGGGCCATGGAGATCTTCTCTTTGATCATGTTTAATCCATGTTTGGATGTTGTTCCTTTTACTTGGTGGTTACTATACCTTGTTCCTCTTTGGGTCCAGACATCTTGGTGATTGGTTTGGTTTTGGGTCGAGATGAATGACCTAGTATTGCGACTGTGACCTAACCCTAATAGGTGGAGGGTTGTAACATGCCTTGGTGTTTGTGGTCATGAAATGTCTTGGTCTTGAGGTTGATACAGCCTTGGTTTTGGGTCAAGTCATGATCTTGTTCTTGAGGATGAGACACCATGGTTGTAGGTGGTCGAGACTCCTTGAGAGTGGGTGGTCGTGACCCATAGAGTTGGTGGAAGCAACATGTGCATGGTGGGTGCTCATGACCCACATGGGTGGCATTCGTGACATGAATGGATGGGTGTTGGTCGTGACTCATGTGTTGTTGGGTGGTACCTACTCTTGGATGATGGTTGGTTGGGACCTATGTTTGCATACACAATTAACACATGTATATGAGTAATGATTGAATTATGTATAGTGTTGTTTACATGATGGTTTAATCAACCTTAATCATGTTCCTAAACCCTAAAGTGTTCCAAGGATATGGGAGATGGTGTACCTAGGGTTGGTGAAGATAAATAACTATAAACCATAATCGACTAAGTGTGGATCCCTAACACTAATCTAGAGATATTGATGTGTTGCTTCTCTTTCTTGGAATGGCTATAATGTTATGATGATTTCTCTTTCCTACTTATGAACCTATAACCATGCAAATGATATACGCTTAAATATCATGGCTAGTGTATGCTATGGTGACTATGATGTGCTACAGGTTGAATGAGCTTTGATGAAGTATGATGAGACACGTGTGATACAAGAATGATGTCACTAGGGTCATGTTACCTGGTAGAGGCTTATGCCTAGTGGGAGGTGACTTATCCTCCAGTTATATGGTTGAGGAATTGATATCCCACTATGATGTGACATTGGTGATAGTCTTGTGTTGCTGTGTAACAGTGATGATGGCCTTATGAATGGAAGTTCTATAGTGCTATGTGATGATGTGATGAGTTCACACCTTATATGTTTTATATCTTCTAATGTTGTACTATGTTCTTATTCTTGTAGAGTTTATTTTATCTTTGTATGTTGTAGCTTGATTGATGCTAAAAGACATTTAATTAGCTTAATTAATCAAGTGAAACCTAATTATGTCGGTGTCTTGTGCCATAGATCCATTCCTATCTCAGTCTTAATTCCAGATGGTGAAAGGAGTTCTCCTTTAGTGGGAGCTCAGAGTCATATATTGTTGAGTATGTGCATTCACATGAATGGCTGAGGGCCATACCCTGGAAAGAGTGTGGCTACGGGTCGTAGCTTAGTGATGGGACTCAGTATATACTTTTATAGGATTGGCTATGGGCCATACTGTGGCAATAGTGTGACTTCAGGTCATAGCTCAGTTTCACTAGCATTATGCCTATATACTAAGGTAGGCTAGGATGAGATGACTCATATGTTATGTCACTGTAGTGATTCTCTTGTGCTGACTGAGAGGTTTGGATAGGTTGTACATTCTGACTCTTTCATAGATCTTGTATGGCACTGATTTCGACTTAGCAGTGGTCAGTTGGAGTATGAGTGGTATATCTCATGTCCTTAGGGCATAACAAAATATGTAATACAGACGTGTAGTGTAATTTCATAGGGACAAATGTAGATAACAGTGGTTGAAGCCATGCCTTACTTTGTATGGTTTAGTTGATAATTGATATACATGTTCTTCATATTCCTTCCTAGAATATTAATTGTTCTGCTACTCTGTAATAACTGCCTAGTATTGTTTAACATGTTTTATCTATTGGATACATATCGTTTAGTTGAATCTGCTCTATTTGTAATTATGTTACCTATTTGCTTCAGTTTATATCCACTTTAATAGATGTTGGCGGAAAGTTATATCTCTCACTGGGAAATTTTGTCTCACCTCGTGGATTTCCACATCTTTTAGGTGGTAGTGCATGACGAGGTGGTGATTGTGAAGCTGAGGAGGAGCAGCGAAAAGAGTAGTAGTTGAGCAAGTTGGAAGTGTTGCTAGTCTTTTGGTGATAGAGTCCTAGAGTCAACACAAGTACACGTAGGTCCTTTGGGTGTTTTTTATGTGTTTATGGTTATGTTACTATCACGAGGTTTTTGGCATGTGTACCTTTTGTTGTATAGTCTTGGTAGTTGTACATGTATATATATGTGGAACAAGTTCTTCATGTGATAGGTTGTTAATAAGAAAGTTGGAATAAACACATTATGATATGTTCTATGTAATACAAGTGTCATGTTGTGGACTTATATGTGAAGGTTTTCAGTCTATGGTGCTTTTATGATATCAATTTTTATTTCCTATGTTTTTTTGGTATTCCACTTGCTTAGTGTTGTTTCAACATTTATTTTTGAGTAATCTAGCTTTGTGTGGCGTGGGGTGTCACATAGAACCTCTATTTGCATCACATAAATAGGTATTGCAGTAAGTGTCGATTTGGCTAGGCATATCCTTCCATCAATATATAGTGTTTTTGCCACCGAAGTGTTGATCATGGATACCACCTTGTTTAAGGTGTCCTCGTAGTTGCTACACTTTGCTTTTGAGTGAAGAAGAGGCACCCTTAGATATTCACCCAAATCTTGTGCTTCAGAGAAACCACTACTTTTGTAGATCTATCTTCTGGTAGATAGTGGAATACTTGTTGCAAAGTTTATATTTGTTTTGTTTACAATTATTGACTAGGAAATACACTAATGCAAACTTCTTTAAGAAGTTGTATATAATTTCCATTTGATTAGTTATACCTTCTGAAAAGACAAACATGTCGTCAGCAAAGAAAATATGGGAGATATGCATACCATTTACTAAGAGTTTCATAGGTATCCATTTTTTCTCAAAAACCAAGTGTTCAGTGAGATGGCTTAACCTTTCCAAGAAGAGGACAAACAACTAAGGGGAGAGGGGATCTCCCTACCGAAGACCCCTTGTACCATTAAACAAACCAGTATATTTCCCATTTCAAACAATTGAGGCATTACAACCTGAGATGGAATTCATAATGTATGACTTAATGGAATTTGGGAACCCCAACTTTCCCAATGTATCCTTGATGAAAGGCCAGACTATTCTATTTGAAGCTTTAAAAAGATCAATCTTAATGTCCATGATTTTTGTAGAAGACCATATTCTCATGTTATGGATGATCTCTTGAGCCACCACTATGTTGTCTAATATATGTCTGCTTGTTACAAAATCACTCTGAGTTGGGGATATCCAATTAGATAGAAATTTCTTGAATCTCCCTACAATTACCTTAGATTGTAATTTCAGACTAATATTGTTAAGTGAGATTGTTCTGAAATGTTTAATGGTTTAATGTTTAGGGATATTTGGGATTAGGACGACATTGGTATCACACATAATGTGTTCCAACTTCTGACCTTGAATAGCCTCCACACTAGTGCATTGAAGAGAGTTCTTCATTGTGTTCTAATTAACCAAAAGGAAGTTCCCATTCACACCGTCCAGTCCCGCCGCCTTGTTTGGATTGAATAACTTTAGAGTATCCTATATTTCCTTCAGTGATGGATACACAGTGACTAAGTTCCATTGGTTTGTTATGAGAAGTTTGAACCTTATTGGGTATCATTCTATCTTTAGGGCATCGAGTTGTTCAGGGTATGTTAGGAGATTTTTAAATGATTGCACAGGGTGGATTGAATGTCCTTCTCCTCCTTCATCTAGTTTTTACATAGTAACCATGTTTTTCCTTCGTATGTAATTCACATATGATTGATAAAACTCTATTTTTTATCGTCATTGGATAGCCAATCTATATGACTTTTTGTTTATGGTCCTCCTCTTCCTACCTTAAGATATATACTATTGTATTGAGCATAGATTTGTAAAAAAAAATCATCAGTGATTACATCATAGTTGTTGGCGAGGTTAGATTGGAGAATTTTTAGGTTATGGAAAATTCTTTTCTTTTCCTTTTTTATTTTCTTATTTAGCTCTATCATCCATCTCAGTATATCACCCATCACGATGGTGATGGAAGTATTGAATTCCAGGCCAGAGTATCAGCTACTCTTTAGCATATTTTGAAAATAACTATTTGGACCATGAAGACTTGACAAAGAACCTGCTATGGGCTTTTTTTCTCACACGCTCGCACCTGAATTGGGCCGTGGTCAGACTCTACTATGGGAGATGTTCTACAATGAACTGTGGGCACTGGTTAATGAAAGCCATGTTGGCTACTGCATGGTCCAACTATTCATGAAGTCTTCTGTAGATATAGGTGTGTTTTGTGCCTACATACCCTAAATTAGAAAGGCCAATCTCAAAAATGATGTTTCTAAATAGCTTTTTTCAGTGTAGCTATTATGTTTTCTGCCATAATTTTTTTTGAGAATGAAGGGTGGTGTTGATATCACCAACTACAAGCCATGGTTTGCTAAAATGACTTCTCATCCGTAGGAGGTATGTCCAAAGTAGTTTCCTTACATGGTGGTGAATTTTGGCATAGACAAAGGTGGTGAAAGTGATCTTATTAATCAAGCAAGTGATGATCTATCGACAGTTATTGATAATTTTGACTATAAATTTGCTTTCTTTCCAACAAACCCATATGCCACCTTTAAATCCATGTGCTTCCACACAGTGCGAGTTAGTAAAACCTAAATTTTTGATGTTGGTGAAGGCATAGTTCCCACTGATTCTTGATTCTAAGATGGCAGTGATTTTAGGTTTCATAATTGAGACAATATCTCTGAGGACACGACAAGTATCTAGGTTGTCAATTCCTCAAGTATTCCAGCAACGAATATCGAACATAAAAACATAGAATTTAGTGTGTACCGATTGCACACCCAATACTCATGTTCTTTGAACAGCTTGAGTTGGGATATGGTTCACCTTTGACTCATTAATTTCTACCTCCTAGACCACCTAATTTATCCATGGACTCTTCCGGCTGTGCTCGTAGGAAGGGGTAGGCCTATAGTTCTTCATTCTTGGTCTAGAGCCTTTAATTTTCCTCCCAAAGGTAACAGCTTTGGTACCACATTATTTCTCACACCTAGTTTGACTGCCAACTCATCCTCTTCTAGAGGTATGTCTTCTTCTGATTCTTTAGTTCATTTCCTTGTATCTCCATTATCTTCCTTATTTTTCTAGGCATAAACCTGTGCTATGTACAGGTGCCTTAGTAGACTACAATCAATAATGTATAGATTTAACTTAAATTTTTTTAAAACTATAAGCACAATACATATATTAATAGGACTTCTCATACACATAGGGACCAATCTATAGTTTTAAAAAATAATGGAGAAAATTGTATCCAGCCCCCTCCATGGGATTTCCTATATAGTATAGATGTGTCTCCTAATATGATATATAATTTAAAAAATTAAAGACAAAAGTGTGGTGTACACACACATGGACCAATATGTAATTTTAAAAAATAATGGAGAAAATTGTATCCAGCCCTCTACACGGGCATTTGTATATAGTATAGATGTGTCTCCTAATTTATAACTTAAAAAATTAAAGACAAAAGTGTGGTGTGCACACATAGGGACCAATATGTAATTTCAAAAAATAATAGAGAAAATCTCATCCAGCCCCCTCCACAGGCTTTCCTATATAGTATAGATGTGTATCCTAATATAATATATAATTTAAAAAATTAAAGACAATAGTGTGGTGTACACACACATGGACCAATATATAATTTCAAAAAATAATGGAGACAATTGCACCCAGCCCCTTCCATGAACTTTCCTATATAGTATTTTTATACCGATTCATTTTTTTCATCAATGTTTATCACCCTTCAACCACTTCATCAACATCCAGGTTTAGTATCTTGTGTTTCTTAGCATTATTCAGTTGTCCTGCTACCATTAATTGTAAATTATTCTTGTTCGACAATTTTTTGATTTCTTAATTTAAGAAACTCCCTCTTATCATCTGCTAATGTGTCCATCTTATTTTTCTATATTTCTTCTATGTAACATTTTCCTCCTCCTTTTCAGTATCTCTTAATGGGCCCTTCTGGGGTATCTAAGTTACATTTTGTTCTTTGTCATTGTTTGCTAATTTAGCAAACTTGCACTGATCATCTCTACAGTTTCATCCAATGGTTTGTTATTTTGTTTCTTATTTTGGTTTTTGTGTACCATTTTTTTCCTCTTTGTGTTTGCCATTCCGCTTTGTCCTTGCTTGGCAGTAACATATTTTGCTTCCTCAGATCTTGTTCTTGTAGGCTCTATAGTTTGTCTTTCTCTATCCCGAAAGACCTTAGGATGATGTCCAAACATCCCATATAAGGTTCAAGATTCTAGGAATGCTTCGTATTCTACAAAATATTGGATGTCATTAATTAATATCATAGAAGTAGGTTTCTTGGACATCGTATCAACCTCCACTACTAGGCTCGACCGATGAACTTCTAGATCTAGCCATGGTATGGGAGTCAACTTTTACCAGACTGCCAAGTTCCAAGCCTATATAATCAAAGATCGGGGTTACATATAGATGAAAGGGAGATCTAATACCCTTACGCATGTGACAAGGTAGTGTGGCATCTCCTCTGTTGGCTTGAATGTAGGATGCCATTGCCATACAGCTGCCAAAGAGTATTCATGGACCTCCTGTAAGGACTACTCAAAATCTTTTATGCATGAAAGTTGTATGACATAATGGACGAGGTCCACCTCGTACATATTGAAGCGGTAAGCGGTGTTCCACATAGCATTCAATTTATCCCTCATTGTCATATATCCCACATCATTGCCAATAAGACATGCAACTATAGTTTACCTCCATGGTCGGGCAAGGTCATCCTCTACGTCTGGGTCTACTTCTGGCACATGATTCCCATCTATGATTTTTGACATGTATTTTACTACGCGCTTAAACGCAAGTATACGCGTCGAGTAATATAGGCCTTGTGAGGCCCGAGTCGAACTCAGGGATACGTGAATTATTGAAGACTTCTACTAACTAATCGCAATCAGCTAGACCGATTAACAAAGTAGGGTTTTGTGTTCAAATTAAAAAGAAAATAAAAATCAAACAAAGAAGACAATCGATTAAAGGTTAATTTAATCAATTCAAAGGAATATTTTTAGGATGGTGGTTTTACCGCGGGTCAACATTGTATTAGGTTTCATATAATTCCTCACACTTCTCTCTCTATCCGGGTAGTGACCTGAAAACAGAATTACCCACTGTCGTGGTGTAATTCACTACTTAGATTTAGGTTGATTCCACCGTCGTAGTAATCATTCCCCTAAACTAAGTGCATTATAAACGGTCTCTCAGTTCCCACCATTAATTTTACAACTCCTTTGTCAAGGGTCTTATTGATTAATGTAGAATTCGTCTCTTTTCAACCGTTAATCCTTCTGTCGAAGTGATTAAGGGTGTTAAATTATTATTATGGTGATCAAGCATAACAATAGAAATGGAGAAAACGAATCTATACCACAGATTTGAGAGAAAAATATGAATTATTGATATAAAAATGTCATACAATGCATTCCCGGGCTACTCCCGGTCCTAAAGATTGAGGGTTTTAGCCTCTCATGTTCATCTCACACGAATACATGGTAGAAATTGGGGAATTCATAAGAAAAACGGGAAATAAATGGGAAAACCCCTGAACGGAGAAGAACCGGTGGATCCTTGGCGTAGAACACGAGCTTCCCCACCTGTCGGTGGTAGAAATCGTCTTCGGCAGCGTCTGAATCACCCGGGATGAGCTTCTCGGCCTCCGTTCTCCTTTTTCTCCTCCTCGGCACTCGTGCAATCCAAAAAATGAGATCCTCCTCCCTCTGGGCGGCCGTCATTAGGTATAAGTCCCTAATTAGGTCGTCAAATAACAACAGCCGTCCGATCGAGATCAAAACAGATCCAACGCATATCTGCCGGCGTCGATACCATCGACGCGGGTCGATGGTATCGACCCAGCGGATTAGCGGCAGCTTTCCTTTCTTTTATTCTGAGCGCCTGTGGTGATCTCGATACCATCGACTTAGGTGTCGATGGTATCAACTCCTTTAGCATCGGTTGTTGTCGTTTAGCGACGCTGTAGCTCCCCTTGTGTCGATGGCATCGACTTCCGTCGATGGTATCGACAGTTTCCTTGCCAGCAACTTGAAGGGATCTCGATACCATCGACTTAGGTGTCGATGGTATCGACTCTGTATTGCTCTTCTCGGCTGACAACCTGTAGCTTGGTCGATGGTATCGACTTCCGTCGATGGAATCGACGGAAGCAGATACTTGTTTTTCCTGAAATTCCACAACAAGCCCAAGTAAATCCACACAATTTATAATAAGATGATAAATAATGCTCAAAATAGTAAAACAAAGGGGATTTGATATAATATGATGGCAAAGACCAAATAAAGTGAATTATGCAATAATATCCATGAAAATGAGTAATTAAGGCACAAAACACATATGAAGTAGGTCTATAAATGCGACTCAAAATCATTGCATCAATTTTCATCTTGACATATGTGGTCGAAAGTTTTCTTTCATAAAGGCTATCGAGGAATAAGTTCTACTCGCCTTGATTATTGGAGATAACACTAGTGAATGGCTTTGTTTGTTCAGCCCCTGAAGTACTATCAGCCATGTTTCCATCCACCGATGAATTACGGTCCTCCGTCATCGTAGCATGGCCTTCTACTTCCATAGTGTTAGAGCCCCCCGGTGGATGGAAAGCGTTTCCTGTCCCCTATTTAGATAGAACTGAATCTTGTACCCCCTTCGAACACCCCCAACATCAGTACTCACATACCTACATATCAAAACTCTATGCCAACTGCTGGCATAGAAACCCTAACACTTGATGTATCCCATCCTCCCACATCTACCATGTCTGGATCCTTTCTTTGACCATTGTCTGTCAGCGGGTTATCTTTCCCAAAGTTTCCCGCTCCAGGCACACCCCCCTCCACCAACCCCCCCCCCCCAGGCCAGAACGGCCGCCGTCGACACCCCCTCGCCCCCTATCACCCCCATAATTCTTTCTTTTCAATCCTTCACTCACTCAACTAGTTTTGGAAAGAAAATACACACTAACCCTAAATGCTCTGTTGATTAGGAGGCGACAGTGGGTTGCCTATCTCCCTCATGGTCTTCTCTCTTGCAAGTTTAAAGTGGGCTAGGTCTGATTGGTCTCGGGTACATGGTGGCAGAGGACCTTGTTAACAGATGTGCATGGCTAGGGATTGAGGAAGAAGAAGACTTTGTCAATTTAGTGAAAGGGGGGTGGTAGAAAAAAAACGAACACATCTCTTTAGCCTCAGTAGAAAAGCTATTAACTGATTGACCTTACAATTTTTGGGCACTGAAGAGAACCCTCTTGCAGACATGGGCACTTTCACAAAACGTTATCTTCAAACAAGTGGACGCCGAGGTGTTCATTGTTCAATTTCTCCATTGGAAGGATAAGGCTAAGGTGGTAGAAGGGGGGCCATGGAATTTTGATAACAGATTGATGTTGATTAAGGAGATTGAGGACATGAATGTGTCACGTAAGATTGAGTTCACTAAAAGTTGTTTCTGTATCAGGATATATGACATACCGCTAGGACACTGATCGCAAGATGCTATCATGGCTATAGAATAGAAGGTGGGGAGCGTAATAAAATTAGAATGTGATGAACTCAGTTGGGAGTCATCGATAAGAGTCCAAGTTTGACTAGACATTTCCAAGCTGCTGAAAAGAAAGCAACGAGTCTGAGACAAAAAAGGAAACATGGTGGACATTAAAATCAAGTACAAGAGACTTCCAAACTGTTGTTATATATGTGGGATCCTTGGAAATTTAGACAAGGATTTCCCTATCAAAGAAGAGGAAGGAAGGACAACAACGTCACTGGGGACCATGGTTGAAGGCTTCACTGAGGAAGCCTAGGGTTACTGTGAATGAAGAAATCTTTGGGAAGGAGAGGAAGATAAAAAACTTATCTTCCACATAAAGTCTGACAGAAGAGAGACGGACAAGACAAAGTCAGGTTCAAGGAAAATAGTGTACTCGAACACTCAGGAGGAGGGAATATGTAGAAGCAGGAGTGGGGAGGCAGACATAGAAAAGAATAGAAGGAAGGGAGGAAGGGGAAAACAAGGAAGGAAGGGTGACAGAAAGCGATATGATAGGGAAGCAGAAGGATTCGCAGGCTCTAACAGTGAAGGAACTCGGGCCTATGAAGAGTATAGGAAAAGAAAAAGCACAACATGGACAGAAGTGCAATGAAGAGGTCAGTGTGATGTCACTACAAGCAAATCATGAAGGCATGAAGGGAGGAAGGAGCGGTCCATAGGCTCACATGGATGGAAAAGAGAAATATACCTATAAGGGCAGCAAGTACTGAGGGGAGAGAGTACGGGGAGGGAAGAGCTGGCAGTGGAGGGGATCTTTGCTAATCTAAATAATGATCTCAGTAGATCTTATGCAACTGAGGCACAAAGGAATGGAAGCATTGATACAGGAACGATACTGACCCTCGAATCGGGCATAAGTGAGAACAGTGTGAAGACAAGAAACTAGAGAAAGAAAGTGGAGGGGAAGGGAAGGCCGAGACAGACTCAAGAGAAAGTAGTCAAGCTGAGGAAATCAAATATAGTGTGAAGGAATACAGAAGAGTATGAAAAGGGTCAGAGCAACAGTGAAAATAGTGGGGTTGTTGGTAAGAGAAATCAAGATAATCAGAGCTGTGACATGGAATTAGATGACCTGGAAACCATTTTTTTCTCAAAAAAACTCTGATGGGAGAGAGGATGCACCAATCTTACCGATGGAGTGGTGAAGCAAAAGTAGCGAGTGTTGGTGGTGACCAACCCTGTGAACAGCTATGAAAATCTTTTCATGGAACTATCGGGGGATGGGCAAGCCCGACAGTATGTCAGCCCTTCACACTTGGTGTTAGAGGGAAAGCCCAAACTTGGTCTTCCTATCAGAGGCCAAAATAGCTGATGCAAAGCTGGAGGCAGTGAGATGTAGCTGTGGCTTCACTGACGGACTTTGTTTGTCCAATGTTCGTAAATTGGGGGGCTTAGGATTCTGGTGGAAAGATGTTGACGTGCAAATAATCTCTTACTCTCAGCACTATGTGGAAAGCATGCTTATAGAGATGTTTGGCTTGGGCCAATGGAAGGCCATTGGTATATACGGGTGGTCAGAACAACAACACAGACCCACGACTTGGGATTTGATGAGAAAGCTCAAACAAGGTACAGAAGTACCTGTGGTTTTCTTTGATGACTTTAATGAAATCTTGTCTAATGAGGAAAAGATGGGTGGTGAACCAAAACCGGAGAGGTGGATTCAGGACTTCAGAGAGGCAAGACTTCTGGGATATGAAGGCTCAAAGTTTACTTGGATGAAAGGCAAGATGATTGATAACCTCATTAAAGAAAGATTAGATAGAGCACTTGCTATGTTCAGTTGGCGACAACTTTTACCTATTGTAGAGTAATCCACCTACCCATGCATGAGTCGGACCATGTCTGATTGTAATCACAGTCGACAGAATAGAAATAAAGAAGAAGAGGAAAGATAGACGGTTCCTGTTTGAACCCATGTGGGTCGAGGAGGGTAGTTGTAAAGACACCATAAAGAAGGCATCGCAAGGGCAACTGAGCAACAAAATCTGTGGGAAAATTAAAGGATGCAGTGAAAAGATTTGTTTTTTGGCAGACAATATCTTTGGGGAAATGAAGAAGAAAATAAAAGAAACAGAAAAGGCACTTGGAGAAGCACAGAAGTAGCCTCTAGATCATAATGCTTTTAATATTTGCGAGGATTTGGCATGGGAACTACATTACTGGCACAGACAGGAAGACAATTATTGGCATGCCAGATCCAGGGTGAATGAGATGAAGCACGGGGATAGAAATATGGCATACTTTCACCACAAGGCATCACCGAGGAAGAAGAGAAATATGATTCACGGACTAAAGGATGAAGAGGGAATCTAGAAATTGAAAGAGGAAGAAATACAAAAAGTCATTCTAAATTTTTTTCTCAGATCTTTTTGCTAGATCTAATCCGGTTTTGGTGGAGGATGCAGTAAGGGGAATCGACCAGATCGTTACACAACAGATGAGAACAAGTTTGGAGGTAGAAATTAGCCATATGGACGATCAGAGTCTTGTGTGGAGAGCACCTTGGTCCATGCGATGTGATTTACAAATGTGGCAAAACCTCAAGGTTCCTTTACTCGGGCTGTGGGGAGCCATTAGCTATGCACCTGCAATGGTTAAGTTGTCTACCAAATGCATCCCAACAAAACACCGAGACCAGACGGAATGACAACCATGTTCTACCAGAGGTACTGGCATATTGTTGGGAAGGATGTTTCTAGCTACATTAAAGGGTGGTGGAGGGACTCGGAAGATCTTAAAATTATTAATCAGACCTTAGTGGTATTGATCCCAAAGGTCGCAGATCCTAAAGAAGTTGTTGAATTTCGACCTATCAGCATGTGTAATGTCATCTATAAAATTATCTCCAAGGTGCTAACAAATAGATTAAAGCCTTTTATGGACAACATTGTATCTCCAAATCAGAGTGCTTTTATTCTAGGGAGAATGATTACTGACAACGCCTTAGTAGCGTATGAGTGCTTTCATAAGATGCGGTCTAGATAGGCAGTTAAAAAGGGCCATATTGCACTGAAGCTAGATATGTCGAAGGCTTATGACAGGGTGGAGTGGAGCTCCCTGGACTTTGTCATGGAAAGGATGAGATTTGGCATTAAGTGGAGAAGGAAGATTGGGGAGTGTGTATCTTCTGTTCAACATTCCTTTGCCATCAATGGAGACCAGGCCAAGATGATCTAGCCTTACCGCGGACTGCGACAGGGTGACCCTCTTTCTCCTTACCTTTTTATTTTGTGTGTTGAAGCTTTTTCTACTTCTCTAATCTGAGCCTCAGAAGGAAAAATTCTCCATGGCCTAAAAGTGAGCAAGTCTGCTCCATGCATATCTCATCTTTTCTTTGTAGATGATAATATTCTTTTTGCTAGACCCAACTGATAGGAATGCCTGGAATTATCTAATTTAATTAGCCAGTATGAACAAGCATCGGGAAAAAAAATCAACCTATCAAAAATGGAAATTGCTTTTAGCAAAGAAATTCCATGTCAAGCAAGTGAGGAAATAAAAAATCTTCTATAGGTCAAAGAGGTGAACATGCACGCAAAATACATAGACTTACCAACGGCAGTTGGGAAGTCTAAGAAGCATGTATTCAGCCCCATAAAGGAAAGAGTGTCTCATCAAGACAATAGCCCGGTTTTTCAGCTTCCACTTTGTCTTTTGTAGGAGATTCAAAGTTGTATAGCCCGGTTTTGAGGGGTGCAAAGGGGACAGAAAGGAAAATCTCATGGCAGCCATGGGATAAACTGTGCAAATCAAAGAAGAGTGGTGGCATGGGGTTTAGAGGCTTGCATTCCTTCAACCAGGCAATGCTTGCCAAACAAGTATGGAGGATGTTAACAAAGACGGACTCACTAGCGTATAAGGTGCTAAAGGCAAGATATTTTCCTAAATGTTCCCTTCTAGAAGCAACAAGGGGCTATAATCCAAGTTTCACATGGAGAAGCCTATGGGGAGTAAAATCGGTTGTTAAAGAAGGAATGAAGTTGAGAGTGGGATATGGGAAAAGAATTAATATTTGGAAGGACTTATGGGTGGAAGGTAGACAAGGAAACCTGGAAGACTTTTTTCATGTAAATGAGGAGAACCCAACCATGGTAGCGGAACTACTGGACAAAGAAACCTCGACGTGGGATGCACAATTGATCAAGGGAAAATTCCCGACTAACGTGGCAGCAACAATCATATCCATCCCAACAAGCTGGAGGTCGGGGGAGGACGCATTCTTCTGGTGTCCAGGTAAGGATGGCGACTTCTCTACCCGAACGGCCTACTAGATAGGCTACTTGGGTACAGCAGAGTACGTGAGTAGCCGGAATAGGAGGAATGATGAGATCTGGAGCATGATATGGGGCTCAAGGTGGCCGCCCAAGGTGTCCCATTTCCTGTGGAGATTTTGCACAGGTAGTCTGGGCACGATGGGTAGGCTATGGGAGAGGCATTTCCATGATACAGGCGAGTGTCCATTATGTGGGGAGGAACGAGAATCAATTACACATATGGCGTTTAAGTGCACAGAGGCAAGGAAGGTTTGGAGTGGCTTTAGGGAACGAAATCTTATCGAGCAAGTCCAGGACATGCAGTCGGGGGAAGCTATTCTCACCTTGAGGGATGGCCTTCACCCGGACAACATGGATGGTGCCATTGCTAATTTATGGGCCATATGGACAGGAAGAAATTCTATGGTGTTCAGATCTCCAAAGAAGGAACTGGTTTTCTTGGCTCAAAACTACGTATCTTTCATCACTAAGTACCACAGAGCACAGAAGCAGCCTTTGGCTGCAGCACACCGGCCCGAGATCACCAAGGAGAGAAGATGGGAGCAGCCTCACAAAGGAAGCATGAAGTTGAACACGGACATGGCGATGGGGGCTCAAGGTTCTGTTGGTCTGGCGGGTTCTTTTCGAGACCTAGAGGGCAAGCTGGTAGCTGTTGTAGGGGCACAAGTCAAAGGACAGATGACACCGGTGATGGGGGAAGCACTGGCTATGAGGCTGGCATTATCACAAGCAAGAGCATGGGGCATGGAGAGTATTGTTGTGGAATCGGACTCGTTATTGCTCATTCAAGCTATTCGTAAAGGGATAGGGAGAAGAGACTATATGGGTCTTATCATTGACAACATTTTAGACATTAGTAGTAGTTTTATGTCTATTTCTTTCTCGCATATTAGTAGATCTATAAATTGTGTAGCTCATTGTCTGGCTAAGAAAGTAGTAGATGGCACTCTTACCAGCAGTTGGGACCTGAATACCCTGTATAGGATTTCGATGGAACTACATTGTTTTTCTCCTGATTTATATAATTTTCATGCGGACTCTAGTCCGCGTCCCACCCTAAAAAAAAATAATAAAATAGTTCATTAATGTCCTTAATTTTCTCTTTGTCACGCCCCTTTTTTTTTTAGAAATAGGTAAATATATTGCCAAAAAGGAAGGCTGGCTAAGCTACAATATACAACATACAAAAAGGTGGGTGTATACGGGGTGTGTATCCTACAAAAAACCCCAGTATAACCTAGATGTGGGATTTAATCCCCTACTCAGGGTATGGTTGGCTATTACAGCGTTAGTAATATCTAATTTAACAAAATGGAAGATGTCCTTAGAAGACACACGACCGTGAACCACCACATTTTGGGCTTTCCAAATATTGAAACAAATGTTCGTGCAGCACAACCCTGCGAACATCTCCTCCTCTTTGTTCTTGGCTTTCCTCCTCGCCAATTCAAGCGTATCCATTAAGTTGTCAGCGATCAACTGCCCCCATCCGTTCTTTAACCAAACCAGCGCCCAGACTTAACGAGCCTTTGGGCACGTATGGAAAAGATGATGGTTGGACTCCTCCTCATCACAAAACGGACATTTTGGGTTAACCTGCAAGCCCCATTTAGCGAGTTTGTCCCTCATGAGGTGTTTTCCAAGGATTGCCTTATAGCAGGCGACACTCCATTAGGGAATATGGCCTCTCCCCCACAACAGATTGAACCAGGGGACCTGTTCACTCGTCTCCATATGGATCCACAATTTCAGTTGGCTCACCAGCGCAAAGAAATCGTCGCCATCCGCACAGTATTGATGCCCTACTGCATTCCACGCCTTAACAATAGCACCCCACACCCGTGAGGAATGATGTTGAACTGCAGGCATACTCACGTAACGCAATCTCATCCAGCTCGCCCAAATCCCCTCTTTGTCAGTTAGGAATATGTGCAGCCTACGCAGGTTCCCTTCTGCAGCAATGTCTTCGACCTTCTTCAAGTTCAGACCTCCAGCTATGAAAGATTTAGTCATAGTGTCCCAGGCGATGGCCCTTTGATGCGCGTCGGTGTGCACGCAACAATCACTAGGAAAAGTCCTAGAGTTTAACCTTCTAACCCGGTTGTCAACTTGTTGTGAACAACAAGTCAACTTAGTATAGATAGGTATCGATCCAAGGGACGACGGAAAACAAAAGTTGAAATCCAAATCCGATTGCAAGTACAAAAATTAAATCCCGATTTGAGAGAGTTGTTAATACTAAGAACAAAAATAAAAGTGTTGAAATAAAATTTAACTAATCAAGAAATAAAGATCTGGGGTCCGGAAGATCACCACCAAAGCCACGTTCCTATTCAACTAATCAAATTCTATAATCCAAGGATCAAATTAGGACCTTGTGGTTACATGTCCTTACAGAAAAACTCACAAGGGTCGGACTTCCCGTGAACCCGTTGGTCCCGGCGTTCACAGATCATTGCCCAACCGTCCAACATGCTATTATCCATGGTCATATCAAAAAGTATGTGAATTCAAACTGGTGTTCAAACCCAAGGCTCAGGTGGTCGCGTCACCAAGGATTATAACAAGAATAAGATTAAAAGACGAAAAGATGATAATCGCAATTAATGTACTATTGTTTCGTTCTTACAGATACACGGTCATGTCACTCCATAAGAATATATCAGATCATCCAAATAACCATGCATAAACAGAGAGAAGACATTTGTTCGATGGAGGAATATAATTGATTATATTGAATAGAACCGGGCTAAGGGGCTACTCCCATGCCCACGAGAGACTTACTCAGACATAACAAGACCAGAAGAACTGTAAACTAAAATGAGATCCAACATTATACAAGATGTGGTCTACAACTAAAAATTAGATGAAATAGAATGAAGAATGGAATGCTTTTACAAGTGAAGAGTCCCTACTTTTATAGGAGGGGAGGGGGTAGGCTGCCCTCAAAAGAGGGGGAAAAAGAGAGGGAGACCAATTTTTGAATTTTCTGAATCTGGTCAAATCGAAAGTTGATTGTCTTTAATTATCTTGACCATGTAACTCCCTTTAATGCAGATTCTCATAGCAGAGATTTCGAACGTATTTCTCTCCCATTAAAAGCACAAAAACGGTCCAAATAATAGGATTGTATTTTAGGAAATTAAATTCCCTTTTCATTGAATACTTGTGTACTCAATTTGGAGTTCGAATTCAAGAGTTATGTCACTTTTGGTGGAGGGTATATATGAATTTCAGGACTGCTACAAATTATATAATTTTCCTACAAAACCCAAGAAAATAGAATTAAAACTCCAATTAAAGATAAAAATCTAAAATAAAACAATTAATTCGGAAACTAAGAGAATAAATAACAAAATAATCCTAAAAAAATATCAAAAATATATAAATAAAAGGAATAAATATACATTTATCAAAATATCCCAGACTTGAATCCTTGTTTGTCCTCAACCAATTAAAATTACAAATTATTCCAATTTATACTAACAACATGTGTATCCTCACCCTTGTAACATCACTTTATTCCTTACCTCCAAATTTGGCCAAGCAACCCAATCTCCGAAAACCACAAAACACAAAATTCTATATTCCCTATTAAAAACAAATATCATATCTTGGTTCTAAATCAAGATTTTGTAGAAAAACATGCTTCATCTTACTTTTGCTTTGACACTCTCATTTTTATAAATGTTTTTTTAGTTGTTTCACAAGAACAAGATGAAATTAGGTGGTGTGAAAACAAAGAAGGAAGTGAATTTTTTTTATCCCTCCTCTATTCGACTTGGGATTTAAATTTGTGGAGTTGTGGGTACATTGGTCACAATTTTTTTAATGTGCACTTTTGGCATCTTTTGATGGTACGCCCCTTTGTGGGGTATGGATTTTTTTATATGGGAAGCATGCCACCCCGGACTTGATTTTTGTCTTGTGGTGATTCTTTGCTTCTCTTTTTTTAGAAAGAAAATAAGGGGGAAACAAAATGTGTCCTTGTTTTTATAACTTCATACATTTATTTTCTCTTTTTTTTTAAAGTGTCATTACATCAGAAAGAACATTCATATCAATCACATTATACAAGATTTATATCAAGTTAATCAACAGTTTAAAAATAGAGAAAATTTGTGTTTAGTTTTGATTGATTCCATACAACTTGCCAACTTTTCCAAGGAGTGATTCTATTTTGGGATCCTAGGTGACATGGTGGTTTCAGACATGGCAATTTGTAACAATTTTTGCAAAAGATTTACTAAATTCAAAGGGGTACAATGACAAACATTTATTCATATTGGCCGACTAGATAAAGGCCATTTTGCAACAAAAGAAATAAAAACATGGCCGACTAGATAATGGCCATGAACAAAGTAACTATATGCAAAACAAAAAACAGTAGAAATAATGCAAGAATAAAAAATATAAGGGGGTGGAATAGAAACATACCACTCACCTCCACCCCGGACTTAGATTGTTGCTCATCCCGAGAAAAATCAAAACCCGAGATGGAGGGAAGAGAAGAGCGAGGATTTCCAGGTGGCCCAGGTAGCTCAAAAAATGTCCAGCTGAAGGGGATGTGTATGAGGGCTGGGACCTTTATCTGAGGAGCTTCATAATGTACCATATGATAGGGTAATTGTAGAAGCTCAGTGGGGTGCTCATATTTTCTTTCACCTCACATTCCCTCAAATAATATCCATAGATCTTCCTTCGATAGCAAGGGAAGTGTTGAAGATGGATGTGGATAAGGGGAGGTTGACGGGTACCCGACTAGTAATGCCAATAGAGCATGATGAAATGAGTCGGGTGGAGGATCTGGTTCATGTTTTCCACCATCATGATGACCTGCATATGGGAGAATTGATGCTAATACAAAAATTTAAAATCATTTACAAAAGTGTTTTGTTTCTCCTTAAAATCAATGCCATCAACATTGGGTTTGGTAAGTTTCATTGTTAATGTAACATATGTCTCTAATTTTTTTGTACAAGGGTTCCCCAAGTATTTAGGAGGGATGATGATGTCTTCCTTGCAAACAATAGAAGGGGGTGTGTGGGCTTCTTCCAATGGTGGTATCTCCCCTTCTAGATCAGCCATGTGTGGGATGGAAATTGGTTGTGACGGCTCGGGAAGAATCATAAAGGGGGTTAGATTCTCATTATCCAAATTAGACTCAAAAGAAGGGTATTGGTCTATGGTATCATTCAGATTTATGTTGAGGATGGGAGGAGTTGTTGGATCTTCATAATGACTCTCCTTCTTTGAAATTTCATATTCAAGTAAAAGAGTCTCTAAAGGAAAGATAGGGATACCAACGTCCTCATCACACACAAAATATGGCTCCATGGTTTTTTCTATTTCTTCAGGATCTGACATATATGACACAAAATAAGGATCATCAACGTCATCATCAGGAAGAACCATCTTGGGTTGTTCAAGCTCTATAGGGGGAGTTTGTGATTGATCCTCTAGAAAGGTAGCTAACATGGCTTGTTTGGATTCAAGTTTTGCTTGTGCTTCTGCTACCATGTTTTCTAGGGCATTAAGTCTCTCTTCCAGTTCAAGATCAATTTGCATTTCACCATAGGATTTATACACCCCAAAATTTTGGTCATCCTCGCCACACTCCCCATAGTGTCCTTGGCCACAGTACTCCTCATGTTGTTTTGGGTGGCATTTCTCCTCATAATAATCTCCAGAAGATGATGGATTGTAATTTCCATTACGTCCATCTTGGTAGGAAGATTCAATATTATAAGGTGTCACCAATTTCATGAGGAAACATATTTGAACAATCTATATTTTGGTTTTGGGCTTCTAGCAGGGCGGTTAAGAAGGCTTGGTTGGCTTTTAGTTTTAGTTCTCCTTCTACTATTATCTTCTCTAAGGCCCTAAGTCTCTCTTCTTGTTGAGGATTACATTGGGTTTCATAAACATGTTCATAACCCCCAAGGTTTTGTTGGTTACACCCCACAAAATTTTGTTGATCATATCCCCCATTAGAATATGGATGGCAAGGTTCCCCATAATAGTTCTCAGAAAAATGTGGGTTCACATTGTATCCACCAGGATGAAAGGACTCGTAATTAAAAGGGGTGCTATTATAATCATGGGGTAGAGTCTGACAGACAAGAGATGCATGGTGGTAAAAACCACAATAATAACATTGTGGGGGATATTGGGATGTCCACTCCATTTGAAAAGAAAAGTTCCTGAAAGATATATCAATCAACGAATGAAAGAAGAAAGATTGCGAGATAAAAAATTAGTCAAAATTACAAACAGAACTAAAAATATAGATCTAAGAAATTATGAAATAACAAAAATTACAAAAAAAAAGTAACTAGAAAGCAGTACTACTGGAATGGAAACTCAGCAGAAAGAGGAGATACACTTCTGGAATTGTGCTCGGAAGGAAAAAAAAATATAAAAATCTAAAAGAAATTATAAAAAAGACTGAAGTTATGAATGTTAGAGAATATGAACAAGGATTATACAAGATGTACAGACAACCAGATCTAAAAAACAATTGTGCCATCCCCAGAAACGGTGTCAAATTGATGTGCATCATTGTGCACGCAACAATCACTAGGAAAAGTCCTAGAGTTTAACCTTCTAACCCGGTTGTCAACTTGTTGTGAACAACAAGTCAACTTAGTATAGATAGGTATCGATCCAAGGGACGACGGAAAAGAAAAGTCGAAATCCAAATTTGATTGCAAGTATAAGAATTAAATCCCGATTTGAGAGAGTTGTTAATACTAAGAACAAAAATAAAAGTGTTGAAATAAAGTTTAACTAATCAAGAAATAAAGATTTGGGGTCCGGAAGATCACCACCAAAGCCACGTTCCTATTCAACTAATCAAATTCTAAACTCCAAGGATCAAATTAGGACCTTGTGGTTACATGTCCTTATGGATAAACTCACAAGGGTCGGACTTCCCGTGAACCTATTGGTCCCGGCGTTCACAGATCATTGCCCAACCGTCCAACATGCTATTATACACGGTCATATCAAAAAGTATGTGAATTCAAACTGGCATTCAAACCCAAGGCTCAGGTGGTCGCGTCACCAAGGATTATAACAAGAATAATATTAAAAAGACGAAAAGATGATAATCGCAATTAAGGGACTATTGTTTCGTTCTTACAGAGATCCACGGTCATATCACTCCATAAGAATATATCAGATCATCCAAATAACCACGCATAAATAGAGAGAAGACATTTGTTCGATGGAGGAATATAATTGATTATATTGAATAGAACCGGGCTAAGGGGTTACTCTCATGCCCCAGAGAGATTTACTCAGACATAACAAGACCAGAAGAACTGTAAACTAAAATGAGATCCAACATTATATAAGATGTGGTCTACAACTAAAAATTAGATGAAATAGAATGAAGAATGGAATGCTTTTACAAGTGAAGAGTCCCTCCTTTTATAGGAGGGGAGGGGGTAGAATGCCCTCAAAATAGGGGGAAAAAGAGAGGGAGACCAATTTTTGAATTTTCTGGATCTGGTCAAATCGAAAGTTGATTGTCTTTAATTATCTTGACCATGTAACTCCCTTTAATATAGATTCTCGTAGCAGTGATTTCGAACGTATTTATCTCGCATTAAAAGCACAAAAACGGTCCAAATAATATTATTTTATTTTAGGAAATTAAATTCCCTTTCCAATGAATACTTGTGCACTCAATTTGGAGTTCTAATGCAAGAGTTAAGTCACTTTTGGTGGAGGGTATATATGAATTTCAGGACTGCTGCAAATTGTATAATTTTCCTACAAAACCCAAGAAAATATAATTAAAACTCCAATTAAAGATAAAAATCTAAAATAAAACAATTAATATCGAAACTAAGAGAATAAATAACAAAATAGTCCTGAAAAAATATGAAAAATATATAAAAAAAGGGATAAATATACATTTATCACCCTTCCCTTGCCAATCCAAACGAAATTGGTGATGACCCCAGTGATGCTCTCACAGGTTGGATTGGGGAGGACACACATATCACTCAAAAATCTAACCATGGCCTGGATAACTGACCTTGTCAGCATCATTCTCCCCGCCATAGACATACGGATGCTCGTCCAGCTAGCAACCTTTTGTCTAACCCTGTCAAGGCAGTAGGAAAAGTCGCCTGAATGGCCTCTACTCCCAATAATAGGTACACCCAGATATGTAGTAGGCAGCAACCCCATCTCCAGACCCACAAAAGATTTGAGCCTACCACTTCGGGGGTCATGCCCCTTTTTCTTTTCCTTTTTGCACTAGTCTAATAACCCGAAGGCTCTCCTTCTTCTTGTGATTTTATTTCTGCACTCAGATTAATCCATCACCTCCCCTTTATCTCCATCACCCGTGTTTCCTTCTTTCATTGAGAAAAAGTACCATGTTATCCATGTTCTAGTAATATCTCTCCTCAATAATCCATGATTTCCTCTCCAATGTACTTATAGAGTCCTGATCAAAATGAACACGGATTTCCAACTAAATATGATGTAAATGTTATTAGGTTTTCTAAAACATTTGCATTTGACTCTAGGGTTGATGGTGGATATGTGTTGACCCGATATAAGGTATGTTGCATTCTTTCAATCATAATTGGGCAATCACCTAATTTTCTCCATCTTTCTCTATATGAGAGTTGAAACCCTACTCTTTTCAATGAAGTATATTACTTAAATTGATTTTATGAAAAGATCCTTTTGGTTATTTGTTTATCTCTCATAAATAAGTGAAATTGTTGGATCTATAAATACATGTCTTTTGACCCCACTTGGTATTCTTTGGATGTTCTCATCCCTTTTATGTATATGAATATTGTTTGAACAGATCTTATGATCTTGCCTCGTCTTATATGCATGTGTGCTTTGACAAGTCATATCTAGAACTAGATACACCATATTTTATGCACCAATATTTCTGTCCTCCTTCCATGAACTGAGGTATGGTTCTCCTACAATACATTGTACTAACAAACTAAGTTTTTATTCCTACTTCCATGTATTGGGGTTTTTTTCCTCCTACAATTCTGTTCTTATTTGCAAGGAGGTTATAGTCTTGTTGTCATTGGTTTGGACTACTTGGGTGGCTTTCTTGCTTTTTTTATTATGATAGTCTTTTTATAATCAACATAGAATTTTGTTTTTTATTGTTTAATTATTTAAAAGACAAGAATATCTTTTATTAATTTTCTTCTTGAAATGAATTCCCTTTCTAAAATATTTATTCTTTTGATATCCATAGGATGATTTCACATCTCTCTTTGATTGGGAGCCTTTAAATTTAAATATTTTCCTTCTTTTATAAATGACCAATTTTGTATAAATACACACACAAGATTTAGTTGACATTTTCCATTTTCTCATATCTTATCGGGTTTGATTCTAAACCCTTAGGTAAAGAAGACATTCGATGAATAACTTTGTTGTCCAAGACATATACATGTGGAGATGATTTTCCTCAATACATATGATTGAAGGTGTTGGATTACCCTCTAAATCTAGGATTAGTGATATATCTTGTACCTAATTTCATTCACCCATAAGGATGTCAACCTTTTAATCTTATATAATTTTATAGATAGAAACATAAATATTTTGATGGTATCTTTTGTGTTTTGAACATAAAAAATTGAATGTATTGGATCATATTCCCATAAAAATGTATTTATGTTTTCCATTGTAATTATTCCTAATTCAATTGAGTAAGGAGTGGATTCCCTCTCAGATCTCACTCACTATAGTATGGTACCAGATCCAAGGCGGTCATGTGTCTAACTATTTCAACTTTATTTCCCATCAATATTTTGAAATCGTAGGTGTAAGGCCCCTAAACTTTCTTAATGAGTTGAATAAGCTTAATTATCATCATTGAATTCTTATAACCCTAATCTAACCTTGTGATATTCTTTGAAATCATAAGTAAGTTTCAAATTTGGTCCAATTTGGACATTGTTTGCGCAAGTTATGCAATTTTATGTACATTTCGGACTTTTCTGCAATTTACCTAATTGAGAGGTTTTCATTGAAATTTATCACTTGCATTATGTTTCTTGGATATTCTCTCATCAATATTGATCTTTTTGATCCATGTGGCACCTATTTAATCCTTGGTTTGAAAGTATTTTCTCGAAGGGTATTTTAGGGTTTACCCCTTCATGGATGATCTACCTTTAGTAGCTATCAACTAATGAATTATTTGTTTTGCTTGGAAATTCAAGAAACTAGGGATAAGCATGTCTCTATGGATGGTGGGGGAGATTGTTTTGTGTGTTCTTGTATATTCTTAATAGTTTAAGGCCATGGACACTTGGAAAGATACTAGAACTTCAACTTTTTCTTTTTCTTTATCTTAAAGTTTCATATACTTATCCCTAAGTACCAAAATGATCCATTTGATCTCCACCACTTCCCTCCTTCTATGAACCTCGCTCTCCCCTATGCTTCTATGAATTTCCTGTCCAAAGAAGAAGAAAGAGGGGATCTTCTTGGAAAAAGAATCTAGGGTTGCAATTGACTTCCTTTTAGGGTTTGAAAAGCTTCCTTCTAGTGATCTTGACATAAGAGTAAGAATCCCCTTATTTCCTCCATTTATTTCTTTTTTATACTTCCTCCTACCTTTCTCCAGGTCGAAACCTTACTTTTCCATGGTAGAAATTCCTCTAAAGCTCTAAAACCCTACCTTTCTTGCTCCTTATGCTTAGGGTTTGCTCATTTGATGAAGAAAGGTGCTAGATGGACGAGTTCACAACTTATGCTTGGATTTCCTACCCTACCTACTCAAATTTTCTTTTGTTTGAGAGTTTATCTTCTAGTTACAGGCAAGTTTTATAACTTGCTCCACATTTATTGCTTACCATAAGCTTTCTAGCTCATGTTCTTTCTTGAAAATGATGATCCATGCACTAAAAAGTTGTGCTTGACTTTGGATTTCAATTTTTATAATGTTCCCTATTCTTATTTCAGTTCTAGATGAATATGTATTCATGTGTACTTTATTCCTAAGGTATAATATGACTTGGATCAGGTTGGTTTGACAACCAATGGTGTTAAACACCTATCAACCAATGGTCAATTTTAGGGTTCAAAGTTGATTTCTTCTATAAACACATGACTCAATGGTGGTACCATTGCAACAAATGATGGTGTTGTCTTCATGACAACTTATGGTGGTGACCAAGGGTGTCAGCTGACATTCACCCTTTAGGTCAGGTGTTGGCCTAATTAGAAGCTTAGTGATTGTTGGCTTTTTACACTAACGAGTTTCAATCTTAAGAAAGATCTTTTACTCAACTAGCTATTTCTCACAAGTATACAAGAGTAGTTGTAGTCAAGATCGAACACAAGGATCTTGGTAATCAATTAAATGCAATAATGCTAAGGTTCAACAATCTAGATCATTTTAAATATGTGATTTGGTAGATTTAAGCTAAAAATTCAGAACTAAACAAAACACTAAATGATTACTAAAAGAGGGTTGATTTCAGATATGGAAGGATCTTAGACTTAGGATTTCACCCACATATCATAGCAAAAAATAGGAGCACAAAATTTAAACATACTAAGAACTTGTTTTAAATGAGAGTTGTATGTTGCACTTCACCTCTCAGTACAAGTACAATGATCCTAACTCAAAACAACATTCTCATTTATGAATTTTGTTTTGGATCACAAACCTACTCCTCAACTCCATAATTTCCACTCTCATGGTAAAGAAGGAGTTGCCAAGAGAGTACCTCCTTACTCTCCTACCTATCTTCTTAGATCAATCAATAAATCATAAAACATGCACATAAAGTGGCCAGCCATACATGCAAGAAGAAAGATATCGATACTCACAAGGTGGAAACACAAGCAACTTAGCATTTGGTACGAAATTATTATGTTCCATATGTGTTATGACATGATAGCTACTCTCCCATGTACAAGAAAAGGAATCTACTCATCCATAATGATGTACAACAGAAAATATGTAGAATTTTTAGAGTTCAACATGGTTTAGAGAAGGAAAATCTAAGAGAACCAAAGGAGTAAACCAAGAAGAGTAGAATTCTGGCTTGGGGATGAAATTCCACTCCTACAACTGCTCCAAACTGGACAAACTTCCCTCCCAAGAAGCTTTGTGGAGTGAAGAAGCTCTTCTGCACCTCCGGAGAAGAAAATAGAGAAGAAGAATAGAGGTTCTTTGGCAAGTAACCACCTTCTTCCACCCAAAATCGCCCTCCTTAGCTCTGGACCTGCTCTTGGATGAAAGACTTTTGAATTATGACCAAAGACAACTGATTCATAGGGTGGTATTCTCTTTAAAAATGAGAGGAGTCGTATTACAAAATTGGTGAACTAACAGAGACACAGTGTGTCTTCCTTGGGACACGTCGTGTCCAGGCCTTTGACAGTTTCTCCAAGTGTATAGCACACGGCATGTACGAATTAAGACACGACGTATATGTTTCCAGAAACATATAGTCGACTTCGCATCTCCAGGTACACGCCGTGTCAGAGTGTAATACGCCGTGTCTTTGCTTGGCTTGACTCCTTCTGGAATCGCACACGTCGTGTTCTGAAAAGGAACACACCATGTCTTTGTCACTTTGGTTGGACGCATGGCTTCCTGGAATCGCACGCACCGTGTCTTAATTCAGACATGTCATGTGTGATGTTGTTTCAGTAGATATTAAACTTTGAATGGTCTGCAATGTGTGGAGAAGTCCCAATGATGATGAATTTGAGTTGGGCTATCTCCAATTTGATCCTTTTGAAGTATGTCTGCACTACACATCATGTGATAAGCAAAATAACAAAAAGGTGGCAAGAATAATATGAATAGAGGCTAAATGAGAACGAAATGAACTAATTTTTTTGTGAAATCATGTGAAAAGTTGATGTGGAAAGCATACAACAAATCCCTCTAAGCTTGAACCATTACTTGTACTCAAGCAAAAAGAGCACAGCCACATAAATGAAGGAATATTCAAGCTCATGCATGGATTAAATGAAATGAAGATATGCAATAAACTTAACCAACCATGTACATTAGGTTTATATTCATAGCCATCATCTCAATTTAAACATCCAAGATAGAGAAGTTTTAGTTCAGCAATGGTGGTCACAAATTAAGCAAAACAATCAACTAAACAACACTAAACATGATTTGGATAATTAAGACAAACAAGTAGTGGATGTATAGAAAAAAAATTTCAGCTATTATGAATGTAAATGATGAAATATTAGCTAACTTTAACAATCTTAGTTGAGCTCTCTTCTTAAAAAGATATGACAATTGATTTTTGGGATTCCGGCACTCGGCTGCTAATTTAGGCTTATGCGCACGGTTGGGGTGTTATGTTTACCCTCTTTTGATTTCATACCACCTAACCATCGTTGCTGGATCAGACTCACACTAGGCTAGCATTATATGTGGGTTGTTTTCCATCTTTTATTGGGTAAAGTGGGAAAATGATAAAAGAGATTTTTGCACAACACAAGAGAGTCAACTAGAAAGTTAAGTTAACAAGATTCCATTCATTGTTTTGCAAATTTTTCACTGAAAAATTGATTGTATATACACTAAGGGTTTGGCAAGAGTATCTCGTATTATAAATAGTGTTGTAGAGTTGGTTTATTCACTAAAATTTAGATCGTTACATGTATTTAGCAATCAAAGATGTGAAAAATGAAAAGTTCAGGCTACAATTACAAACCCAGATCATGTACATGGGAAATTTCATTTTCCATTTGATTCATGCATGCTCTTTACCAATTCTTTAATATGGCCAAAATAAGTACAAAGGACAAGATGTTTCAAGCATATAAGGTACAAGAGTTCAGTCCATCACAATAGCCTCATTTCATATTAAACTTGCCATGAAAAGAAATACAGAACATGAAACAGGATGAAACAAAAGACTGTCATGACTAACAAAAGAAAATGACAAAAGAAAATGAAAACAAAACTACATTACGGGCCATTTGCACCCCCCTAAGCTTGGAATGTACAGTGTCCTCACTACATCAATCAAACTCATGGAGGTAACAACAAGATACCTATCATGTATAAAATCAAAGAGAGGGACTAACGCCCTCATGATCCGGTAGAAAGAACTGGTTGACAATATCTGGAATGTCCATGGGCTGTTGTGTGAACTCAGGTTGTGGGATGAAGTCGGGCTGCTGAGTCAGAGACGTCTGATATGATGACAGAATGGAGTAGTGGCCTTGTGAGATGTGCCACGAGTCCATGCGGTGGATCATGTCATGCATCGTAGCATACTGCATACCCAACTGATCCAGGAGACCATCTATGTGATCGAAGTGCTGCTGAACATAGTCATAAAGATGTTGCATGTCGGGCATCACCCAAGTGTAGTCTGTCTAAGTGCTAGTACAGGGTGGTGGTGTTGCTGCTACTACTACAGCTGTAGGTGTTGCACTAGAAGTGCCTGCTCTGCTAGTGTCCCCTTCTTCTTCATCCTCAGGTGCCAGTTCGACTTTCCAGTTGGCCTTGTCACTCAAATCATTTCGGGGAGGGTCAGTTATCTCAATATATTGCTTCTTGGTAAGAAACTTCCTGAACTTTGAATCACTTTCACCAATTCTAGATAGTAGATTGGTGGAGATGAGGTATGGGATATCCACCAGAATTTTTCCTGGTGCGGGATCTAGGTCAGTCAGATCCACTCCTAACTTTGTAGCAAGAAGAGTAATGATACCACCACACATGATGTCCCCAGATTCTCTCTTTTTCATCTTCTTTATTTCCAAGAATATGCTGAGGATATAGTAACATGCACTTATGTACTCATTATGAACCATGCACCACAGGAATAAAAAATCAGTCTTTCCACAAACCCCATGTGTTTCTTTTCTTGCAAAAACCCCCATGTTGAGAAGGTGATGACTATAGAGAAAGATCAGATTATGAATTACTGAAGCCCTTGCTTGCTTGGCATTATGAAAAGTATCACTAGAGATTTCATCCCAGAAAGAATCACTATTAAAAGTTGTAGGATAGTCTATCAAACCACCATAGTTGCATTGAAGCAGATCGGAGAAACACTTTAGGTCAAACATAAAGGGTTTGTTGAGCAGGCGGAAAGTAATTTTAGGATATGGTTCAAGTCGCCTTTGGCGATCCTCTTCAATTGTGAGAGTTTTAGAAATTCATAAACAAGTCTACGGTATGTCTTAGTTACCGTAGTGCAGACATAGTGCAACCCCAGATGCTTCAGGTGGGCCATCACTTCATTCTTGAACCCAAGCTTCGTGAGGGTCTTATCATAAGAAAAATGGGATGGTAGTACCCTCCTAGAGATTAGGAATTGGTAAGTGGTATTGTAAGGAGGCGAGTGATCACCCCTTTACTAAAATATGATAATCAAAACTCATTGGAAAGCAGTGGAATAAAAACAATAATTGAAACCAATACTTGCCATTATTAAATAAAAGAGTGGTGCCACATAAGCACATAACATAACCATCATCCTGCATGCATGTGAGATAAGAATAACACTAGAATATTATAAAGACAAAGGTGGCCAAGTCTCATAAACTTGAAACCTAATAGAGAAAGGAATACTTCCAATCTCCCAAATATATAAAACATGGGCCAAGAATCACACATCTTTCCCTGGGTATGAGGTTCCTTTCCATCCCAAAAGAGCAAGAAATATCACATCTGCTCGGCAGGAAATAACACATCTGCCATAAAAACCAATGCAATTACACTACTCTAGTGCTACTGAATCACATAACATGTTAAATGTAAAGGCAAGTAGAAAGTATAGTCAGAATATATAAACTAGTCACCACATAAGTGACCAACATATACATCCACCTCATAAGTGGGAAAAAGATATCACATGTCATATTTTAGAGTTCCATCATGAACAAAGAATAAGGTAAGAGTTCAAAAGAATATCCATGATCACATGTTCAACATCAAATAAGGTATTTCACATGGACAATGATTTTCAAAAGAAAAGACATTGTGTATAGGCTAATGTGCATAGGACAAAGAGAATGAATAAGTAGAGGTGAATTGCTCAACATAGAGGAATAGGGGATACAACATACCTCTCTTACTTAGATTCCTATTAACCTCTTTTCCAAACCTTTAGTTGAAATTAAGGTCCACTTGTCCTATTTCCAATTTCATATTCATGTATTAGAATAACATATATACATTTAAAGAGTTGAAACCCTAATATATGAAATTTTTACACAAAACCTTGATTCAGACCTCAAAAATACCACCACTGACTTAGTTAGGTTTTTCTGATTAAGAAAACATATAATTTTGTATATATTGGAGTTATGAAGGTTAAAGTGTATTTTTTTGGTGATTTTTAGGTATTTAATTCATTTTCTAAAAACTCTTTTTGACAAAACTAAAAAACAATACTTGGAAATATTTTTATTAAAAATAAAATGTTTTTCTGAGTTCAGAACATATATTACTTTAATTTTTGGACAAACGAATCAAAAGGTATGAATTATTGAAAATCGACCAATTAGAAATCGACACATCGTCAATTTTTAACATAAGATCATGAATTTTAAGCATGTAATAAGAAATATATGGGAAGGGGGTTATGAAGCTCATACCTAGGGAAGATAATAAGGTCCAAACAGAAATAATCCCGAGCTTATAAGGTCTGGTTGTTCCATGCCTAGCTCCTTTCTTGAACAAAGATCACCTTCTCAAGTTAGAGGTGATAAACCCTAGCAAAAGAGCATAGAGATGAGGTGTTTTAGGGTTCTAGGTGGGGTTTCACCATGTATGGTAATGTTTCCGACCTAGAAGAAGGTTTAAGGAAGACTATCAGTATGAAAATAGGGAATTAAGGGAGGAAACTTACTAGTTTTGGTCGAATTCACCAAGGAGGAGCTTTAGAAACCCTAGTAGGGCAATTTGGAAGCCCTAGGAGCCTTCTTCACCAAGGTAGGCTCCCTCTATTGCCTTGGGGCAGCAAATTCGTGGCCAAATATAGAATAAACTATTATCTAAGCTAGAGAAAATAAAAGGAGAGCAAGAGTTTTCGAATTATGAGTTGGGAAGGGGTATACATGGCTATATATAGAAAGAGGTGAAGAATGAGGAGCCATAAGGGACTTTCCATGTGTCTTTAGCCTAGGGATTGATGGCCATGCAAGAGGATAGATCATGGAGGCTTAATGCATATCCAAAGTCAGTTCTAAGAGCCCATAGATTATTTTAGGCCATCCCCACCGTTTTGTAAGAAAGAAATAACCTCATTGGTTGATAGCTTTTAAGGATAAGCATCTTTATAAAGAGGGTAATCCCTATAATGCCCTTGGAAAGAAATACCATCAAACCAAGGTGAAACTAGGTTCTCCAATGGCTTAAAATCTCGTTAATGGTAAGGGAATATCTAAGGATTAAAATTCAGGAGATAATTTGCAAAGAAAACCTCCCAATTGGGTAAATTGCATAAAAGTCCAGAATGTACCTAAAATTGCATAACCTGCACAAACAACATCCAAATCGAACCAAACTTCATCCACAAGTTATATTTGATGTGTAGAATATGAATTTTACATTATTTCCATATTTTGAATTTGTAAAATCACATTATTAATTATTTATGCCTTTTATTGATTTTCTCTCTCCTAAACTTATCCTAATATTTCAAGGTTGTCCAAATTAGATGAAATTTGACATGTAGGCTAATTTTGATATGTAGATTTATAATTTGAAGTTTGTTTACTCTTTTGAGACTTCTTTTTATGAGATATGTCATATGGCCCATTAACAGCCCATTATCTAAATTGTTCATCCAATTAAGTTTCTTATCTTTATATTACCACTAAAATGAGTTATGTGGCATATTTTATGTTTTCAAATCACATAAAAAAGTTAGATTAAGGTTTAGAACACTTAATCGTGGTAATTAAGATTTCACTGAGGTATTTGAGCATAAACCGTTCCATTGGTATAATTAGTGAATAAATGTTCACTAAACCATTATAAATTCCACTAATTAAATAGAAAGGCCAATAAGGATAGAAATGAAAGGAAAAGATGGGAAAGAGGGTCAAAAGACAAAATTTCAGAATTCAATATGTTACAGGTATCCTCCTCTTCTGTGACCCTAAAAATCATAGAGGAGATGTAGGCCAGGGCTGAAGAGGAGCTTGCTCCATGTTTTTAGTTTGATGTTTGCTTCACAGTTGCCATTTGGCTTCTGACAGGTTGAGACACGTCATGTCTAGAAGGGAACACAGTGTGTCCTACTAAAGAAGATCGAGCCTGAACAAAGGAGGACATGGTGTATCTGTAGGTGGCATTGGTGTGTGCCTGGAGCAGAATCACAGAATCAGACCTGCAATGGGGATTTGTTGCTTGAGTATGAAGGAGAAGTGGGTGGCGGCTTGACCTCGTTTCTTGAGAAAGTGCACGAAGGGGTAGCTGCACGGTGGCAGAAAAGGGTGAGTGCATGGTGGCGGGTTGCTTGACTTGCTACTTGAAGGATGAGGCAGTGTCGAGCTGCTTGCTTCCAGCATCGAACTGCTTGTTGGCGGCTAGAAGGAGATGCCAATGGCGCTTGAGCAAGGGGTGCGGAGCCAACTACTTCAGAAAGGGAGGAAGCGGTAGTGTGACATGGTGGAGCACACGAAGGCGATTGGGGGGAAGACCACGGCTGTTCACACGACGGAGGCTAGGGCACCACGAAAATCACACACAGTTGCTAGGGTTTAGACGACACATGGCTCAAATGGAGGTGTGAGTGAAAGAGGTGGCTCGTGTGCTTTTAGACCTGATTTTTCATTTTGCAACACACCATGTTCAAGGTAGTACACATTGTGTTCTTTGTTGAATAAATTCAATGTTGATCTTCTATTCAAAAATAGCACTTGCAAGACACGACGTGTTTGAATTATGACACTTCGTGTGAGATTCCACAAACCTCTGTGGATATGTGCTAGCTGACAGAGACATGGCATGTTAAAATAAAGACATGATGTGTGACTTTCTCGAAAGTTTACTACTAAGTCAGTGTGATTTGCACAAGACATGTGTTGATTTTATGCATGGCGTGTGGGATTTCAGAAAGATAATATGTAGGCAGGACACGGCGTGTTGGGTGATGACACGTCGTGTACCTGGAGATGTTTCTCATCTTCTATTTTTCTTTAATCAGTGACACAGCATGTCAAATAGAGACACGTCGTGTCTTCTGTAGTTTCTACTAAAAACAACATTTTGTCAGCATAGAAATAATGATAGATATGACAATATGATTTTCTAAATTATTACATTCATCCATGGCAAGCTTATTTATGAAACTAAAGAGTGTTATTAGCTCAAATAACTTGAAAAGAAATCTTTCCTAATGTGGGTTCAACTCCCACGAGGTCCTCCATTTAGAGTCTGGAGTGAGACTCTTCAATCTGTCCATCATGCATCTTGAAGGGAGCAAGAGGCTCCCTTGTGAACTTCATCTCTCGAGGTATATAGCTTGAAATGTTGCCTTTTTACCTTGAAAGCTCCATCCTTGCCTTGTAACTCAACAACTTCATATGGAAATATCTTCAATACAAGGAAAGCGACGGACCACTTGGACTTCAGTTTTCCAGGGAAAAGCTTGAGTCTTGAGTTGAACAGCAACACTTTGTCTCCTTCTTTGAAGTCTTTCCTCTGGATTCTTTTGTCATGCCAAACTTTTGTTCTTTCTTTGTAGAGCCTTGCATTTTCATATGCATCTAGCTGGAGTTCTTCCAATTCTTGCAGCTGTAATAGACACTTTTCACCAGCCTTCTTCATGTTGAAATTTAAGAACTTGATAGCCCAAAGGGCGCGGTGTTCTAGCTCCAATGGAAGATGACAAGATTTACCATATATTACCTTAAATGGAGTTGTGTCTATGATGGTTTTATAAGTTGTTCGATATGACCATAATGTGTCATCTATCTTCAATGCCCAATCCTTCCTTGAGCTAGACACTGTCTTTTCTAGAATGCTTTTCAGCTGCCGGTTGGAGACCTTTACTTTCCCGGAAGTTTGAGAATGGTAGGGCGTAGAGACTTTATGAGTGACTCCATACTTAGATAGAAGGTTATTGAATTGTTTCTCAACAAAATGTGTGCCTCCATCAGAGATTACAACTCTAGGATTTCCAAACTGAGGGAAAATGATTTTCTAAAATAGCTTGACTACAGATTTTACATCTGGTGCTTGGGTTGGGATGGCCTCAACCCACTTAGAGATGTACTCACAAGAAACTAGGATATATTGGTATCCATAAGAAGATGGGAATGGTCCCATGTAATCAACTCCCCATACATCATATACCTCAATCTCCAAGATAGAGTTAAGAGGCATGCCATCTCTTCTAGATATTCCTCCTGTCCTTTGGCATTTACCACAAGCCTTGACAAATAAATTGACATCTTTAAACAATTTTGGCCAATAGAAACCGGCCTGGAGAATTTTTTATGTAGTCTTCTCTCCTACAAAGTGACCTCTATAAGGAGAGGCATGGCATTCAGAACTAATAGTGGCAATCTCTTCTTCAACAACACACCTCCAGATGAGGCCATCGCTCCCATGTTTGAACCACAAGAGGTCATCCCAATAGTAGAACTTTATATCATGGAAGAATTTCTTCTTCTGTTGGTATGTCAAATCCGGTGGCAGTTGTCTTGTAGGAAGAAAATTTGCAATGTCCGCAAACCATGGTACTTGTGTGTACAATAATGCATAAAGCTTCTCAATAGGAAAATGGTCCTCAATAGGCAATAAGTTTCCAACATCTATAGTTAACCTAGAAAGATAATCGGCAACATTGTTCTCTGTCCCCTTCTTATCTCAGATTTCAAGATCAAACTCTTGTAGAAGCAGTATCCAGTGGATGGGTCAGGGTTTTGCATCCTTCTTGTTGACCAAATACGTTATGGCAGCATGATCTGTATACACGATTACCTTAGATCCTACCAGGTACTATCAAAATTTGTCAAAGGTGTACACTGTAGCAATCATCTCCTTCCCAGTGGTTGTATAATTGATTTGAGATTCATCTATGGTCTTGCTTACATAGTATATGGAATGAAGCTTCTTATCTTTCCGCTATCCTAGAACTACCTCTACTGCATAGTTACTTGCATCACACATCAATTCAAAAGGATTATTCCAATCTGGTGGTTGAATGATTGGTGCATAAATAAGAGCTTCCTTGAGCTTGGTGAAAGCTTTACGGTAGTCATCATTGAATATGAATTGAACATCTTTTGCAAGTAAAGAACATAATGGCTTTGCAATTTTGGATAAGTCTTTAATGAATCTTCTATAGAACCCTGCATGACCAAGGAAACTATGGATGTCTTTGACTAAAGAAGGAGTAGACATCTTCTCAATAGCTTCCACCTTAGCCCTGTCAACTTCAATATCTTTGTTAGATACAACATGGCCTAATACTACACCAGATTGTACCATGAAATGACACTTCTCCCATTTTAGTACTAGGTTAACCTCTTTGTAGTGGGATAAGACCAATGACAAGTTACATAAACATTGATCAAATGAATCTCCATAAATGCTAAAATCATTCATGAAAATTTATATTAAGTTTTCAATGAAATCAGAAAAAATAGCCATCATGCATCGCTGGAACGTCGCAGGAGCATTGCAAAGACCAAAGGGCATGTGACAATAAGAATAAGTTCCATACATGCATGTAAAAATGGTTTTCTCTTGGTTAGGAGGGTAGATAGGAATCTAGAAAAACCAAGAATACCCGTCCAAGTAACAAAAATAAGAATGTTTTGTAAGACGTTCAAGCATCAAGTTGATAAACGGCAACGAAAAATGATCCTTGCGAGTCGCTTTGTTCAAACATTGGTAATCAATATACATACGCCAACCCATGATTATACCTATTTGTATCAACTCATCATTATCTCCCTTAATGATAGTTGCACCCCCTTCTTAGGTACCACATGAATGGCACTAACCCAAGGGCTGTCACTTATAGGATAAATGATACCGACATCAACCAACTTAAAGATTTCCTTTTTAACCACCTCAAGCATGATTTGGTTTAAGCATCTAGGTGGTTCAATGGTGGGTTTTGAATCATACTCCATGTTTATTCTATGCATACAAATGGAGGAATGAAAACCTTTCAAATCATCGATAGAGTAGCCAATGGTGTCTTTATACAAACGCAATTCTACAAACAATTTATTTTCTTGTTCATTAGATAACTCATCATTAATTATTACAGGAGAAGTAGAGTCAGAATCAAGAAATTCATACCTCAACCCTGGTGGAAGGGCTTTGAGTTCTATCTTTCTCCTGGCTGCATTTTTTTTGGTTTTGTCATCAACAAGTGGAGTGTTTTCTTTAGTAGCACATGATTGAGCAATAGAAAATACCCCAGAATTTTCAGATTCATGGTTTATACCTTCATCATCATCACAGTAGTTCAATATAAAATTTGCAACATCATGATCTTCTTCTACAACGGAATCAATAGAGTCCATAAAATAGATTTCTTCTACGCGTGAGGGTGTTTTCATGGCATCATATATAGAAAACTCCATGGCTTCCTCGCCAACTTGGGTGTGAGTTTGCCTTCTCAAACATCAACAAGGCATTCAACAGTTCTCAAGAAAGGTCTCCCAAAGAGAATGGGATTGAAAGGAACTTCTACCATATCTACCACAACAAAATCAAATGGAATATAGAGTTTACCAATCTGCACTAGCACATCTTCCACGATACCTTTGGGATATTTGATAGAATGATGAGCTTGTTCAATGGCCATCTTTGTAGGCTTCAGATCTCCAAGATCTAGCTCTTGCCACAAGGTAGATGGGATGAGACTAATACTAGCTCCAAGGTCTACAAGACCTTTGTCAAATGTGGTGTTGCTAATCTTGTATGGTAGAGTAAAGGCTCCCAAATCATCTAGCTTCTCAGGAAGTCTGTTTTGAATGATAGAACTAATTCTTTCAGAAAGCATCACAGTTACCACTTGGTCCACCTTCCTCCTCTTGTTGAGGATGTCTTTAAGAAACTTAGCATATGACGACATCTCTACTATAACTTCAGCTAGCAGAAGGTTGATATGGAGTTTATTTAGAATGTCCATAAACTTCCTAAACTTTGAATCCTCCTTCTTATTTGCGAGCCTTTGCGGAAATGGTGCATTTTATTTAATAGAAGGTGGTACCTCAGTTGTACCTCTCCCTTTGTCACCCATAGGGGTGTCAAGCTTCTCTTCATTGATGATCTCTACACTCTTCTCCTTGGGTGGAGAAGGTCTTTGGATTTCAGCTCCACTCCTCAAGGTGATATCATTCACTTGTTGTCTTGGATTCACCTTCGGTTGGCTTGGAAGAGAACCCGATTGGGTGTTCTTTTGCTACGTCAAGGCCTGCTGGGCAATTTGGTTTTCCAACATCCTTGAATGAGTGGAGATTCCATCCACTTTTGTGGAGACTTGAGCAATTGCATCCTTCAAGAGCTTGTCATTGCCCCTAAACTCTTCATTTTGCTGCATTTGCTTGGAGATAAATTATCCATCATGGCCTCCAAGGAAGAACTTTGGGGTTGTTGTTTCTGTTGGTAACCCCTATTGTTGTTGAATCCCAGTGGATTCCCATTGTTTTACCGGTTGAAGTGTTGTTGTTGCTGCAGTTGTTGTTGTCTGTGTTGGAAGTTCTTAGCATTGCTTATGTTTCGGTAGGAGAAATTAGGATGATCTCTCCATCCTGGATTTTAGATGTTGGAATAGGGATTGTATGGCTTGTTCCCCTGCATCCCAATGACATTGACTTGTTCTAGGATCCCTTCATTCGCATTAGGAGCAAAGCATGAAGAAGAAGTATGTCCTAAATTCCCACAAGCTTCACACATCACTTCAGTTGATTGGATTTGCAATGTAGTCATCTTCTCGAACTTTTGCATAAGAACATTCAAGTTTAGTAGCAATTAGGTCAACAGAATCAACAGTATGCTTCCCTCCTTGCTTCCTGGTTGAAGGACTAGCTGTAGAGGATGATTGTGCCTTCCTATCCAACCCCATTGGAAATGGTTAAGCTCTATGTCTTCAATGATGTCATAAGCCTCCCTATAAGACTTATTCATCAAAGCTCCATTTTCTGTGACATCCAGTGTCATGTGGGTATTGTAGAACAGTCCATTATAAAACATTTGAAGTAGCAGCCAATTGATCAATCCATGGTTAGGGCAAAGGTGTTGTAGGTCCTTAAACTGCTCCATGTATCATACAGTGTTTCTCCATCGGATTGAGAAAAGTTTGTGAGCTGGTTCCTTAGTTGGGTTGTTTTGATCGGTGGAAAATACTTTGCAAGGAAAGCATTTAAAAGTTGATCCCAACTTTTGATGGACTTCTTAGGAAGAGATAAAAGCCACACCTGGGCTCTATCTCTCAAGGTTAAAGGGAACAATAGTAGCCTTACTCCATCAATGGATACACCATTTATTTTGAAGGTGTTCATATAATCCAAGAATTCAGCCACATGAAGATTTAGATCTTCATTGACGGTACCCCCGAAATGGTTGCACTGGATCATCTACATCATTGAAGGAGCAATAGAGAAATTTTTCGCTTCCATTGTAGGCAGATCAATGGCTCTACAAATGTTTGTGGCAACCGACATGGCAAAATCCTTCAAAGGATGGTCCTCCTCCATGGTTGGATCTCCTCGTGCGGATTCTTCAAAAGACAAACAAGATGGTGATGGTGATGATGGTGGAACACCTCCTAGGAGTGGTTTCTCTACTCTTCTTGCTATTGTTAATCTTGAAGAAGTACACTCAATCTCAAGGTCTAGCAACACATATGTTTGAAGACCTCTTTGTGAGCGATGCATACAACTTGAAAAATAGCAAGAGATATTGAGAACACAACTAAAAGGTATATGGAAATTTGAAAATGGAAATGATGGTCTAGTCTCTAATACTAATTAGCACTTGTTAATCTAATTAGATTAACTGTATCTCCCAGGCAACGGAGCCAAAAACTTGTTGGTTTTTTACACTAATGAGTTTCAATATTAAGAAAGATCTTTTACTCAACTAGCTATTTCTCGCAAGTATACGAGGGTAGTTGTAGTCGAGATCGAACACAAGGATCTTGGTAATCAATTAAATGAAATAATTCTAAGGTTCAACAATCTAGACCATTTTAAAGATGTGATTTGGTAGATTTAAGCTAAAAATTTAGAACTAAACAAAACACTAAATGATTACTAAAAGAGGGTTGATTTTAGATATGGAAGGATCTTGGACTTAGGATTTCACCCACATATCATAGCACAAAATAGGAGCATAAAATTTAAACATACTAAGCACTTGTTTTAAAGGAGAGTTGTATGTTGCACTTCACCTCTCGGTGAAAGTACAACGATCCTAACTCAAAACAACATTCTCATGTATGCATTTTGTTTTGGATCACAAACCTACTCCTCAACTCCATAATTTCCACTCTCATGGTAAAGAAGGAGTTGCTAAGAGAGTACCTCCTTACTCTCCTACCTATCTTCTCAGATCAAGCAAGAAAACATAAAACATGCACATAAAGTGGCCAGCCATACATGCAAGAAGAAAGAAACTGATACTCACAAGGTGGAAAAACAAGCAACTTAGAATTTAGTACAAAATTATCATGTTCCATACATGATATGACATGGGAGCTACTCTCCCATGTCCAAGAAAAGGAATCTACTCGTCCATAATGATGTACAACAGAAAATATGTAGAATTTTCAGAGTTCAACATGGTTTAGAGAAGGAAAAGCTAAGAGAACCAAAGGTGTAACCTCAGAAGAGTAGAATTCCAGCTTGGGGATGAAATTCCACTCCTACAACTGCTCCAAACTAGACCAGCTTCCCTTTTGAGAAGGAGTGAAGAAGCTATGTTGCACCTCTGGAGAAGAAAATGGAGAAGAAGAGAAGAAGAATGGAGGTTCTTTGGCAAGTAACCACCTTCTTCTACCCAAAATCGCCCTCCTTAGCTCTGGACTTGCTCTTTGATGAAAGACTTTTGAAAATTATGACCAAAGATAACCGCTTCATAGGGTGGTCTTCTCTTTAAAAATGAGAGGAGTCATATTTCAAAATTGATGAAACTGATAGAGACACGACGTGTCTTCCTTGGGACATGTCCTCTCCAGGCATTCGACAGTTGCTCCAAGGATACAACACATGGCATGTACAAATTAAGACACACCGTGTACGTTTCCAGAAATATATAGTCAACTTTGTGTCTCCAGGTACATGATGTGCCAGAGTGGAATATGTCGTGTCTTTTCTTGGCTCGACACCTTCTGGAATCGCACACGTCGTGTTCCAAAAAGGAACACGCCGTGTCTTTATCACTTTGGCTGGACGCATGACTTCCTAGAATTGCACATGTCGTGTCTTAATTCAGACACGTCATGTGTGATGTTGTTTCAGCAGAAATTAAACTCTGAATCATCTGCAATGTGTGGAGAAGTCCCATTGATGATGAATTTGAGTTGGGCTATCTCCAATTTGATCCTTTTGAAGTATATTTGCAATACACATCATGTAATAAGAAAAATAACAAAAAGGTGGCAAGAATAATATGAATAGAGGCTAGATGAGAATGAAATGAACTGAATTTGTGTGTGAAATCATGTGAAAAGTTGATGTGGAAAGCATACAACAGTGATTAACAACTAAGTACCCTAATGATTTTATCAATCAATGGTGATATTAGTTTGATATTCGAGGGTGATTAATGAATATAGTGTTGATCTAACAACCTATGGTGACTTAATGGTCACTAATGATGGTGGATTAGGTATCCACAACCTATGGTGAGTTAATCATATAGTTGTAGCATCAATTAAGCCTTAGACCAATGGTTTCTTAGGTCACTTGATGCAATGATCGGACCTATACTGTAATTGATGGTTTTAACATATGAACTTGACCCAATGGTCAAGATCTAATGTTTATTCCTCCAACAAAGTGGAATGATGGATAATGTAATATGTTGGTCCTAATAATGTGATTTAGATGGTTTCCTTAAAATGATCAACTTAAGGAGCTTACTTGTTGACAATGGATGGCTTGTTTTAAATGAACAGTCAATTGTGGGTTTTACCCTACTCTCAATAGAACCTTTATTGTTGTTAATCAAAGGATGTCTTGGGTTAAATGGTGACTTTTATAGATCACAACTCAATAATATTATAGATTATTCATTCAAGGTGATTACTTATGTAAACGACCAATGGTCTTTACCTTTTCAACATTTCATGGTTAGAAGTTGATGCCTTAATATTTCCATTATTTTGGGTGAAGCATGTAGTGTAATGTTATGATTCTAATGATGAGAATTTGATGGTTCAATGCCTTAAACTTGTAGTGTTACCCTTGCCCTCATATGATTATGATTTATAATCACCATAATGAATTAATGGGTAACCCTAATGAGGTATAGCGTGTTATACCTAGCTTGAATATAACTAATTGATGGTAATTGGATATGAATAGTCCTTGAATGACTAATAAAATCATGGAGTACTCTCTTATTGTTGCTGAAACCCTAGTATACTATAACTTGATGGTTACACCTTGATTTATGTGTGGGTTCATACTTGAGAATAGTATGGAATGTAATGGTGATGCTTCACCTTATGCATCCATGATCCAATGGGGATGTCTTGATTTATGGTTTAGGTATAAGTGCTGATTAGTAACATTGATACAATTTATCATGTTGAACCTAACTCTAATGCATATAGATAAAGATTAGTATTCATGTTTAACATTTTTATATGATGGAATGATGGTGGAATAACCTCCTTAATATGATCATAACCTTAGTATGTTAATTGGTGGTTATCATAGCCGCATGGTTGATACTTTCTTATGCTAAACATGTGCATTATGAATATGATGAGGGTTAATCATATCTAGATTCCTTGCATGTTGATGTAATAAAGGAATGTTATTAATGTTAATATAACCCTGTTATGATTGTTTATGAATATCTCCTAGCTCATTAATGCAATATTGTGTTGATCTGGTGTATTATATGTGTGAGCCTTGTTATAAGGAATGCAAAGATAATGATGATCTTGCAGGGAATAGTATGATGGTCTTAATGACCTTTGGGCATGGTTGAGACATGAATGAGGTGTAATCATCTTGTGTTGATAAGGGTTGATACCATGTGATATTGTGAAAAGGATTTATATCATGTGATAGTATGATGGTCTTAATGACCTTTTGGGCATGGCTGAGCCCTAAATGAGGTGTAATCCTCTTGTGTTGATAAGGGTTGATACCCAGTGATATTATAAAAAGGATTTATATCTTGTGATAGTATGATGACTAGTGTAGTCTCATGAATGACAAGTAAATAGTACCATGTGATGATGAGATGAGAAATTGTGTTTTACACATTTTATAAATTTTGAAGTTGTGATACTTATATGCTTGCTAGATGTGAATTAGGGTTTGTATGTCCATTTGTTTGATGCATCCTTAATTCACCCAATTGGAGATAACTAATCAAGTGAAACTCTAATCATGTAGTGCCCTATGCCATAGAACCATCTTCAGTGTCAGAATTTGTTGGATGGTGAAATGAGTATTCCTAAAGGAAACTCAGAGTGCATACTATTGAGTATGTTGGGTGCTTGTCATCCTGACACCAACTATTTTGAGAGGATGGTTGTGATCATACCTAGCCCACTTTTTGAGAATGACTTTGGTCGGGTCTCAGTGATTATAACATGATGTGATTAGAGGACAACTGTGGTTGTACCTCATTGATTGGGTTTGAATACCCTAGATGCTAGAGCTGTGACTTGTACCAAGGTGGGCTAGTTATAGGACTATATGTCATTATTTTGCAGTTTGACTATATGTCACTGTGGTGCAGACTCGTACTGACTGAGTATGGAGAAGATCTTGGAGTCTATCTCTTCCTAGATCCTATATGGAACTGATTGCGACCAAGTGGTGGTCAGTTGGACTTTGAGTGGTATGACTCAAACTCCCCAGGGCATAATAAAATATGTAATACAGCCATGTAGCATATTTGTTTAGGGTTATACACAACGTTTCACATTGGATGATAACATTTGTTTGTTATCTTTACAAAAAGATGATGCTTAGTGCAATTAAGAGATAGTAGACATACTTAGGTTGTGGATATGCTTAAGATTGTAGATGCATACATATAGTAACTATGCTTATGTTGATAACTATTCTACTACTGCTGATTATAATCATGATGCTAGCTATCTCATGTTGTTAGTTATGTTTAGCATGCTAGCCATGCATTTATAACTAGACATGCATATACTACTAATCATGATTATTCAGATAGTTGTGCTTATGTTGTTATCTCTTCTTATGATGTTGATATGTTCAACCTATTAGACATGTTGATGTTGTTAGCTATGCTTATGATACTAGACTTATTCATGATGTTAGATATGCTCATGTTGCTAGACTCCTTATATGTTAATAGGGATATGAGAATAGCCTGGATAACGAAGATAATTATTATCTACTCCTTTATGTATTTTTTTAACCATCAATGCTATTGAGCTTATTTGTTATATATGATTAAACTGCTTAAACTATCTCATTACCTAAAGAGGTTTGAATCAATAAATGTTGTTGGAGGTTATATCTCTTATTGGGACATGGGTCTCACCCTTGTGGTTCGCCACATTTTTTTAGTAATTGGCAATGACGAAAACATAATCGTGGAAGTAAAGAGGAAGTACAGTAATGAAACTTTGAGAAAGTTGATTAAATGTATAGTGTATCCTAGAGTCATCCATGTACTCTCAGGTCCAGGTAGGAAAAGTTTGTATATGGTGTTTCAAATGAATCGGAATTTTGTTAGCATGTTAATGTTTGTTGTGTGCCATATACAAATATTGTTCTCCTATGTATATATGTTGTAGCTAAGGTGATAGACCAATTTGTATCAAATTCTTGGCATAGTATGGATAAAAGAAAGATGTTGGGATCTTATGTAAATGTTTCTGAGCAGGTGCTGACATTGAAACTGGTTTTAATCTACCCATATTTTTGGGTATGTGGTTAATTGGTGATTGATTGTGTTTTATGTTTTGAGTAATCTCATTTAGTGTAATGGGTTCTCACAGTAGGACCCTTACCATATGTGCAAACTCCTGATGAATTATTTCCCTAAAATGTACCTACATGAGGATGGAAGAAGGTATAGAATATGATGAAGTACCCATAAGGATTTTGAGCAGCCTAGTGTGATTGGAACCTATGTGTCAATACACATTGAACTCGGATTACAAATACATGTATACTTATGTTGTTACTATATATGAGTTTAGGATGAAATTAGGTGATGGTGATAACCTCCCATTTTGTGATGTTATATTACTAGTTTTTTCTTAGTTTTCCATATTCTTTCTTAGATAAATTAGATAGAATAATTAACTTTCCGCTTTATCATGAATATACCAATAAACTGATATTTTCCCCTTTCTTCTTACAGAAAAAAAAAATTACAAAAGAACTCAAACGGTTCTAAGACCATATGAAGGCCAAATGGTCCCAAGACCGCATGAAGACCAAACGGTCCCAAGACCGAATGGAAGCCAAATGGTCCCAAGACCATATGAACCTAAACGGTCCTAAGACCGTATGAAGGCCAAATGGTCCCAAGACTGCATGAAGACCAAACAGTCCCAAAGAGTGAATGGAAGCCAAACGGTCCCAAGACCTTATGAACCTAAACGGTCCCAAGACCGTATGGAACCCAAATGGTCCCAAGACCATATGAAGGCCAACCGGTCCCAAGACCGTATGGAGCCCAAACAATCCCAAGACTGCATGAAGACCAAATGGTCCCAAGACTGAATGGAAGCCAAATGGTCCCAAGACTGTATGAACCCAAACAGTCCCAAGACAGAACGAAAGCCAAACGGTCTCCAAACCGTTTGAATCCAAATAACTCAAGACCGTGTAAGACCCCTTTGGAGCCTATAAATAGGACCCAAGGGGTCCTCATTAGGCATCAATTCTTGGATGTCCAGAGGCTGCCCCAATCACTCCAGAGCTATTCACTCTTCATCCTTCGCCCCAAGGCTGCCGGTTCAAGATCCATATTCCATCCTCAAGCTACTTCCTCTCTCATCGACATAGAAGGTAGGAAGTGAAGGATTCTTCATCAAGGCAACCACGTGGTGTGAAGATAGTTTCTCTCTACTCCAAGGGGTCGACCTTCCTCCTGCCTACGTGGAGATGATGCTTTCTTTCTCTCTTCCTACCTCCTTCTTTATTCTTGCCATAGCGAGTAGTCCCATACACTAGGGTGTGGGGAGTATCCCCACTACCCATGTTTTCATTTCATAAATTGTAATTTATGAGTTTGTAATAGAAAAAAATACTATCTTTTCAGTTCAACATCAATCATTTAATGAATGCTAGTTGATTGATCACCAACTAGTGTTATCTATTATCTACTTGTGTGAATTGTCTATGTTTGTACTTTTAGATTCCAATATCGACTGCATGTTGGTTCTTGATTTATGTAGTCACCATACATCTATTCGGTATCTAGGAATGTTTCTCAAGGAGTGGAGTAAACTCGCCCCCAATGTTGTACTTTCATACTATGAAATGGAATAAGTTGACGTATGAAAGTACAACCTTGATAGGTCGAGGAACACACTTTGCGAGGGGAGCAATGCAAATTAAGTGACCATTCATTTGGGATGGCTGGCATTACAATACTCCCGCGTTTCTCATAGTTAGTTATATGAAAGGAAGCTAAGTCTACAAAGATACTAATTGTTTAGACCCCTTTTCTTTGCAAGTCATGTTATTATGATGTATGTTTTGATCCATGCATAGTGGTGGTGAAACTCGGTCACATCCTAGTGGTTTCCCCAAATATCGTTTATAACCTCAATTTTACTTTTCTGCCATTTATTTTACTCTACACTTTAGTTTAATCATCAAATCAACACTTTGATCTAAATATCAACCTTTAAGTAGATAAGCAGAATTATTATGTTTTCCATCTTGTTAAACTCTTAACAAGACTATTGTCTCGTGGATTCGACCCTTAACTGTACTATGATAAGACTTCCACATATCTTAGCATACGTGGGTGGAGATCTTATTATAGCACATGAAAAGCTAAACTTAGAGACTTACTATATTTTAGTGGTGCACGCAACTCCACGCGAGTGGAGGCTCCATCAAAAATTGGCGTCGTTGCCGGGGACAACGGAACGTTTTAATTCCATTTGCCTAATTTCTAGTTGATTAGGATTTTACACTTTACCTTGATAATTACTTCATATATCTTTTTGACCTCATCATTTCTCCACATCGTCTAAAGTGTGATTTTTCTTCTACTCAGGTAGAAAATGTGTATGCAACCCTGGCATAACATTGGATTCTCCCCTGAATCAGAGTATGACTTTGAGGTAGAACGAAGCTTCCACTGATGCATTAGACTCAACCGCCATTGAGCCAGACAGATGGCTGAAGAACAATGCCAGGCCGACTTGGTGCTGGAAAGAGTCAACACAGCCATAGCAGCTCAGAGAGCACAACTCATTATTGATACACGTGCTCAAGTTCAAGCTGAAGTTTGTGTTGAAGAGCAAGCCTGTATCCATGCCGAAAATGAGGCATCCACAACAGCTACTCAGCTTTTGATAAGGAACAAGCAGCTTCGAGATTACAATGTTCCTAAGAACTCTGAAGACAATAACCTAGTCCAGCCACCACTCATTAATGCTCCTAACTCTGAGATCCGAACACAATGGATTTAAATCATGCAAGGTATTTCGTTCTCTGAAAGTGCTGGAGATGACTGCATGGATTACCTGAAGCGATTCAAGGCACTTTGTCGATTAGTACCGCAAGCTGGAGCTTCATTCGATGCAATCATGCTTCGACTTTCCCACTTCACCTTGTCTGTAAGGGTGTTGAGCTGGTATAACTCACTAGATGGGGAGCCAATCACCACCTGGGCTCCCTTGGAGGAAAAGTTCCTAGAGAAGTTCTTTCCTCCTTCACTGACTTACGAGATTAGAGGACAGATTAACCATTTTTCCCAACTCCGTGGGGAATCTCTGGCAGAATCATGGGAAAGATTTAAAGAACTTTTGAGGAAGTTCCCACACCACGGTATCTCACAACATCAGCTCATAGAAACATTCTATAGAGGAGTCAGTGATGATATTAAGAAGTTTTTAGATTCCTCATCTGGGGGAAACTTCATGCGAAAGAATTATGAAGATGCCTGGAAGATTGTCACACTCGGAGCCGAGAACCAATCAAATTGGGGAAGGCCATCTTCCATAGGAGTTTTAAAAGTCTGTAAAGCTGAAGAATCTATGGAAATGAAGGCCATCTCCGAAGCCCTAAAAACCATAGCTCATAAATAGCAAGTCCTTGAAACGTCATTCAGGGAGTATGATAGGAAGAAGAACTCACAAATCCAACAAGCCAAAGCAGCCACTAAGACTTGTGAAGCCTATCATGCATCTGACCACCCCACATTATCATGTGGCCTCCCATTCAATGTGATGATGGATTTACAGACTCCTCAACCCCAATTTGAACCAATTATTAAACATCCTGAGGATCGACCACCAGAGCAGGTCAATTCTATTCACTCCATACCTGGTTAGGATTATTATAATTCGGATAAACTGAGAAACCACCCTGGGTTTCAATATGCGAATCCCGCGGGAACTGCCAACCCACATCACCAAATACAAGGTGGGTCTTTTAATAGACCACCGCCTGGATACCAGAGCAATTATAACCAAAACCAAGGGAATCATAGAAATGGGTTTCAAAGATTTACTTACCCAAGAAATCCTTCTACATACTACCAATACTCTCATCCTCCATTGCACCCACAACTGCAACAATCTCAGCTTCAACAACCGCATAATCAACAACCTCAGTTACCAGCTCTTAGCAGCTACAATCTCAGGGACAACAACAAACTACACAACATCAATAAAAGAATGCTCCACCCCTACCTATTAGATGAGTTATGTATGATAAGGCAGATGTTGCAATCCCAACAAACCATGCTTGCAAACCAACAAGCTCAACAAAAATCTATAGAAACACAATTGGAACAAATAGAAGTCCAGTTGAAACCTCCAATGGGAACTTTCGCTGGTCAGCCAGAAACAAATCCAAGACATGATCAACACAGGCTAGAACAACTGAACGCAGTCACCACAAGGTTTGGCCATGTCCTTAATGAAGCCACCAATGTTGTTCAGGAAGACGAAGGCATAACTGAAGTCAACCCAATTGCAAGCACAAACTAAGAAACAAAACAATCTATAGAGGCTGGGAAGGAAAAGGGAAAAGAGCAAGTTATCAAGGAACCGGAAGTCCCACCGTATAAGCCTAGGATACCCTACCTAGGTATATTGAGAGAAACTAAACTGTACACTAGATTCCAGAAATTCAAGGAAGTATAGAAGAAGCTATATGTCGATATTCCATTCCTTGATGTTCTTTCTAAAATCCCAGCTTGGTCTAAATACCTGAAGACCTAGTTATCAAAAAAATATATGACTGGAGAACTTGAGGCCGTCAAACTAGCCCATGCCACTTCTGACATCATTCTCAACAAAATGCCAAAGAAGCAGAAGGACCCCGACTCCTTTGGCATCCAATGTTCTATCAGAAATACTTCTTGCAAGAAAGGATTAGCAGATTTCAGGGCCAGCATATCCATCATGCCCTTCTCTATGTGCAAAAGATTGGGGTTTACCGATTTTCTACCCACAGCAATGACAATCCAACTTGCTGATTCTACTATCACTAGACCTCTGGGGATTATTGAAGACATCCCGGTAAGGGTAGGGAGAGATTCTTACGTACCCTGTGATTTTGCCATTATGGACATAAAGGAAGACCTGAGGTATCCGATAATATTTGGCAAACCCTTCCTTGCTACGACCAGAGCACTAATCGATGTTGAAGCTGGTACAATCACCTTAAGACTAGGAAAGGAAGTCATTCAATTTAGAGTTTTTGACAGCTTGAAAGGTCCTAGCATCCACGAAGAAGTTTTTCTTCTCGAGGCAATTGATAAAATGTCTCAGTTAAAGCAAGAATACCCAAACCATTTGATGATTTGGAGAACGTCTTAACAAATCATGAAGCCAAATTCTCGACTAGCGAACTAGTACAGCAATATATGCAATACCTAGGACAGACCGAAGAAATTCCATAAGCTACCTTCAAGGAGTTGAAATCTGTCACCACTTTGGATACTACTGAATTGCCCAAAGCACCAGAAATGAAAACTCTACCAGCTGGACTCAAGCACGTCTTCCTTGATGAAGAAAAATTATGTCCAATCATTATCAATTCTACCTTGATAAATGATCAGGAAGAAAGACTCCTCGTTGAGTTAAGAAATCACAAGAAGGCTATTGGGTATAAAATTACCAACCTAATAGTAATAAATCCAGCTCTGTGCATGCACATATTACCCATGGTAGAAGAGTTTAAACCATCGCGGGAACACCAGAGAAAACTAAACCTGAATCTTAACGAGGTGGTTCACCTCGAGGTCCTTAAACTCCTAAAAGTAGGTATCATTTATCCAATTTCTGATTCTCAATGGGTTAGTGCAGTCCAAGTGGTCCCTAAAAAGGGGGGAACCACTGTCATTTTGAATGATAAAAATGAATTGGTACCCACAAGGACTGTTATTGGATGGAGAATGTGCATCGATTATAGGAAACTGAACAAGGCAACAAGAAAATGTCACTTCCCTCTACCTTTCCTTGATGAAGTCCTTGAACGTCTGGCCCACCAAAAGTTCTTTTTCTATCTAGATGGCTATTAAGGATTTTACCAAATTCTGATCCACCCAGAAGATCACGAAAAAACAACTTTTACCTGCCCCTTCGAAACATATGCCTTTAGGAGGATGGCCTTTGGGCTATGCAATGCACCTGTACATTCCAGCGATGTATATCCTCCATTTTTGCAGGGCTAATTGAATCCATCATGGAAGTTTTCATGGATGACTTTTCAGTTTATGGAGATTCTTTTGAAACTTGCCTACTTAATCTCAGCAAGGTCCTACAAAGATGTGAGGAAACAAATATGATCCTTAACTGGGAAAAATGTCACTTTATGGTGATAGAAGATGTTGTCCTCGGGCATCAGGTAAGTGAATGAGGGATTGAAGTAGACTAGACAAAAATAGATGTCATTTCCAAACTGTCACCACCAAAAGACATCATAGGGGTATGGGCATTCCTAGGCCATGCAGGATTTTATCGAAGATTCATCAAAGATTTTTCAAAAATAGCAAAGCCCATGACCCACTTGTTGACCAAAGATGTGGATTTTAATTTTAATCAAGAATTCTTACATAGTTTCAGGACTTTAAGGAATGCCCTAGTTTCTGCACCTATACTAAGAGCCCCTGACTAGTCACAACCCTTTGAGATAATGTGTGATGCCAATGACTATGCTATCGGGGCAATATTAGGACAGAGAATAGATAAGAAACCATATGTGATATACAATGCATCAAAAATGCTTGATGAAGCCCAAAAGAACTACACAACTACAGAAAAAGAGTTCTTGACAGTCATCTATGCTTTTGAAAAATTCCGTTCTTACCTAATCGGATCAAAAGTCATAGTATACACAGATCATTCCGCAATAAGATATCTGATCCAGAAACAAGATGCAAAACCTAGACTTATTCGTTGGGTGTTGATGCTTTAAGAATTAGATTTGGAAATAAAACATAAAAGTGGGGTAGAAAATGTCGTCGTCGACCACTTAAGTTGTATTGAGCCTCAAGACGAAGACAATATACCTATATGAGACTCTCTACCCGACAACCAACTCATGAAAGTCACCACTGGATTTCCTTGGTACGCCGATATAGTAAACTATCTGACCATAGGAATTGTCCACCCTGCTGCTTCCTACCACGATAGAAAGAAATTTCTTCATGATGTCAAGCAATACTTTTGGGATGAACCATATCTTTTCCGCTTATGCGTTGACGGATTATTTCTCCGTTGTCTCCCTGAAGAAGAAATTATTCCAGTCTTAGAACACTGTCATTCTAGCCCCACTGGAGGGCACATGAGTTCGTAGAACACCACCCTTATAGTTCTACAGTCAGGATTCTTCTGGCAAACAATAGTGAAGGATGCCCATGAATTTGTGCAATCTTGCAATAAATGTCAACTGTCTGGAGGGATATTGAAACAAAATGAAATGCCACTAACTCTGTGGTAGGAGATCAAACTTTTTGATGTATGGGGAGTAGAATATATGGGTCCATTTCCCCCATCTTATGGATTCTCCTATATTTTGGTTGTTGTAGACTATGTTTCCAAATGGGTATAAGCTATACCCACTGTATCGTGTGACTCTAAGCCAGTGATTAAGTTGTTCAAGGATATCATCTTTCCTAGATTCAGAGTCCCTAGAATGGTTATATCTGATGGAGGGTCACATTTCTTAGAAAGAATCTTCGAATCTCTTCTATGAAGATACAAAGTAAAACATAAGGTCGCTATGCCTTATCATCCGCAGACTAGCGGCCAAGTTGAAGTTTCAAATAGACAATTGAAGGCTATCTTAGAGAAAATTGTCAACATAAACTGCACGGATTGGTCCACCAAACTTCTCGATGCCCTCTAGGCATATTGTACTACTTACAAAACATCAATAGGAACAACATCGTTTTCATTTGGTGTATGGGAAGTCGTGCCATCTCCCAGTCAAATTAGAACACAAAGCTTGGTGGGCCATTAAACAATTGAATTTTGATTTCAAAAGTGTTGGTGAATACAAACAACTTCAATTACAAGAACTAGAGGAACTACGAATGATTTCTTATCAAAGTGCCAGGATCTACAAAGAACAAACCAAGATGTGGCACGATGGCCACCTTAAGAGGAAAGATATCATTGTCAGAGATAAAGTCCTTCTTTCTAATTCCAGACTCAAAATGTTTCCCGGGAAACTCCGCACAAAATGGTGTGGGCCATTCACCATCAAGTACATCTAGCCAGCTGGAGCTGTAATCATTTTCAATGACAATGGAGGAGAAAGAACTGTTAATGGGCATAGACTAAATAAATACTATACTCCAATCGATAAAACTCCAAGACAACCCATTGAGATTCATGATCCAACTGCATCAACCTAACCAAACCAGAACTTTGTTGAGCTAGCGACGTAAAACCAAAGCGCTACTTGGGAGGCAACCCAAGAACTCACTATCACTTTCCCATTTTGTTTTGCTTAGTTTTGGAAATTTCCTATTTTTCGTAACTACTTATTTTAAACCTATCATCTCTATTCAGAAAATATAAAAATTTACATAAGAAATTAAAACAAACATAAAAATATAAAAACCAAAAACCAAAATAATCTTATCCAAATGGTTTCGAAACCATTTGGACTCAAACAGACTCGAAACTGTTTGACCGGTTTGGACCCAAACGGTCTCGAAACCGTTTGGACCCAAACAGTCTCGAAACTATTTGGACCCAAACAGTCTCGAAACTATTTGGACCCAAATAGTCTCGAAACCATTTGGACCCAAATGGTCTCGAAACCATTTTATCATGGGAATTTGTTCCATCACCCCTCCTTTTCCTATAAATATCGCCCGCCCCCTCCCTTTTTCTTTCCCTCTATTTCTATCTCATGCGATTCCTATTACATTCCTCCCAGTTCTCTTGCTCTTGAGCGATTTCCACCTCCATCACCTCTCACGCTCTCTATTCACGTTGTTCCGTTCTGTGTTCACCACTGTCTCTGTGACCTTTCATGGATGCTTCACCGTCCTTTTCTACCGTTTCTCTCTCTTCACTGCTAGCAACAAGGTAGACTACAAAAACTATCAATGTCACCTTCGTCGCTGACGCTACACCATGTTTCACCTCCTTCTTTTCACCGCCGCCGTTATCATTGTTGTTGCCGCTATCACTGCTACCGATTCCTTCATCACCCGTGCCATTTGCACTATTTTTCTCCATCACTTTAGTCACTCGCCGCCTCTGCCACTTCACCTTCCTAACGGTTTCATCTCATATAGACCGTTTGGGTTCAAGACCATTTGGACCCAAACGATCGTGAAACCGGTTGGACTTAAATAGTCGTGAAACTGTTTGGACCTAGATGGTTGTGAAACCATTTGGAATTAAATGGTCCTAAAACCGTTTGGACCCAAACGGCCAACAAAACCGTTTGGTTCTTTCAAAACCTAAAAAAAACAATGAAATTTACACAATGTTGCATTTTCTTTTCATAAATCTATTATCTTTACAATTTCAAACTAACATACATGATCTATTGTTCAAATTTTCTAGAATGGCATCACCAGCAAAAGAAATTATTGACTCCCGTGAAAAGCTCCTAGCACGTCACTCCAAGATTCAGTGCATCCTTGACATATGTGAACAAACTGGTAAGACTCCATCAAACGTTAACTTGCCTAAGGTCATCCTTGCCCTTGAGCGAGTCAACAAATGTTTAGCAGATGATCCAATTGAAGAGGTCGAAGAGATTTCCTCCATCGAAGAAGGCTTGGAATACGAACCAAATTCTAAGGAGGAATCCCTGGCCACCAAATCGAAGGGAAAAAGGAAGGCCCAGGAGGCTACCGCAGAACAACCAACCAAGAAATGGGCACGGAAGCAAGTCTGGCTCTCCACTGTGAGAGAACAAATCATGGAAGGACATGCCATCCCTCCTGCTACCTGTCTTGCTACCACCACTGCAGAACCATTATCAGTTGGTATGTACATCCAAAACCTCCCGACTGGTGACAAAGTACTGCGACCAACAAAGTACGTCTGCTCCAACGTACTAAAGAAGATGGGAATCTACGATAGTGTTCTCGCCTGGCTCGAAAATGTGAATCTCTCAAAACTCTACTTTGTCATAGAAAATTCTTATGTTAAGCCCACGACATAGTTCTTCACATACCTCAACAAAGAAACCGTGGACGCAAAGGATGTATGGAAGGATGGAGGTGACCACAGGATGGTAACCTCACTTTTTGGAAACAAAGTTGTCTTGACTGAGAACACGCTGAATGAGATCTTCATCGACAACTAGGATCAACTGAAGAAGGCTAAAGAGGTAGGCCTGAACCACTCCCAGTTCAACAGGCACATCTTATGGAAGTTTTTAATAGGGATTCCAATCTACGAGGCGAAGATCTGTAAGGACTCTAACATACATTCTGGCATGGTGTGCACTCTAGACAAAATCAATACATGCACCATTTTTCCCAGGACAGAGAGTGGGAACGTTATTATTTCCAATCTCTTTATCCTATGGTCCATTCTCAAAGAGATTTCAGTCAACATCGGATGACATCTGATACATAAGCACTCAGATTACGCCCGTAGAAAAGAAATCTGCATGGGGGGTCACATAACATCAATCTTGAAATACCTCAAGATGGACAGGCCACTCCCAAAACGCACTGTAATAAAGGGTGACATCCTTACAAATGAGCAGAGTTTAAAGAACTCATATATCATAAAGGAGAAGGATTCCAAACTTCATTATATCTTCTGCCCAACTGTCAAAGATTCCCGAACACTGCAACCACTTCCAGAACTGGCTAACTATGACAAAGAAAAGCTTCTCTTCACTGAAGAGGAGCTTTCCAACCTCCTAGATTCGGTCAAAGAAAAGAGAAAAAAGCAAAGATAGGGCAGACATAGCATAGCGTCATTACCCCAGCAATAAGACCAATGAAAATACTAGTGACACGACTTTCAAATCTACAAATACAACAACAAAAGTAGTCGGGGATGCCCACATCAAAGATCAACCCTGAGGCAGACCCACCATATAGTGTCGAGAACATAGTACACCCAACACCAGAACCCTTCATCTTCGATCTGGATGTTGGACTTACCTCTACAAACACTGCCACCACACTACCACCCTCCACCATTCTGCCATCCACCACCTTTCCACCATTTTCTACAATAATGCCCACCACAATTTCTTTCTCCACAACCACAACTTCACTCGCTTCTTCCGCCTCACTCATTTTCTCTTCAGGCGTCCCATTCTCCACCTCGACACCCGATCTCACCTTCACTTCAACCACTTTCACCTCAGCATTTTTGGTCCTACCTTTTTCACCTGGGATGTCGCCACCCTTCTCATCCACCACCACCCCAACACCGCTAGTGACTCCATCTACAGTCACCATGCAATTCGTGGGTCCATCAATAGTGTCTCTTTCGCAAGGCACTACCACCTTCTCACCTCGACCCCAGCCATCCCACCCATCCATCTCAGGGGTCCCCTTTTCACAAGTCGGTGAGGAATTCAGACATCAATTTGACACCATTCGAAACCTCCTCACTGACCCTTCTAACATATTACAATCCATTTTTTCCTATGTGCAGGGGTTTGCTACACAGGTCTCCAAGATCGATGAGCAGAACCACGCCTTACCAGGCATCCTCTCAAGCATTCAACACAGGCAGGATGCAGTGGCCAAGCAAGTCGACCTCATCGACGACCGCTTAAAACACCTTCCAGAGTTGGTACTTGGGATGAAAGGCCAGCAAGAAGTGTTGGCTTAGCAAGTTGATAGGGTCTCTAAGCAATCTCAACCTTTTCCTGAGACCCTTCGCGATCTTCAGCAGTAACAAACTATCCTAAGCTCGCGCTTGGAAGACATCAACCTGCAACATCATGCATCTCATCCAGCGCCAAGAGGACCAATCAACCGATGAAATCAATCATCTACGTGCACAAGTAACAGATCTATCAGCACGACTCCTCTCTTCTGAAGCGAGATATATTGATCTTAAAGAAAGCCACAACGCACTACTCAAAACCCACGAGCATGTACAAGTGGCACTCGATGAAATACAAGCTATCCATCAGCAGAGCAAGAAAACGTCGATCAAGAAGATAAAAGATAAGGCAATGGATGATGATGAAGATGAAAGCGAGGATGATGATGAGGATTCTCATTCCTCGACCGACTCCAACGATGATAGCTCCTCCTCATACGATCAACCCGATGACCCAGGCAATGCTGGGGAGGGCACCAACCGAGGGGCATAACCTGCAAAGAAGGAAAACACTAGAGGCCACCAAGAAGGTGAAATCAAAGATACCAAGTCCATCAATAATAATTACAATGTAATTATGTCATATGGGGATCAATTATTTAACTTCTCAGCTATGGGATCCCTAGGGGACACTGGAAAAGAAGCTGCTTTTGCTGAGTTTCAACAATGCATAATGGAAACCAACATTAGCCCACCCACAACAGCCATTCATCAACATTTTGCACCCCTCCCCCTAGAACAGGAGGAATCCGATAGAGTGAGTCTCGACACAGATGATAGACTCGACTCTGGAGATGAATCTGCAAAAGATGAAGATCTGTCTCAACCTTTGGACGATAGCGAGCAGACTTCACTTCCTCCACCACAAGACCTTCCCCCGCCGCCACCTCTACCTAACAAAATGCATGACCTAGACACAGTGGCCATCTCTACATTAGATGTTTAGGTTATCTTCATCCTGAACACTATTGTAGACGATGTCAAGAATGGGGGGGACATCATCTACAATGATATAAAGACAAAGCACAAGTTGACACGAGAAGACTTATATATCCTCCTTCGACCACAATCGATGGTGAAGATGGCTATCTTCTGTGTCCTCCTTGCCAACTCTATTGAGGAATTCCAGAGCCCAAAAAAATTTCATCCTATTTTCAACACTTCACCTACTCTATCCTTAAGCTTATTACATAAGGACTTATGGGAAAAGTCCATTGAGCGGCTGTGAGCTGTCCTTGCACAAAAGGCATGCTACATTTCTGTGCCCTTCAGATTTTTTGACCACTGGCTGCTAATGATTGTCGACACCGAGTCCCGCGATGCCAAGGTGTACAACTTCTACGCCAGTGAGCTAAAGGCCGAACACATTAATTTTGCTGGTTTAGAAGCCAGAGAAGAACGATGCATTCCTTTCCTTCTTCTCAAAGTAAGCTTCCTGCCAATCTCTTCAACATGGTTGGAACCAACCTTGGTTCCAAATCATCAACCCAACTATCTGAACACTAGAAGGTTTAGGGGATTGCGCTTTCTGTACTATAAGATTCACAGAAGCACTCAATACCGAGTTAGCCACAGAGGATATGCACTCTCTACGAGGATGCTATGCCAGGAGCTTATCTGTGACAGACGGTTCTTCAAGGACCCGACTATGGCACAAGACGACGTCCCTCGATACCTTTTTTCTACCATCCAACGTCTGCAAAAGCATCCATACAGAACAATTCTAAAGGAGTTGGACATAAAGCAACATCAGACTGCCAAGGTCCCAAAACAATGCCAATGGGACCCTTATACTTTCGATATGGCGGATGACAAGGGGGACATCAATTTGTTAACTGGGGCCACCATCAACAGATTATCCCAACCAATGGTACCTCTATCTGCCATACAACCAACATTTCCCAACTTCAACCTTGCTGCATGCAAGAGTCTGTCTGATAATGAACTCAGACTCATCATGTCTCAACTTTATGCAGAGAACGATGAGCTTGTTTTCCTCGATGGGAACATCCTAGTAATGGCAGATTCACTTTGTGAAACCATACAGATGAAAGGTTCTTTATCTGCGAGCTTGATGACCGCATACCAATTTCTCCTCACACGGGACCAACCTACAGTTTATATGGCGTCAACATACATGAAGAATGATCTACTAGGGTCAAAGAACTTTGGAACCACGAAGGCACTTATCTCATATCTTTAACATACAACTCTGAAGTTCATCATGCTTCCTTTTCTGCACTCTGAGTATTGGATGCTACTGGCAACAATCCTACATGAAGGAACAACAATCATCTACAATAGTTCCGAAAGCCAGTTTGATCCAAACCAAAAACAGTATGTTATGACAGCAAAGACGCCCACGGAGGAAGTGGCGAAGGACTGTGCCAAATGACTGCATGATCTTCTTGGCAAGCACACAAAGGCATACAACAATGATCATTTCACCGCCCCGCCTTCAGCCAAAGATGTCCCCAGCAGATCAGAGAATCTAACGACTATGGTTTCCATGTCTTTTGCTGGATGTATACCCTTACTATCCTCGGTAAGAATGTGGAGGACATGAAGGACGTGCATTATCATGCTTTACGTGGAAAGTTTGCAGCTAATCTCCTACAATTGTATGGAGAAAACAAGGGATTAATAGAACTGTGATACCCTTGCCCATGTACTTCTCAACCTATCACCTTGACACTCTGAGGATAGAGCGGATGATAAGTTAGGGGGGGTACACTGGGCAAGGGTGAGGTATTATTTTCAAACCTTCTACTCTCCAATCTTTCTTTTACTTTCATACAATTTCTTTTCTTTTTCTGATAATTAGTTCTTCTGATAATTTTTTTGATAGAATAACTATTGTACATAAGTAAACATTCATTTTGGAAAAGGGACACCTCTAGCTAAATTAGAGACAGAGTAGTCCTCAGAAGCAATTAAATAAGTAGCATATAGGCATGTAATGGTGAATTAATAAATCATTTTCATACTCGATTCCCATACTTTTGCTTCAATTCTACGTCAGACTCTCCACAGGCTAGCATCGTGGCCAAAACAAGCCAAATGCTCTCAAGGACGAGAGGGAACCAGGTGAAATCCAAGTCAAGGAACCTCGCAGGTGACCACCAAGTACAAAAATCGAAATAAGTGCATGTCAGGAAACTCCAAGGAACAGTTTTCTTCTTTTCAAAAAGAGGCTTGGCAGCCCAAATAAAATCCCTAAAATACCCAATTCCTAAACCGGTGAGTATATGAATAAAATCTAGAGTGTTGAATAAAAAAATGAGAGTTGTGCCATGCATAAGGACCTATATGAAGAGCCAATAAAAGTCTTGCCCGGCCAGTACATTCAGCTTCCCTCACAAAGGCAGATGTGTTGCGCCCAGTAGTGAGATCCTAAGGTCTCCAAATATATGGAAGTTGATAAAGGTCTCACCTGACCGATACATTCAGCTGCCCTCACAAAGGCAGATGTGTCGCGCCTGGTAGTGAGGTCCTAAAAGTATAGATAAACCCTCCCCCCTTTGAAGGGGGAACTACACAAAAAGCCTTCAAGCCAACCCTCGTACCCATCTTAGCTTCTGGTAGGATCTACAAAGAAGTATAAAACTACTTAGAGTCAAAGACATGCACAGAATGTGATTAAGGAAAAGGTGGTCCCAATGTGAGTTACGTGACACAGAAGAAACCTGAGATCCATGCAACTCCTGATACCTGAAAGGGTTAGTGCAAGTAGAAGCCCCGATAAGACCCTGGGAGATCTCTGGTTTAGAATTGAAGCAAGAATATGGAAATCTTCACTAATAAAATCGCCTCGCCACTACGTGCCTTAGCTCTATCCAGCTTGAGGACAAGCTAAACTCTAAGTTAGGGGGTGATAACCACCATTTTGTGATGTTATCTTACTAGTTTTTTCTTAGTTTTCCTTATTCTATCTTAGATAAATTAGATAGAATAATTAACATTCTTCTTTATCATGAATATACCAATAAACTAATATTTTCCCCTTTCTTCTTACAGAAAAACACAAAAAAATTGCAAAAGAACTCAAACGGTCCTAAGACCGTATGAAGGCCAAACGGTCCCAAGACCGCATGAAGACCAAATGGTCCCAAGACCGAATGGAAGCCAAACGGTCCCAAGACCGTATGAACCTAAATGGTCCTAAGACCGTATGAAGGCCAAATGGTCCCAAGACCGCATGGAGACCAAACGGTCCCAAAGACCGAATGGAAGCCAAATGGTCCCAAGACTATATGAACCTAAATGGTCCCAAGACTGTATGGAACGGAAATGCTCCCAAGACCATATGAAGGCCAACTGGTCCCAAGACTGTATGGAACCCAAATGGTCCCAAGACCGCATGAAGACCAAACAGTCCCAAGACCAAATGGAAGCCAAACAGTTCCAAGACCGTATGAACCTAAACGGTTCCAAGACCGAATAAAAGCCAAACAGTCTCTAAACCGTTTGAATCCAAATAACTGAAGACCGTTTAATACCCCTTTGAAGCCTATAAATAAAACCCAAGGGGTCCTCATTAGGCATAAATTCTTGGACGTCCAGAGGCTGCCCCAATCACTCCAGAGTTGTTCACTCTTCATCCTTCACCCCAAGGTTGCCAGTTCAAGATCCATATTCCATCCTCAAACTACTTCCTCTCTCATCGACATAGAAGGTGGGAAGTGAAGGATTCTTCATCAAGGCAACCACGTGGTGTAAAGATAGTTTCTCTCTACTCCAAGGGGTCGACCTTCCTCCCTCCTATGTGGAGATGATGCTTTCTTTCTCTCTTCCCGCCTCCTCCTTTGTTCTTGCCATGAGCGAGTAGTCCCATACACTAGGGTGCGGGGAGTAGCCCCGCTACCTATGTTTTCACTTCATACATTGTAATTCATGAGTTTGCAATAGAAAAAAATACTATCTTTTCAGTTCAACATCAATCATTTAATGAATGCTAGTTGCTTGATCACCAACTTGTTTTATCTATTATCTACTAGTGTGAATTGTCTATTTTGTACTTTTAGATTCGAATATCAACTGCATGTTAGTTCTTGATGTATGTAGTCACCATACATCTGTTCGGTATCTAGGAACATTTCTCAAGGAGTGGAGTAAACTCACCCCCAATGTTGTACTTTCATACTATGAAATGGAATCAGTTGACGTATGAAAGTAGAACCTTGACAGGTCGAGGAACACACTTTGTGAGGGGAGCGATGCAAAGTAAGTGGCCATTCGTTTGGGGATGGATGGCATTGCAATACTCCCACGTTTCTCGTAGTTAGTCATTTGAAAGGAAGCTAATTCTACAAAGATACTAACTATTTAGACCCCCTTTCTTTGCAAGTCATGTTATTAAGATGTATGTTTTGATCCATGCGTAGTGGTGGTGAAACTCAGTCATATCCTAGTGGTTTCCCCAAATATCATTTACAACCTCAAATTTACTTTTCTGCCATTTATTTTACTCTGCACTTTAGTTTAATCATCAAATCAACTCTTTGATCTAAATATCAACCTTTAAGTAGATAAGTAGAATTATTACATTTTCCATCTTGTTAAACTCTTAACAAGACTGTTGTCTCGTGGATTCGACCCTTAACTATACTATGATAAGACTACCACGTATCTTAGCATACGTGGGTGGAGATCTTATTATAGCACACGAAAGGCTAAACTTAGAGACGTACTACCTCTAGGATTTTTAGTGGTGCACGCAACTCTACGCGAGTGGAGGCTCCATCAGATGGGTATGATAGAGTAATTGGATAAGATATGATAAGATGTATTGTTTGTGACTTGATTCTTGAAATCAATTTTGAATCCATATTTTCACCTATGTCATATAGTTCTCATCGACAAAATATTCTTTCCATTATGCTACTAAATGTAGGAACAAATTTTTTTTTGGATTTTATTGGTTTTTTCTTCAAGTAAGTCACAATGAAGGAGCATTAGAAGATTTCTTAGGGAAACCCTAATACTAGATAGAGAAAAAATCCTTAAATCCTAAATTTAATAATTAGGTGAAGACTACAAAGATATGGCTTGTATATAAGTGAGTGGACCTACTCTCCTAACTCGATTAGGTTGAAGAAAGTTGTACCTAGTGCATACTCAATCCTAATAAGAAATCTAGAGTTGTTATAAGACATGATGACTATTACCTAGTAAGTTCAGATCATCCAGTTGAAGGAATAACCTATGTACATACTAAATGTACCTAGTAAACACAACTAAAATCTTTGTATATAACCTCGATACCTTTCTTGTTGTTTAGTATGACTTATTAGGAGAGAATTTTGAGGAGTAGAGAGTAGTTGGTTGGTAGTGTAAGAAATATTTTGAGGATAAATTCTTCTATAAAGGTGGATTGTTGTAGCTAACAAAAAATTGACCTTATAATCCTAGAAATCCTAATTCCATGGGATGGTATATTTAGTCTTAGTTCAGGAGGAAACCCCAAACATGATATATGTATATCCTTTTGGGCCTGAATAGGCTGATGATATCTAGCGTTCATAAGACTAATATTAATGAATAAATAATAATTGAATAATAAACCCTAACTATATTTATGTAGATGTTTGTTACAATTAAGTACATAATGTCACTATAAAGTTTAGAACATAATTTGAAGACCAACATATTAATAAGTGGTGTAATATATAATTGTCAATATTGATGCCGTATTCCCATGCATCAATGTATCTCAACCCTCATTTTTATAAATAAGAAAACTAATAAATTTAATAATGACAAGATCGTACTTATCCCAAGATGTAAACAAGATGAAAATATATAAATAAGTAAACTAAAAAATATGAAATAGACTTAATGACTAATAATGGGGAAGTTGAGTAAATAATACCAATGGTTGTATATAGGGATAGAGGACAGTGAGAAGATAACGATAACAAAATCACTTTCGAAGATATTATAGAAATATCTTGATTAGGATAATGTAAAAATATATTTAAATGGTACCACAACCCACAATAATATATCTAATACAATTAATGAGTTTAATAAGGAGAGGAAACGTCTCCATATCAACAATCATGGGACACAACCTAATATACATAACACAAATATCAAAAGATTAGTGAAGAATTATATTATTATTAGTTGCATGATGAAATCACTTAATGGCTTTAAAAGGAACCCTAAATGAAATAGTGGATATGTTACTGAACAATAATTGGGGAAAATACTCTTGATAAGGAAATCCAAATAACAAAATTTGACCATTAAATGTTTGAGAGATATGTCGAGTAGGATGATAATAACATCAATAAAGCATAATAAGCTAATTGATAATGTCAAAGAAACATGATTAAAATATTGGTAGTTTTCTGATATTGGCATTAAGAGAAGTGTTTCATGGAAGTATTATCCTTGAAAAAATATATTCACCACATGGAAGAAATATTTCAATTAAGTTGATAAATATGGAAATAATACCTTCAAACCCCAATATAATAAATAAACTAATAAGCAATATCAAATGAAAAAAATTATTCATGATTTATATATCCTAAGTGTCAAGTTTAATATTGTTTCAATATTAAATGATCACTCAACTAGATTTTGAAAGAAAATGTAAGGTTATAACAAACAATTTGATAGATGTTGTCATTAATATAACTGATTTTGTAATGTCCCCATTTTTCCTTTCCCTTTCTATTATAGCTCAGTAATCCAATGACTCTCCCTCTTCCATCTATTTTATAGGCGCAACTAGGTTACTCCATCGCCTCCCCTTCATCTCCATCACCTTTTTTCCTTCTTTATCTAAGAAATTGTACCTTGTTCTAACTCTTCTAGAAATATATATTTCAAATAAAACCTCAATATATGATTTCTTCTATACCACACTCCTCGTAGCCCTTCCAATTTAAACAAATCCTAATTTCCATATGAGTTAGTCTCTACACCCCTCCATCAGATCCCAACTCCAATTTCTTCTCTATTTTCTTTTCATCTTCATCTCCTCATCTGCCTTGACCCTCTCCCAGGTATCAAACCATGTAAAAACCTCTTCCACACATCTAGATGCAACACTTCTTAACCCAAACATCCCCTTTAACCACTATAGTATGGATCCAAACTCCACTTGTAGACATGACTTCTCAACTTTGTATCAACACCCATGATCACCACACCCCATCCCAAATGCCTAGACCTTCACCTCTAGTTATTGATGGTGTTCTGGGATGACTAATTGATCTAATTATGGGATGTTTCGTATTCTCCTATTTTCACATATTCTTCTAACCTTTTGAGAAATGATAATTTTCACAGACATGGTTTTCCTATCTTCTGTACAAGAACCTTTTTTTGGATCCTTCTAACTTGGTTAGATTTGGTTTTCCTCAGTGTGATGGTTCCTGTCATGTTTCCCATCTCCTTGACCTTTATGCTTATATGGTAGAGTCCATACCAAGATTCTCACCTTTCTAACACCCTAATTTGGGATTGTTGGGATTGGAAGAAGCTAGGCAATCATCCATGGTATTTGTTCCCAATGGAAATTGTGTTATGTTGTACTTGATATCTATGTTGGTGCTCTATACTTGCTTCTCATAATGATTCATTTTTGTCATGCTCAACATGGATTGTTTTGTTCATTTTCCTTCAAAAGGGTTCATCACGCAAGGTTTAATAATAGCATCAAGACTGATTTTCCCTATCATGCATCAATCTTTTCTATCTAATTCATGGGTATCACAATTATTCTAGCGATTCTTGAGTAATAAATTTGAAATTGTATTAAACTTCCAAAAGTCATAATATTTATATATAACTCACAAAAATGTAAATAATTTTAGTTTTGGATTTAAAAAATGAGACCTATCAATTTGTCAAGGCATCATATACTAATTCAACAATATTAAAAAATATCATGTTTAGGGTTAACATGATTGAATTTGACCATATATTTGATAAAAATGGTGTTATATGTTCTAAAACCATTAGACTTGCAATCTAGGGTTGATGGGGGATATGTGTTGACCCGATATGATGTATGTTATATTCTTCCATTCATAATTGTGCAATCACCTAATTTTCTATCTTATGCTCCATTTGAGACTTGAGAACCTAATATTTTTAATGATGCTTCTTCCTTCAATTAATATTATAAAAATATTCTATTTGTTATTTGTTTCTCTCTCTTTAATAAGTAAAATTGTTGGATCTATAATCACAGGACCTTTAACCACACTTGTTATGCTATGAATGTTCTCATCCATTTTTGTTACATAAATATTATTTAAACTGAAGTTATGATCTTACATACTCTTTTATACATGCTTGATTTTGACTAGTCATATCTAGAAGTAGATACATAGTATTTTTAGGTCTCAGGTTTTAACCCTTCTTCCATGGACTAAGTTTTTTGTCCTCCTACAATACAATATATTATGACATGGAGGTTCTAGTCCTTCTGTGCATTGAGGTTTTATTCCTCCTAAAAATCTATATTTATTCGACACTAAGGTTTTAATCATACTACCCTAGATTTAGAATATATGCATTCATGTCTTAATTTTTAGAATATGATAGTCTTTCTATAACCAGCATGCAATTGTTTTATTTGTTCCTGATTGGGAAATCATTTTAAAGGAAATAAGTTCTTTCATAGATTGTATCCTTAAATGAATTTTCTTTTTTGAATCTTTATACTTTTATTTTCCACCTAGATAATTTTATATCTCTCTTTGATTGAGAACCTTTAAAGTTAATTGTTTTCCTTTTTAAATTGATGCCCATGAAAGCTAATTGTTTTCCTTTTTAAATTGATGCCCAATTCCTTATTATATCCACATACTTGCCCTAGCTGACATTTTTCACTATTTTGCCTCTTGTGGGGTTTGCTTCCAATCTGTTAGGTAGAGTGGACATCAGAAGGATGACTAATATGATCGATACCTGCACATGTGTAGATAAATTTCCTTGAGAGATAGAATTGAAGTGGTTGGGTTATCCTATGTGTCCAAGATCAGTGATATAACTTGTACCATATGTAATGCACCAATAAGGGTGTCAACCCTATAATCACATAATAATCAGAAATATTTCTTTCTACTCATATATTTTGTAATTAGACATATACAAGTGAATACATTAGGTCATTTTACCATGTAAAAACTTTATATTGATTTTTGTTATTGATTTATTCCTTTTATTCAATTGAGTAAGGATAGAATACTCTATCATTTATCACTCCTTATACCTACCTTGTAGGGCTTTCCACTTACAAGTTTAAAGGGAAACTGAAATATTACAAAGTTGTATAATTATATTCAAAACATTACATGCAAAAAGTATGTATTCCTAATGTAAAAATACTTGAGTTTGAACATAGTAAATAGGTTTTTAAAAATATGAAAATAAACATTTAAAAAGTCAGTTTTATAATCATCCAAACATGTAGACTTAGTTTTTCCATATCCATCTTGTTCTTTATTTATTTCCTATCGTCAAATAATACTTAATCTAAAGTTTTTATGTATATTATTGCAAGAACAGTAGAAGACCTATTCGCTTCTTATTTCTCAGGTATTATTACAGAATCACTTTACTTTTCTAGTTTATCAAGTTCCTTATCATCCGTTACTAAAGCATTCTCTCCATCTAATGGTATTTTTAAAATATACCTCAGAGTTTTCGTTACTTTCCGTTCACTTGAAACTATAGGTTTTGACTTTTGTCAGGTTTGGTTTTGAATTTCATTTAGTATTTGTTAGTTTTGGTTTCTTTTCAACCATAAATCCAAATTCTCTTTCATTTCCTTTATTGGAACATAATAAATTTTATAAGAAATAAAATAGAAAATGAAAACATTCATTCTCATAAATAACTACATCATTAGCAGTATTATTCCCAGACCTATAGGAATGCAACACAAGTAAATCTATTTCATCATCAGTGATTGCTTTTGTATGTTGAAAAGTTTCCACTACATACATTACACAAGCTCATTTTACTTTAGAAATTCCTTCATTCAAATAAGCATACTCCTTTTTTCAGATCCAATATACTTCTTTATTTACTTCCTACAAAATATTTTAAATAATTTCTTTTATATTAATGTGATTACAAAAGTAATAGAAGACATGTTCTTCTTATTCCTAAAACTCTATTAAACAATTACTTGTCTTTTCAAGATGATCCACTTCCATATCACTGAATACTCAAGAATTCTCTCCACCTGCTAGTATCTTTACATCATACTCCACATTTTCTTCCTTTTCATTAACTTCAACCTCCAACTTTTTATTTGGACTTCTATATGGTATATGTAGATTTTGGTTACTTTTCAAACTTACTTCCTCTTAACTAAAAATTCTCATTCCATTTTCTTCATAGGAGCAAACTACTTGTTATATAAAAAAATTATTTAGAGAATAAAAGTTCACTCATATAAATCAGTACATGGGAAATAGCATCATTGCTAGCTTCATAACAATCCATTGCAAGTGAATCAATTTCATCATATGTGACTGGTCTTAGTGTACTACACTTAACATTCATTAGTTTTCTATTCTACATCTTTTCCTTTTCATGTCATAGTATCAATTATCAAATGTTCTTTTGAATTTTTATATTTCTTTCTTTAGCAAATCGTTGCATTTTTCAATGTGAGTGTTCTACGTATTCAAAATACCCACCTTAGACTGCATCACTATGTTATTAGAAAAATAGTAGTTTGTACATAAATAATAAATAAGAAGATTCTACATAGTAAATGTATCATTAGTTAAAAAATTATCTACCTTATTTCATTTGAATTTGAGTTCATGCTCTGTGTCACTCCCTTCTGCCTTATTATTTAGTCCCCCCAATTGGGTACAATGATGGTTGTTATGTTGTCGTTCTACCTTGTCAACCAAGTTCTCATTCTTGTAGTATATATCCATAATTTACCAATGGCTCCCTCTTTGGAATTTAAAGAATAAGTAAATCTATTTTTCCTCTAAACCAAAACTAATAAAATTTCAAAATTCATTAAAATGTCATCTATGGTTAACTATATTATAGATGTCAACATCTAAACTAATTATGATTAGATTTATCAAATACCCTTTTAAGGAGTTTTTCTTTGGCATAGCCTAGACATGAAATAAATCAAATGTAGAAAGTCATGCACAACTAGACTTCATTTGTAACTCGATAGGCCAGACATGTCATTACTATAGAAAAATAATCTTTGGTGACAAGCAAAACATGTGTGTGGGAGCAAAAAACCTTCCATTATGATAACTACTTGTAGCTTCACAAGTCTTGAATTCTACTCATGAGCCTCTATTGAAAGTGTCTTCAAGGTTGTATTAACCATTACTAATCTATTGTCACCTATTCTAGGTACTTTTGTTTCAAATTGATGTCTTAGTACTATCCTTCAACTAGTTATTAAAATGTAATATTCCCTATCATACATTGTTTTGAACAAAAAAAATAGTTATACTTCAATTATAAAAATATTTGCTTTCATATAAACTTAAAAGTTTGTACAAAATATTAGTTTGGCTAATGCTAAAAAATTAATAAGTCAATACACAAATTATTGAAAAATAGTGGAAAGCAAGTTATAAATTAGTACACTGCTTTGGTTAGTCTAGTACTAAACAACTCATGAGTCATTAACCTTGCAGTGGAATAGTGACAAATATAGTACACCAATTATGAAAAAATGATAAACAACAAGGTATAAAACATTACACTACTTTAGGTTCACCTGTAGTTCACATGTACACTTATGCAAATTACTCAACAACTTAGCATCCATACACCTATAACTAATATAAATTCAATACATGACTTACAGAAAAATAATAGTCATTATATTTCAATTAGTACAGAAAAGATACAAAAAGTATAGATTTTGATTTTATCAATATTCAAATTTAGACATCAGAAAATTGTAAGAAACATACAATATAAAACATATGGAAAATAGTACATCAAACATAATAAAAAGCTACACAACTTATGGGATTAAATACACTCAATTTTGCCAATAATAAAAAAATCATGATTCATACACTATAACTAATATAGATCAATTACACAACTTATGGTATTATAGCGCACAACACATTAGAAAACAATACACATTCAGTCTATTAAACAAGTTGTAAACAGTTCACATATTTATGTTGGACAATACTCCACATATTATAAGCCATACACTTGTTACACAATAACTTAAACTATAATTTCTTATAAAAATAGTAATAAAATTGTTGAAAGTAGTACATAAATTTGTTTGAACTTCTTTAAACTTATCCTACCTTGATTCAAAAATCCTATATTTATTCTAACTTGACTTGGATTGAAGCTGACCATGCTTCACCACCAAGCCAAAGTCTCTTTCTCTGAGTGAGTATGCATTGATAAGTGTAGTGCCACATGTTTATAGACTATCTCATTTCAAGAGATATTCAAGGATAGTTGTTTCAAATAGTCTTTTATATTTAATAGAAGTGATTTTCACAATATTTTAGAACATTTTTAAATGTAAATATTGAAATCACCCTTGTATTTGATATAATATTTTACCTTCAACTTATAAACTACCTTCATAACATGAAGGCATGATTAACATACTTGATAATTTTAAATCTATATAATTCCACACTCTATTTGTAAGCCCCCTTATTGCAAGGGACATTTTTTTGAAAATGCCATCTATAAGACCCCTGACCTTGCTTTTTGTATGATCATGCTTGATTAGAAAACTTTTATGGTTAAAACCTTAATCAAATCTTATGATGTGATTTGATAACACATGACATGGTTATATTTCAAGTTTGGTCTAGTTTGGATGATGTTTGAGCTAGTTATGATTATAAGTGCTTATTTTAGACCTAATCACAATTTACCCACTTCCAGGGTTTTTCTTGAACTTTTTTCACATGATTTTTATGCATCACATGTTTTTACATCATGTTGGATAGAGTGGGTCTATGGGGAGCCTTGTTATACCTTGGTTTAATGAGATGACATCATATGTTGAGAATTAGGATTTGCTTGGATGCCCTAATTGGATTGTTGACCTTGATATGTGTTTGACCAATGAACTTATGTTTTGGTGATCACCAAGGATCTTGTGATCCATGCTCTTGGCATTCAGAGGTTTAATGTGTACCCTTTGGTCTTGGCAATCGATGAGGCAAATGACCCCTCTAGATCGCCAAGAAACCCTAGCATTAGCGGCCACTATGTTTTGCTCATATAAGGATTTCCATCAGTCTCTATGTTTTCTTGTACCATGTTGGTCGCTTGTTTTTCTTGGTTTTAATGCCCTAGTTTCTTAGTGGAAGTGCTTAAATGGTTGAGGTGTGCATGATTTGGACACACGACATGTTTAGTGTGACCTAACCTTCTTTCTAGCTCTCCAACCCTATGCTATATAAACCTCTCTCCTTGCATGCAACTAAACCCTTAGCACCCTCTTTCTCTTTTCTTATCCTTGGATATCGTCCCCTTGTGCTTGGTGGTGAAGGAGGATCTCAAGCTTGGATAAGGTGTCTAACCCCATTGCATGTGGAACTAGGGTTTTGATCTACCCTACTTGTGATCGTTTGGTGCATCTTACCTTTCTTCTTTGATCTCGGTAAGTGAGATCTCCATCTTGACCTATGTTTTCTTGCTAATCTTCCCTTACTCTTTCTCTTCTTGGCCGAACCCATGGTGTTCCATGGTAGTGATTCAGTTGAACTTGAAGAACTTCTCTTCTTTGCCTTCATACCTAGGGTTTTGCTCTCTTTCTTGCTTCCTTGACCTAGAGTTTGTTTCTTTCTTGGAGGTAGAGCTAGCTGGGCTAAGAGTGTGATCAAGCTAGGGTTTCAACCCTTTTTCCTTTGAGTTTCCTTATTGTTTGGATTTTCTACTTAAACTCTTTGGTTATATAACTTTGTCCACTGTTATTTCTTACATCTATCTTGCATGCACTTTATCTTTCTCTAGAACGTTGTACCAAGTAGAAAGATAGTACCTTTGATCTAGAATTTGTGTTTACATGGTGATCTTGAGTAGGTATCTCTTCTTGGATGAATCCTAATCTTTTTGAACGAATCCTTCTTGGGTGATGGAAGTTTGATGCACTCATGTGTGTGGAAATGTTGGTTTTTTCTCTCTTAAATCATGGTTTTGTTTTATCTCATGGTGATTGATAATTAGGGTTTTGGGTTTGATCTTCTTCTTGGGATTTACACCCTAATGGCTCTTTGGTTTCATGTTGATGATCAACTTGTTGTATCTTTGTGGATGAAAGATTTTTGTCGCTAAGATTTTCTCTCTCTTCATGAGGTCGCCAATATTTCTCTTAGTGGTTGATGAGTTTTACACCTCCTTGAGGTTTCTATGTTCATTATCTTTGATGGTCGCAAAGTATGGTGATTTTCCTTCAGCCGCCAATGTGTTTGACATAAGTGGTTGTTGAGGTGACTAACCTCTTTGGCTGATAAAGTGGTGTGATCCTCTTTGGTCTCCAATGTTTGATGATTTGAAACAGTCACCAAAGTTTCTCTTCAGATGATGAAGTCACTTGGATGTGGAGGTTGGTGAAGGGGCTAACCCTTAGTGGTCGACCAAGATGGTCAATCTACAATGTTCGAAGAAGGTGGTGTGACCTAGTTTTCAGCGGTTAAAGACACCATCAACCCTAAGTGGTCGATGAAGTTTTTTGGACCATATGATTATTATATTTTGTTGATTCTATGTTGATGATGCTTGACCTACTTGCTTCCATGATTGTTGGAGATGAAAAGAAACTAGTGTTTACTTCTAATTTGCTATTTTGAAACCCTAATTTGGTTACCTTACTGAACTTAACCCTAATTCAAGCACGTGGTGATAATGCTTATCTCTCTTGGGTGATTAGTATGATGATGGGATGCTTTTTCTCTCCTAATGTGTATAACCCTAATTTTCTATTGTATGAGTATCATAACTCTTCAATGCAATGATTGAAAGTGTCACATATAGGGTGATGATATAATGAGCCTTGACTAGGCATGGAGAGATGATGATGTTCTTATAGGGAACAATGTGAATGGTCTTATGAACTTGGACATGGAATTGTGCCCTAATTGAGGTGTTATCATATCTATGATGTGATAGGAATTGGAATCCTGAGATGACATGATGATGATTATTGTCTCATATGTAGAAATGAAACATTACCATGTGATGATGTGATAAGTTTTATGTTCCATATGTTTTATTTATATCTTCTGAAGTTTCACTCTAATATGCTTTGAAGAATCCTTTTAGGGTTTGTATGTAACTTGATTGATTTAATTAAAAGAAACCTAGTTGGATTTAACTAATCAAGTGAAACCCTAATCACGTAGTGCCATGTGCCATAGATCCATTCCAGTGTCAGAACTTCATGGATGGTGAAGTGAGTATTCCTAATGGGAACTCTTAGAGAAAATTGTTGAGTTAGTGAGGTGCAAGTGACTGTGTGTCCTTGACATCTTGATCCCAAAGTTTTGAGGATGGTTGCGGTCATGCCTTAGTAGGGGAACAACTGCAGTCGTATCTCAGTATATATGATGTGATTGAGGACATATATGGTTGTAACTCATATGATGGTTTTATATACCCTGGTTCACTAGTGCCATGACCTATATATCAAGGACAGACTAGAATATTTTGTAGCTGGACTATATATGTCATTGCTATAGAATCATACTGACAGAGGGCAAAGATGATCTTAGGAGTATGACTCTCTTAGAACTCGTATGGAACTGATTTTGACTTGTAAGTGGTATACCTCAACTCCTCATGACTTCAAATATGTAATACAACCATGTAGTATATCTATTTAGGGTTAAACATGATTCACATTGGATGTTTATGTCTTACTTCTTATATTATTAATTGTTATGATGTTGTAGATGTACCTAACTTCTTAGTGAAAGATAACCTTACTTGTTCTAATATACACCACACTAGTTATGCATGATGCTATGCTTATCTGTTAAAATACCTAATCTTCTTATCCAGTTCAATAATAATATACTCTGTTGTATCAATGACCATTGGTTAAAAGTCATATCTCTAACTGGGACATTGGTCTCACCTTGTGGGTCACCACATCTTTTTAGGTGGTCATCAGTGTCATGGTCATGATCATGATGTTGAGGAAGAGGAACTTGGAAAGTAGTAGGAGATGAATGTTCTATACTAGTGTATAGAGTTCTAGTGTTGTTCCTATACTCTTAGGTCTGGGAAGGGAACGTTTTGTATAAGATATGTATATTGACATGTGGATTTGATAGTATACCTGTGTTTATGTATGATGTACATGTGGTACATAATCTTTTGTATATAGGTTGTAGCCTCAACCACTGAATAGATATGTAAATACCTGGTATGGTATGTTATAAGATACATGCTGATAGACCTATATGTAATATGTTTCTGGACTTGTGGAAATGGTGAAATCAGTTTTAGTTTACCCTCTTTTCTGGTAATGTGATGTTTAGCTATAGATCGTGTGTTATCTTTTGAGTAATATCATTTGGTTGTGATTGGTGTGTCATAAGAGTTGGTATTAGAGTTCTAGGTTCGTTGAGTCTATAGGAAAATATTACTAGGGCTTGTGTCTATTCTTACGTAATCCAACATATCTAACGGTAGCTTATGCTTATGCAGATATGTCTGGAGAATGTGAATTACATGATGAGAGTAGTTATGTTGTACCAGGAGGTGGCATGAGGAGGTGGTTACATGAGGATAGAGTGTCATATATGGGACCAGAGCATCCCCTGGTGCCTTAGTTGGACCCACCAACCGTGTCCTATCGAGCATATTAGTCCATGTTTGGACAGTTGATGGCCACGATTGTACATATGGTGGAAAGAGCACCCGTACCACAAGCTAGGGCATCCATCCCTAATGTGGAATCCCAGGGTTCTAGGAAGATCATTTGAGAGGCTGGGATGTGTTGGTGAGATCGAGTATGTGGGTACAGTAGACCCAACGGATGTGGATATGTAGTTGACAGAGCTAGAGAAGGCTTTTAAGTCCTCAATATCCTCAGAAGAGGATAAGGTGAAGCATGTTGTTTATATGTTGAAGGACAGTGTTGGCCATTGGTGGGGAATAGTGGAAGAGAAGAGACTTGGAGTGGTGATCAGTTGGCAAGAGTTTTGGCTAGAGTTTGTGAGCTGATACTTCCCTGAGATGTATTTAGATGAGAAGATAGCCCAATTTGAGAAGATCCAACAGGGATCAATGTCAATCAATGATTATGAAGGTAGGTTTATGGAGTTGTTGAGGTTCTTCCCTCACATGTCGGTGATGGATAAGGAGAGAATCTGGAGGTTTGAGAAGGGTTTGAGCACAGAGTCACTGATGATGATGTCTTCTATGGAAAATATGGATAGGTTCTCTACCTTCATGGAGTCAGTGAGGCAGATTGAGCGGTCTGCCATCAAGAAGCTTGAAGCCAATGCTAAGAAGAGACTAGATCAATTTAAGGGATAGTCGTCTGGTGGCATTAAGTAGCCAGGGTTTTCTGCACCGTAGTCTCAACAGGGGTCAGTTTTCTCTGAGTTGAGATTAGGAGTTCCGTCACAGTGGTCCCCAAGTAAGGGCAGAGGATACAATTTTCTACTAGTAAGAGCACACAATACAATACATGTTTTAGTGATATAGTCATCTAGGAAGCAATATAATTTGAGGACTTACCATAAGTGTGGCCAAGTAGGGCATGTCTGGTGGGTGCGGCCTATCAAGGATGAGGAAGTGATACAACATCCAAGGTAGAGTCAGTGAGGTTCTGAGGAATAGTAGTTCAACAGTAATGGTGATAGAGGACACAGTCAGGCATCACATGCGGGGTCTTCTGGACCAACTAGCAGAGGACATGTTTAACAACAAGTGATAGGTAGATTCTATGCTATGAGTCATTCAGAGGGAGCGGTCAATCCATGGATCATGACAGATCAGATGGAACTTTTTTATTTTGATTTGTTAGCTTCTTCTTTTGTATCTATTTTGGTTGATCTCGGTGTGACACACTCTTTTATCACTAGAGAGGTGATAAGTAGATTTCATCTGCCTCTTTGTAGTAGATCTAATAGTCATCAACTAGAAACCCCTCTTGTTGGTTCTACTGAGTTGTAGGAGGTGTGTCCATCTTGTGTTCTTTCTTTTTTGGAATTCAACATTCAATTCAATCTTACGCCACTTGATATGCATGGATTCGATGTGATCCTTGGGAGAGATACCTTGGAGACGTACAATGTTGTCTTGGACTATAGTTCCAAGGTGGTGACATTCTAGGATGGAGACATTTTGTGGATCTTCTAAGGAGATAGGAAGATTCTTCCAACGTGTTTGGTGTCAGCTATGATAGTAGAGAGGTCGATGAGACATGGGTGTTAGGATTTCTTGGCACATTTTGTGGATACGAACTAAGGAGTCCTAGTATCCAAGAGGTGTCTGTGGTTTGAGAGTTTGAGGATGTCTATCCCGAAGAGTTTCCTGGTGTTCCCCTCCTCTATAGATTGATTTTGAGATCAATCTTGTTCATGGAACACAACCCATAGCATAGTCAACGTACAGTATGGCACCGACAGAGGTGTAGGAGTTGAAGAAACAGTTGCAGAAGCTGTTAGAGAAGGGTTTTACTAGACCAAGCACATCCCCTTAGGGTGTTCCTATGTTCTTTGTTAAGAACAAGGATGGTACCATGAGATTGTGCATAGAGTACCGGCAGTTGAACAAGGTTATGATCAAGAACAAGTACATGTTGCTGAGAATTGATGATCTGTTTGATTAGATGAGAGGTGATACCATGTTATCCAAGATAGATCTGAGGTAAGGATATCATCAGTTGAGGACCAAGGTGGATGACATACCCAAGTCTACTTTTAGTGCTAGGTATGGTCACTATAAGTTCATTGTTATGTTGTTTGGGCTAACCAACGCACTAGCAACTTTTATGGATCTGATGAACATGTTGTTCAAACCACATCTTGATCAGTTAATGGTTGTGTTTATCGAAAACATCTTGATATACTCCATAGATAGCTAATAGCATGAAACAGCACCTACACCAAGTGTTGGAGTTGTGGAGGCAACATAGGTTGTATGCCAAGTTTAGCAAGTGCAAGTTCTGGTTGATAGAAGTGTCTTTTCTTGGTCATGTTATATCTACTAAGGGTGTTTGTGTGGACCTGAAGAAGGTGGAGTCAGTACTAGAATGGGAGCAGCTTAAGACACTGATGGAGGTTTGAAGTTACCTAGGCTTGGAAGGTTACTATAGGATATTCATCAAGAATTTTAGTGTTGGGATGATAAGGAATGTTGTTCCTTTTTTCTGGGATGAAAAGTGTCAATGTTGTTTCAATATGTTGACGAAGAAGGTAACCAGTTGTGATAACCTGTATTTTCACTCTCATTTAAATAATACACATCTTGAATCCTTCAGCAATCTAATATGGGTAGAAACTTCCCTCACACCCAATTATACAATTTGGAATCACATTGTACTCAATCGACAAAATGGAATCGAATAGATGTCACATCATGTTTAATTGACTATAATTGAATGCATATTTTTCACTATTGAAAGTGTATATTCAAAATTAAGTACCCTCAAGATTATAATTCTGGATCCAAAATTTGGATAAAAGAACTAGAGGAAATTTTTGAACCAACGGTAAAAATTTCATGTCAATTGGAGTTACCATTTAAGAGATATGAGCTTTGCCAGGTAGTCAAAGAAACCCAATTTTGAGACAATTTAAACACCTCATCAATTTGTGGCATTTTCTATCAACCAATGAGAATGCTCCATTTTGGAGCAACATATCCACACTCCCAACCATCGGATTGACTTGTGGTCCACGACGGACACAAATCCAATAGTCCTCGGTCATCTTCTACCTTGTGTCAGGGCAAGTATAGCTGTCAGACCTACTCCCTTTTGCTTGACCAATTCGAGCTCCTCTAGCCCCCTTTTTTGCCAAGTTATACACCCCAAGCTTCGTTTCTCTCCCCTCTTTCTTTTCCCCTTCTTGGTTTGTGATTATGTGCTCTCCTCTTCTTTTGATTTTCCCCTTCACTACTTCTTCCTTCTTTCTTGATGGCCACCTCTCCAGCGAGGTGTTGCGGTGCCCGCACGACACCTTGCTACAGGAAAAACCAACTGCCAAGCTCATGAGGAGCCAAGCATCTCGACGGCCATCTCCCACATCCCCTCTCCTACTCACAACCGAATCCACCCTTTATTTCGGCAACCTTTCTCAATCATGAGGAAGGCTCCTCATGTGGGAGACAACCCCTACACCGTAGTGGTGACAGGCAGTCAGAGGGCACCGACAACCGCATGAGAGAGGCCAATAGCGGTGATAGGTTGCTAGTTGGGGGTGAATTCATGTGTGCTGGGACACCATAGACGAGGTACAAAAGGCCCCAAGAGCCCAATTGAGGAGCTCTGCCTAGAAAATGCACCCCCCCATTCTGGCTCTAGGATCTTGATCCAAGTGTCGTCAACCCCTGAATCAAGGTAAATGTTCAAAAAAATGTATCTTAGTATTAATAGCTCCTAATATGGACATACAATATGTCATTTTGATCATAACAGCGTGATCTTTTCATTAAAAGTACTTCCAGGCACTAGATTTGCTTGCTCCTCCACCGATATTTAAAAATACATGCTTTTGAGGTCCTTTTATGATTTTGTATGCTATTGGATGCATTACCTTGATATGTTGTGTCCCAAACTTTGATGTTAACCTTATATCAGTAATTTGAACACCTACTTGCATAAATATTGGAAATTTGGTAGCTTTTGGACCCTAAAATGATCTTATAGACCTAAAAAGGGCCTTCATGCTACATGTTGCTTCTTTTATGTATAACCCTAATTGAATGTGTTCTAATCCTCATGTATGACCAAACTCAGTAACATTTGATTTGTTTATGTCCTTTGAACCTTGAAACATGCATGTTAAAGACAACTTGATGTTGAATCTCAAACCTAACTCATGTGTGGGTATTCTATGTCCAAAATGATTATGTGAACTCCTAAATTTGTAACTTATCATGTGTTGTGAACTTAAATACCTTGTGAATCATGTATTTTCCCTAAGGTGATTAAATGCCTAAATATTCACTTGAAATATGACCAAGTATGTATGTAGATAATGAAATCTCTAGTCTCTTTAAAATCTTTCCCTAAAGATCACCCATGCTATATAATGATCTCAAATCAGTATCTTGGTGATTTTTATGACACATAACTCAAGTAGACTTCATATATACTCTAATGATGACAATCTTGCGTGATTTAACTCAATATGACTAGTTATGCCAATGTTGATGCTTATATTGACTAAGCTTGCTCAGATCTATTGTTTGCTCTATATAAGATCTTGGAACTCTAATAATATATCCTTGATCTAGTTGTGATGTGCCACTCTAAGTGCTAATGAATCCATAATGTACTATGTTGCTTGATAATCCCTATGCATGACCTAGTTGAGATATTGAAATCAATGATGAAAGATATGATACCTAGGCTTAGGTGACATATCCAACCACCATGATTATGATTAATGAGGACTACACTTGATGATATTAATCCAATTGTATGCATTTGTAATGTCAAGATATTTATGATGACTCTATTTGCCATGATCTATTCAAGTTTGCTATATATGGTTTTCTAAATCAAGTTGACAATATTGTACTCCACTCACAAGGTATGCTTAATCTCTTGACCCTATTATGTTGTTGTCTTGTTTGTATGTGTGCTCGTATGAACACTTGGTAAGATAATTACTTGTTTGAGATACTTGTTCCCTATCATTAGTATATTCATTTTGCTTGAAATATGTTGAACAAACCTCAAACATATTTGAACTTGTCCATTATACAAACCTAGTGTACCTTCCTATATTCTCAGGGTAAGGATACAAAGTTGGGCACCTTACTGGAGATGTCCAGATTAGGTGGACCATGTTGATAAAAGGGTTGGCTAATCTTGCACACCCATGTGGACCCTTCCAATGGGAAGTTGGTCCATGGCCATATTATGTTGTTGAGTATAATGTAAATATTCTTAAAACACACTTTGTATAAAATAAGGTCATGAAGTATTTCATGTCTTGTTTCTACTTCTTTCTTATACAATGTTCCTAGACAAGCAAACTTTATACTACTCTTAAACTATTTGCATGCCTTTTCATAGCATACTTAATGATTTTGCATTAATATATTGTGTTTATCAAATTTTTAGTTGCCAAATGAAGATCCACTGCACTCAAGGATCTAAGATCTGGAAACAAATCACGAATGGGTATACTTGAATATAAAAATGGATACATATCTCTTATCTCCATGTTTTATATCTTGTTATATCTTACCTTGTTCTTGTTTGTGGTTTTATTCATGCATATGTTATGTGATCCATTCTAAGGACGGATGCCCGAGTCCACTCCCCTTTGGCTGTGTAGCCATTAGGAGTGATGACTTAGGGTAATAACCAGTTCTGTGACAAATGGTATTAGAGAAACCACATATCCTTTGTGCATGTTTAATAACCCAATTCCCCATACCTTAGAGAGTCTTGTAGCATCTCATCATTTCATTAAGGACAACCTAAGCCACCCATTAGATGATTATTAGTTAGCTTCTCATCTCTTCATGTGATTCTTCTCTCATGACTATTAATCCCATTATTTCTCGATTTTAGGTAGCTTACATACAGGGAAAAAATATTTTGAATGAATTGGTAAAATTTGAGTAAAATGATGATGATGCCATGATCTGACCCTGAATTGAAAACTCAATTTTGACTAATGAAAGTACTCTTGAGATTAACCACTCATGTATGACCCCTCAGATCATGTAAACTCAACCTTACCAAGTCCTAACCACATGCTTTCTATGTTTGAGGTAAAATGATAAGGATCTTGATATGATGAGATAAGGAGGATTTGTACATTGTATCTCATTTTGACTTTTGTTCCATAAGGGACCCAAATCCAACGGCCCTCGGTCATATTCTACCTTATGTCAGGGAAAGTACAGTAGTCCTACCTACTCCCTTTTGCTTGGCCAATCCGAGCTCCTCTAGCCCCCTTTTTTGCCAATTTATACACCCCTAGCTTTGTTTCTCTCCCCTCTTTCTTTTCCGCTATTGTTTTTTGAATTTTGTGCTCTCCTCCTTTTCTAATTTCCCCCTTCTCTACTTCTTCCTTCTTTCTTGGTGGCCACCTCCTCTGATGAGGTGTTGCGGTACCAGCACGACACCTTGCCACGGGAAAAACCAGCCACCAAGTTGGCAAGTAGCCAAGCATCCTCGATGGCCAGCTCCCACAGCCCCTCTACCCCTCACAACTGAAACTGCCCTTTGCTCTGATGACCTTGCTCATCTGTGAGGAAGGCTCCTTATGTGGGCAACAACCCCTAGAGCGCAGTGGTGATGGGCAGTTGGAGGGCACTGAAAATCAGGCATGAGCGGCCACCAACGATGACAGGCTGCTAGCCGGGGGTGAAGTAATGTGAACTAGGACACCACGGACGAGGCCCAAAAGGCCCCGGGGTTCCAAGTGAGGATCTCTTCCCAGAAAACGCCCCCTCCCTATTCTGGCTCTTGGATCTTGATCCAAGGGTCCTCAACCCATGAACCAAGGTAAATGTTCAAAAAATCGTATATTGGTCTTAATAGATCCAAATATGGACATAAAATATTTCATTTGGATTAGAAAAACGTGATTTTTTCATTAAAAATACTTCCAGGCACTAGATTTGCTTGCCCCTCCACTGATATTTCAAAACACATGCTTTTGAGGTCCTTTTATGATGTTGTATGCTATTGGATGCATTACCTTGATATGTTGTGTCCTAAAAATTGTTGTTAACCTTAAATTAGTAATTTGAACACCCTCTTGCATGAATATTGGAATTTTACTAGCTTTTATACACTAAAATGATATTATGTTGATAAAATGACCTAAAAAGGGCCTTCATGCTACACGTTGCTTATTTTATGCCTAACCCTAATTGAATGTGCTTCTAATCCTCATGCATGACCAAAATCAGTAACATTTGATGCATATTGAACTAATATTCAAACTTGTCCATGCTAGCATCCTAATTTGATTTGGTTATGTGGTTTGAACCTTGAAACATGCATGTTAAAGACACATTGATGTTGAATATCAAACCTAGCTCATATGTGGGTCTTCTATGTCCAAAATGATTATGTGAACTCTGAAATCAGTAACTTATCATGATTTGTGCACTCAAATACCATGTGAATCATGTATGTTCCCTACGGTGATTAAATGCCTAAATCTTGACTTCAAATATCACCTAGTATGTATGTCGATAATTGAAGCTCTAGTCTCTTGAAATTCTTGCCCTAAAGATCACCCCTGCTATATAATGATCTCAAATCAGTATTTAGTGATTATTATGACACATAACTCAAGTACACTTCATCTATACTCAAATGATGACAATCTTGCATGATGTAACTCAATATGACTAGTTATGCCAATGTTGATGCTTATGTTGATTAAGCTTACTCAGATCTATTGTTTGCTCCATTTAAGATCTTGGAACTCTAATAATATATCCCTAATCTAGTTGTGATGTGACACTCTAAGTTATAATGAACCCATGGCGTACTGTGTTGCTTGATAATTCCTATGCATGACCTTGTGGAGATATTGAAATCAATGATGAAAGATATGATACCTAGACTTAGGTGACACATCCAACCACCATGTTTATGATTAATGAGACCTACTCTTGATGATATTCATCCAATTGTATGAATTTTTAATGTCATGTTATCTATGATGATTCTATTTTCCAAGATCTAGTTAAGTTGGTATATATGGTTTTCTAAATCAAGTTGATAATCTTGTACTCTACTAGAAAGGTATGCTTAATCTCTTGACCCTACTATGTTATTGGCTTGTTTGTATGTATGCTCGTATGAATACTTAGCTAGATAATTACTTGTTTGAGATACTTGTTCCCTATGATTAGTACGTTCATTTTGCTTGTATTATTTGAACAAACCTCGAACATATTTAAATGTGTCCATTATACAAACCTAGTGTACATGCCTGTATTCTCGGGGTAAGGGAAAAAAGTTGGGCACCTTACTGGAGATGTCCAAATAAGGAGGACCGTGTCAATAAAGTGAAGTACAATGAACATCCTTCGTTCTTGTTAGAGCATCACCCACTACACTGGCTTTTCCAAAATAATAGGTTATAGAATTTGCAGTCCTCAATGAATTCTAGCCATCTACACTGCCTAATATTGAGGCCTTTCTATGTTAGCATATAGTTTAGGTTTTACAATTAGATAACACCTCAAATCTTGTGCCACATAGGTAGTACCTCCATATCATTAATGCATAAGCTATGGTAGCTAGATCAAGGTTATGAGTCTTGTAGTTATCCTCATGAATTTTGGGTTGCATAAAAGCATACGAGATGACCCTATCATTCTATAGAAGTATGAAACCTAGATCATGTTTGAAAACATCACTGCAAATAAATCAATCATGTTCATAATTAGGAATAACCTGTATTGGAGCAAAGGTCAACTTGTCCTTCAAGGTATGGGAACTACGTTCACAAGAATCATCCTAGATAGACATGCACTCTTTTTTGGTCAACTAAGTCAGTGGACTTGCTATGATGGATATGTATTGTATGATTCATCTATAGTAATCTATTCTAAAAAGGAAACTAAGGATACCTATAGGATTTTATGGAGTCACCTAGTTCTAGACTGACTCCACTTTAACTAGATCCACTATCATAAGCTCGCTAGAGATGTTGTGTGCTCAAGAAACATGGATTCCCTTAGCTAGAAGTGCCATTTGGAAAACTTAGCATAAGAATGGTGCTTCCTAAGGGTGTGAAGAGTAATGAAAAGATTCTCTTGATGGACATAGTCATTTTTAGAATAGATAAAATATCATCATAAAAAATAGTGATGAAGGAATCAAGGAATTTATGAAATATCATGTTCTTAAGGTCCATCAAGATAGCATACGTGTTTGTTAGGCCAAAGGGCATATCAAGGAACTCATAATTCTTGTATCTGGTATGAAACATTGTCTTCTGGATTTCTAAACTCTAGATCTTTAGTTGATGATATCCACTCCTCAAATCAATCTTTGAGAAGTTCTTCACTATCTTAGTTGATGGAACATATTGTAGTCTGGGGTGAAGGATATATGTCTTCATAGTTACCTAATTGATAATCCTATAATGATGCACATGTGTAATGAATCATCTTTCTTCTTACAAAAATAATAGGAGCTCCCAAAGGGAATGCAATCAGGTGAAAGAAACACAAGTCCAAGAGCTCCTATAGTTACTTCTTTATCTCAATAAGATCTCCAGGGGCCATTTTGTTGGGGGTCTTTGAGATTGAAGAATTTATTGTAAGAAACTCAATAGAAAACTCCATTTCTCTATTAGGAGGAATATCTAGAAAGTCTATAGGGAAATAACAATATAATCCCTAACTACATGAATTTATGAAATGTTTTTCTCCTTCTCAACTAATGGAGATACAAGAAACATTGTGTAGCCCTTCCTTCTCATCTTTTCCAACTGTATGGAATAAATGAAGAGAATATTCTTGTCTGATCTCCTACCTTTGACAACAAGAGGCTTCTTTCCAAGATAAGAAAACTTAACAAACTTCTTTCTAAATCTAGAATAACACAGTATTCATAGAGACAACTTATCTAAAGTATTTTATCAAAATCCTTCTTATTAACCACCATTAGGTCAATAGGAAAAACCCTTCCCTATGAAAGAGAAGGGAACCCTAGATAACATCTTCCCAATATTGTGTATATTCCTATTTTTGGTGATGATATTCAAGTGATTATCTAAAGCTCAACATGTAGGCTAAGCATATCAATAAGTGCCATGCATATGAAGGCATAATATGTGCTAGAATAATATAAGACTTAAGTACTTTGATAGTGAATAAAAGTAGTATCTTCAATGACTTGTTCTGTCTTTCCATGTTTTATATCCATCATAAACATGCATGCATGCCTCTTCTCTCTAAGAGCACCCACTACATCATCTTTTCCATTGTAACCTCCCTATTGAAGGACCATGGGATAGTCCATCTTTATATGACCTTACATTCCATATAATTAACATACTTTTTGTCTCTACTTTCAATGTCCATTATGATGCTTCTAGAACTTGGTGCACTTGGTAGGACTGTTGTAAGTGTGGTTAGTGTAGTAGTGAAAAGGTCGATGAATGCATATCCATCCTAGTTTTAGTGGCTATTTTAGTCCAATTTTGCACTTAGATATTTTAGTATTCATTAGAAATAGCTTTATTTCATTCTATTATATTTTACGTTAACTAATTAGAATTTTGATCTTTTCTCGAGTCCCCTTATAATTTTGGAGTTTAATATTTCTAGATTGGTTGATTCAATGTGAATTAGGGGGTCCTGCTGACCTTCAGTGGGTGTGAGTTGAGATGAGGGCACCTCTTGTGAGGTGTGGGGTAGAGCCCCAACCTGAGATAGATTCTAGGCACTTCTATAAGGCAATCTATCAACATTTTGTGTGTCCTAAGAAAATTGATAAACATTTTTTATGTCCAGGACCATAATCAACATGTTAATTGACCTACCAATAAACCTTCAAATGTCATCAACTATCAAGTTGTAGTGATCAATCTTCCATATATTAACCTCTAGGTCAATCAATCTTTATCGATATCTCAAGATGACTATCAACCTCAATGATCCAACAAACCATCAACCTTCAACGTTGATGACCCAACAAATTTATGGTCAAAGTCACACAACTCAATTTACCTCCAATGCTCGACCTTCAACTTGAGTGAAAACCAATCAACCATTCACCTATCAAACCTAACCAAATTCCTTTACCTCCAGTAAATGATCTCAATCGTACATGTGGCATGAAACCAACTACTAACACCCCGAGTATGACGGCCTATAAATATCCATTATTCAACCATAAAGGGTTGTCTCTCAGACCCCATGCTAGTAAAGTTGCACTTGTTTCTCCATTCAAGAAAAAGTTTTCAACCCACAATTAATGAGAGAGATCGACCTCTCTAGCAAGATATATTGACCTATCGAGGTTCTTGAGCAATCAAACTCCCTATTTTTTTTGTGACCAATCAACCTCTCCACCAAAATCACAATTGTCCTCTAGTTGTTTAACAATGATCAATCTTTAGCATCTCTACGGCTCTCGACTTGTAGGTTCTTGACCTCTACATGAATCTACCCATGGTGATTGAGCTCTATAAGTCAAGGATGATCGACATGTTTGCCGATTTGCTATCCACACACCATCGTCGACCGAAAATAATTGACTTGTTACAATCAACCAAACATTTTGCTCCTTGCCTTCAATGATGTCTGAGACTGCCCTCTCAGCTTTAGCTAGTTGTAAAAGTGTCACTATGAGGAGAGAGTATTCCTTTTAGTGGGGTGAGGGGACTATCCCTACTACCCATTTCTAGCAATTTCATTTGTACTCTAGTTTTTTTAACTCATGTAATTGATAACCAATCTTTTCACGCATGAATTGTGGATTGATCACATGCTCTATGTGACTTATCATAATCTTAGGGCACAAGAACTTCAATTTGTAATATTTGAATACTGATTAGTCTTTTTTGATGCCCTAAAAGAACTTCTAATGGAAAGTCTGTAGAGTATTAGATATTTGATCTATAAGTATCCAAACATAAATATTCTGGTGATATCCATTTATGCAAGTTTCAAATGTTGAAAGGGGAAACATGCATATCTCCAATAACATTGTCATACAAGCTTGAATTTGAATGAATGCATAGATTTGGATTGTGGTTGTGTAATCCAATTCCACATTAGTGTTTTCCATCATTGATCTAGACCCAAATTTTATTCCGAGCTTTTATGTTTTCTTGCCATTAGTTTAACTTAACCCAGACAAATATTGGTTCTATATGTTAGTCTTAGTTCAATTGGATACAAACTAGTAAGGTTTTTTAAAAATTTTGTCCCTTGGGATTCTATCCTCAACCATTTTGCAATAAGACCCTTCTTCTTGCAGACGACATTATTGCACATTTTTTTGGGTAAAAACTAGGAATTCTATTCCTAGTGATTTTGTTAGTGAATTAATCTAAACACCATGGGTTCACCTTATGGTGCTTTTATTTCTATCATGCTTCATTTTTTGGTTTCCTTATTGATGGTGATGATGTTGTTTGTGGTGTTGTTTCCCACCATGGGCGATATCTTTCCAAGACTTGGGATGGTCCTAGATTTCTTACACAACATCAATGACCTCATGCATCAACCTTTGGCCTTATCTGTAGAGAGCATAAATGACATCATACTTCAAATTGGGAATGATCTTATTGTACCGGTACAACTCAACATGCCCATGTTTGTATTTCTAAAGGATACAAAGTGCTTGGAATACTGGGTAGTTATATGTCCCCATACTAAAAGAGATGAGGAACTCTTCCTCCTTGTGGATCGTAGCCTATGAAACATAGTGGTCTTGAATGTTTGCACAAACTCATCATAGTTAAGAGGCTCAACATGAGGGTCTCTAGAATGATAGAAGTTCTCCCACCAATCACGCATCAATCCACATAGCATATGTTTTATGAAACTAACATGTGTCATGTCAAAGAATCCCATGTCATGGAATCAATGCCCCATGTTACAGATCTAGTCCTAAGCCTTTACTAAAACATTTAGTTCTTATTCTCCTATGAAGGAATATGGCTTCACCTTGAGGCAATAAGATGAGTTCATACCTACTATTCTGATGATCTATGTCTCTCCCTCCCATTGTGCTGATAAAGGATCTTACCCAAATGTTGTAAGGGACCTCTCACCATTGGGGCACCTCATCCTCTCCACCACCATTGAGGTTGGGTCTACCATCTAATTGATAAGGGATATTATCATGTTCATGGTGACTATTATGAGCCTTATGAAACGGAAAAGATATTTATAAGCATTTCATTTGAAAAAGATAAGATCCTTCTATGGGGATGATTCTAGGATTTTCTCTTATACCACTTTTATGACAACCTCCTTTTTAAACTAACACTACCATAGTGAATCATTTCCAAACATAGGAGATTAAGACAAAACATGAAATTATCATTAGCCAAGAAAAGTTCACAAAATAAAATAAATAACAACAACCAAAATGCCAATGGAATAAAAAGCACAAACATAAAGAGAGTTCAATAAAAGAAAGTCCTCCATAACATGACTAAAAGGGATAGACACTAAAAAAAGGTCTTTATTGATGGACAATTATGTGGGTAAAATACTTTCATGAATATTGAGTTTTAGTGAAGGTTGTTCTATTATTGATAAAGGGTAATACCTCAACCCGAATGGTAAGTTTCTTGGAATTTTTTATTAAGGCATTCATCCTTCACAGATAAGTTTGAGGACCACTTAGCCTTCAAAAATGTTTAATGTGCATCGATTTAATTTGTGCCTGCTTGAACCTACCACATGTTTCCCCTCTTTCCCTCTGCATCCTGCCACTACTTCCCTTGCCCCCCTTCTAAAAAGAAGAAAAATAACAACCAATTAGACCTATTTATTTGTCTTCTTTGAGCTCTTTGTTAGTTAAATCCTCTCACTCTCTACTCTTATTCATGTGAGGCTCCATCCACCCCTGGGCTTGCTTGCATCCTCTCCACATCACCCACCTTTGGGATTGATTGCTTCGTCCTCCCCAAGACACTAATGCACAACTTCTACTCTGTTTCTTCCCTTTCAATGACTGCCTGAAGGCTCCACATGAATCACCTTTCCAGAAGGTCAATGAAAATGGTGAATCTACCTATTTAAGGTGCATTCTCAAATTTCTCCTCATTTCTTGATTTGTAAGGTTGGTGGTTGATCATTCTTCTTAAACTTCACACTTTCCAAAAAAGACATTCAAATGATTTGCTCCTTTTTTGACTTAGGCATTCTTTGTACTTGGATTAATTTTTCTTCTTTCTCTATTTATATCCCTTTTGCCCAACTTCTCCTATTTTTCTACTTCCTTTTTTTATATTTGAAGAGAAGAAAAGTATTCCCTTGAAAATATTTACACAGGTTCCTTAGTTGCTTTGTGCTCTAAGGAATTTGATGAATGAGATAAGAGGCTTTTGTTTGTCATTATTGTTCTATGTTGTTGCAAACTTTTTCCTTGAAGTTAGATTATTTTTATGCTCTTGAGTTTTTATCGTATAGTTGGAAGTTTTTTGGTAGACTTTTTTTCCTAGCGAGGATTGGCTGTTTTGTATGACTTGTTGTGGGTAGGTTGTTGTTATGTTAGATCCTTATTATCCTAGAGGTATCTAGGAAGATGAGCTTGAATGCTTGGGAGATATCTAACTATTGTCTTGACATTATTATCTCTGACGGTTGTCTGTAGCCATTGCTTGCTCTCACTTTTATACGTTTGGCCTAATTACAATACATGGGATACTTGTCTCCTCTTTGTAATCCTTGATAGTGCAATTGATGGTACAATGAATCTAATTCCTTCAGAATACACATTTTTCACTCCTCATCTCAATCAATTTACAATATAAGAAAATATGCCTATGTACAATGACAAAAATGATTAAAATAAATTTTCACATTTGTAGGAGATTTTAATGTAAAATGATATTTATCGAAAGAGACTCTTTCAAATAACTACCGCTCATTTTATATTGAGATAAAGCATAGACCAAAACATTCTATGAATCTCCATTAGCATGACAAATAAACAATACCATTAATTTTAGCATGATCCCTATCACAAAACTATTTATTACCCAAATCCTAAATCTAAATGACTACAAAGTCAATGGCGATAGGATCCTAACGTCCATCCCTAACATAGTATTATCAAAGTGAGATGTGGAAGCATAAATCTGAGCATACATGACCAAACAATAAGATTAAAGCACCAATCATAATCTCAACATTCAACAAGTATTATTAAGCAACATCCTTTTATTACAAGATTTCAATTGCAATTTCAAGAGTATTTTACAAGTCTGCTCATGTATACTAGGGATCTTAAAACAAGTACACATGTCATACCTCACCAAGCCCATCATCTTCTATCCATCTCTGATACTAGAAAATACATTAAAAAGGTGGGTCAACACACGAGGTGTTGAGTATAGGGCTGAAAGATACATATATATAAGTTTGCAAAATTTGAAAAGAGTTGCAGAGGCAACGAACAAGAATAACAAAATTATATATATAATTCAATGAGAGCCCATGTTGTATATCATTTTTTCCAATTATACCAACAAAATCATATATCATAAGGCCTTCTTGACTAACTTCGCATTAGAAGAGTGATAACCCCCAATTTTGGGATGTTATCTTAGTCTTTTCTTTAATTTTCCACACTCTTTCTTAATTAGAATTAGACATAATACCTAAATATTTCTTCTTATTGTAAATATACTATTAGACTAACTTTTTCCCTCTATACTTGTAGAAAAAGACACAAAAAAATCATAAAAGACTAAATCAGCCTCAAGACCGCATGGACTCAAACGGTTCCCAGACCGCATGAAGCCAAACGGTCCCCAGACCGCATGAAGCCAATCGCTCCCGAGACCGCATGGAGTCAAACGGTCCCAAGACCACATGAAGCCAATCGGTCTCGAGATCGCATGGAGTCAAACGGTCCTAAGACCGCATGAAGTCAATCGATCCCGAGATCGCATGGAGTCAAACGGTCCCAAGACCGCATGAAGCCAATCGGTCCCGAGACCGCATGGAGTCAAATGGTCCCAAGACCGCATGAAGCCAAACGGTCCCAAGACCGCATGAAGCCAATCGGTCCCGAGACCGCATGGAGCCACACGGTCTCAAGACCGCATGAAGCCGACCGGTCTCGAGACCGCATGGAGTCACACGGTCCCGAGACCGCATGGAGTCACACGGTCCCGAGATCACCGCATGGAGTCACACGGTCCTGAGACCACATGAAGCCTAAACCGGTCCCGAGACCGCAAGGAGTCTCACGGTCTCAAGACCGCATGAAGCCAAACGGTCTCAAGGTCAAAACGGTCTTGAGGTCAAAACGGTCTTGAGATCCAAACAGTCTCAAGGTCCAAACGGTCTCAAGGTCCAAACGGTCTTGAGGTCCAAACGGTCTCAAGGTCCAAACGGACTTGAGATCTAAACGGTCTCATGTCCAAACGGTCTTGAGGTCCAAACGGTCCCCAAACCATTTGGACTTCACTTAAGGCCTATAAATAAGACCCCAAGGGTCCTCCACTCAGGGGGAAGTTTTCAGACATCCAAAGGCTGCCTCAATCACTCCAGAGCACTTACAACTTCCATCCTCTGCCCTGGGGCTGCCGGTCTGAGACCCATACTCCATCTCGAAGCTGCTTTCTCTCTCTCCACCAAAGAAGGTGGGAAGAGGGATATCTCGTCATCGCGCAACCTGTGAAGCTGGTGGATCGTTTCTCTCTCTCCAAGGGGTTGACTTTCCTCTCTCCTTTGTGGGGATGGTGCTCTCTCTCTTATTGCCTCCTTCTTTGTCCTAGTCATGAGCGAGTAGTCTCTATCACTAGGGTGCGGGGAGTAGCCCCGCTACCCATGTTTTCATGTCATGTTTATGTAATCCATAATTTGTAATATAGAGTTGTTATCTTTTCAGTTTGACATCAAACGTTTAATGAATGCATGTTGCTTGATCTCCAACTTGCGTTATCCTTTATCTTTTAGTATGAATTGTCTACGTTTGTACTATTAGATTCGAAACTCATTTGTATGTTGGTTCTTGGTGCATGTATCCACTATGCATCTGTTTCGGTATCTAGAAGTGTTTCTCAAGAAGTGGAGTAAACTCACTACCATTCGTTGCACTTTCATACTATGAAATGGAATCAGTTGACGTATGAAAGTGCAACCTTGGTAAGTCGAGGAACACACTTTGTGAAGGGAATGATGCAAAGTAGGTGACCATTTGTTCGGGAATGGCTGGCGTTGCAACATTCCCGCACTTCTCGTAGTTAGTTCTCCGAAAGGAAACTAAGTCTACAAAGATACTAACTGGCTAAACTCTTTTTGCAGGTTATGTTTTACTTTGCATGTTTTTGATCCATGTGTAGTGGTGGTGAAAACCGATCACACCCTAGTGACTTTTATCATAGTTTAACTCCTAAAATTTACTTACTTTCTTTATTTTACATGTTCTTAGTTTAAAACAACAAAACCAAACTTTTGATCTAAGTGCCTTCTATCAAGTGACTAACTGAAATTCTAACGTTTCCCATCTTGTTGCTTGCAACAAGACCGTTGTCCTGAGGATTCGACCCTTAAATATACTACGATAAGACTTCCATGTATCTTAGCATAAGTGGGTGGAGTTCTCTATCTAGTATATGCAAGGCTAAACTTAAGTATTTATCATCCTTAGGATTTTTAGTTGGTGCACGCATTTCCACGTAAGTGGAAGCTCCATCAAAAATTGGCGTTGTTGTCGGGGACAACGGAACGTTTTAATTTCGTTTAGTACCTTCCTAGTTGGTTAGGATTTTACACTTTCTTTTCAATCATAAGTCTATATCTTCTTGAAACCATTATATCTTTACCATTATCTAAAGGTGTTTTCTTTTCTCGACTCAGGTAGAAAACGTGCATGCAATCATCGCATAACCGCGGATTCTCCCCTGATCCGGAGTTTGACTCTGAGGTAGAGAGAAGTTTCCATCGCCGCATTCGTCTCAATCGCCAACGAGCCAGGCAAATGGCCGACGATCAACGCCAAGCTGCTTTGGTTATGGAGAGGGTTAATGTCGCCATCGCCGCTCAACGGGCACAACTCATCACGGACACTCGTGCCCAAATCCAAGCGGAGATTCGTGCGGAAGAACAAGCCCGCATCAGAGCTGAAACTGAGGCAGCAACCCAAGCTGCTCAGTTGGAGTTAAGGAACAAGCAACTGAGGGACTACGTTGTCCCAAAGAACTATGAGGATAACCACCCGGTCCGACCTCCGATTATCAATATTCCCAACTTCGAGATTCGGACCCAGTGGATCCAGATCATGCAAGGCATCTCTTTCTACGGATGTTCTGGAGATGATTGCATGGATCATCTGAAAAGGTTTAAGGCGATGTGCCGCCTGGTTCCGCAAGCCGGAGTCACTTTTGATGCAATAATGCTTCACCTATTCCATTTCAGTCTGTCTGGGAGAGCCCTGAGTTGGTATAACTCGCTTGACAGGGAACCTATAATAGCCACCTGGGCTCCCCTAGAGGAAAAGGTTTTAGAGAAGTTCTTTCCTCCCTCACTGACTTATGAGATCAGAGGGCAGATAAATCACTTCTCTCAGTTACCCGGAGAATCCCTTGCTGAAGCATGGGAAAGGTTTAAAGAACTTTTACGGAAGTGCCCCCATCATGGAATCTCCCAGAACCAATTGATAGAAACCTTTTATCAGGGAGTAAGCGATGATATCAAACATTTTTTGGATTCCTCATATGGAGGAAACTTCATGAGAAAGAATTATGAGGACGCCTGGAAAATTGTTACACTCTGAGCTAAAAATCAGTCCAACTGGGGACGATCATCCGGTAAAGGTGTCCTCAAGGTCTACAAAGCTAAAGAATCAATAGAGATGAAGGCAATAGATGAAGCCTTGAAAACCATAGCTCACAAACAACAAGCTCTCGAGACTTCTCTAGGAGAGTTTGATAAGAAGAAAACTCCTCTGGTTCAACAAGTCAAGGCCGCCACAGGAACCTGTGAGGCCTGTCATGCTTCTGACCATCCGACCCTTTCTTGCGGTATGCTTTATAATGTGATGATGGATCTGCATCCACCACCACAACAATATGACCCTATTACTGATCAGTCTGAAGAACAAATACCTAAACAAGTCAACTCTATCCACTCTATCCCTGGACAAGTCTATTACAATCCTAATCAGCCGAGGAACCATCCAGGATTTCAGTATGGAAACCCTGTTGGGACTGCTAATCCACAGCATCAGACGCAGGGGGGATCCTCTAGTAGGTTACCACCTGGATTCCCAAACGATTTCAACCAAAATCAAGGGAACTCCAGGAATAACTTCCCTAGGGCTAACTACCCCAGGAACCAATCGGCCTACTATCAGTATACTCATCCTCCGCTCCATCCACAGTTGCACACTCAGCAACCTCGGCTGGCGTTACCACCACAACAATCTCAACAAGCCCAACAACAAATTCCTCAGAAAACCACTCCTTATCAACCGGAAGATGAAATATCTCTGATAAGGTAGATGTTGCAAGCCCAGCAAACTATGCTTGCTAACCAACAGGCTCAGCAGAAAGCAGTTGAAGCTCAACTTGCCCAGATTGCTGCACAATTGAAGCCCCCAACATGCACATTTGCAGGGCAGCCCGAATCAAATCCTAAGCATGGACAGAATAAACATGAACAGTTGAATGTTGTCACCATGAGATCGGGACGCACTCTTCATGAGATTACCAAGATCACTCTGGATAATGATGATGCACCTACTTTTATGACGAATGAGAGCCCGCGACAAGGAATGGAGAAGCCCTCTGAGGGCACAAAGGGCAAAGATAAAAACCAAGTGTCCGCAGAACCCGAAGTTTTGCAATATAAACCAAGAATTTTGTATCCGGGTAGACTGGGAGAAACGAAGATGAACACCATGTTTCAAAAGTTCAAGGAGGCGATGAAGAAATTGTACATCGATATCCCGCTCCTTGATGCTCTCTCTGAGGTGCCGACCTGGGAAAAATACCTCAAAACCTTGCTATCAAGAAAGTACATCACCAAGGAACAAGAAACTGTTAAGCTTGCTTAGACCACTTCTGACATCATCTTAAAAAAAATGCCAAAAAAGAAGAAGGACCCAGGTTCCTTTGGAATCCAATGTTGCATTGGAAATGCATCTACTAAAAAGGGATTAGCTGACCTAGGGGCCAGCATATCCATCATGCCTTATTCTATGTGCAAGCGTCTGGGTTTCACCGAACTGCTGCCTACAGCAATGACTATTCAATTAGCTGACTCCACCATAACCGCACCTCTGGGGATCATTGAAGATATTCCAGTAAGAATAGGCAAAGATGCCTACGTCCCGTGCGACTTCATTATCATGGATATTAAAGAAGACTTGAGATACCTGATTATTTTCGGCAGACCTTTCCTCACTACTGCCAGGGCGCTTATCGACGTCAAAGCTGGTACCATCATTCTTAGGCTTAGAAAAGAAGCAATTCAGTTCCGAGTCCTTAATAGCATGAAAGGCCCTAGTATCCAAGAGGATGTTTTTCTTCTTGACGCAATACAACAAATGTCACAATTAGAAATATCTGAACCAGCTGAAGAACTAGAGAATGTCCTAATCAATCCGGATGTTGAATTCTCTGCGAATGAACTAGTTCAGCAATGTCTGCAACATTTAGAAAAGGCCGAAGAAGCATCAATGACCACTTTTGAAGACCTTAAAGCTGTTACCATTATAGAAGCGACTGAGCCACCAAAATCCCCTGAAATGAAGACTTTACCTACAGGGCTTAAACATGTTTTCTTAGATGAGGAGAAATTATGCCCGGTCATCATCAACTCTACCCTTACAGAAGATCAGGAAGAAAGGCTTCTGGAAGAGCTGAAGAAGCATAAAAAGGTCATTGGATATAAGATAACTGACCTGACAGGCATAAATCCAGCCTTGTGTATGCACAGACTTCCAATGGTTGAAGAATTCAAGCCATCTCGTGAACATCAAAGAAAATTGAATCCTAATCTCAAAGAGGTGGTTCGCCTGGATGTCCTCAAATTACTTAAATCTGGCATAATCTACCCTATCTCTGACTCCCAGTGGGTCAGCCCTGTCCATGTTGTTCCTAAAAAAGGAGGCACTACCGTTGTGCTTAACGATAAAAATGAGTTAGTACCCACCAGGACTGTAACAGGGTGGAGGATGTGTATTGACTATAGGAAGCTGAACAAAGCCACGAGGAAAGATCACTACCCTCTACCCTTCCTTGATGAAGTCCTGGAACGCCTAGCTCATCAGAAATATTTTTGCTATCTCAATGGTTATTCCGGATTCTATCAAATACCCATACACCCGGAGGACCAGGAAAAAACTACCTTCACCTGTCGTTTTGGGACATACGCCTTTAGAAGAATGTCGTTCGGGTTGTGTAACACACCCGCTACGTTCCAACAGTGTATGTCCGCCATCTTCGCCGGACTAACTGAATCCATTATGGAAGTTTTTATGGACGATTTCTCAGTTTACGGAGATTCCTTCGATAGCTGTTTAATCAATCTTGGACAAGTTCTACAACGCTGTGAGGAAACGAACCTTATCCTGAATTGGGAGAAATGCCATTTCATGGTAACAGAAGGTGTCGTCCTCAGACACAGGGTAAGTGACAGACGAATCGAGGTTGATAAAGCAAAAATCGATGTTATCTCAAAACTGTCACCTCCAAAGGACATAAGAGGAGTTCGAGCTTTCCTGGGTCATGCAGGGTTCTATAGAAGATTCATTAAAGATTTTTCGAAGATAGAAAAACCCATGACCCAACTCTTGACTAAAGATACTGAATTTATCTTCAATCAAGAATGTATGCAAAGTTTCTCCACCCTCAAGAATGCTTTAATTTCCGCACCTATTCTGAGAGCCCCAGACTGGTCGCAACCATTTGAAATCATGTGTGACGCAAGTGATTACGCAATAGGGGCTGTTTTAGGGCAGCGGAATGATAAGAAACCTTATGTTATCTACTACACATCCAAAACGCTAGATGAAGCACAGAAAAACTATACTACCATAGAGAAAGAGTTTATGGCTGTCATCTACGTGTTTGAAAAATTGCGCTCGTATTTTCTAAGGTCATCGTTTATACCGACCACTCCGCCATTCGATACCTGATCCAGAAGCAAGACGCCAAACCCAGGCTTATCCGCTGGGTGCTGATGCTTCAGGAATTCGACTTGGAGATTAAAGATAAAAGTGGAGTAGAGAACGTTGTAGCCGATCACCTCAGCCGGATCGAGGTTGAGGAAGAAGATAAAATCCCTATCCGGGATTCTTTTCCTGACGATCAGCTTATGAAGGCCACTCATGGTTTCCCTTGGTATGCAGATATCGTCAATTATCTAGCCACAGGGATTATCCACCCCTCTGCTTCCTACCATGACAAAAGGAAGTTCCTTCATGACATAAAACAATATTATTGGGACGAACCCTACTTGTTTCACCTTTGTGCTGACAGACTTTTCCATCGTTGCTTGCCAGAAGAAGAAATAACCCCGGTCCTAGAGCATTGCCATTCCGGACCCACGGGGGGCATATGAGTGTTAAGAAAATAGCTATAAAAGTTTTACAATCTGGTTTCTTCTGGCCCACCATACCAAAGGACTCCTACGATTTTGTGAAAGCCTGTACCAAATGCCAATTTTCTGGCAACATATCAAAAAGAGATGAAATGCCCCTCACAATGTGGCAAGAAATTGAGCTTTTTGATGTGTGGGGGGTAGACTATATGGGCCCTTTCCCTTCCTCCTATGGCTTCTCTGACATCTTGGTCGCGGTGGACTACGTCTCAAAGTGGGTCGAAGTTGTACCCACTGTGTCCAGCGATTCAAAGCCAGTTATTAAATTGTTCAAAGATATTATTTTCCCAAGATTTGGAGTCCCCAGAACTGTCATATCAGATGGCAGGACCCATTTCCTGGAACTAAGTTTTGAAGCCTTATTGAAAAAGTACGGAGTCAACCACAAAGTCGCAACGCCTTACCATCCACATACTAGTGGTCAGGTGGAGGTATCTAATAGACAATTGAAGGCGATTCTTGAAAAAATGGTGAGCAGAAACCGCACTGATTGGTCTACCAAACTTCCTGATGCCCTTTGGGCATACCGAACAGCCTATAAAACACCAATTGGGACAACCCCGTTCCGGTTGGTGTACGGGAAGTCTTGTCATCTTCCAGTAGAGCTGGAACACAAAGTCTGGTGGGCCATCAAACACCTAAATTTTGATCTTAAAAGTGCAGGAGAGAATAGACAACTCCAGTTACAGGAGTTAGAAGAACTCCGAATGACTTCCTATCACAGCGCCTAAATCTATAAGGAGCAGACAAAAATGTGGCACGACGACCATCTTAAGAGGAAAGACATCGCCGTCGGTGACAAAGTACTCCTTTTCAACTCCAAGCTCAAGTTGTTTCCCGGAAAACTTCGAACAAAATGGTCCGGGCCCTTCACTATAAAGCATATTTACCCAACTGGAGCTGCCATAATTATCGACAACAACGGAGGAGAAAGGACGGTCAATGGTCATCGTTTAAAAAGATACTACACTCCGGAAGACAAAATGCCAAGACAAACCATTGAAATCAAAGATGCTATGCCTATAGCATAACAACATTACCGCTTCGTCGAGCCAGCGACGTAAAACCCAGGCGCTACTTGGGAGGCAACCCAAGATTTCAACTTCTTCCTTTATTTTCCGTTCTTTTAAATACCCTAGATTTATCTTATGACAACATAAAAAAAATTCACATAACCAAAAAAAACAAAAAAAACAAGCAAAATCAAATAACATAAAAATATATAAACCAAAAACAAACATAAAAATATAAATTTCCTTTCGACCTTTACCCTTCCAAACGGTCCTGAAACCGTTTGAAGTCCAAACGGTCTTCAAACCGTTTGGAGCCAAACAGTCTTAAAACCGTTTAAAGTCCAAACGGTCTTCAAACCGTTTGGAGCCAAATGGTCTTAAAACCGTTTGGAGTCCAAACGGTCTTCAAACCGTTTGGAGCCAAACGGTCTTAAAACTGTTTCGAGTCCAAACGGTCTTGAAACCGTTTGGACCCAAATGGTCTTGAAACCATTTGGATCCGAACGGTCGCTAAACCGTTTGACCTAGGATTTTTGTCGAAGTCAACCCCCGTTTCCTATAAATATAAACCCTACCCCCCTCCTTCTCCCTTCTTCGACTTTTAAGTTTACCCTTCCAAACGGTCCTGAAACCATTTGGAGACCAAATGGTCTTCAAACCATTTGGAGCCAAACGGTCTTAAAACCGTTTGGAGTCCAAACGTTCTTCAAACCGTTTGGAGCCAAACGGTCTTCCAACTGTTTTGAGTCCAAACGGTCTTCAAACCGTTTGGAGCCAAACGGTCTTCAAACCGTTTGGAGCCAAACGGTCTTAAAACCGTTTGGAGTCCAAACGGTCTTGAAACCGTTTGGATCCGAACGGTCGCTAAACCGTTTGACCTAGGGTTTTTGTAGAAGTCAACCCCCGTTTCCTATAAATATAAACCCTACCCCCTCCTTCTCCCTTCTTCGACTTTCGAGTTTTCAAGCTTTCGCGCAAGAACTATTCCATTGCCTCTGCTCTCCCTGCTTCCGTCCTCTTCCTCTGATGACCAGGTTCCCGTGCTTCTACTCGGCAATCTCACCTTCGTTCCACCACCCTTCGCTTCTCCTCCATCGACTCTACCACCAACTGCCAGGTAGTCCAGTAACCGCGGCAGCATGGCCGGCATTTTCTCTTCCGCAACCCTCCGCACCGCCGTTATCGTCTTCGGCGTCTCCACAGCGTTTCCTCTTCTCCAACGACGGAGCCACCCTCATCATCTTTACCGCCGATTTCACCGAAATCTTCCTTATCTTTGTCTGTCTCGCCGCCGGCTCCTCCCGCCGTCGCTTTCGTTTTAATCACCAATGTCCGCCGCCTTCGCCTTCGTCATCGACGCTCTCGCCTTCCCTTCATCGTTTCGCCTTCGCATTCGCCGGTGGCTACACGACGCTTTCCAAACGGTCTTGAAACCGTTTGGGACCAAACGGTCGTGAAACCGTTTGGGACCAAACGGTCCTATAACCGTTTGGAACCAAACGGTCTTGAAACCGTTTGGGACAAAACGGTCTTGAAACCGTTTGGGACCAAACGGTCTTGAAACCGTTTGGAACCAAACGGTCTTGAAACCGTTTGGGGCCAAACGGTCTTGAAACCGTTTGGGACCAAACGATCTTCAAACCGTTTGGAACCAAACGGTCGTGAAACCGTTTGGGACCAAACGGTCCCAAAACCATTTGCGACCAAACGATCTTCAAACCGTTTGCAACCAAACGGTCCTGAAACCGTTTGGGACCAAATGGTCTTGAAACTGTTTGGCCTTCCACATTCGTTTAAATTTTCATAAAAATACAAAAACACATAAATACAAATAAAATCCATTTTCTAAACATGTCATTCTAACCCTTGATCTCCCATTTTGCAGATATGGCATCACCAGCAAGGGAGGCCATCGGATTTGAAGACGCTGCAATCTGGACAACGAAGCAACTGATGAAAGAACAAGCTAAGCTCCAGAAGATGAGAGATGATTTCAATCGGACCAGAAAGGCACCACCAAATGTCAAGATGATGCAAGTCATGTGCGACCTTGATCGCCTGAACAAGTGCCTAGCTGAGGCACCTGAAGAAGGAATTGCAATTTCTTCTTATGATGATGAAGGCTCGGACTACAGGCCAAATTCTGAGGAGGAATCCCCAGCCGAAGAACAAAAGGGGAAACGCAAGGTCCAGGAAACTGCACCCAGACAACCCTCCAAGAAACGGGCAAGAAAACAAGTTTGCCCTGCCTCTGCTATGGACCAACCCCTTGCAACACCTACCACCACCACCCCTGTTACCACCTCCACCTTCCCTCCCGTCACCACCATAGCACCACCACCAGAAAATCTCTTCATACATACCACCCCCTCCACTGACAAAATTCTCAAACCCACTAAGTATGTCTGCTCCAGCGTACTAATTAAGATGGGGATCAATGACCGAATCTTCAACACACTAGACAAAGCCAACCTTGCAAGGCTATGTTTAGTACCTGAGATGTCATACTCTGAGCCCACCACTAAATTATTCACCTTTCTTACAAAAGAACCCGTACATATCATGGATAGATCACGGGATGGAGGTGACAGAAGGCTGGTCACCCAAATCTTCAGCAACAAGGTGGTCTTAACGGAAAACATGTTGAACGAAGTTTTTATTGACAATCAGCAGCAGCTGCAAAATGCCAAGGCGGTGGGAACCGAGCACCCTGAGTTCAACAGACACAAATTCTAGAAATCTCTAACTGGGCTCCCCACCTATGATGCTAAGACGTGCAAAGCATCGAACATACATTCTGGTTTTATGCGCACCCTACACAAAATTCTTGCTGGCGCACTCTTTTCCAGGACAGAAGGGGGGAACGTTACAATCTCGGATCTCTTTGTTCTCTGGTCCATTCTTAACGAAAAGCCAGTTAACATTGGACGACAAATGATCTAGAAATTATCAACTTTCGCCCTGGGGAAGGAAATCTGCATGGGGGGTCATGTCACATCCATTATAAAATACCTCAAGATGGACAGACCCCTACCTCGCTGCACGCAACTAAAGGGCGAAATCCTTACCAATGAACAAACTTTGAAGAACTCCTTCATCATCAAGGAAAAGGATGGGAAACTACATTATGTCTTCTGCCCTACAGCCAAGTCATCAAGAACACTCCTCCCGCTTCCGGAGCTCGTAAACTACAACACAGAAAAGCTCCTCTTCTCTGATGATGAGCTTACACAACTCCTAGGTTCGGTTAAAACAACCGACAAGAAAGCAATAGCAGGACAGACAGAGCTGAGCATCACATCCCCGACAGCTCGACCAACAAAAATTCCTATCCAATGACCTTCCAGAAGGAAGTTGAAGGCACAAAAGCTGTGGGGGACACCCACATCTAGGCCACATACAGAGGCTGGCCCCCTCCATGAAGAAAACATAACCACCTCATCAATCGACTCTTTCATTAAGAGTCTAAATGATCAGCTAACCGCCACCGCCACTCCACCCTCCACCCTTCCAACATCCACCACTCTTCCTTTCCCCACCACATCCACGCAGCCATTCACATCATCTTATTCGCCCCTCTTTCCTTCGGGCTCTCTTTTCTCCACCCCTATGCCCATCTTTTCCACTTTCCCATTCACTCCACAATTTCCTCCCCACCACTATCACTACTGTTGGCTAAATGGACATCTATAAAATCCCTTTGTTTTGATTATGACAAACATTTCATTCTTATTTATCTAACGAGCTACTTGAGCGTGCAGGATGACACAACTATAAGGGAAATCCAACATGAAGTATTTATATTTTCATGCAAATGTAATCATTGTAAAAACTTGTACAGAATTATAATGTACAAGTACTTAGAATCGCATGTAAATCAAGCATTGGATTTTCCCTAGCTAAACACCTTAGTCATCCATTCAATAGGATCACATAATGCACACTCATGCACACACTTAGTATCTTAATTGAAAGATTGAAAACAGAGTCAATCTCGGTCGACCACACTCCTCGACCGAGACACTCTCAGTCGACAAACCTCTCGACCGAGATTGACCAAAAATAGCCGTTAGACACAGCAGTTAACAGTTGCAAATAAACGTTAATCCAGAGAGCCTGTCGGTCGACAAATCCTCGACCGACTGGACATCTCGGTCGACAAGTCCTCGACCGAGATGGTCTCTGACAGCAACTGCAGAATTAATTAACTAGTCGTTGCTAATGCACCTAACTTATTCCTAACGGCTAGTTAAGCACTAGGAACCCCCTAGAAGTTGTCTAGAATGTCCTTAAGCATACTTAGGCCATTCCTATAAATAGGACAAGCCATAGGACACTAAGATACACTTCTTACACTTGCTATACTTGAGAAAATACTTGAGCCCTCTTGTGCAATCTGTGTGAACTAAGCTGTGTGATCAATTGGCCATTTTTCTCCTTTGCTAAAGCTCGTCCTATAGGCTAGATTTTCCTAACCCTAGCAATCACAAGTCCATCATATTGGCTAGGAAAATCCAAACGCTTGATCTAGGGAAATCAAGCCTTGAGCTACAAGGATAAGTTGTATTTTCTTTTATTCCTTTCTCGTTCCTTTGTATTACTTGTACTCTCCTTGCTACTCCAGGTAGGAGGCTGCGGATTGGAGAGGTTGAAGCTCTTCGTGTGAAGAGGAGGACTTTGGACTACTTCGGAAGGCTGTCTTGACGGGAAGCTACTTCAGGAGGAAGGCTACTTCAAGGGGGAGCTTGAAGTTACTTCAAGGAAGGCTGCTTCGAGGTTGGCAAGACTACTTCAGGGTGAAGGCTGTCCAAAGGGTGTTTAGAAAGTATTGTAAATTTTATGTAACATCCTTGAGAGGTAATAAAATTTAGTACTTTCAAAATCCCAGTTGGGTAAGCAACCGGGTAGTGGACTGACTCCTTAGTATTTGCTAAGGTGGAACCACTCTAAACACCTGTGTTCCTCTTCTCAATCTTTACTTTGGTTGTTTGAGTTTAAATTATTTTAAAATCTCTATAAAACTCTATTCACCCCCCCTCTAGAGGTTTTCAATTGGTATTAGAGCAGGCTTCAAGGAGCCCTAACAAAGTCTTGAAGAAAAGATGGGGGATGGAGTGCTCAACAACCTCAACATTGAAGGAACGCTCGTTGCTCGACCTCCGGCATTTGACGGGACAAACTATCAATACTGGAAGAGAAGAATGCAATTTTACTTCCAAGGAATCAATTGGGATCTTTGGAGAATGGTATCTACACCATACACACTTCCACAAGACGAGTTCGAAGTATGGGACGCTAATACGGTAAAAATGGCACAAATGAATGCAAAGGCGGTAAGCATTTTATATTGTTCCATCTCAGTAGGTGAATTTAATAGAGTATCAAACTGTGATACTGCATATGACATTTGGCATAGATTATCTATAACATATGAGGGTACGGTTCAAGTTAAAAACTCTAAAGTTAGTTTGCTTAAAACCAAATTTGAACATTTTCGTATGGATCCAAACGAAACTATTAGTGAAATGTATTCAAAATTTTCTACTATTGTCAATGGTTTGAGTGCTTTAGGGAAACCTGTTCTTGAGGAAGATCAGGTATCAAAAATACTTCGATCTCTTCCTCCAAAGTACAAACCAAAGGTGACAGCTATTGCAGAAGCAAACGACCTCACTCGCCTCAAAATGGAACAGCTCATCGGAAACTTAGAAGCTCATGAGGCAGACCTAGAAGAGGAAGAGAGAAGAGAACATGAACATCAACGTGGGCCAAAGAAAGACATGGCTCTCAAAGCATCAAAAGCTCTCTCACAAGAAAGTGAGGAATCTAGTGAAGAAGAAGGAGAAGAAGCATTGATAGTCAATGGTAAGAAATATAGAAGGTTTAAATCTAACAAAATTTCTAGTTCTTCTTCCACTCCCAGGTGCTTCGAATGTGGAAAGAAAGGACATTTCAAAAATGAATGTCCCAAAGCTAAGAAGGGAAAGAAAAGCTCACATAAGAAGAAAGAAAAAGCTTATAAAGCAGCATGGGATGAAACGAGTGAAAGTGAAAGCGGAGAAGACAAGATAGAATGTCTAATGGCAAGAGAAGATGAAGAATCTCAAGAGGTAAGCCTAGTTGATCTTCCTAAAGAAGAGTTAGTAGCTAGCTTACAAGAAACTCATGATAAATATGTTGATGCCAAGAAGAAACTAAGAAGGACTATAAAATCAAACAATGAGCTCATTGCCAAAATAGATGAACTTTCTTCCGAAAAGAATAACATTGATCTTGAAAATGTATCTTTAAAAACATCTTTAGATGATTGCACTAGAAAGCTACTTACTTTGGAAACTAATGTTGATCTTCTATCAAAAGAAAAAACTGATTTGTTAGCTAAACTACAAGCTTTTCAAACTCAACCTATCTTGTGCAATCATTCGGACTATGACATTATTGTAAAAGAAAAGGATTCATTGCTTTCTGATTTAGACCAGGCAAGAAAAGATATACATAAGAAAATGAATAACATTGCTCAGTTGCAACAAGAACTTCATGAGTTAAGAAGAAAAGATATTCTTGATAACATATTAAGAAGTGGTACTACCTTCAATGGAAGAAAAGGTTTGGGATATGTTCCAAAGAGAAAACAAACCAAAAAGACCCAAACTATGTTTGTACCCAAAAACACAATGACTAGAAAAAGAAACGAAGTTGATTCTATTACTTGTCATTTCTGTTTACGTCTTGGTCATTACTGTTTTTCATGCCCCTACAAGACTAAGAAGTCCAACTTAGTTTGGACCCCAAGACCTCAAACTTAGAAGAATGGAATATAGTTGAGATATGACAAAATACTCAATTTGTGCAATTTATATTGTCCTATCTCAACAAACGATGCTATGCTTATTGGTAATATTTTTCTGCATTGCTGTACTAAAACAGAAACTTCGTCGGTCGAAGAACTGTCGACCGAGCTCTGGGTCGGTCGAAGTAGTGTCGACCGACTGGATGTCTTTAACAAATCGAAAATCTTCCAGTACTCATTTCGGTCGAACACTGGTCAACCGAAAAATTTTTCTGTTCTTTTTGATTGTGATACAGTAACCTTCTCGATCGATAAATTGTCGACCGAGAATTATATCGGTCGAACAATCGTCGACCGACTGGTTTCCTGTATCAGAACTTTTATACACATCAGCAAATTAAAAAGTTTCTAACCTTATCGGACCATCACATGGGTACCAAAATCTATATTCTAATGCAGGAATGGGTCGTTGACAGTGGTTGCTCCAAACATATGACCAGAAACAAGGATGCATTTTCAACTTTTGAAGAAAAGAAAAGTGGGACGGTCACCTTTGGAGACAATGGTAAGGGCAAAATCGTTGGAATAGGTAATGTTGGAACAAATCTTGAAATAAAAAATGTTCTACTAGTTGATGGATTGCATCATAACTTAATAAGTGTAAGTCAACTATGTGATAGCGGTTATGATGTATTATTTAACAAAACCTGCTGCAAGTTATTGATAGAAAATACTACAACTGTTGTTTATGAAGGAAATAGAGTTGGAAATCTTTATATCCTTAAACCAAACTCTATGAAATCAGTAGTAGGTAAATGCTTACTTGCAAATGAAAACACCTTACAACTATGGCATAAAAAGCTTGGTCATGCTAGTTCACATGCTATTAAAAAGTTAGTAAAATATGATCTTGTTCGTGGACTACCTGTTTTGTCTTTTGATCAAGTTGCAAATTGTGAACCTTGTACAATGGGAAAGCAAACCAAAACATCTTTTAAATCAAAACATGTACTTAGCACCAGTAGATCCTTAGAATTAATTCATATGGATTTATTTGGACCAATGAGAACACAATCTATTGGTGGTAAACGATATTGTTTTGTTATTGTTGATGATTATAGTAGATTTACATGGGTACATTTTATTGCAACAAAAGATGACACTATTCATGTCTTTATGCAATTTTGTTCAAAAATTGAAAATCTTTTACAACATAAAATATGTACCATTAGAAGTGATCACGGTGGCGAATTTGAAAATCATACCTTTGAAACTTTTTGTACATCTCAGGGATATACTCACAATTTCTCTGCTCCACGTACCCCACAACAAAATGGTATTGTGGAACGGAAAAATCGATCTCTACAAGAAATGGCTAGGACCATGATGCTTGAACACAACACACCTAAAACCTTTTGGGTTGAAGCTGTAAACACAGCTTGTTATGTGCTAAATAGAGTCACGGTTCACTCTCACTTGAAGAAAACTCCATATGAAATAATACACTCTAAGAAACCTAGAGTTGACTACTTTCATACTTTTGGCTCTACATGTTATATTTTAAACACCAAGGATGATAGAGACAAGTTTGATTCTAAATCACAAAAAGCATTCTTCTTGGGATATTCTACTTCTAGCAAAGCGTTTAGGGTATATAACACTATCTCTAGAAAAGTTGAGGAATCCATTCATGTTTCTTTTCATGAGGAATCAAAATCTACAAATTTAGATATCATTGATCTCACAAATCAATTTGAAACTATAACCATTCCAAATAATAATGAGAAAACTCCCACATCCGATCCTCCGGTCGAACCACAACCTACACCTAGGCTGATCAAGGATCATCCCCAAGAGCTAATTATTGGAGATCCAAATGATAAAGTCAAAACTAGGTCCTCTTTCCAAGATGTTGCAAACATGGCTTTTGTCTCTATCATTGAACCTAAGAAAATATCCGAAGCTCTTAAGGATGATTACTGGATAATAGCCATGCAAGAGGAATTAAATCAATTCACTAAAAATGATGTATGGGATTTAGTTCCTAAACCACAAGATAAAACTATCATAGGCACTAAATGGGTTTTTAGGAACAAACTTAATGAGGCAGGAGAAGTCATACGGAATAAAGCACGGTTAGTTGCACAAGGATATAATCAACAAGAAGGAATTGACTTTGATGAAACATATGCACCCGTAGCTCGACTTGAAGCTATTAGGATGTTATTAGCTATTGTTGCCCATAAAAACATTCAGTTATATCAAATGGATGTCAAAAGTGCATTTCTAAATGGTATCATACAAGAAGAAGTTTATGTTGCTCAACCACCTGGCTTCGAAATCCCAGAAAAGGACGATCATGTTTATAAACTTAAAAAGGCACTTTATGGTCTAAAACAAGCCCCTAGGACTTGGTATGAACGGCTCAAGACATATCTTTTTGATAATGGTTTCTCTATTGGAAATTCAGATTCTACTCTATTTTTCAAAACATATGCATCTGATTTCTTAGTTGTACAAATATATGTTGATGACATTATTTTTGGTGCCTCAAATGAATCATTATGCACACAATTTAGTGACATTATGCAAAAAGAATTTGAAATGAGCCTTATGGGTGAACTAACATTCTTTCTTGGTTTTCAAATTAAGCAAACACCTGCCGGAATTTTTATAAGCCAAGAAAAATACACTAAAGAACTGTTAAAACGCTTTGGGATGGATCAATGCAAACATGCTACTACTCCTATGGCTACTTCTATTAAAATTGATAAGGATGAAAATGGGGAACCTATTGATGATTCCTTATATAGAGCCATGATTGGTAGTTTGCTATATTTAACCGCCTCCCGACCGGACATTATGTTTTCCGTTGGTCTTTGTGCTCGATTTCAATCCCAGCCTATGCAATCTCATTTTCTTGCGGTTAAACGAATCCTTCGATATCTAGCCGGCACTACTTGTTTTGGTTTATGGTATCCAAAAGGACAATCATTGGATTTTAAAGCATATACTGATGCGGATTATGCCGGTTGTCGACTTGATCGCAAAAGTACTAGTGGTGGATGTTTCTTATTAGGTAGAGCCTTAGTATCTTGGTTTAGCAAGAAACAAAACACGGTTGCCCTATCTACCACCGAAGCTGAATACATGGCAGCTGGGTCTTGTTGTGCTCAAGTGCTTTATATGCAACAGGTTTTAAGCGATTACGGTTTTCATCTTTCATCTACACCTATTTTTTGTGACAACACAAGCGCCATAAACTTAGCACACAATCCTATTCTACACAGCCGGGCCAAACATATTGAAATCCGTCATCACTTCTTAAGGGATCACATCTCAAAGAATCATGTTTCCCTTCATCATGTTGATACAGAAAATCAATTAGCTGATATCTTTACAAAACCGCTTCCATTAGATCAATTCAACAACATTAGGAAGCAACTACTTATTACTACGTTGGAGGATGTTTTCTTTGATATCTGCGGTTCTTAAAAACGACTACTTATGCTTTTATGATATGAACGTTTCAATTGGTAATTTGCAAATTGTTGCCTCTTGGCTAGACACCTCATTGCTTTACATTTTGGCTATTCAATGGACATTTTTTTTTTTCGTTCATTTTTGTTGGGATATCTAATTAAGGGGGAGTTTTTAAATAAAACGGTTATCTTTTTGAGATGACAAAGGGGGAGAGATATATAAAACTATAACTTAATACTTATGACAAACTCAATCAATGAGTTTCACAAATATACTCTTGGCTTTACATTGAAAGTTGCTATATTCCCAAATGAACTGGATTTCATGTTCCATAATTCACTGGGGATACTAAGCACACATTTTATAAATAAGAGGAAAAGTTCCAAATGGCAATCTAAAGGTATGGCATTTATATGTTTTATATTTCCTTTATTCATATTTTGGAAATGTTTGTCATCTTCAAAAAGGGGGAGATTGTTGGCTAAATGGACATCTATAAAATCCCTTTGTTTTGATTATGACAAACATTTCATTCTTATTTATCTAACGAGCTACTTGAGCGTGCAGGATGACACAACTATAAGGGAAATCCAACATGAAGTATTTATATTTTCATGCAAATGTAATCATTGTAAAAACTTGTACAGAATTATAATGTACAAGTACTTAGAATCGCATGTAAATCAAGCATTGGATTTTCCCTAGCTAAACACCTTAGTCATCCATTCAATAGGATCACATAATGCACACTCATGCACACACTTAGTATCTTAATTGAAAGATTGAAAACAGAGTCAATCTCGGTCGACCACACTCCTCGACCGAGACACTCTCGGTCGACAAACCTCTCGACCGAGATTGACCAAAAATAGCCGTTAGACACAGCAGTTAACAGTTGCAAATAAACGTTAATCCAGAGAGCCTGTCGGTCGACAAATCCTCGACCGACTGGACATCTCGGTCGACAAGTCCTCGACCGAGATGGTCTCTGACAGCAACTGCAGAATTAATTAACTAGTCGTTGCTAATGCACCTAACTTATTCCTAACGGCTAGTTAAGCACTAGGAACCCCCTAGAAGTTGTCTAGAATGTCCTTAAGCATACTTAGGCCATTCCTATAAATAGGACAAGCCATAGGACACTAAGATACACTTCTTACACTTGCTATACTTGACAAAATACTTGAGCCCTCTTGTGCAATCTGTGTGAACTAAGCTGTGTGATCAATTGGCCATTTTTCTCCTTTGCTAAAGCTCGTCCTATAGGCTAGATTTTCCTAACCCTAGCAATCACAAGTCCATCATATTGGCTAGGAAAATCCAAACGCTTGATCTAGGGAAATCAAGCCTTGAGCTACAAGGATAAGTTGTATTTTCTTTTATTCCTTTCTCGTTCCTTTGTATTACTTGTACTCTCCTTGCTACTCCAGGTAGGAGGCTGCGGATTGGAGAGGTTGAAGCTCTTCGTGTGAAGAGGAGGACTTTGGACTACTTCGGAAGGCTGTCTTGACGGGAAGCTACTTCAGGAGGAAGGCTACTTCAAGGGGGAGCTTGAAGTTACTTCAAGGAAGGCTGCTTCGAGGTTGGCAAGACTACTTCAGGGTGAAGGCTGTCCAAAGGGTGTTTAGAAAGTATTGTAAATTTTATGTAACATCCTTGAGAGGTAATAAAATTTAGTACTTTCAAAATCCCGGTTGGGTAAGCAACCGGGTAGTGGACTGACTCCTTAGTATTTGCTAAGGTGGAACCACTCTAAACACCTGTGTTCCTCTTCTCAATCTTTACTTTGGTTGTTTGAGTTTAAATTATTTTAAAATCTCTATAAAACTCTATTCACCCCCCCTCTAGAGGTTTTCAATTGGTATCAGAGCAGGCTTCAAGGAGCCCTAACAAAGTCTTGAAGAAAAGATGGGGGATGGAGTGCTCAACAACCTCAACATTGAAGGAACGCTCGTTGCTCGACCTCCGGCATTTGACGGGACAAACTATCAATACTGGAAGAGAAGAATGCAATTTTACTTCCAAGGAATCAATTGGGATCTTTGGAGAATGGTATCTACACCATACACACTTCCACAAGACGAGTTCGAAGTATGGGACGCTAATACGGTAAAAATGGCACAAATGAATGCAAAGGCGGTAAGCATTTTATATTGTTCCATCTCAGTAGGTGAATTTAATAGAGTATCAAACTGTGATACTGCATATGACATTTGGCATAGATTATCTATAACATATGAGGGTACGGTTCAAGTTAAAAACTCTAAAGTTAGTTTGCTTAAAACCAAATTTGAACATTTTCGTATGGATCCAAACGAAACTATTAGTGAAATGTATTCAAAATTTTCTACTATTGTCAATGGTTTGAGTGCTTTAGGGAAACCTGTTCTTGAGGAAGATCAGGTATCAAAAATACTTCGATCTCTTCCTCCAAAGTACAAACCAAAGGTGACAGCTATTGCAGAAGCAAACGACCTCACTCGCCTCAAAATGGAACAGCTCATCGGAAACTTAGAAGCTCATGAGGCAGACCTAGAAGAGGAAGAGAGAAGAGAACATGAACATCAACGTGGGCCAAAGAAAGACATGGCTCTCAAAGCATCAAAAGCTCTCTCACAAGAAAGTGAGGAATCTAGTGAAGAAGAAGGAGAAGAAGCATTGATAGTCAATGGTAAGAAATATAGAAGGTTTAAATCTAACAAAATTTCTAGTTCTTCTTCCACTCCCAGGTGCTTCGAATGTGGAAAGAAAGGACATTTCAAAAATGAATGTCCCAAAGCTAAGAAGGGAAAGAAAAGCTCACATAAGAAGAAAGAAAAAGCTTATAAAGCAGCATGGGATGAAACGAGTGAAAGTGAAAGCGGAGAAGACAAGATAGAATGTCTAATGGCAAGAGAAGATGAAGAATCTCAAGAGGTAAGCCTAGTTGATCTTCCTAAAGAAGAGTTAGTAGCTAGCTTACAAGAAACTCATGATAAATATGTTGATGCCAAGAAGAAACTAAGAAGGACTATAAAATCAAACAATGAGCTCATTGCCAAAATAGATGAACTTTCTTCCGAAAAGAATAACATTGATCTTGAAAATGTATCTTTAAAAACATCTTTAGATGATTGCACTAGAAAGCTACTTACTTTGGAAACTAATGTTGATCTTCTATCAAAAGAAAAAACTGATTTGTTAGCTAAACTACAAGCTTTTCAAACTCAACCTATCTTGTGCAATCATTCGGACTATGACATTATTGTAAAAGAAAAGGATTCATTGCTTTCTGATTTAGACCAGGCAAGAAAAGATATACATAAGAAAATGAATAACATTGCTCAGTTGCAACAAGAACTTCATGAGTTAAGAAGAAAAGATATTCTTGATAACATATTAAGAAGTGGTACTACCTTCAATGGAAGAAAAGGTTTGGGATATGTTCCAAAGAGAAAACAAACCAAAAAGACCCAAACTATGTTTGTACCCAAAAACACAATGACTAGAAAAAGAAACGAAGTTGATTCTATTACTTGTCATTTCTGTTTACGTCTTGGTCATTACTGTTTTTCATGCCCCTACAAGACTAAGAAGTCCAACTTAGTTTGGACCCCAAGACCTCAAACTTAGAAGAATGGAATATAGTTGAGATATGACAAAATACTTAATTTGTGCAATTTATATTGTCCTATCTCAACAAACGATGCTATGCTTATTGGTAATATTTTTCTGCATTGCTGTACTAAAACAGAAACTTCGTCGGTCGAAGAACTGTCGACCGAGCTCTGGGTCGGTCGAAGTAGTGTCGACCGACTGGATGTCTTTAACAAATCGAAAATCTTCCAGTACTCATTTCGGTCGAACACTGGTCAACCGAAAAATTTTTCTGTTCTTTTTGATTGTGATACAGTAACCTTCTCGATCGATAAATTGTCGACCGAGAATTATATCGGTCGAACAATCGTCGACCGACTGGTTTCCTGTATCAGAACTTTTATACACATCAGCAAATTAAAAAGTTTCTAACCTTATCGGACCATCACATGGGTACCAAAATCTATATTCTAATGCAGGAATGGGTCGTTGACAGTGGTTGCTCCAAACATATGACCGGAAACAAGGATGCATTTTCAACTTTTGAAGAAAAGAAAAGTGGGACGGTCACCTTTGGAGACAATGGTAAGGGCAAAATCGTTGGAATAGGTAATGTTGGAACAAATCTTGAAATCAAAAATGTTCTACTAGTTGATGGATTGCATCATAACTTAATAAGTGTAAGTCAACTATGTGATAGCGGTTATGATGTATTATTTAACAAAACCTGCTGCAAGTTATTGATAGAAAATACTACAACTGTTGTTTATGAAGGAAATAGAGTTGGAAATCTTTATATCCTTAAACCAAACTCTATGAAATCAGTAGTAGGTAAATGCTTACTTGCAAATGAAAACACCTTACAACTATGGCATAAAAAGCTTGGTCATGCTAGTTCACATGCTATTAAAAAGTTAGTAAAATATGATCTTGTTCGTGGACTACCTGTTTTGTCTTTTGATCAAGTTGCAAATTGTGAACCTTGTACAATGGGAAAGCAAACCAAAACATCTTTTAAATCAAAACATGTACTTAGCACCAGTAGATCCTTAGAATTAATTCATATGGATTTATTTGGACCAATGAGAACACAATCTATTGGTGGTAAACGATATTGTTTTGTTATTGTTGATGATTATAGTAGATTTACATGGGTACATTTTATTGCAACAAAAGATGACACTATTCATGTCTTTATGCAATTTTGTTCAAAAATTGAAAATCTTTTACAACATAAAATATGTACCATTAGAAGTGATCACGGTGGCGAATTTGAAAATCATACCTTTGAAACTTTTTGTACATCTCAGGGATATACTCACAATTTCTCTGCTCCACGTACCCCACAACAAAATGGTATTGTGGAACGGAAAAATCGATCTCTACAAGAAATGGCTAGGACCATGATGCTTGAACACAACACACCTAAAACCTTTTGGGCTGAAGCTGTAAACACAGCTTGTTATGTGCTAAATAGAGTCACGGTTCACTCTCACTTGAAGAAAACTCCATATGAAATAATACACTCTAAGAAACCTAGAGTTGACTACTTTCATACTTTTGGCTCTACATGTTATATTTTAAACACCAAGGATGATAGAGACAAGTTTGATTCTAAATCACAAAAAGCATTCTTCTTGGGATATTCTACTTCTAGCAAAGCGTTTAGGGTATATAACACTATCTCTAGAAAAGTTGAGGAATCCATTCATATTTCTTTTCATGAGGAATCAAAATCTACAAATTTAGATATCATTGATCTCACAAATCAATTTGAAACTATAACCATTCCAAATAATAATGAGAAAACTCCCACATCCGATCCTCCGGTCGAACCACAACCTACACCTAGGCTGATCAAGGATCATCCCCAAGAGCTAATTATTGGAGATCCAAATGATAAAGTCAAAACTAGGTCCTCTTTCCAAGATGTTGCAAACATGGCTTTTGTCTCTATCATTGAACCTAAGAAAATATCCGAAGCTCTTAAGGATGATTACTGGATAATAGCCATGCAAGAGGAATTAAATCAATTCACTAAAAATGATGTATGGGATTTAGTTCCTAAACCACAAGATAAAACTATCATAGGCACTAAATGGGTTTTTAGGAACAAACTTAATGAGGCAGGAGAAGTCATACGGAATAAAGCACGGTTAGTTGCACAAGGATATAATCAACAAGAAGGAATTGACTTTGATGAAACATATGCACCCGTAGCTCGACTTGAAGCTATTAGGATGTTATTAGCTATTGCTGCCCATAAAAACATTCAGTTATATCAAATGGATGTCAAAAGTGCATTTCTAAATGGTATCATACAAGAAGAAGTTTATGTTGCTCAACCACCTGGCTTCGAAATCCCAGAAAAGGACGATCATGTTTATAAACTTAAAAAGGCACTTTATGGTCTAAAACAAGCCCCTAGGACTTGGTATGAACGGCTCAAGACATATCTTTTTGATAATGGTTTCTCTATTGGAAATTCAGATTCTACTCTATTTTTCAAAACATATGCATCTGATTTCTTAGTTGTACAAATATATGTTGATGACATTATTTTTGGTGCCTCAAATGAATCATTATGCACACAATTTAGTGACATTATGCAAAAAGAATTTGAAATGAGCCTTATGGGTGAACTAACATTCTTTCTTGGTTTTCAAATTAAGCAAACACCTGCCGGAATTTTTATAAGCCAAGAAAAATACACTAAAGAACTGTTAAAACGCTTTGGGATGGATCAATGCAAACATGCTACTACTCCTATGGCTACTTCTATTAAAATTGATAAGGATGAAAATGGGGAACCTATTGATGATTCCTTATATAGAGCCATGATTGGTAGTTTGCTATATTTAACCGCCTCCCGACCGGACATTATGTTTTCCGTTGGTCTTTGTGCTCGATTTCAATCCCAGCCTATGCAATCTCATTTTCTTGCGGTTAAACGAATCCTTCGATATCTAGCCGGCACTACTTGTTTTGGTTTATGGTATCCAAAAGGACAATCATTGGATTTTAAAGCATATACTGATGCGGATTATGCCGGTTGTCGACTTGATCGCAAAAGTACTAGTGGTGGATGTTTCTTATTAGGTAGAGCCTTAGTATCTTGGTTTAGCAAGAAACAAAACACGGTTGCCCTATCTACCACAGAAGCTGAATACATGGCAGCTGGGTCTTGTTGTGCTCAAGTGCTTTATATGCAACAGGTTTTAAGCGATTACGGTTTTCATCTTTCATCTACACCTATTTTTTGTGACAACACAAGCGCCATAAACTTAGCACACAATCCTATTCTACACAGCCGGGCCAAACATATTGAAATCCGTCATCACTTCTTAAGGGATCACATCTCAAAGAATCATGTTTCCCTTCATCATGTTGATACAGAAAATCAATTAGCTGATATCTTTACAAAACCGCTTCCATTAGATCAATTCAACAACATTAGGAAGCAACTACTTATTACTACGTTGGAGGATGTTTTCTTTGATATCTGCGGTTCTTAAAAACGACTACTTATGCTTTTATGATATGAACGTTTCAATTGGTAATTTGCAAATTGTTGCCTCTTGGCTAGACACCTCATTGCTTTACATTTTGGCTATTCAATGGACTTTTTTTTTTTCCGTTCATTTTTGTTGGGATATCTAATTAAGGGGGAGTTTTTAAATAAAACGGTTATCTTTTTGAGATGACAAAGGGGGAGAGATATATAAAACTATAACTTAATACTTATGACAAACTCAATCAATGAGTTTCACAAATATACTCTTGGCTTTACATTGAAAGTTGCTATATTCCCAAATGAACTGGATTTCATGTTCCATAATTCACTGGGGATACTAAGCACACATTTTATAAATAAGAGGAAAAGTTCCAAATGGCAATCTAAAGGTATGGCATTTATATGTTTTATATTTCCTTTATTCATATTTTGGAAATGTTTGTCATCTTCAAAAAGGGGGAGATTGTTGGCTAAATGGACATCTATAAAATCCCTTTGTTTTGATTATGACAAACATTTCATTCTTATTTATCTAACGAGCTACTTGAGCGTGCAGGATGACACAACTATAAGGGAAATCCAACATGAAGTATTTATATTTTCATGCAAATGTAATCATTGTAAAAACTTGTACAGAATTATAATGTACAAGTACTTAGAATCGCATGTAAATCAAGCATTGGATTTTCCCTAGCTAAACACCTTAGTCATCCATTCAATAGGATCACATAATGCACACTCATGCACACACTTAGTATCTTAATTGAAAGATTGAAAACAGAGTCAATCTCGGTCGACCACACTCCTCGACCGAGACACTCTCGGTCGACAAACCTCTCGACCGAGATTGACCAAAAATAGCCGTTAGACACAGCAGTTAACAGTTGCAAATAAACGTTAATCCAGAGAGCCTGTCGGTCGACAAATCCTCGACCGACTGGATATCTCGGTCGACAAGTCCTCGACCGAGATGGTCTCTGACAGCAACTGCAGAATTAATTAACTAGTCGTTGCTAATGCACCTAACTTATTCCTAACGGCTAGTTAAGCACTAGGAACCCCCTAGAAGTTGTCTAGAATGTCCTTAAGCATACTTAGGCCATTCCTATAAATAGGACAAGCCATAGGACACTAAGATACACTTCTTACACTTGCTATACTTGAGAAAATACTTGAGCCCTCTTGTGCAATCTGTGTGAACTAAGCTGTGTGATCAATTGGCCATTTTTCTCCTTTGCTAAAGCTCGTCCTATAGGCTAGATTTTCCTAACCCTAGCAATCACAAGTCCATCATATTGGCTAGGAAAATCCAAACGCTTGATCTAGGGAAATCAAGCCTTGAGCTACAAGGATAAGTTGTATTTTCTTTTATTCCTTTCTCGTTCCTTTGTATTACTTGTACTCTCCTTGCTACTCCAGGTAGGAGGCTGCGGATTGGAGAGGTTGAAGCTCTTCGTGTGAAGAGGAGGACTTTGGACTACTTCGGAAGGCTGTCTTGATGGGAAGCTACTTCAGGAGGAAGGCTACTTCAAGGGGGAGCTTGAAGTTACTTCAAGGAAGGCTGCTTCGAGGTTGGCAAGACTACTTCAGGGTGAAGGCTGTCCAAAGGGTGTTTAGAAAGTATTGTAAATTTTATGTAACATCCTTGAGAGGTAATAAAATTTAGTACTTTCAAAATCCCGGTTGGGTAAGCAACCGGGTAGTGGACTGACTCCTTAGTATTTGCTAAGGTGGAACCACTCTAAACACCTGTGTTCCTCTTCTCAATCTTTACTTTGGTTGTTTGAGTTTAAATTATTTTAAAATCTCTATAAAACTCTATTCACCCCCCCTCTAGAGGTTTTCAACTACCACCTTTTTCACCTGAGATACCACCACCTTTCACATCCACCACCACCCCGACACCGGAGGTGACTCCATCCATAGTCACCACGTAGCTCGGGGCTTCATCAGTGTCTCTTCCACAAGACACTTCCACCATTCCACGCAGACCCCAGCCATCCCACCCTTCCGCCCCTGGGGTCCCCCTTGCCAATATCGGTGAGGAATTCGGCTGTCAATTCGACGTCGTCCGAAACCTCCTCACCGATCCTTCTAACATTTTACACTCTATTTTCTCTTGTGTGCAAGGTTTATCAAGACAGGTGGCCACGCTCGATGAACAACACCGAGCCTTGCCCAACTTCCTCTAAGGTTTTCAGCAACGACAAGATGAGGTGGCTAAGCAAGTTGAGCACATCAACAACCACTACAACAACTTGCCGGAACTGGTCCTTGGAGCGAAGCGCCAGCAAGAAGCAACGACAAAGCAAGTCGATGAGATCTCTACACAGACTCAACCTCTGCCTGAGACTCTCCGTGAGCTCCAGCAACAACAAGCAATCCTGAGCACGCACTTGGACACCATCAACAACACACTCACACAGCTACATAATCGCCATGAGGAGTCAACTAATAATGACATACAACAGCTATGTGCTCAAGTTACAAATCTTACAGCACGTCTCCTCTCCGCCGAAGGCAGATATAACGACCTCAAAGAATCCCACGAGGCACTTTCCGAAACACATGAGCATATGCAAGTGGCTTTCGATGAATTATGAGCCACCCATCGGCGGTGCAAAAAGATCGCAAGTAAAAAGCCAGCAGACAAGGCAGCGGCCGACAAGGATGGCGATAGTGACGAAGATGAAGACTCCGACTCATCTGCTAATTCGAACAAAAATACCACCTCCTCTGGTGACAAATCTGATGATGGAGAGGACCCAGGCAATGCAGCCGAACCTTCTCACAAAGGTTCCGACAAAGGTCACCATGACGGTGAACATCACCCCAAGTCCCCACACAAGGATAATGTTAACATGTCATATGGGTACCAATTCATTGATTATTCCACTCTGGGGTCAATCAGGGAGGCCGCTAAAGATGCGGCTTTCGATGAGTTCCACCAATGTCTATTAGGAACCAGCGTCAGCCCACCCACAACTACCGCCCCACCTTTCTCCACACCTGGCACATCTGTGCCCTCCCCCAAGGACCAGGACGAGGAAGAGCGAGTGAGTTTAGATACTGATGAAGAACTCGACTCTGCCTTCGATTCAGATGACGATCTGCACAACTATGCAGAGGTCCTGGAACAACCTGCTTCTCCACTTCCGCAGGAGCTTCCCCCGCCACCACCATTACCACACAAAATGCATGACTTGGATATGGCAGCCATCTCCACATTAGATGCTCAGGACATTTTTATACTGAATACTATTGTGGATGACACAAAGGCAGGGGAAGACATTATCTATCATAATACCAGAACTAAGCGCAAGATGACACGAGAAGACTTCCGCACCATCCTGCGACCTCGAACCATGATGCCAATGGCAATCTTCCGTGTCCTTCTCGCCAACTGTATAGAAATGTACAAAATTTCTAAGAGGCAACAGCCAGTTTTCAATGCCTTGCCTGCTCTGTCTATTGGCCTTTTATACAAAGACATACGAGCAAAATCAATCAAGAGGCTGTGTGCCAGTTTAGCACGACAAGCACGTTATCTTACCGTGCCCTTTCAAGTCTCAGATCATTGGCTATTTATGATTGTCGACACCGAAGCTCGGGATGCCAAGGTCTACAATTTTTGCGGCGCTGAGCTTCCCGCCGAAACAATAAACTTTGTTGGTGAAGCAACAGGTGAAGCGAGATGTCTTCCCTTCTGACTGCTTAAGTTAATTTGGGCTGCCCGCCCATCTCTCCGCCAAGACTGGAGCCAGCCTTGGTTCTGAATAATAAACCCTCAAGTTCAAACTGCCGAGGGATCTGGGGACTGCGCTTTCTGCACCATACGTCACATCCAAGCAATGAACCAGGAAATCCCATTTACTGACCTCGTTGCTGAAGATTTTCACTCTTTGCGAGGGCGTTACGCCATGGAGCTCATTTGCGGTAGAAGGTTCTTCAAGGAACCGACAATGGCACCAGATGACGTCCCTCGTTATCTTTTCTCAGCTGTCCAACGCCCGCAGAGGCGACCTTTCCGCCACACTCTGAAAGAATTGGAAAAACCCACAGAGCCGGATTTAGCTGCCACGCAAAGTAAAAGTGACATCGATCCTTTGTCTGCCATAGAACCAACCTTTCCTGACTTGGATCACGGTTCTTGCTAAGGTCTCTCAGACATCGAACTACATCTCATTATGGCACGGCTTTCAGTCGAGAAGGATGAGCTCGTATTCATGTCTAGGGATATTCTAGTTATGGCAGACACGCTTCGAGAGACTTTACAGATTAAAGGATCCCTCTCAGTAAGCTTAATGACCGCTTATCAGTTTCTACTTGGCCAAAATAACCCCACAACATACATGGCATCCCCCTACATGAAGGATGATCTTCTAAAATTAAAGAATTTTGGTACAACTGAAGCGCTGGCCTCCTTTCTATAGCACACAACACCGAAGTTCATCATGTTACCCTTCCTCTATCATGAGCACTGGATGCTCCTGGCAACAAACCTACCAGAAGGAACAACTACAATATACAACAGTTCCGATAGCCAGTACAATCCATAATAGAAGAACTATGTCATGACACCAAGGATGCCAACAGAGGTAGTGGCAAAGGAATGCGCTGACAAATTAATCGCCTTTCTAAGTCAGCATACAAGGGCTTATGACAAAGAGCATTTTCATCGCCCTTCCTTCAGCTACAAATGTCCCCAACAAATCTGAGAATCAAACGACTGCGACTTCCATGTCCTCTACTGGATGTACACCATCATTGTTCTTCAAAGACCAGTAGAAGATATGACTGACGTGGATTACCACGCTCTATGAGGATAGTTCGTAGAAAATCTACTTCAATCACCAGAGGCAAATTCAGAATTAACTTAGCCGGCAGCCCTTGTCATCGTACTTCTCAACCTATCACTTTGACGCTCTGAGGACAGAGTGAGTGATAAGTTGGGGGGGGTACATTAGACAAGGGCGAGGTATCATTTCTATATCCCTCTTTCTCCATCTTCTCCTTCATTTTTGTACAAATTTTTCTTTGTTTCCTTTACACATTTAGCTCCCATTTTAAATAACTCATCTTTGGAATAAAGTCACCCTCAGCTAACTTTAGAATCACGTTAGTCCTCAAAAGTAAATAGCACTTAGACATATAATGGTGACTTAATAATACCTCTCCACTATTGAGTTTCATGCTTTTGTTTCACTTCTACATCAGACTCTCCACAGGTCAATATCAAGGCAGAAATAAGCCAAGCTCTCAAGGATGAGAGGGGCATCAGGCGACTTCTAAATCAAGAAGTCTTGCAAGCGGACCACAAAATAAGTGCATGTTGAAAAAAAAACTCTAAGAACATCTTTCTTCTCTTCAAATAAAAGAGGCTTGGCCGCCCAAAATAATTTCCCAAAAAAAACCCCCAAAACCTAAGCCTGTGAGTCTACGAATAAAAGCCAGAGAGTTGAATAAAATTATGAGAGTTGTGCCATAAATAAGGATCTATATAAAGAACCAATGAAGGTCTCACCCGGCCGGCACATTCAGTTTCCCTCATGAAGGCAGATGTGTCGTGCCCGGTAGTGAAACCCTAAGGTATCTAAATATATGAAAGGCTTATAAAGGATTCACCCGGCAAGTACATTCTGCTGCCCTCATAAAGGCAGATGTGTCGTGCCCGGTAGTGAAATTCTAAAAGCATAGACAACCCCTCCCCCACTTAAAAGGGGAGTTACACTTCAAGCCTTTAGCCAACCCTCATACCCACTCTAGTTTCCAGTAGGTTCTTCAGAGAGGTATAAAGCTGATTAGAGTCAACAACAGGCACATAATAAAAAGTGGTCCCGATGCAAGCTACGAGATGCGGAAGGAACTTGAGATCCTAGCAACTCTCATAAACCTGAAAGAGTCAAGGCAAGCAATAAGACCCGATATGACCTTGGGAGAACTCATGTTGAGAATTGAAGCAAGAGTATGGAAATCTTAACTAAATAAAATCGCCTCGCCATTACATGCCTCAGCTCTATCTAACTTGAGGACAAGCTAGACTCTAAGTTAGGGGGGGTGATAACCCCCAATTTTGGGATGTTATCTTAGTCTTTTCTTTAATTTTCCACACTCTTTCTTAATTAGAATTAGACATAATACCTAAATATTCCCTCTTATTGTAAATATACTATTAGACTAACTTTTTCCCTCTATACTTGTAGAAAAAGACACAAAAAAATCATAAAAGACTAAATCAGCCTTAAGACCGCATGGACTCAAACGGTCCCCAGACCGCATGAAGCCAAACGGTCCCCAGACCACATGAAGCCAATCGATCCCGAGACCGCATGGAGTCAAACGGTCCCAAGACCGCATGAAGCAAATCGGTCCCGAGACCGCATGGAGTCAAACGGTCCCAAGACCGCATGAAGCCAATCGATCCCGAGACCGCATGGAGTCAAACGGTCCCAAGACCGCATGAAGCCAATCGGTCCTGAGACCGCATGGAGTCAAACGGTCCCAAGACCACATGAAGCCAAACGGTCCCAAGACCGCATGAAGCCAATCGGTCCCGAGACTGCATGGAGCCACACGGTCTCAAGACCGCATGAAGTCGACCGGTCCCGAGACCGCATGGAGTCACAAGGTCCCGAGACCGCATGGAGTCACACGGTCCCGAGACCGCATGGAGTCGCACGGTCTCAAGACCGCATGAAGCCAAACGGTCTCAAGGTCAAAACAGTCTTGAGGTCCAAACGGTCTTGAGATCCAAACGGTCTCAAGGTCTAAACGGTCTCAAGGTCCAAACGGTCTCAAGGTCCAAACGGACTTGAGATCTAAACGGTCTCAGGTCCAAACGGTCTTGAGGTCCAAACGGTCCCCAAACCATTTGGACTTCACTTAAAGCCTATAAATAAGACCCCAAGGGTCCTCCACTCAGGGGGAAGTTTTGAGACATCCAAAGGCTGCCTCAATCACTCTAGAGCACTTACGACTTCCATCCTCTACCCTGGGGCTGCGGGTCTGAGACCCATACTCCATCTCGAAGCTGCTTTCTCTCTCTCCGCCAAAGAAGGTGGGAAGAGGGATATCTCATCATCGCACAACCTGTGAAGCTGGTGGATCATTTCTCTCTCTCCAAGGGGTTGACTTTCCTCTCTCCTTCGTGGGGATGATGCTCTCTCTCTCTTCTTGCCTCCTTCTTTGTCCTAGTCATGAGCGAGTAGTCTCTATCACTAGGGTGCGGGGAGTAGCCCCGCTACCCATGTTTTCATGTCATGTTTATGTAATCCATAATTTGTAATATAGAGTTGTTATGTTTTCAGTTCGACATCAAACGTTTAATGAATGCATGTTGCTTGATCTCCAACTTGTGTTATCCTTTATCTTTTAGTATGAATTGTCTACGTTTGTACTATTAGATTCGAAACTCCTTTATATGTTGGTTCTTGGTGCATGTATCCACCATGCATCTGTTTCGGTATCTAGAAGTGTTTCTCAAGAAGTGGAGTAAACTCACTACCATTCGTTGCACTTTCATACTATGAAATGGAATCAGTTGACCTATGAAAGTGCAACCTTGGTAAGTCGAGGAACACACTTTGCGAAGGGAATGATGCAAAGTAGGTGACCATTTGTTCGGGAATGGCTGGCGTTGCAACATTCCCGCACTTCTCATAGTTAGTTCTCCGAAAGGAAACTAAGTCTACAAAGATACTAACTGGCTAAACTCTTTTTGCAGGTTATGTTTTACTTTGCATGTTTTTGATCCATGTGTAGTGGTGGTGAAAACCGATCACACCCTAGTGACTTTTATCATAGTTTAACTCCTAAAATTTACTTACTTTCTTTATTTTACATGTTCTTAGTTTAAAACAACAAAACCAAACTTTCGATCTAAGTGCCTTCTATCAAGTGACTAAGTGAAATTCTAACATTTTCCATCTTGTTTCTTGCAACAAGACTGTTGTCTTGAGGATTCGACCCTTAACTATACTATGATAAGACTTCCACGTATCTTAGCATACGTGGGTGGAGTTCTCTATCTAGTATATGCAAGGCTAAACTTAAGGATTTATCATCCTTATGATTTTTAGTTGGTGTATGCATTTCCACGTAAGTGGAAGCTCCATCAAAGAGTTCATAAGGGTGCTCAATATTAGCTAACCCTTTTCTATGTAAGGGGCTTTAAGTCCATCGTCAAGAGCCAACCCTTTTATCAACATGGTCTACCCTATCTTGACAACTCAAATAGGATGCCCAGCCTTGTGTCCTTACTAAGAGAATACATGCAGGAGCATAAGGTTTGTATAACGGAGTTTCCATATTATGTTTGCAAGTTTTAAAACAACAGCATGAGACAAACATCAAGTACAAAGCTAGAGTACTACATGAGAATATTTGAGCAAGTAAACAAGCATACATATGTATTACATTTCAAGCAAGAAAGCCATATTCATATAATTATCAAAGCCTATATGTGATTGAGAGATTCGTAACTTAACCTTTAACAACTAGATCACAAGAAACCACCTGGTTAAGAGAAACATTACATACATGTAACACATTATCATCATTAACCCTAACCAGTTCAATTTTAGGGTTTTGGACAAGCTAGGTTTCAAGGTTTCTTATTAGTGCATTTTTTAATATCTTATTTATTTAAGGTCCATCATGGATGTGTGGTTCATGTTTCAAGTCCTTTCAAGGTTCAAGTCTCTTACTTGCATTTTGGAGTCAAAAGACTCATAATAGGGAAAAGATGGTCATGATTCCTCAAGACATGAGGAAAAATAATGAAGGATGGTTGAGATAGAAAAGTAGTGACATAAGAACCTTATCCAAGGATATTTGGATTTCCCAAGAGTCTAGGTATCAAATAACCAACATTTGTATCAACATCTTCAACATACATGTTGTTATCCACATTGTTTGTAATCATTAGGGATCAACATATGCATCAGGTGGGGCATCCACATACAGGTGTTACTAGGGGAGGATATTTATTGGTTTAGAATGGAAAGACAAGGTATTAAGATTCGTATCATTATTGGGGCACAAACCAGACAAACAAGCCATGAGTATCACACTATGTCATCACTAGTAGACTTAGGATTTTACTCATCAACATGAGGCAAGGGCTTGATCATAGGGATTAAAGTCATAAACATAAAGAGGTTACAAATTTAAGAGATATAAAAGAGTTTTATGCATAGAAATACCACTATTCTACCGTTAATTAGGATATACTCATGTATCATCACAAAGGGGTCATTTTCGTGCATTAGGTGCCATATGAGGTGAACATGCAAGAAGTAGTATGATCTTAGACATGCATGTTATATAGCATCAAAAGCTTATTGAATTTTGAGATAATAGTGATTTTCATGTATCAATAGATCAATATTAGAAAATGATCACGGTTCTATGGTTAAAGTTCACAAAAATGTCAGGTTAGCGCATCAAAGTCAATCAAGGATCAATAATGGTAACCACATCTTGCACAGTGTTCCATTTTCATAAAAAATACTTTTTTGAGATATAGGAAGTAGATTGAGTATCAAATATCCAATATTTGCCATAATAGTGCACATATTATGGTGAACATAGTCAAAGATTACATATTTATCAAAAATGGGACAAAGGAATAGGTTTTAGGATCTGAAACCATTCCCAAGTTGCAGATATTTTTGAGGAAATTGATTTGGGATATAACTTCGTATATTTTGGATGAGGGAGGTGGTAGATATGAATTTTACAAATCTTGCATGTGAACTATATTTAAATAGGGGGATTGTAACCGTTATCATGTGATTATTTGGGCTCGTGGATCTGAGATTCAATGGCTTTGGATGTTGTCCACATCCTCCATGCATGATGAGAAGGGGTGAGGGACCCATCATGATGTGGAAAACCTTCATTGGCCTGACATGGTCACACTGACTGGACAACTCTATTGAGAGAGAGAGAGACATGCCATCACAAATTGGAGTTGTCTATTCCTTGTGAATACTAGATCAGAGGGATCGGTTCACCCCACACCATTGATTTTCACCCGCTCACCGTGGCGGCCAGCTTTTCTGCCAAAGTAGTACAACGCATGGGCACTAGACATTGAGGAGAAAGAGAAAATATGTTATTCACCTCTACCCGAGCACTAAGATCAAGAGTATGACCAAAAGAGAGGACGAAGACACATGAACATGGAGCTCAAGGTCAGGCTTGGAGCCAGTAGCCATGGTGGCTGGAGGAAGAAGAGAGAAAGATGAACAGAGCCCTAGGGTGCAATAGGGTGGAAAAACATAGGGAAAAGAGCGGTAGAGAAGAACAAATACAAATGAGTTGTTTAATTTTACAAATCGAAGCGAGACCAAGGGTGATTGACGGAGCTCAAACGGTGTAGGTGGAAAAAATGTTATTTTCACTGACCTACTGCAGAAGGTAGGAGAAGATATGTGTGTCATTGGATCGTAGGGGGTTGACCATTGACATAGATCCTACAACCATGATGTATCCAAAAAAGTGCAAGATAAAGAAAATGGGTGCCACTCTAATTGCGTCGTGCACCCACATTTGGCCAAATAAGGGTCAAAGGAACATAATTTCAATTAATTCTCATATAGTTTGACCCAATATTTGAATGACCATAACTTGAACCAGGATGGTCTAACTGAGGCAATTTTTGCACCATTGGCTTCATAGTTGAGAGAACTACAACATGATATTTATTATAAGTCCATATGATCACATTTATGAGGTTAAATTTATCTTGAAAGTTGGTGTTATGATCTAGGATGATTCTTAGTTCAAAATTTCAAATTAAAGCTACATAATATGAAATTAATCCTAGAGGTAATCAAATTGGGTCATCAACACACTCAAGTATTGTGATTGAAATTAAATTGAGTGATATGGGTATCTTCGAGAGAGAGAATGAGAATAAAAGATGAGAGAGAAAACTAGGTTTTTACATCCTTCCCTCCATAAAAGAAATTCATTCCTTGAAATTTGTCCATGATCGTGCTCAAGAGTCAAACTCTATATCCCTCATATATAGGTATCCAACCTTATGTGTCAAGGCACTCCCCACCATGGGATGCACACTTTGGTGGCCATCAGTAAGTATGTACCCATCCAAATACATACATTTTACTTAGGATTCCTTCATGTTAAAGGATCGTTTTAACAGTAGGGTTTCCGCATCCCTTATCCCTATTACATTAGGGTTTTGGTTCATGTACTCATATGAGCTTGAGGTGTGTTATACGAGCATTGAGGTGTCTTATCAAAATCTATGATGTCAATTCTAAAACCAACATGTTCGTCATCATGTCTTGTAAAAATGAGATTATTATTGAACATATACATCATCATTATACTATGTTTCATGCACAACTTAGTTTTCCCCCAAATTATACCAACTATCCCCAATTATGTTCATCATTTCTTAATGTGTTTCTGAAATTCAGCATTTTATTCATGATTATTCAAGTTAAGGATTCCAAGCCTTCCCCACAATAAGCTCATGATTCCAAAATTACATTCTTAATGTATGGTGTGGCTTCATGTTAGGTCTATCTTATAGAGTGACTCATCATACATATATCATGTTATATACATAAGTGAGATATTTCATGTATGAAGCATCAATTGAGGAACAACATTATCATCAATATCAGGGTTTTGTAATTATCTCAGTTGTATATTGAAGGGGCTCCACAAGCTCAAGCCACTCAAGCTAAAACTTATTTATTTCCAGCAAGTCATGCTAATCACAACCATCTACCCATAAGAAACTTTTTACGCAACTAGCAAACAGAAGAAACCACTAGATTCCTTTACTTCAAACCACTAATTCAAGTATGAGGCTTATCATGGAGATCACATATCCTATATATCATCTTAGGGTCTTGGGACATATCCCTCACCTATATAGAAAACATCATATATTCAATTGCCTCTTTCTCTAGGGTTATATCTTTACATAGGAAATATAGGGTTCATCATTTTCAAGGAAACAACCAACTAGGTGACTCAACTCACATATGTAGGAGTAGGCTAGATAGGGACTCATCATACTACATTTCAATGTGCATATTTTTCAACCTTTCATGTATTTTGGAGTTTAGGTACTCCAACCTTCTCTCGTGTCGGGTCAACTCTGATCAAGAGTTAGACAAGTACATCAACAAAGATATAGTTTAGGGTAGATTAGGAGTAGTTCTAAGAGGTATTGATTTATTTTCAAAGTACCATATTTATCAAGGGAGGCATTAACCAGAACCCACAATCATTGGAGTTCTGAATTGGAAGAGTAGGGGTTGGGTTCATCAGATAGATAAAGGTCAACAAACAAAACATAGAAGGAGAGTGTCATCAAACACGGAAAGAAATGAGGTATCTAACAAAAAGCTAAATCTTGGATAGCTAGTTGTTAAATAGAGAGACATCAAGGAGGTATAGGCACATCCACTCAAAACTAAAACCTAGAGAAACCCCATTATGCACATGTGAAGGATAACCAATAGAGAAAGACTTCTTAACTAACCCATAGTTCATGTAGGAGATTCATGGACATGGTGGAAACATGAGGGTGGTTGTTGGACTCACTCTAGTGACCGTTGCCACCCTAACTCTAGAAATAAGACCCAATCACTATCTACTCCTATACTAGATGAAGATGTTGTCACTAGAGAGAAGATTGTTGGGTAGCATTGGAAGACGAATAATGGTATCTGGCTTCTTGGTCACTATCATGGCTAACGATCTGTTATAGTGGTTGGATAAAGGAGACAAGATCTTTGAGAAGTAGGGTTTGTGAGAGGGATGGTAGAGAAAAATAGGAAGAGAGAGACTAGGAAAGGAAGAACATGAAGAGGAGGAGGGGACATGAGTAGGTGGAGGAAGAAACAGAAGAATGAGGAGAGGAGAAAATAATGCTCATCGGCTATTGGTGATGTTGTCAAGCTTGTCATCCATAAAATGAGAAGTCACGAGGGTGGGAAGGGTTCCAACCCACGTGATAGAAAAATAAAGTAAATGGAAAATAATCAATTTTTATATATTCAATTTGATTGCTCAAAACTTGGCTTATTAATACATTTCTCTTCCCAATATGATTTGGGATAAAATAAGATTCATATAATAATAAATTAATACCTAGTATAATTAAGGTGTGAATAACTCAATTTTAACTCATATTTTGCTTTTAGAAAAAATTTGGTCATTGATTACATTATTTATAAGTTAAACACTAAATTTATGCAGTTAATTTCTTTCTTAATCAATGGGATACATTATTTCATATTTATAATTCCTCTCATCAAGTAGACCATTAAATATTTTAGATTGCCAAAATTAAGGTCAAAATATGATAACTTTAGATAATTAACACCCAAATGATGACTTTATTGATAAATTAATTAACTATAATTATACAAAAAAAGATGTTAAAATATCATATATTTCTTCACTTTAATTACTCTTAGATAATTTGATTCAAGGGAAAATGATTTAATATGTTATAACTAGAAAGGGATCTGCCACAACCATGGCGTGTGACCATGGGCATGCTGCGGTGGTCACACCACGGGCGTGGCGGCGTGGTGGTTGACCACGGTCTTGCGTGCCTTGGTTTCTTATACTTGCATTTTAGGCAGGAGATGTAGCTTCTATTTTTTGCCCACAAGAGAGGGGTGGGATGAATAGAACACCCTCTCGCTTCCTTAAAAAAAAGTTAAATTATTGTCCTAAGGTCGGGTATATTACAACACTCTACTGCCTAAAGAGGATTTCATCCTCAAAATCCATCTGTCTATAGCTCAACATACTAAGTTACACCTTCTAATCAACTTATAGATTTCTAGTTCACTTAATACAGTGAATCAGGGTATGCTACTTCATATCACACTTTTATCCAAACCCAATATGAACATATATTACTCCATGCATCAAGTCTCAACTAGTCTCCTCTTATGATATTTTGAGCTAAAGTTACACCAAAACATGTTACTTACATATGTCTCTTGACCAAGTTATTACTTGTATTTTATGATGGTAGATTAGAGATAAGATCTATGACTAGGGTTTGATTTTCAAGCATGAGTTACCATTCACATTTGAGTATTGTATGCATCCTATTGACTTTATCACCCTCAACCTTTGCTTATATATTAAATATACAAGTTATGATTAAGGTGTAATTAACTAATTCTCACATTAATTTTCTATAATCACGTGGATAAAGTTGCACATTATTCAATGTTAACATCCTCAGTTAGTTGGCTATAATTATCTCAACCATAAATTTTAAAGAAAATAGGGGTATGCGGCATCACTTTAAAAGTTTTGGGAATTGATTTTTACCTAACTAATAAATACTAGTTTAGATGTGTGAATATTAATTTTAAGACTTATTTTGATTATTGGAGTAACATTCATAGTAGTAAAATTAGCAAGACTTTACTAATCAACACCGATTAGGTGGTATTTTATTTTGTTTGTCATTATTATTTGAAATTACCCTATTATTACTTGTTTTGATTCAATTAAGTCCAACTAATACTTAACTCAGACTCTTGATGAATTAAGTGCACATGACTCCACCCCTGAAAAGGAATGATGCATAACTTAGTTGATTGTCTATAGGGGAAATAAAGGTGGACGATGAGGTCTTATATATCTAATACATCTTCATAGTACCCACTACATCACACTAAGTCCTAGGGTTTTAGGGTTGTTCAATCTAGTCAATGGTTTCTTCATAATAAGGGTATCTCTACTACTCAATTTTCCTTATGGTGGTGAATTGGTTCCAAAAACCATCAATAAAATCTAAAAGTTTTTCTTTTTACATATAGTTTAGTGGTGGAAATAAGTTTGATAGTGAAAAATGCTGTCAATATAGATCTGCAAACCAATTCAACCACTTTCCACTGCACTACACATTTGTTGTTATTATATCACACTTCATTCTACTAAATGAATCTAATGATTAAATACAACTATAAGAGCATACTAAAGAAATCCCAAACCTATAACACAAGAGGGGGAGAGGTTTCCTATTAAACATGGTCACTTCTATCAGATCCTTCAAAGGTGCAACAAACATGATTCCCTATTTCACTCTAATCATAATTCACAATACTTCTTCTCAAGGTATAGGGGAGTCATACAACCATTCAACATCATACGAAGAGCTTCATGTTTCCCATTACTTATTGTTTTAAATCATAGTGTGTTTATAAGGCAAGGTGATCTATATAGTCCAAACACTCATCGTCCTAATTACTAGGTATATCGGTTACGTTGTGAAGATAATGGAGGTGATATCCAAACTCAAATCTCATTATCCATGTTTTATCACTCCTCAAATTGGGCGTAGTCAAGGCAAGCTAGAATGAAAAAAAATAAAAGGAATGGATAGAGGAACTAGGGTTAAGCATATCTATGACTCTCCAAGTAACCTACGCTTAATATTACTTAGTCTATCTTCCTGGACAACAAGAGATAGGCATCAAGCACTCAAGATTCAACTCCTATTTTGTGACATTTCACCTACCTAAAGAAGGAAGGGGTGATTAGGGTTCCAAAGATCAAGTATAAATGACATAGGTAGTTTAGGGAGTGGAGGTAATCAAATTCATTAAGCATTGAAACTCTGGTTGGTATCCTACAACTCAGTGATAGGAAAAAAAACAAAACATGGCATAGAAGTACTTTTTTTTTATAAAGGCATAGAAGTACTTAACTACCTAATTAAGGAATAATATGGGATAACTTAAAATAGTCAAGTCACTGACTATTTGGGTTTTGATGCCATATTGTAAAGAGTGGGACTAGAGATGGGATCCGCTAAAGCGGCATGATACGATTTTCCATGTAAAGATAAAGAAAAATAAAACAAATTATGACAAAGATACAAGGTGTATCGTCATACAATTGTTCCTAAACATGGAAGGTAGTACTACAAACAAAATGGGAACAACTAAATAGTACAATCTCAAGATGCAAAGGGTAAATCGGCATATGAAGCTATCCTCAGTCTAGAACCTAAATATATCTTCTCGAGTCTTTGTACATGAACCACCTACACCTATGTGCTTACAAAAAAACACACAAGAAAAATAGTTAGCAAAGGTTATGTGTGTCAGTAAAAACTAGTATATGTGCACAATACAAAATATTTTGGGCATTTAATAGCTTCAAGTGCAATAGAATGTGTTCCCACAAGAGAGGGTTAATCACATTTACATAAGTTTGAGTAAATTGTTCATTAAAGGAATAAATAATCAAATAGAAATAAAAATTGAACTATTAGCAACTTGGAGAAATAATATCATGAAACTAATCTTGACTTTAATTACAACTAACAACATATATAGAAAGTACATGTAGATTAACCAATACTAGAATAATCTAATGTAGTCCTAGGGAACCACATACCACTAGCCAAGGAAGGAGGATTAAAACCTTAGTGTACATATATAAAACTTAGCATGAGGAATAAATCTCAGTACCTGGCAGGAGGACTATAACCTCAATGCCTATAAATATATTATGTGGCAGGGGGAATAAAATCCCAGTGGCTAGAAGTAGGACTAAAATCTTAGTTTTGTGGTAGGAGAACTAAGACCTATGTGTCAAAAGCACGGTTGAATAACAATTCATTATTACTGGTCCAAATATTGCATACAAATAGAGTAGGCAATATCGAAGTGTGTTCAAACACAATAATCAAATAAAAAAAGGATGGAAGCATCCAACATATAGAAACTGAGGTCAAAGGACCCATATACATGAGAAGACTTCAATAATAACAAAAAAATATTTGAATAATAATTGATATTCCAAAAAGATTCAAGAGATTTCAAAAGGAGGAGTGTAGTTCAAATTATGCCTCATTGATAAAAAAAGTATGAATTACAATAAAATCAAGAAGATGCACATACCTGAAAATTGGTCCTAAAAAGGTCTAAGATAATAGAGATCCATAATCCACCATATTGTCCATGATCAAGATTTTAGAAACTCCTAACAACATTTTACATATATGTCCAAGTTAAGTTTCGCTATGTGCCCATACACTAAAAATGACTTAGAGATGTAATCGGTTTAGGTCCTGATAGCTCGATAAATAGATAGGTTATAAATGTATGACTTCAAAACATATTTAAAGTGTTTTTATCTTCCAGTTAGTAGTTATGAATTTCATATGAACAATGTACTTCTTGGATTTACAACTCAAAAACCATTCAATTGTCAAAAGTGCCCCCTTAGTAGGATTTTCAATCTTGTTGTGTGAAATGGCTTGCAGGTACCTCAGGTACTCAGAATCAACACGTGACTTACATTTAAACTAATATTGATGGTATGGAAGTATTGTTAATGCCAAAATTACATGATGGTCAGGAAGAAAACTCAACAACTCGATTCAGATTCTAGTGGAAGCTTGAAGCTTGGTCATAGCCTAGAGTTATTGGGGTGAAATCCAATTCATGTTCTAACAAAATCAGAGGAGACAACAACATTATAGAAGTTTCAAGGGTCAAATCAAACTCAAAGACCTAGGAAAAAGAAAATTGGACGAACATATCTCGCATAATTATTGCCACCATGGTAAAGCATAGTGGTGATTCAGAAAGGAAAATGATATACGGACCTCAAGCCATACGAGAAGTGGGATGACCATTTGTTGTTTTGTCCCCATTCCCCACCAGTCCCACTTGCCCACTATCAACCATCCCACATGCTGACTGTACCAAGTATGCTTCTGCAATTGCTTTTGCAATGTGAGAGAGGGGAGAGAGAGAGAGAGATAGAGAGTGGAAGGAAAAATGGAGTGAGAAAGTGGTTGTAGGAGAGAGAAAAAAAGAGAACAATAACTTTTAAATGACAATGAATTTTTTGACAAAATAAACATCGTTATATTCCTAACAAAAATTACTTTACAACAAGATCAAATTGACAAATTTTGAAAAATAAAATAAAATGCACAATCTAAAAGAGGAGAGATCATGTGATTGCAAATAGTCAAAAATGAGGAGAGAGAAATTTATTTTTCTAATAACTTTTAGACATAATGAACTTTTTAACAAAATAAAAACTAATGAGTTACTAACAAAAGATACTTCAAAATAAGACTAATGTCGACATACTTTGACAATATTTTTTAATGAAATAAGTACAACACATGAGATAACATGTTATAACATTGGATATCATGAAATACCACATTATATACATGTTATAACACATGGGTCCACCTAGCACATTGTTCGGTAGTGTCCATCCAGCACATTTCTCCAACACTTTGCCCAAAAATCGAAATGAATGGAAAATGTGGGCTAATTGGACAAAAATCAAAATGAATGGAAAATGTGGGCTAATTGGAAAATGTGATAGAGAAGGGAAGTGGGAGAAAGAGTGGGAGAGAGATTTCTTGGAGGAGAGAGAAAAATAACAACTTATTTTTGCTAATATTTTTCAATTTGTATTAATATTTTGATGAAATAAATATCGTTGCCTTCGTTACAAAAAGTAATTAAAAAAAACCAATGTTAAATATTTTTTATGAAAAAAAGTTCATTACTTCCCTCCTATTCTTTGCATTTTTGTTAACACTTTTCTATCCGCAATAATTTTTTGACGAAATAAAACTAGTTGTGTTCTTAACAAAAATACATTAAAATAAGACCAATATTAACATATTCTTATGAAAAATGAATCATAATACTTCATAAACTAATTGGAAAATGTGAGAGTGAAGGTAAGTGGAGAGAAAGTGTGGGAGAGAGAGTGGTTGCAAGAGAGAGAGAAAAATAACAACTTATTTTGTTAATATTTTTCAATTTGTAATTAATTTTTTGACAAAATAAAAACCTTTGCATTCGTTACAAAAAATACTTTTAAACAAGACTTAACACATTTTGATTAAAAAAACGCATTACTTCCCTCCTATTCTTTACATTTTTGTTATTATTTTTCTATCCACGTTAATTTTTTGACGAAATAAAAATAGTTACGTTTGCAACAAAAATATATTAAAATAATACCAATGTTAATATATTCTTACAAAAAATGAATCACAATGCTTCCCTCCTATTTGAGTAGAGAGAAAAAAGAACAAGTTACTTTTGCTAATAACTTTCAAATTGTAATCATTTTTTAACAAAATAGTAATCCTTGTGTTCCTTACAAAAAATACTTTAAAATAACATCAATGTTAACATACTTTTGATTAAAAAAATAGGACATCACTTCCCTCCTATTCCATGTGTCCATGTTATCTATGTTATATCATTTTATCCATGTTATCCATATTTTCCATGTTATTCCATGTTGTTAAAGTTATCCATGTAATTCAATGTTGTTCATGTTATTCCATATTGTCCAAGTTATCTATGTTATACTATTTTATCCATGTTATTCCATATGATTCCATGTCAAATTGTATCGTATCCCATGTCAAATTTTATCATGTGTTGTCCCGTGTCAAATTTTATGTTATCCATGTTATCCATGTTATACCATTTTATCCATCTTATTCATATTATTCCATGTCATCCATGTTATCCATGTTATTCAATGTTATCCATGTTATTCATGTTATTCCATGTTATTTCATGTTATCCATGTTATCCATGTTAATCAATGTTATCCATGTTATCTATGTTATTCATGTTATTTAATATTATTTATGTTATACATGTTATTTCAATTTTATGTTATCTCTTGTCCAATTGTATGTCACCTCATGTTAATCTATTTTATATCATGTGTTATACCATGTTATAACATGTTACAACATGTTATTCCATGTATTATACTTATTTCATAAAATCATATTCAAAATATGTCAACATTAGTGTTATTTTAAAGTATTTTATAGTGACTCATTACTTTATATTTCGTTAAAAAATTCATTACAGTTTTAGAGTTATAAGAAGAATAAATTTTTCTCTCCTCTTTTTTATGTTTTATAATCATATTATCTCTTCTCTTTCAGATTGTACAATTTATTTTTTCAAAATTTATCGAACTTGATCTTGTTGTAAAGTATTTTTATGAGGAGACCATCAATTTTTATTTCATCAAAAAAATCATTATCATTTAGAAGTTATTGACAAAAATGTATCCTCTTTTTTCTCTATCCTACAACCACTTTTTCTCTCCCCCCCTCTCCACTCCCCCTCCCTTTCTCTCTCTTCCCCTCTCTCCCTAACGCTTACTTTTGCAACAACGTTTTCTGCCAGTGGAGCCTCTTGGACAGTGTGCAATGGGTAGCGTGAAGCAAAAGGACAGAGGGGGTCTGGAATCCCATCTAGTGTGGTCGTCTATATAGCAAAGCTCGTATAGAAAATAAGTGAGAAGAGCCAAATCAAAGCCAAAGTTAACTCGATGATTTTAAAGCTCAATCTAAGGTGGCAGCCAGATACCAAGTTAAAATCAAGAAGAAACTCGAGATTCCAACTTGTTTAGAAGAAGCCGTACTCATAGCGGCACAACGACCATATATAAGATTACCTCAAAACAAGTGAAACACGAACAATGAAGGCTAAAAAAATTAAATGGCATGTTTATGTATTTTGAATACCAAAATAGCATGATCAACAACTTAATTCCAAAAATTACATGTTTACATACCAATATGTGCTCTTCAGAGATGTATTTCTCTTTGCAAGGGCAATATGCCTGCTCAGGTGACGCATTGCTCTCTCTGGGATGTATTAACCTATTGTGGGGCTGTATTGCCTCTAGAAAGAGTAACGTGTCACTGGTATTGACGCATTGACCCCACTGCGGAGCATACGTCCCGATTTATGACATATTGCCCTCGTTTGGATCAATACATTAAGAGCGGAGATGTATTGCCTCACAGTGAGGCTAATATGTCTTGGGTTTGGATGGATTGCCCTTCCATGAGGCAATACGTCCTGAGACTGAACGTATTGTTGCCACATCACATCAATACGTCTCCATGCAAGACATATTCTATGTACAACAGGAAATACGTCCACGTGGAAGACATATTACTTTTTTATCCATATTTTTTGTATTTATAATTGTTATTTGCCTATTATTAGTTTATATCATAATAATATATATTATATACTATATTTGTAAATTTATAATTAGTTGACTTGTATTTTTCATTATATAATATGTTCAATTGTTATCAAGTTGTTGATTTTAATAGCTCCAAACATACCTACAAATAGGAGTGTTATTGCAAGCAATTTGTGATTGTTACTTGATCAGATAAGAAGAAATTAATCCAAAAATACTATATATCAATTAAAATTGAGGTTACAACATGAACCGCATGAAGAGAAAATGATATAATTTATGTTTAGATCCAAATGATACCATAAACCAACACACTCATCAATCACGAACCACATACATAAATCATAGATGGTGGACATATATGATAGATCCAAATACAAGCTAGATAAATGCCTTCACAAAGGCATATATACAAAATAGTGTAATATGTAATAAACGAAGCACATCCCCCACATCCACATCATCCTCTCCCACATCCATGTACCTCTGACTCCTGAGTAGGGATCTTATCTGGAGGCGCCTCAATGGGTGACATTTTTGTATTAGTAAGTTGACAAGTTCCAGGGTAGAAATAGAAAGGTGGATGTGGGGTCTTTGAAAACTAGGATGTGGGGCCTCAAGTGGGGTAAAAAACCGGTAATCAAACGAAATCGTTGAGTATGTAACATAAGATGATGGCCAACTCTCATAAATAAGTGGTGGTGGGACTTGAGTGTATGGAACAAAAGAAGGACCTTCTCCATAGTAGATTATCAGTGGAGGAGGTGAGTGATGTATGAAATAGATGTACCAACTCCTAAAAAATAAGTTCATGCCTGTCACCATCCCAAAAACTGAGTAGTGGGAATGGGATCAGTAGCAGTGTGAATGGACTCAACCTGAGTGATACATGTATGTCTAGGAGTGGGCATGGGATCAGAACCAGTAGTATGAGTAGGAGTGGCAATGGGATCATGTGGGCGAGCATACTCAGGAAGACTCTCAAAGTATCTCCCTTGGATGTTGTAGATATCATCTGATACATGTGTAGGCGACATGGGGTAAAGCCGATCAGAACCATACATGTGATTTTATCTGTTCAGACAAAGTATGTAGCAATAATAAAGACCAATTATATATATTATAAGTAATAACAAATGTAAAAAATAATTATACTCACAAATTGTTGTTTTCAATAACTACTTGGGTAGTATGTGGTCGGAGACTGAGCTGGAGGGTGCACTACATACTGTGGATGATACCATGTATAGTGCACCTGTGAACTAAAGACTATCTTTGTTGGTGGAGAAGGAACTAGATTCTCACGTCTATTGTGCCATAGTTGTACATTCGCCTTATAGTGATGCAACCAATTCTCAGCAGCATGGCCCCTCTCATCTATCCTAATAAGATGTGGTAAGGCAAGAGAAAGTTGTACTTGAACAAATCTGAATTGCCCAACCACTATGTCTAGGAAGTGCACTCTACTACTGTGCAGCACACTAGAGGCACTCAGGCCAACCAAATATCACGACAATCTCAATAAAATGTGTGGTCTCTGTAGAATATCCTCATCGTAATGAGCAAAATATATCTATTATTCATAAATATAATATATATCATATAAAAAGGCTGAATGTTTTCATCATATGGCAAGATATATGACTTGGGTTCAGTCATAATATTTATGAGTCTACAGATCGACTAGAATAAGACTCATCATAGAGAAATTGACCATTGTATCGAAACTTGACAATTCGTGAACGTGAACTAGATGTCATGTTCCTATCATTGTAAAAAAAACTTAATTCAAGAAAACTTATTTATACAATTTTTATATTTATATTCGTAACATTTACTTAATAAATGATAATTCAAATTTTAGAACATTAATGTCATTTTTCTATAATTTGAAATTAAACATTTCAAAAATTAAATTATTTATTTTAAAAATTGAATGGTAATTTTAAGCTCAAAATAATGAATAGTTAAATGTAGTAGAGAAAATACCTCAAGTGGTGAGATCTTCCTTGTGAATCAGAATTACAGAGAAAGAAGATAAGAAGATCGTCGCTCAGAGAAAGAAGAGAAGCAAACTCTCAGCTAGAGAGTAGAAGAATAGTCGCCTCAGAATTACCTAAAAAATCCGCCCACAGTAGCCTAGACTCCTGAGTACTCCAGAGCAGTAGAGAATACATGGAACTGAAGAAGAAGAGAAGAATGGAATGCTTTGTGTAGCTTTGGGGGGGTTGATCTCGGCCATCATTTATAGGACACAACATGTCCCCAACGGGGATGCCTTGCCCCCACGTGGCACCGGCCGCAACCCTCAACGACTATCTAGCCATTGGGGACAACGGTCGGAAGCAGCGTCCAACAATATGTCCTAGAGTGTGGACGCATTACTGGTCAAATAGTCCTCGGCGCAGGTGTTTTGTCCCACTGCAAGGCAATACGTATCAAATTCCGACGCATTGCTCCAAATCGAGGACAATACCTCCTGAGTCAAGACGTATTGCTCTACTGTGGGGTAAATGCATCAATGTCAACGACGCATTGCTCTCTCTAGAGGCAATACATCCCCACAAGTGATGTATTATCCCACAACAGTGATATACGTCTCAGTTGAAGACCTATGTGTCACCCAAACGGAAGTATTGCCCTTGCAAAGAGTAATTAATCTCCAGAGGGTGGAGCGTATTGATCTACAAACATGCCATTTTAGAAATTAAGTTCTTCGTCATGCCATTTTGATAATTAAAATATATAAACATCCCATTACAGTTTTTTGACCAACAATGAATGGCTTACTCACCGCTGAATGCAGGTTGGCGTGAACTATGGACTGGAGTTAGGCAGGTACGTCGAGATCAAGAGGGTCCAACAAGGGAGGTTAGGAGTAGTTCTAAGAGGTATCGACCTGTTTCCAACGTACCATATTTAGCGAGGGAGGCGACGTACCATATTTAGCAAGGGAGGCGTTAACCAGAACCTACAATCACCAAAGATCTGAAATAGAAGAACAGGGGCTGGATTCGTAAGATAGATTAAAGGCCACAAAAGAAGACATTGAAGGTGAGGGTCGTGAAGCAGGAAAGACACAAGGTATGTAACGGAAACCAAATCCTGAATTGCTGGTTGTCGGGGAGTGAGAGAGAGAGAGAGGAGGTGTAGACCCTGCGAAGCGCAATTATGAACATGGGAAGAAGCATAGTCACAAATTCGGCATTCGGCAATCATTCGGCGAGGCTGAAAAATTCGGCATTCGGGAATTATGTGGGAAATTCGGGTAAAAATCGTTAAGAATTCGGTAAAAATTCGGTCAACTATTCGGGAAATATTCGGAAAAAAATCGAATATATATATATATATATATATATATATATATATATATATATATATATAGTATAACATATGATAACATATGATACACATTTTGATCCACTGACAACATATGAATAACCAAGTCAATTAACATGTTCGAAATTTGAAAAAGGAATTATAAGATAGTAAAAGAAGACAACTATGATGATATGATGTCTGAATATGATGTTCGAAATTTGAATAACCAACTCTTTGGTGGGGCTGCACGGCCGGCGTCTTCCTGTGGTCGTGTGGCGGCGTGGCCGACGTCGTCCAGGGGCTGCACGGCTGGGGTCGTCTTGTCCAGTGACGAGGACGCTGCAGCTCGGACGGTCGGACCGAAGAAGAAGATGGGGGGGTTTGAAGGCGAAGAGAAGAGGCCGCACTCGTGGAGCGCTGGGCTCTTGAGAATGAGGCGAATGAGAAGAGGCCGCGCTCGTGGAGCTGCTTGATAAGAGAAGCAAGAGCGTCGGGCTTCGGCGGCGCCGTTCGTGCGCGGAGACGGGGACGGGGACTCGCAGGTTGAAGGCAGAAGGCATGTGGGATGGGCGGGCTAATGTAAACTGAGCCCTAAGTGGGCCGTCCAGCTGGGCCGATTTTTTCCAAATAAATCGTTAATTATTCGGATGATTTCGATAAATACGTGAATAATACACGAACAGCGTATAATTTGCGAATTATTCGTATTATTCGGAAACAGAGCGGGTTTAGTTCTTAGTTCGGCCGTTACATTCGTCGGCCAAATAATGCGCGTATTATACGCGAATTTTTGAAAAAATAGCCGAATCATGTGACTAGGGGAAGAAGAACTAATGGAGAAAAGGCTTCTTACCTAACCCACGGTTCAACGAAGATTCTTGGGCATGGTGGAAACACGAGGGTGGCTGTTGGACTCACTCTAGTGACCATCGCCACCCGAGTCTGGAAAGATGGCCCAGTCATCGGAGACTCCTACACCAGACGGCAACGTTATCACTGGCGAGGGGATCGTTAATTGGGTAGGGTCAGAAGATCAATGGTATGTGGCTTCTTGGTCACAGTCATGGCTGGTGATGTGCTACGGCAGCTCGATGAAGCAGATACAGGTCCCCGGCCGCTAGGGTTTGCGAGAGGGATGGTGGAGAAGAAGAGGAAGAGTGAGAGGAGAGGAAGAATGCAAAGAGAATGAGTGGATATGAGTAGGCGGAGGAAGAAATGGAAGAATGAGGAGATGAAGCGGAAAATGCTCGTCGGTAACCGGTTCCAACGCATAGTTGAAAGAAAAATAAAGCGGAAGATAATTAATTCTGAAATAAATTTAATTTGACCATTCAAGCTTATTAATACATTTCTCTTGTTAATTTCACTAGGGAGCAAATAACATTCAAGTAATATGATGATTTATACCTAAACTAATTAAGTTATGAATAACTTAATTTTAATATTTACTCTATCTTTAGAAAACGTTTGGCCATTCATTTTGATATTTGTAAGTTAAATACTCAATTAATATAGTTAATATCTTTCTTGATCAATAGAATAGAGTATTTTTTATTTTAATATTTCTTTTCATGAAGTATTCCACTAATCATTTTGGAGTGCCAAATTAAGGTTAAGATATATATATATATATATATATATATATATATATATATATATTATATTAACATCTTTTTGATATTATTATCATTAACTTCATATCAAATGTTATTTGTTAAAATTTATATCTTTCTTGGCTCTAATTACACTTAGCTATCCAATTCAGGAAAATGATTTAATTATATCATAACCAGAAAGGGGGCCTAGGACGAGGTAGGGTTAAAATATTGCTTCTGGGTTTGGGTATATTACTACTTTAGCATTAAAATATTTTGGATTGTTTTTTGAAAAGATATACATGACAATATTACCTCATACACTGTTTTTTTGAAAAGATATACATGATAATATTACCTCATACACTATATTTGTGTATCACATGATAGATAGTATAGCAATAATTGAACATTAAAATGTGTGGAAAATTGATGATGTGTTATATAAAATCCAAGCTATGGATCACTTACTTTATTCCAAGAGGAACAAGGCTAATGCAAAGCTTCTAATGTTGCTACTTAATCAACTTGTAATTAAAACTCGATATTATCGAATTAGGATCTTAAGTCATGCTTATGATAAATCTAAAACTTTGCAAATAGAAGGCCAAAAGAGGTGTTGTAACCTAGCCCATAGCTAGATCTCGAAATAAGATAAAAAATCATATAACCCATTGGATAAATATACTAATTTATATTATTTCTTGAAGAATGAACTTTATCAGCCAATCATGGAGAGAAATAAATCTATAAATCTATTTTATGAAATCTTAGCACAAACAAAATGAGGAAAGAAGGATTTACCCTTTAGGTGTGATAGGGGCAACGTCGCCAAAATCATACTTGATTCAGTGCGTGACAAAATTCAAAGTTTACATATGAAATTCATATACTACCCTAGGTTGAGTGACATCATGATTAGAAAAGTGGTGGAAAAGAACTAAAAGCTTACACCAAGCATCTTCTTCCTTGGTATGGGATCCTTTAATTTGCAACCACAAATATCCAAACAAAACTCACTGCACAGACAAATTCTCATAGGATAAAACTTGCCCAAGCAGTTCCCTGGGCTTATTCAATCTTATGAAGCCTTTGATGGGGTACCCCGATGCAATAGAACTCCACCGCCACCATGACTGGAAGAGCATGTCCAACAAATCCATCAAACTTGTGTCCCAGTGAGGTATGATACTTGAAGAAAATCTATAACAAACAATCGAAGATAATGCATCCTTCAGAAAGTCCACATCAAGCTTAAAACTCCCAAAACATATACACATTGATCAGGAAACATGTGACAAACTCAAACACTGAAAACATTGTTATAGAGACAACATCTGTGAATTAAGAGCATAAATAGCTTCAAATTGATCCAACAAACATTTCATAGAGGAAATTGTACAGAAAGACATTGATAAGATATGGCATGTCGAGCCTCATCATATCCGCCTAAGACCTGGGGTTAGGGAGTATAATCAAACTAAAACTCATCAAGGAAAGATATTGATAAAAGTAAGACATGGAGGTGAGGAAGATTTTAGCCAAAGGAATTTGACAGAGGTGGTTGGAGTTCCTAGATTGATCTCAAAATCATTAGAGAAGAGCTTGAGTGATAGTTGAGATTTTTGTGGAGAGGGAAAATTCAGGTTTTTGTTAGGGATTTAGAGGTTCAAATGATCATCCTGGATTGATTGAGATTGATATATCCAAATGACTTAGACTAAGTTTCAAGATAATTGCAATGATTTTTGGGAAGAAACTGGTCGCAGGATGAACTGGATGTCTAAAGGTAGAAGATGACATGACCCAATCCTACTAATAAGGGTTTAGGCCCATCAAGAAGGGATCAGACTAACCATCAACTTTTAATGTTCTACAAATTTAGCCTTACAATTTCCCTTTCTTTTTAATAATAAAGCAAATGAAACTTCATGGTAACGAGAAGAATAACATTTTGAATTTCAGTAAAAAGATTACAACTGAGTTTGAGTTTTATGTAAAAGGAAGAATTCTCACTTCATATACCACGTAAAACTTATTACAAACTGCTCTCTTTTTTTATCTCTCTTCGTAGGATCTAGAGGAAAGATAAGAGACTAACTAATACTTTAAATAGTTCTTCATAAGACCTCTACACAACTTTTGATAAAAGTTGGATTATGTCTCTTCAGGAGGAGCTGGTCATTTACTTGAAAAATGTTTCAGTAGGTCATTGAGCTATTGGATCAACGCACAAAAAACCAACATGTAACCACTATAAATTAGTTGGGAGATATTTACTTCTCACAATACAAGAAGATTATGCAAGTAAATGAAAGGTAACTTTTCATCTAAAGTAAGCATTGGTATCAATATCAACTAATCAGAATAAATCACTAAATACTCATTTAGTTCTTGTGCACTATTTAATTAACAATATGGACCCATATGAGGTGTATCACAACATATGGAAGTATTACAACCAGCTACAATATCATTGTATAAGACTTAGATGCATGCTCGGGATCCTAAGTCTCCAATTTCTAATAACCATGTCTAGATCGGATTTCTCCATGTCTCGCTCTTAGAGGCTAATTGGAGGGAAATCGGTCCGCACGGCCGCATATACTCCCACTTATGCCTATTCGGTCACCCTACCACACCGCATATTGCTAGTCTATCCACTAAGCGGTCATGGGTTGTATATACTCCCGATTGGCTGATTAAGCGGCCGATTAAACTCCACTTTTTGAATTCGGTCTCTAGGGATCCTAAGTATCTAGTTTTCCTCAATCCACCATCTGATTTACCATATTTCATATTAGTTCACAAACAAATGAACATATAAACATAATAGCACATTATATACATAACCATATGTTTCCTCTACTAAAAATTTCTGTACATACACAATAATTTTGCAACAACAAATATTGAGCAAGGATCGACATAGAAACATCATTTTATTCTGCCTTGTATATTGTAAATCAAGGTTAGAAGGTCATTTTCCATTCACTTGCACGCTATATAACTTACTGATCCCACATTCAATCTTAGAAAATCCTGAAATCTATCTCTTTCACATCTGATCCAAGCTTTGGACCTCCAAAACTCATCCAAATGGCCTATCCCTAAGTTTACTGGCCTTGAAGAAAATTTTCTTGAGGTAGAGGATGAAGGGTGAAGGTTAAATGAAACCTTTTATTGATGGAATAGACATCTATGAGTATGGATACATGAAAGAAAGAGAATATCTATGGATAGAAACTACTTACTAAACAAAATCATAAGGAAATCTATGAATTTTATCAATCTGGTCATCTTCTTTATCGTTGTCCTTTAGATTTCTACTCTTTAGTCATAGGTGTTTAGGAGGATATGGATCTAAAATCCAAAAATGACATGCTCGTATCCATTGGTTTTCATCGAATATATATAGAGGCCTAAAGATCTCACGATTGTTGTACCTAGACGGCAAGTAGAGAAACCATGAGAAGGTAGAAACCTTTGACTGGTACTCCTTTGGTTGCCTTCAGCAGATGATCCACTGGTAGACTCTACTAGTAGTATATGTAACCTTCAATTGCTCGACCATTAGTAAGAACTCACCAGACAAACCTTCGGAAGACACTATCTAGGAAACCTTCAATTGTCATACAGACAAACCATCGCAAGGTTAACTCTTCAAAAACCTTCAGAATGTGGTCTTTTCACAGAATTTTCATAAAACAGTCACTCAGTTGAGCCATCAAAAGATGCTTTTGAGAAAACCTTCAGTACTCTATTAACTAGTACAACCGTTAGTTTATAGACAACCTTCATCCTATACAACCTAAGGGAAAACCATCAGTTTACATATTGTTGGTTCTCTTAAGAAAACCCAAAAGAACCGTTGACCATCATCCTTCTGGCCATCGGTCAACATATAGAAGGAAAGCATTTAGTTTACCTATCATCAGTTATTTCCACCAATTGAACCTTTTAATAGTGGATAAGTACTTCCATCTATATGTTTAAAAAACAAAAACATCAATTTAAGGGTTCTCAAAACCATCAGTTCAAATCCTATGGTTGTGAAATAATGGAAACTCTATAGGAGAACTGAAAAGTTTGCAGCCTCTCTGTTTCAACTCCAATACGGTCCATTCTTGTTTTTGTGAATTTATATTTAAATTATATACATTTCTATTCCATAATTTATTTAACATAGTAAAACTAAAAAATATCAAGATAATTAAGATGATAACAAACATGATTAATACTAGGGTTTTTTAACTCAATGATTACCAGATAAGCATGATGTGGGTTGTAGCAATGTCCCCCTCTAATAAATATTTTGTTCCAAAATCCTAGAAGATAAAAGGAGACTTGTTACACGTTTCTAAATCCAAATCCATGTAGCTTCTTCAACACCATGATTTCTCTATAGAAATTTTACTAGAGGTATCTCCCACTTTTTGAGTTTTTGAATCCTATGATCTAGTATATGTAGGTCCTTGTATATAGGAGACATCATCTCTTAGTTTTACTTATTGTGGGTCTATGATCTTCTCTCTATCTGTATAACACTTCTTCAACATGGATACATGAAAAACATCATGTATGTTAGGTAGGTCAAGAGGCAACTCATGTTTGTATGTTATTGTTCTAATTCTCTAAATAATTATATGCAGACACATGTTTCTAGGAGTTAATTTTCCTCCCTTAAAAATTCTTAATACTCCTTTCCATGGTGACACTATCAATTAAACCTCATATCCAACCTCAAATTGAAGTGGTCTACATCTCTTATCTGCATAGCTTCTCTGTCTGTCATGTGCAACTTTCAACTGTTGTCTGATTACATATATCTTTTTAGTTGTCTTTTCCACCAACTCCAGACCTAGAATTTGTATTTCTCCAACTTCATACCAGCAGATAGGTGATCTACACTTTCTCCCATACAATGCTTGATAATGATCCATATCCAAACCAGAATGATAACTATTATTATAAACAAACTCCATAAGGATAAGGTGATTGTCCAAACTTTCACTAAAATGTAAAACACATGCTTCATTATGTCTCATAGGGTTTGAATTATCCATTTTGATTGTTGAACTTTCTAAGGGTGAAACATTGTTCAAAACTTCCATTTTGTTCCCAACGAACGGTACAACTAATTCCACAACATAGATGTGAAGTTTGGGTCTATGTCTGAAATTGTAGAAATTGTTATTCCATGAAATATGACTACCTCATCCCTATAGACCTTGTCTAGCTTTGGCAAATCTCACATTGTCTTAACCGATTGAAAGTGAGAAGACTTGGTTGATATATCCATTATTAGCCATATAAAATCTAATTTAAGTGGTATCCTACGTAAAACTACAAAGTCTGAGTGATGTGTTCCTACTTCCACATAGGAATAGGGAGTGGTTGTAGGGTACCTGGTGGCTTTTGATGTTTATCCTTGAATTCATGTCATACACCATACTTAGACACATACTCTATTGGTGAATATGGGCACAAAAATAGGCAGAAAAAACAAAAATTTATCTATCAGTATTTCCTATAATAGCAAGATCGCGTCAACTACTATGAAATAGAAAGGATGGTTTAACGAGTTTATACCTAGTCCTGGAGAAAGTCCAGTGACTACAACTCATTGCAATGTAGTTGTCTCCTAGTTGCTATTGGACAGTGGCTATGTAGCTCCTGATCTTCACCACGAACAGTCGACTCGAGCAGCTTCTATAGCGGCACATGTAGTCTTGTGATGGACTGTAGGTTGACGTTTCTCTCATAGAAACAACCAAAGAAGTCTTATCTCTAGAGTAGTCCAGACAGACCAACTATAACTCATGTCACTGACCGGCCTAAATCACACATCCAAATAGAGAAAATTTAAAGTAGTCAGACTTTTAAAGATATAACCCGACTCTCAGGCCCCCGCAACGATAACGGGGTCCGATGTAGGTCGAACATAGGGATGAGGTTGGTAGTGCCAAGAACGTGGAATCAACACTTCTATACTCCGGTAGAAAAAGAGGATTAAAAGGTTTTCCCCAAGGAATGACAAACTAAAGTCAAAAACAAAAGGGTGAAAGAAAAGAAAAGAAAAGAAAACAAACCAAAATGAGAATACTGAAAGCTCGAACCGGGGTTCACTTAACTAAAATGTTCTCTTAACCAACATATTATCCCTCTTCCCTGCATGCACATATCAAAATTACGACAACCATGCAAAGCCTCATTCCACTCTCTCTCAAGATGAGGAAAGAACTAGACCTTAAAAGAAGTCTCTCTCTCGAGAAGACAACTCAAAAGCCTTATAACAAAGCATATGGTTTAAAGCACCAGCAATCTAACACTCTCGTGCAATCATGCTGCTCTACATCATGGATAAAAGCGATATTACTCTCTCGAGATACCGACGATCAAACATTGCAAGACGATAGCTAAACATACAAGTGAAGCGTTAAAGCAATTGCATAGAGATAACTTTCATATGGGCAAGGATATACAGAAAAGAAAGGATAGATATGTCACAACAAGGGAACATTGTAAAGAAAAACTATCTTCAACTGGAGTTACAAGAAAGATGATGGTTTTAGGGTTTTAGCAGTTTTAAGGGGTTTTGTGCAAAAACTTCCAAGGAGATAAAAATATTGTCAAGGCCAAGCACGAAGGAAGAAAACTTAGTAATAATAAGCGGCAGCGGAAAACACCTTGCACCCCTTCTCTCCAAGAGGGTACCTCCAACTAAATGCTAACACTCTCTCTCAAGGGTAATGGACATAGGTTGGAGTGGGAAAGAAACCCGAAGCAGCTCCAACCCTGGGTACTCTCGTATTCCTAGGTCAGACCAAGTTCTAGAGTTACAACGTCCTTCTCTCGGAGGAGTTGAAATGGGAAACACATTTCGATAGCTAGTCAAAACATGGTCCAAACATGCAAGCTAGAACTCAGATTCTATATAAGAAATCATCCAAAAAAAGGGAACCAAACACAGAACAACAGGTATTAAACTCCACAGATTCTATAAGCATAAATATTGTGTAAAAGGGGTTTGGTTACAATGCATAATGAATGTAAATACTGAAAAGTAAGATAGGTATCGACCCCCTGGATATAGGAGGTCAATATACATAAGCAAACCCCTAAGGTATCGCTAACCCGATACCAGGCGGGAGCTCTGCTCGATATGCCTATGTCAGGCGGCTAGCCCTGTCGGGCGATAGGACGTGACGGGAAGGCATATCAGTCAAGGCTCTCTACCCGATACAGCCATGTCGGGGTACCACCCTCTCGGGCAACACACCGTGACGGGTGGTCTGTATCGGGTTCGATATCGTGTCGGGTTAGACATGACTTAGGTTCTCAAGTTCCTTGTATCGGACGTAGGGGGCGAGCCGTATTAGGAAGGAGCCCATCTAGCAACCCGGCACATCGGGTGGCCTTCTTGGTCGTGTTGGGCTCTTACAGTTACCGGGGTGGGTCCTAAGTGAACCACTCTCATCCCTCTCGGGCTGGGGTGAACTCACCTAGTATCGCCCGACACACTAACTCCAGGTGCTTTCCAAATTAAGTCACCTTTCATGAGGTTCCGACCCGTCGCGTCAGAGTCTTGTAGCTACTATTTATAGGCAGCGGTTGGAGGAGGTTGCGGTTCTCTGGGCGCCACGTATCCCTAATCGGCTCTGCACACATGGCTTCGGGGATGATCGACACGTGTGTGTCGCTCGACACAGCAGGTCAGCGTGACGTGTCGGGCTGCAAGCATATTGGGTGGCCATGGTGGGCAGACACTTGTGATGAGTGGCTCGTATCGCGTGACATGCCATAACAGTCTGATTAGTCGTGGCGGGCAGAGCTCTCTATCAGGTAAGTGGCGTACCGCCCGTCAGGGCCTCCTTGCACGACACGCCTGTGTCATGTTGCTGCTATATCGGGGTGAAGCCACGACAGGTAGGTGGGTGTGTTGGGTGGTTGGTAGAAGGGTCGATGCAGGCAAGTGCCATTCATGGACCGGGATGGGCCTTTAGCGGTCTTTTAGTTATAAAATAGGAAAACATTTGTACAAAAGATGAAAAAAAGAGTTAAGGGCGTAGCACAGTTTACTTTTGTGCAAAACATGAAAAAAAATTGAGAGGAAAAACAGTTTAGAGGGCAGTTTTGACAAGGAAATAAATGCTATAAATAGCCACAAAATGAGTGTTATCAATTCCCCCAAACTTAGTATTTTGATTGTCCTCAATCAAACTGTACCTATTTTTAAAGTTTCATTTGTGATACTACTTCATGACCAGACACTGTCCTCAGACAAGGGGTTTAAGCACGTTTTTCGAGACATTCATTGGGAAAATTACATCTACTCACGAGCAACGGGCTTCATTGTTTTTCATTGCCTTATTTACGTAAAAATGTTCTCTTCAGCTTCGACGAGACTTTGGTGCATGGTTTCGAAGTTATCTTTCACACCAAATAGTTTTTGGGAGCAAGAAGTTGAGTTTTTGGGAAGGCTAAAGGCTTTTTGGGTTTTTCTTGTTTCCCATTGGTCCATCCATGTATGGGTCCGTTAACTGGCAAGTGGTCCCTGCAATCCAAGTTAGTTGGCTTTAGAGCAGTGATTTCACATCCTACGTACCACTGCCCCGGATCTACCATGCCTAAAGATGGGTACTTTTGGAAGAACAAGTTTGTTGTTTGTTGTTTTTTTTCATTAGGCACAACTCTCATGCTTTTATTCACTCTCATAAGGCTTTTCTCTCTCTCTTTTTTTCATCATTTTGGGATTTTGGCAGATAAGGGGGGAAAAGAGTTTTGTTGTTCGGGCAGCTTTTTCCTTCATATGCACATCTCTTAGCTGTTGCGAGATTATTTTTTTCAAAATTGGCATAGAAAAAGTCATAGCCTTTTTGTCTTTTGAGACTGCATTTTTAGAATGATCATAACAAAAGCGTGTACCACCTTAGACACAAAGAGAACAAGCTGGGAGAAGTTGTATCTGATATTTAATATAGAATGCATATGTACAATTGTATAGAGGCAAGGAGTTGTATATGCACTGTTTTGTATCATACTTGTATATGTATATGTACACATGATATGTATAAGAGAAAAAAAAGAAAGACAAAATGGAAAAACTTTTATTACCTCCCTCATTGATATATAGTACCCCCCTAAACTTAACCCATACTCTATCCCAGAGTTGTGAGATAAATAAGGTAGGATAGTGATAAGTTAGTGAGGGTTTAGCTGGTAAGCATGCCTCCTTCAGATATAAGATCCCACACATATTGTCAGTGTTTGTTGTGGTAGTAGATGTGGTGGAGCTTGTCAGGCATATGTTGTAGCGCCACCGAGCTAGAGATCCATTCTAGCACATAGATGTCGCAGTCGTTTGACTGTGGAACTTGTTGTGGACTGTTGTGGCAGAATTGAAGCTCGTGCCATGTGTTCTCCGTGTTTTCCAGGAATGGCTGGATCAGCATTGCCACATCGGTGTAGTATTTTCTGGATAAGCGCTCGAGGGGTGTCAACGCGGTTGATGTACACTGCACCGGATGATCTTTATTGTTGTCTGAGCTGTTGTAGAAGATTGTTGCTTGTGGGTGAGTGTACTCTGTCAGGAGCATCCAGTGATTGTAGTGCAGGATTGGAAAGAAGATGATACGCGACATGCTGCTTTGTATCTTTTCCAGAAATGACTGCTTTGCTCCTGACTTGTCAGCTAGGCAAATATCATTGAACAACATATGATGGGCGATATATGTGTGTTCAAACTTTCTCTGTGGTACTTGGATGTAGGCTACTGCCACTGACATTTCCATATATCCTCCTTCCTTTATCACGTCTTGAAGATCATCCACTAGCACAATGACGTCTTCTGCCACATAGATGACGTCTGCGGGGGTAGAATCTGCCAGCTTCTGTAGAATTTTGTTGACCTATTCCTGGGTTAGTGAAGAACACATAGAATGGTCGAAGTTGCTGACTATTTGTTCTGAAGCATCAGGCGAAGCAGGGTCTTCAGCTGTAAGAATATCGCGTAGAATTCCCATCCGCTTGCCTGCCCCATAAACGTCTATGGCCATTTCGACTTCTCCCTCGGGAAGGCTGCTGGGTTGGGAGGATTCGTCGTCTTGATCGCTGTCCAGCATATTCTCTGGGATGTTTGCACTCAAAAATAGTGCCCATCCTTGATCAGCATCAGAGCATAAGTGCTCCTGAATTGATAGAAATTTTGGCCCTTGAGATGACTTAGGTATCCAAAGATGTGTAGCATCTCAATGGCGTGTAGGACTATGAAGGTGATGTTTCCACTTCCCTCTTCTTCTTGAATGGGGAAGTCACTGAGTGTAAAGAAATTCCATACATCACTGTGGTGTTGGATTCTGTACTTGATTGTGTGGTGGAGACGTAGTAGGAGAAGCCTCAGATATCTATCTTCGGGGTGAACGAAGGTGTTTCCTGAGCATGGGACCTCCTTGTTGCAGCAGTTGAGGAGCTAGATGTCGTGATTCCAGAGGTCTGCCACGCAAAGGAACCAATTCCTTCGATGCTTGTAGGGGGCCATCACCAGGTTGGGGTTGTGCTCTTCGATGTACTCTAGCATGCTGGCAACCTGTGTAGAGTTGTATAGCCCCTTCATCAACCTTCTCGCCAAAGCTGGGGTGGCGTTGTAAATGAGATGTCGGCTTGTCCTGATGCCCACGTTCTTGATCACGGCACCTTGTAGGATCCTAAAGAGTTTCTTTCCGATGACGGCTGGTGAGCGGAACATGCTCCTTAGTGCTCCCCGTCGTACAAAGAAGTAGTTGTCGCTCCAGACGACGTCTTCTTCATCTGCTTGCGATCTCAGGACCTTGTTCAGAAATTTTTGGTCTTTGATCGTCAGGTATCTGATGGCTCTTCTGTCAAAGTCCACCATCTCGAAGGAAGGGATTTCATACGGCACAGAGAATGCATCTTCCATCGAACTCCTTCCTCTGGGGGGTGTCTGTTGTTAGCAGTATAGATGCCCCCCCCCCTTCTCCCTCTGATTCTTCAGAAGAGTCCTCCCCGATGCTGATTGATTCGTCATTGTCTTCAGCTTCGTCAAGGGAGGCTGAGGGAACAATTTCTTTGATGCTGCGGGAACTCTCCTGTCCTGCTGGAGCCCTGTCGGCTGACTTGTGTGTCGCCCCTTCCTCGGGCATTATGAAGGGCCCGCTAGAGGAGGAAGGAGATGACGTCCCGGAGGAGGACGCTGATGAGGAAGGTGGAGAGCCAGAGCCAGGAGGTGATGGGGACCTCCTTGTCTGCCTTGAATGGGGGTGGATGTCTCTCCGGTTCAACCTTTCTTCTATTGCGTCGAGGCATTGGAGCGCCAACTGCATTGTCTTGTTGAGGGCTTCTAGTTGGCTGAGAAGGCCAACTAGGGTCAGTAGTTGTCGCTCTTGGTCATTCAGCCTCTCCTGGAAAACAGTGAACTTGTGGGTGAGGGAAGTAAAAGTAATGGAGTGGTTGCTTGTTACCTCCCAGAAGTAGTCAAATTCTTGACCCAAGATCTGCCCCAGTGATGGAGGGGCTACGGCTGATCTGCCCCTCAGCCTCCTAACGTCCCTCGCATGAGAATTTCGAATCAACGAGTATGCATCTCCACTCGTGTCCGGATCCATTCGGATTGTTTGTGAGGGCATCGCTTCAAAGCGGGGCGTTGGCGCCTTCATGGCTACCTCTGCCTCGCTTGCTTCTGGTGGTTGGGAGGGATGCAGAGAAGGTGGGGGTTGGTCCACGAATTGGTTGTCGGTGACCTCCTCCGCTACTACCACTGGCAATGTTAGCGGCGGCGTGGGCTGCAAAGATCTGAGCTCTGCCTCAAGGAGCTCATCGAACACACTGTTGCTGGCGTCTGGTTGCACCACTTCTTTTTCCATTGAAGGCATAGCAGAAGTTTCAGGAGCTATGGCTATCTCTTTCACGGCATCTTCCCCCGGGGCTATTGTTGTTGTTTTAACCCCGGTTGTTTCAGTGACCTCTACCATCACCATTATTTTGTCAGCGGCCGCGGTTGTTGTTGTTGTGGTGGTCGCAGCTGGCTCAAGAGCGGGGGCGACAACAGTCACCACCTTATCTTGCTGGGCGTCAAGAGGAATTGGTCTTCCTGTCATGGCTTCCCTCTCTTGTATCCTCGTGGTGGCGGCATAAGCGGCTTCAACCACCATAGCATCAATCTCCGATGTGGTGAAGACTAGCTTTTCTGCTTCGTAGCTGGCATAGCGTGGGAGCGGCAGGAGGGTGTTTGTTCTTGAGAACTTATAGAAGTAGCAGCACCCTCCTTCTTGATGATGCCAGCCCTCATTAGGAATTTGAGATCGATCTTGTCATAACCTCTCATCCTTGATAGGCTACGTGGCTCCCTGGGGTATCCTAACCCTACCGCAATCAGATTCACTAGTCCGCCCATGTTGTAGTCCTTAGTGGCATCCTTTATTGGATGAAGACAGTTTAAGAGGAATCACCCCAAATTGAGCGTGCGTCCCTCCATCATGTGCCAAATCAGGTGAAGCTCTTCAGTGTAGAGGTTGTTTGACTCATACTTGCTGAAGAGCAGGCACACAACAATCTTGTGTACTATTCTCCAGAAATAGGAGTGCACCTCCGCCACCTTGCTTCCCAGCTTGAACGTTGACTCGTCGGTCATCTTCCTCCAGAGTGTGACCGGGTTGAACCCGTCGCCTTCAGTGATTTTGACACTGTTGTTGAGTAGTTCTTTTTCTGCTTTGCTGGAGGATAAGATCTCATTGAGCAGCTTTTGAGATATGTCATGCTCAGTGTTATATAGTCGTCCTTGCAGTCTATCTACTCTGTTGAATCCTTCGACTTCTTCTAGTTTATTTTGCACCCGACAGAGGGACGACATGAACTCCCTTGTGAGTTCTGTGTAAGAGGCAGAGTAGCTGAAGCAGATTTTCCTCAGCCCAACAGCTGCTAAGAAATTTTCCAGCCTGTCGAAAATGCCTATCTGGTAGAAGGACAACTGGTGGCAGAAGTGGCTTGGCCTGTAGACTTTGGCTGCCAATTCTGTGTATCGCATCCTGTACTCGTCGTCTCTGGGCATGAACTGGCCTAGTGAGTGATCTAAAGGCTCCGGCTCATTCGTCTTGGTTGAGCCTGTTGTTGGGGTTGTTGCTTCTTCCATCCTGGGCCACTTCTCAGCCTCTGATGGCCCCACTGCATCGGGGTTCGGGCACTTTTGCCCAACTATGGTGGCTTCCACTGTGGCCTCAGGGTTGATCCTCCGACCTTGTTCTTCTACTTGTATAACGGTTTGCTTGGTGCTAGCCATTTCTGTTATCATAAAACAAGTGTATGGTAAATAACTAGATTATGAAAATGGGCCACACTACCTGATATCGGGCGGCAGACTAAGGGAGTCACGACGCCCGATACAAGGTAGGTGATGTTTGAAAAATTTGTTAAAATAAACGAATATGGATACAAGCTAGTCGATATCGGGCAAAAGAAAATGTGTCACGCTGCCCGATAAGGGCTCAAGCGCGATACTTGTGTCAGACAGCAAGGGTCAAATCCGGTACGGTCTTAAGGTGGCGAAATGTGTGATAAGCAAAATAAAAGGTCCACCTGATATGAGCATTGCCCAATACGATAGATTATCGGGCGACACGAGTTAAAGCTCCTTTGTTTGACAAAATTGGGCGATACGGTACCTTGCCCGATATGCTTGTGTCAGGTAGAAAGGGTCAAAGGACGTCATGGATACAAGGCTACCGTGCGACACCGAGCCATCATTATGAACAGTTGTCCTGTTCAATACGATCTCGTGAGAAAAGGTGTCACCCGACATGGGAAAAACGTGAGGCGATACAAGCTAAAACTTTATTAAAACTGGGTAACATGGATCTCGCCTGATACCAGGTATCGGTCAGGCGCGCAATAGATGTGTGTCGCACGATGTGATCAAAAGAGATAGGAAGCTCGAAAGAAAAAACCCGATACGAGACGTTTCCCGGTACAAGTGTGTGTTACGTGATACAAAAAGAACAAAAGTCTTGCACCAGACACGGGTCACACGACATGATAGGCGTGTCGGGTAACTCATGTGATTGTGTATTGGGTTATACCTTTATCATCTGAAGGTCATAATGGGCGACACAAGAGCAAAAGGAAGGTTGGCCGACACGAGATCTAATGTGAGAGTGGAATGCGCAATACGGGAGTAGGTTAAAAGTAAATGTCATTGCCTGACATGGTAAAATTGCATTTGCTATATATAGCCATGTCGTGTTGGGGTAAATCAGGTAAAAATAAGGCATGGGTCGTCCAGAGAGACAAATCATTTCCGATGCGTAGTCTAATCCATCACTTCAAGGGTCGAAATGGCTTCCTAAGCCAGCCTCGCGCAGCACGGTGCATGTGTCATGCGATACGCTGCCCGACACAAAAATTCATGCTCGGTATGAAACATCCAGTCACGCAACATGGGGCTTCCTACCCGACACAGTTGTGTCGTGCTTTTAAAGAGATAACACAAAACATAAATGTCCTTCTCCCAGGTACCTGAACAGAACGTAAGATCAAGTTAGAAAACTAAGCTTGATAAAGCGAACTATTCTGCACAGATTTAGGTTAGAAGACTTAAAGTAGTGGTGATGTCAAGCTTATTGCTAAGCTTGAGGCACGGGAATATAGTAAGTGGACTCGGGTTCTTTAATAGTACCGTTTTGCCTCGTCCCCGAAAACGGTTCCAAAAAGTTTACCGGTCTAAATCACATGTCCAAAAGGAGCGGATTTAAAGTAATCGGACTTTTAAAGAGATAACCCGACTCTCAGGCCCCCGTAATGATAATGGGGTCTGATGTAGTGATCAGGGTCGAACACAAGGATGAGGTTGGTAGTGCTAAGAACGCGGAATCAACACTTCTATACTCCGGTAGAAAAAGAGGATTAAAAGGTATTCCCCAAGGAACGGAAAACTGAAGTCAAAAACAAAAGGGTGAAAGAAAAGAAAAGAAACCATAACAAGAATATGGAAAGCTCAAATCGGGGTTCACTTAACTAAAATGTTCTCTTAAACAACATATTATCCCTCTTCCCTGCATGCACATATCAAAATTACGAGCAACCATGTAAAGCCACATTCCACTCTCTCTCGAGACGACGAAAGAACCAGACTTTAAAAGAAGTCTCTCTCTTGAGAAGACAGCTCAAAAGCCTTACGAAAAAGCATATGGTTTAAAGCACCAGCAATCTAACACTCTCGTACAATCATGTTGCTCTACGTCACAGATAAAAGCGATATTACTCTCTCGAGATACCGATGATCAAACATCGCAAGACACAAGCAAAGCATTAAAGCAAGCACATAGAGATAACTTTCATATGGGCAAGGATATACATACAAGAAAGGATAGATATGCCACAACAACGAAACATGGTAAAGAAAAACTATCTCCAACTAGAGTTACAAGAAATACGATGGTTTTAGGGTTTTAGCAGTTTTTAGGGGTTTTGCGCAACAGCTTCCAAGGAGATAAAACTATTGTCAAGGCCAGGCACAAAGGAAGAAAACTTAGGAATAACAAGCGACAGTGGAAAACACCATGCACCCCTTCTCTCAAGGAGGGTACCTCCAACTAAATGCCAACACTCTCTCCCAAGGGTAATGGACATAGGTTGGAGTGGGAAAGAAACCCGAAGTAATTCCAACCCTAGGTACTCTCGTATTCCCAGGTTAGACCAAGTTCTAGAGTTACAACGTCCTTCTCTCAGAGGAGTTGAAACGGGAAACACATTTCGATAGCTAGTCAAAACATGGTCCAAACATACAAGCTAGAACTCAGATGCTATATAAGAAATCATCCAACAAAAGGGAACCAAACATAGAACAATAGGTATTAAACTCCACAGATTCTATAAGCATAGATAATGTGTAAAAGGGGTTCGGTTACAATGCATAATGAATGTAAATGTTGAAAAGTAAGATAGGTATCAGCCCCCTTGATGTAGGAGTTCGATATACAACAGCAGACCCCTAAGGTATCGCTAACCCGATACCGGGTGGGAGCTCTTCTTGATATGCATGTGTCGGGCGGCTAGCCCTGTCGAGCGATAGGTCATGATGGGCAGGCGTATCGGTTAATGCTCTCTACCTGATATGGTCGTGTCGGGGTACCGCCCTCTCAGGAAACACACTGTTATGGGTGGTCCGCATCGGGTTCGATATCGTGCCAGGTTAGAGATGACTTAGGTTATCAGGTTCCTTGTATCAGGCATAGGGGGAGAGCCATATCGGGCAGGAGCCCATCTAGCAACTCGGCACATCGGGAAGCCCTCTTGGGCATGTCAGGCTGTTGCGGTTACCGGGGTGGGTCCTAAATGAACCGCTCCCATCCCTCTCGGGCTGGGGTGAACTCACCTAGCATCGCCCGACACACTAACTCCAGGTGCTTTCCAAAGTTAGCTTTCACGAGGTTCCGACCCGTCCCATCAGAGTCATGTAGCTGCTATTTATAGGCAGTAGTTGAAGGAAGTTGCGGTTCTCCAGGCGCCATGTATCCCTAATCGGCTCCTCACACATGGCTTCGAGGATGATCGACACGTGTGTGTCACCCCGTATAGTAGGTCGGCGCGATGTGCCGGGCTGCAAGCATATCGAGTGGCCACGGTGGGCAGATGCTTCCGACGAGTGGCTCATATCGCATGACATGCCATAATGGTCTGATTAGTCGTGTCGGGTAGAGCTCTCTGTCGGGTAAGTGGTGTACCGCCCGTCAGGGCTTCCTTACACGACACGCCCGTGTCGTGTTGCTGCTATATCGAGTTGAAGCCACGATGGGTAGGTGGGCGTGTCGGGTGGCTGGTAGAAGGGCCGATGCAGGCAAGCATCGTTCATGGGACGGGACGGGCCTTTAGCGATCTTTTAGGTATAAAATAGGAAAATATATGTACAAAAGATGAAAAAAGAGTTAAGGGCATAGCACAGTTTACTTTTGTGCAATTCATAACAAAAATTGAGAGGAAAAATAGTTTAGAGGGCAGTTTTGACAAGGAAATAAATGCTATAAATAGCCATAAAATGAGTGTTATCAGTCACTCAACTAGAATAGACAAGAACGAGTTGTTCATTCCATTAGAGTACTCATCACCAACTTTCTCTCCCACGGTTTTTTCTTCTTCATTGTCCCTCCCTTTAGCGGATCGGACTTGCTCACACTCTCTATTGGTTACCACAACTATAGAGGATAACAATTGTCAGAGCAATTGAGTTGTGTTATGGGAAGCCCCTATTACCCCTCTATTTATAGGAGGGGTTAGGGTATGGGTTCCCAATCTGTGTGGGAGTAGAAGGGACCACAAGATATTGAATTTTCACAACATGTGACACCCGAATCAGTCGTCTGGAAACCCAAATGGCCATCTGGGGGTGTGATCTGGTTAGTTCTTACTACGAGACAGTTGTCTCGTAGTTTTCCAATCGTATACAAATTTGGTAAAATTGTTTCCAATTAATGTGAGCATTAATTTCCTTGTATCAATAGAATTTATCAATTGAAATGATCAAACTTTCACACAAATTTAGAAAAATTGCTAGAACCTTCCTTCGGTCCAACTGAGCCGATCGGTTCACTAGGTGAACCGGTAGTCTAGCTCAACCAACCCAATCACTTCACCCAGTGAGCAGGTTGGTTGGGCCTAATTCATGTAGAACACTAGAAAAATCAATTCCAATCAGCCCTACTCTCTAAATAGTCATCTCACCCTATGAGATGATCGTCTGCCTCTCCAAACGGTTGTCTCACCCTTTGAGTTGATCATTTGGCACTGTAGTCGGTCAATTTGTTATGTGAATACCTAAACACTTTACTAATCAATCCAATTATCATTCAAGATTAAACTCCTCTTCTAGATGAGTTCCTATGTGTGTGACCCTATAGATCCCATATCACATTACCAGTGAATGTCCATAACTAATTTATGACATCACATGCAGAGAGTGGTGCCTAGTCACACATCAGTGCTACCCAAGTGAATGGAAAGTTGAAGAACAACTTCAACCTACAATTTTTGTAAGGTGTTGTAGTGATTTTATAATTCCTTTGTCTCTAATATATAGAATGAACTCAAGGCATGGACTCATCATCCTCTCAACATTCATTCCATGTTCCTTAAACTAAGAGCAGACTGTCTGAGATAATGTGACATCAATATCATATATTGATTCACATGTGCATGTGTATGCATTTCTCAGTCTCGCTTATCAAGTGGCATGGATATCAAACTCCAGTAGGAGGGACAAATTCCATCTCTGTCTCTCAAATTTAGTCCCCATGTGTCAAAGATACCCAAGCATCACCTTTATGGAAACCCATGTTTCAGGATTACGTTTGATGATGTCAAAGTATATACAACAACATGTGATGAGTGTAGTGACTTCAGGTCTAAGAATCACAATCACCATCTTCACTATAAGAGATAACTATGGCCACCAATGATGGTTTCCATGTGTCACTCTCAAGGTGGTTCTGTCTGATACACTATTCCCTAACATGTGTCTTTGTGCTTGGTTTGATATTGCCATATCATGACTAATGAGATATGTCATCAACCAACCCACACTAGTCTTGTGTGTTACTAGTGTCTATCAACCTTCCACAATAACAACCGACTAGGGACATAATGGGAATGTATATGTCTACTCTTAACATCCTATGATATCATCATTCAAGTCATGTAGTTGAAAACATATGTCATTGAGCAAACATCATTCTCTAAACATTCATAATGTTTCCTCATTATCTCATAACTGAGTGAAATAGAATGAATTGAAAGCTTGCCTTTATAATTACTATTATTAATCAAAATCCTTTATGTAATATGCCATGTCAATCAACATATGATTGGCTCTCTAGGCATACCTTACTAACAGACTCCCACTTGCACATAGAGCCAACTACCCATGAATCTTATTCTTAGTGATCTAAACAAGTCCATCATGTTTCTATTGTGTAAGTGATAATCTAGAGGGTTAGCAACATTTTGCTATTTAGTCAGCATATTGCATGTTTCTTATCTCTTCGCTATGATATGAAACTATTGTAATATGGTATCTGATATTCTTTGCCTAACAAGTAGATCCATTGTTGTCACAATATCTTTACTGAGTAATCAATGGTTGGAATGTTTATAAGACCATCATATGAACTTCTTGATTCATATAGTATCCACCTTGTGTTCATAACACACGCATACTCGGCTTCTAATGTAGAATAGAGTTACTGGATATTAGTTTGGAACCCTTCCAACTAATAAGATCCTTTTCTTTATCATCATATAAGCCTCAGTCCCAACTATGTTGGGGTCGTCTACATGGATTCTTTGTTTCCATTCATCTCTGTCATGGGCCATATTCTGGTTGAGATGTAGAGATTTAAAATCTCTCTTTATAAGCTTATCCCATGTTAATTTAGGCCTTCCTCTTCCTCTATTTATTTTTCTTGACTCAATAACATTGCTTCATATAGGCGCATTAGTTGGTCTACATTGCACATGTCCATACCATTTGAGTCAGCTCTCGCACAACTTTTCCTCAATGCTCACCACCCCCACTTTATTCCTGATATAGTCATTTCTCAAGTGATCTTTTCTTGTCTTCCCACACATCCATCTCAGCATACACATTTCAGCCACGTTCATCTTGTTGAGACCTTGTTTCTTCACCGCCCACATTCTCTCCTATAGAGCATTGTTGGTCATATAGATATTCTATAGAACTTACTTTTTAACCTGAGAGGGATCTTCCGATCATGTAAAACATCCTTTTATTATATCAAATATATTTTATTGCAATCACTTTTTATCATTCTAGAATCTTGTATCGATGTAACCCTTTACACCCAACTCTTCCTTTATTTCTATCCCAATTGACTAGAAATGTATCCTTAAGTACTTCACAAGTAATAATGGATACCTTTTAATGATATTCCAATTACCCTTATTAGATTCCAATATCATCTTATCATGTCCAATACATACAAGACTATATGTGATAAGCACATTTATAGCATTCATGATAGATCCACTGCTATAGCATATGCATTTTGTCTATGATATTTCCATTCTTCACAAGAATTGTAATATATGGTTCATGAGAGACTAATATGGATTCTCTCTCATAGAATCCTACATTTTGAACTCTTTCAACATCTTACTATTGTGTGTTCTCAACTTACTTGGTGAAACTTTCAAGAACTATCTCTATGGGTCTTGACTCCTATCTCATAGGATATTTCACCTAATACTTCATTGTTGAAGGTGTCTTTCTTGCCAGTTCTCAATATTTGCTATATTGAGATGTTATTACTCATCATATGTGGAATATTCATATATGCTCCCACTAAATATTTTATAATTATAGATTTTATCTTTTATCATGATTCAAGTCAAACTCTTTGATGATCTTATCAAATCAAAAGATCCCATCTTTGAGATGCTTGTTTCAATGCCAGATTGAAGTATGTAGTTGATAGACTATATTTGTATTCATGAAGTTATAAAACCATTAGGTTGTGTCACATACACATCCTCTCATATATTCCTTTAAGGAATCTAGTTTCAACTTCATATGCCAAAACTCATAGTATATTTAACTACAATAACAAGCACGACAATTGGTAAAGAAATTTCTATCATGTTCACCATCTCGAAGGAAGGGATTTCATACGGCACAGAGAATGCATCTTCCATCGAACTCCTTCCTCTGGGGGGTGTCTGTTGTTAGCAGTATAGATGCCCCCCCCTTCTCCCTCTGATTCTTCAGAAGAGTCCTCCCCGACACTGATTGATTCGTCATTGTCTTCAGCTTCGTCAAGGGAGGCTGAGGGAACAATTTCTTCGATGCTGCGGGAACTCTCCTGTCCTGCTGGAGCACTGTCGGCTGACTTGTGTGTCGCCCCTTCCTCGGGCATTATGAAGGGCCCGCTAGAGGAGGAAGGAGATGACGTCCCGGAGGAGGACGCTGATGAGGAAGGTGGAGAGCCAGAGCCAGGAGGTGATGGGGACCTCCTTGGCTGCCTTGAATGGGGGTGGATGTCTCTCCGGTTCAACCTTTCTTCTATTGCGTCGAGGCATTGGAGCGCCAACTGCATTGTCTTGTTGAGGGCTTCTAGTTGGCTGAGAAGGCCAACTAGGGTCAGTAGTTGTCGCTCTTGGTCATTCAGCCTCTCCTGGAAAACAGTGAACTTGTGGGTGAGGGAAGTAACAGTAATGGAGTGGTTGCTTGTTACCTCCCAGAAGTAGTCAAATTCTTGACCCAAGATCTGCCCCAGTGATGGAGGGGCTACGGCTGATCTGCCCCTCAGCCTCCTAACGTCCCTCGCATGAGAATTTCGAATCAACGAGTATGCATCTCCACTCGTGTCCGGATCCATTCGGATTGTTTGTGAGGGCATCGCTTCAAAGCGGGGCGTTGGCGCCTTCATGGCTACCTCTGCCTCGCTTGCTTCTGGTGGTTGGGAGGGATGCAGAGAAGGTGGGGGTTGGTCCACAAATTGGTTGTCGGCGACCTCCTCCGCTACTACCACTGGCAATGTTAGCGGCGGCGTGGGCTGCAAAGATCTGAGCTCCGCCTCAAGGAGCTCATCGAACACATTGTTGCTGGCGTCTGGCTGCACCACTTCTTTTTCCATTGAAGGCATAGCAGAAGTTTCAGGAGCTATGGCTATCTCTTTCACGGCAGCTTCCCCCGGGGCTATTGTTGTTGTTTTAACCCCGGTTGTTTCAGTGACCTCTACCATCACCATTATTTTGTCAGCGGCCGCGGTTGTTGTTGTTGTGGTGGTCGCAGCTGGCTCAAGAGCGGGGGCGACAACAGTCACCACCTTATCTTGCTGGGCGTCAAGAGGAATTGGTCTTCCTGTCATGGCTTCCCTCTCTTGTATCCTCGTGGTGGCGGCATAAGCGGCTTCAACCACCATAGCATCAATCTCCGATGTGGTGAAGACCAGCTTTTCTGCTTCGTAGCTGGCATAGCGTGGGAGCGGCAGGAGGGTGTTTGTTCTTGAGAACTTATAGAAGTAGCAGCACCCTCCTTCTTGATGATTCTAGCCCTCATTAGGAATTTGAGATCGATCTTGTCATAACCTCTCATCCTTGATAGGCTACGTGGCTCCCTGGGGTATCCTAACCCTACCGCAATCAGATTCACTAGTCTGCCCATGTTGTAGTCCTTAGTGGCATCCTTTATTGGATGAAGACAGTTTAAGAGGAATCACCCCAAATTGAGCGTGCGTCCCTCCATCATGTGCCAAATCAGGTGAAGCTCTTCAGTGTAGAGGTTGTTTGACTCATACTTGCTGAAGAGCAGGCACACAACAATCTTGTGTACTATTCTCTAGAAATAGGAGTGCACCTCCGCCACCTTGCTTCCCAGCTTGAACGTTGACTCGTCGGTCATCTTCCTCCAGAGTGTGACCGGGTTGAACCCGTCGCCTACAGTGATTTTGACACTGTTTTTGAGTAGTTCTTTATCTGCTTCGCTGGAGGATAAGATCTCATTGAGCAGCTTTTGAGATATGTCATGCTCAGTGTTATATAGTCGTCCTTGCAGTCTATCTACTCTGCTGAATCCTTCGACTTCTTCTAGTTTATTTTGCACCCGACAGAGGGACGACATGAACTCCCTTGTGAGTTCTGTGTAAGAGGCAGAGTAGCTGAAGCAGATTTTCCTCAGCCCAACAGCTGCTAAGACATTTTCCAGCCTGTCGAAAATGCCTATCTGGTAGAAGGACAACTGGTGGCAGAAGCGGCTTGGCCTGTAGACTTTGGCTGCCAATTCTGTGTATCGCATCCTGTACTCGTCGTCTCTGGGCATGAACTGGCCTAGTGAGTGATCTAAAGGCTCCGGCTCATTCGTCGTGGTTGAGCCTGTTGTTGGGGTTGTTGCTTCTTCCATCCTGGGCCACTTCTCAGCCTCTGATGGCCCCACTGCATCGGGGTTCGGGCACTTTTGCCCAACTATGGTGGCTTCCACTGTGGCCTCAGGGTTGATCCTCCGACCTTGTTCTTCTACTTGTATAACGGTTTGCTTGGTGCTGGCCATTTCTGTTATCATAAAACAAGTGTATGGTAAATAACTAGATTATGAAAATGGGCCACACTACCTGATATCGGGCGGCAGACTAAGGGAGTCACGACGCCCGATACAAGGTAGGTGATGTTTGAAAAATTGGTTAAAATAAACGAATATGGATACAAGCTAGTCGATATCGGGCAAAAGAAAATGTGTCACGCTGCCCGATAAGGGCTCAAGCGCGATACTTGTGTCAGACAACAAGGGTCAAATCCGGTACGGTCTTAAGGTGGCGAAATGCGCGATAAGCAAAATAAAAGGTCCACCTGATATGAGCATTGCCCAATACGATAGATTATCAGGCGACACGAGTTAAAGCTCCTTTGTTTGACAAAATTGGGCGATACGGTACCTTGCCCGATATGCTTGTGTCAGGTAGAAAGGGTCAAAGGACGTCATGGATACAAGGCTACCGTGCGACACCGAGCCATCATTATGAACAGTTGTCCTGTTCAATACGATCTCGTGAGAAAAGGTGTCACCCGACATGGGAAAAACGTGAGGCGATACAAGCTAAAACTTTATTAAAACTGGGTAACATGGATCTCGCCTGATACCAGGTATCGGTCAGGCGCGCAATAGATGTGTGTCGCACGATGTGATCAAAAGAGATAGGAAGCTCGAAAGAAAAAACCCGATACGAGACGTTTCCCGGTACAAGTGTGTGTTACGTGATACAAAAAGAACAAAAGTCTTGCACCAGACACGGGTCACACGACACGATAGGCGTGTCGGGTAACTCATGTGATTGTGTATTGGGTTATACCTTTATCATCTGAAGGTCATAATGGGCGACACAAGAGCAAAAGGAAGGTTGGCCGACACGAGATCTAATGTGAGAGTGGAATGCGCAATACGGGAGTAGGTAAAAAGTAAATGTCAGTGCCTGACATGGTAAAATTGCATTTTCTATATATAGCCATGTCGTGTTGGGGTAAATCAGGTAAAAATAAGGCATGGGTCGTCCAGAGAGACAAATCATTTCCGATGCGTAGTCTAATCCATCACTTCAAGGGTCGAAATGGCTTCCTAAGCCAGCCTCGCGCAGCACGGTGCATGTGTCATGCGATACGCTGCCCGACACAAAAATTCATGCTTGGTATGAAACATCCAGTCACGCAACATGGGGCTTCCTACCCGACACAGTTGTGTCGTGCTTTTAAAGAGATAACACAACACATAAATGTCCTTCTCCCAGGTACCTGAACAGAACGTAAGATCAAGTTAGAAAACTAAGCTTGATAAAGCGAACTATTCTGCACAGATTTAGGTTAGAAGACTTAAAGTAGTGGTGATGTCAAGCTTATTGCTAAGCTTGAGGCACGGGAATATAGTAAGTGGACTCGGGTTCTTTAATAGTACCGTTTTGCCTCGTCCCCGAAAACGGTTCCAAAAAGTTTACCGGTCTAAATCACATGTCCAAAAGGAGCGGATTTAAAGTAATCGGACTTTTAAAGAGATAACCCGACTCTCAGGCCCCCGTAATGATAATGGGGTCTGATGTAGTAATCAGGGTCGAACACAAGGATGAGGTTGGTAGTGCTAAGAACGCGGAATCAACACTTCTATACTCCGGTAGAAAAAGAGGATTAAAAGGTATTCCCCAAGGAACGGAAAACTGAAGTCAAAAACAAAAGGGTGAAAGAAAAGAAAAGAAACCATAACAAGAATATGGAAAGCTCAAATCGGGGTTCACTTAACTAAAATGTTCTCTTAAACAACATATTATCCCTCTTCCCTGCATGCACATATCAAAATTACGAGCAACCATGCAAAGCCACATTCCACTCTCTCTCGAGACGATGAAAGAACCAGACTTTAAAAGAAGTCTCTCTCTTGAGAAGACAGCTCAAAAGCCTTACGAAAAAGCATATGGTTTAAAGCACCAGCAATCTAACACTCTCGTACAATCATGTTGCTCTACGTCACAGATAAAAGCGATATTACTCTCTCGAGATACCGATGATCAAACATCGCAAGACACAAGCAAAGCATTAAAGCAAGCACATAGAGATAACTTTCATATGGGCAAGGATATACATACAAGAAAGGATAGATATGCCACAACAACGAAACATGGTAAAGAAAAACTATCTCCAACTAGAGTTACAAGAAATATGATGGTTTTAGGGTTTTAGCAGTTTTTAGGGGTTTTGCGCAACAGCTTCCAAGGAGATAAAACTATTGTCAAGGCCAGGCACAAAGGAAGAAAACTTAGGAATAACAAGCGACAGTGGAAAACACCATGCACCCCTTCTCTCAAGGAGGGTACCTCCAACTAAATGCCAACACTCTCTCCCAAGGGTAATGGACATAGGTTGGAGTGGGAAAGAAACCCGAAGTAATTCCAACCCTAGGTACTCTCGTATTCCCAGGTTAGACCAAGTTCTAGAGTTACAACGTCCTTCTCTCAGAGGAGTTGAAACGGGAAACACATTTCGATAGCTAGTCAAAACATGGTCCAAACATACAAGCTAGAACTCAGATGCTATATAAGAAATCATCCAACAAAAGGGAACCAAACATAGAACAATAGGTATTAAACTCCACAGATTCTATAAGCATAGATAATGTGTAAAAGGGGTTCGGTTACAATGCATAATGAATGTAAATGTTGAAAAGTAAGATAGGTATCAGCCCCCTTGATGTAGGAGTTCGATATACAACAGCAGACCCCTAAGGTATCGCTAACCCGATACCGGGCGGGAGCTCTTCTTGATATGCATGTGTCAGGCGGCTAGCCCTGTCGAGCGATAGGTCATGATGGGCAGGCGTATCGGTTAATGCTCTCTACCTGATATGGTCGTGTCGGGGTACCGCCCTCTCAGGAAACACACTGTTATGGGTGGTCCGCATCGGGTTCGATATCGTGCCAGGTTAGAGATGACTTAGGTTATCAGGTTCCTTGTATCAGGCATAGGGGGCGAGCCATATCGGGCAGGAGCCCATCTAGAAACTCGGAACATCGGGAAGCCCTCTTGGGCGTGTCAGGCTATTGCGGTTACCGGGGTGGGTCCTAAATGAACCGCTCCCATCCCTCTCGGGCTGGGGTGAACTCACCTAGCATCGCCCGACACACTAACTCCAGGTGCTTTCCAAAGTTAGCTTTCACGAGGTTCCGACCCGTCCCATCAGAGTCATGTAGCTGCTATTTATAGGCAGTAGTTGAAGGAAGTTGCGGTTCTCCAGGCGCCATGTATCCCTAATCGGCTCCTCACACATGGCTTCGAGGATGATCGACACGTGTGTGTCACCCCGTATAGTAGGTCGGCGTGATGTGCCGGGCTGCAAGCATATCGAGTGGCCACGGTGGGCAGATGCTTCCGACGAGTGGCTCATATCGCATGACATGCCATAATGGTCTGATTAGTCGTGTCGGGTAGAGCTCTCTGTCGGGTAAGTGGTGTACCGCCCGTCAGGGCTTCCTTACACGACACGCCCGTGTCGTGTTGCTGCTATATCGAGTTGAAGCCACGATGGGTAGGTGGGCGTGTCGGGTGGCTGGTAGAAGGGCCGATGCAGGCAAGCATCGTTCATGGGACGGGACGGGCCTTTAGCGATCTTTTAGGTATAAAATAGGAAAATATATGTACAAAAGATGAAAAAAGAGTTAAGGGCATAGCACAGTTTACTTTTGTGCAATTCATAACAAAAATTGAGAGGAAAAACAGTTTAGAGGGCAGTTTTGACAAGGAAATAAATGCTATAAATAGCCATAAAATGAGTGTTATCAGTCACTCAACTAGAATAGACAAGAACGAGTTGTTCATTCCATTAGAGTACTCATCACCAACTTTCTCTCCCACGGTTTTTTCTTCTTCATTGTCCCTCCCTTTAGCGGATCGGACTTGCTCACACTCTCTATTGGTTACCACAACTATAGAGGATAACAATTGTCAGAGCAATTGAGTTGTGTTATGGGAAGCCCCTATTACCCCTCTATTTATAGGAGGGGTTAGGGTATGGGTTCCCAATCTGTGTGGGAGTAGAAGGGACCACAAGATATTGAATTTTCACAACATGTGACACCCGAATCAGTCGTCTGGAAACCCAAATGGCCATCTGGGGGTGTGATCTGGTCAGTTCTTACTACGAGACAGTTGTCTCGTAGTTTTCCAATCGTATACAAATTTGGTAAAATTGTTTCCAATTAATGTGAGCATTAATTTCCTTGTATCAATAGAATTTATCAATTGAAATGATCAAACTTTCACACAAATTTAGAAAAGTTTCTAGAACCTTCCTTCGGTCCAACTGAGCCGATCGGTTCACTAGGTGAACCGGTAGTCTAGCTCAACCAACCCAATCACTTCACCCAGTGAGCAGGTTGGTTGGGCCTAATTCATGTAGAACACTAGAAAAATCAATTCCAATCAGCCCTACTCTCTAAATAGTCATCTCACCCTATGAGATGATCGTCTGCCTCTCCAAACGGTTGTCTCACCCTTTGAGTTGATCATTTGGCACTGTAGTCGGTCAATTTGTTATGTGAATACCTAAACACTTTACTAATCAATCCAATTATCATTCAAGATTAAACTCCTCTTCTAGATGAGTTCCTATGTGTGTGACCCTATAGATCCCATATCACATTACCAGTGAATGTCCATAACTAATTTATGACATCACATGCAGAGAGTGGTGCCTAGTCACACATCAGTGCTACCCAAGTGAATGGAAAGTTGAAGAACAACTTCAACCTACAATTTTTGTAAGGTGTTGTAGTGATTTTATAATTCCTTTGTCTCTAATATATAGAATGAACTCAAGGCATGGACTCATCATCCTCTCAACATTCATTCCATGTTCCTTAAACTAAGAGCAGACTGTCTGAGATAATGTGACATCAATATCATATATTGATTCACATGTGCATGTGTATGCTTTTCTCAGTCTCGCTTATCAAGTGGCATGGATATCAAACTCCAGTAGGAGGGACAAATTCCATCTCTGTCTCTCAAATTTAGTCCCCATGTGTCAAAGATACCCAAGCATCACCTTTATGGAAACCCATGTTTTAGGATTACGTTTGATGATGTCAAAGTATATACAACAACATGTGATGAGTGTAGTGACTTCAGGTCTAAGAATCACAATCACCATCTTCACTATAAGAGATAACTATGGCCACCAATGATGGTTTCCATGTGTCACTCTCAAGGTGGTTCTGTCTGATACACTATTCCCTAACATGTGTCTTTGTGCTTGGTTTGATATTGCCATATCATGACTAATGAGATATGTCATCAACCAACCCACACTAGTCTTGTGTGTTACTAGTGTCTATCAACCTTCCACAATAACAACCGACTAGGGACATAATGGGAATGTATATGTCTACTCTTAACATCCTATGATATCATCATTCAAGTCATGTAGTTGAAAACATATGTCATTGAGCAAACATCATTCTCTAAACATTCATAATGTTTCCTCATTATCTCATAACTGAGTGAAATAGAATGAATTGAAAGCTTGCCTTTATAATTACTATTATTAATCAAAATCCTTTATGTAATATGCCATGTCAATCAACATATGATTGGCTCTCTAGGCATACCTTACTAACAGACTCCCACTTGCACATAGAGCCAACTACCCATGAATCTTATTCTTAGTGATCTAAACAAGTCCATCATGTTTCTATTGTGTAAGTGATAATCTAGAGGGTTAGCAACATTTTGCTATTTAGTCAGCATATTGCATGTTTCTTATCTCTTCGCTATGATATGAAACTATTGTAATATGGTATCTGATATTCTTTGCCTAACAAGTAGATCCATTGTTGTCACAATATCTTTACTGAGTAATCAATGGTTGGAATGTTTATAAGACCATCATATGAACTTCTAGATTCATATAGTATCCACCTTGTGTTCATAACACACGCATACTCGGCTTCTAATGTAGAATAGAGTTACTGGATATTAGTTTGGAACCCTTCCAACTAATAAGATCCTTTTCTTTATCATCATATAAGCCTCAGTCCCAACTATGTTGGGGTCGTCTACATGGATTCTTTGTTTCCATTCATCTCTGTCATGGGCCATATTCTGGTTGAGATGTAGAGATTTAAAATCTCTCTTTATAAGCTTATCCCATGTTAATTTAGGCCTTCCTCTTCCTCTATTTATTTTTCTTGACTCAATAACATTGCTTCATATAGGCGCATTAGTTGGTCTACATTGCACATGTCCATACCATTTGAGTCAGCTCTCGCACAACTTTTCCTCAATGCTCACCACCCCCACTTTATTCCTGATATAGTCATTTCTCAAGTGATCTTTTCTTGTCTTCCCACACATCCATCTCAGCATACACATTTCAGCCACGTTCATCTTGTTGAGACCTTGTTTCTTCACCGCCCAAATTCTCTCCTATAGAGCATTGTTGGTCATATAGATATTCTATAGAACTTACTTTTTAACCTGAGAGGGATCTTCCGATCATGTAAAACATCCTTTTATTATATCAAATATATTTTATTGCAATCACTTTTTATCATTCTAGAATCTTGTATCGATGTAACCCTTTACACCCAACTCTTCCTTTATTTCTATCCCAATTGACTAGAAATGTATCCTTAAGTACTTCACAAGTAATAATGGATACCTTTTAATGATATTCCAATTACCCTTATTGGATTCCAATATCATCTTATCATGTCCAATACATACAAGACTATATGTGATAAGCACATTTATAGCATTCATGATAGATCCACTGCTATAGCATATGCATTTTGTCTATGATATTTCCATTCTTCACAAGAATTGTAATATATGGTTCATGAGAGACTAATATGGATTCTCTCTCATAGAATCCTACATTTTGAACTCTTTCAACATCTTACTATTGTGTGTTCTCAACTTACTTGGTGAAACTTTCAAGAACTATCTCTATGGGTCTTGACTCCTATCTCATAGGATATTTCACCTAATACTTCATTGTTGAAGGTGTCTTTCTTGCCAGTTCTCAATATTTGCTATATTGAGATGTTATTACTCATCATATGTGGAATATTCATATATGCTCCCACTAAATATTTTATAATTATAGATTTTATCTTTTATCATGATTCAAGTCAAACTCTTTGATGATCTTATCAAATCAAAAGATCCCATCTTTGAGACGCTTGTTTCAATGCCAGATTGAAGTATGTAGTTGATAGACTATATTTGTATTCATGAAGTTATAAAACCATTAGGTTGTGTCACATACACATCCTCTCATATATTCCTTTAAGGAATCTAGTTTCAACTTCATATGCCAAAACTCATAGTATATTTAACTACAATAACAAGCACGACAATTGGTAAAGAAATTTCTATCATGTTCAACAACTTAAACTAATTTGAAAAACTTTTCAACCAATTTTCCTTTTTTTAGATGTTATCCAAGTAGGTTAATATAATGACCCCGCCTCCCGGTAACCCCCAATTAAGGGAGACCAAGAGATTAGAGCCATTATCCCAATCAACAGGATCAAAGGTTCGACAAATAATCAATAACAATTATCATATTTTACCAACTAAACTAAAAACAGGTATAAAATAAAACCTTGCATACCTTTCTAAAACTTTGGTAAGATACTCTATTAACAACCTGGATTCATTCTATATAATACTCCTTGCACTTTATTTCTTATTTCCACAATGTGTCATTTTACTGTTTGTTCTTTCAATTGTGGTACCTAAAATGCCGACAAACCAAAACGACGATCAGCATACGGGAATATGTTGGTATGTGGAGACAACCAAAATTTCACAGATATGGCTAACAATTTAATAATCACAATCAAGTTATTTAACAAGCCAATTTACATTTTCAATGTGTCGTTCTCCACCGCTTTTGCCCTAACCCTGGCATACCCCTCTAGGGTTTCTCTTTTGCCATTGACTTAAGGCAACCTTCTCAATTCCGAGCTTGGTGCATGGGGGTCACCTCTCATGGTGCCCCATAGTCATGCAACATAGACCACCTTCTCAATCCCGAGCTTGGTGTCTGGGGTCACCTCTCATGGTGCCCATTTGTCTACCCTCTTGGGCCTCACCTTTATGGCATCTTCCATTAGGGTGGCATGTAGGTGCGAGAATACACATGTATTAATAATTGTGATAACCATAGTGACTTTATAATTGCAGTATGAACATCCAAACTGTTTAGTTTCATTCAATGTGATTAACCATCTGGAAAACCTTCGGGAAAACTAATGTGATTAATCATAATTAACCACATACCTATCAAGCTGTCTTGAATGCAGAATTAATCCAAACAAGCAAGTAATCAAGAATCAAGAAAGCAAGCACAATTCAGTCATGTTGACTTCCTGTACTAGGGCAAATATGTAATAATGCATCGATGTTGTCTTCAACCTCGTGATCTCTGTCTTCTGCGAGAGAAAAGCCCAGGCCTAGTCAACCAGACTGTGGACTTCTAGCTCTCGACCACCAACACGTAAACTAAAAGGTCCGAAAGCTTCGCCTTCATCACGCGAACTTGCCTAGGGGGCCAATTCCTCCTCCATGTTGTGCCTTCAAAGCCAACCAGTCGCCGGTGCTCTGGCGAGTTCAGCTAGACAAAGAGGGTGCAGGTCAGGACGTTCGATGCAATTGAAAGCGCGAGGACGATCCTTGCACTCTGCCGTAGAGATTGGGCTAGCAAAAAAAGAGGTGTTGGTTCTCTCCTTTACCCTCCCCTATATATAGGTTCAAGGTCAGGCTTGCGAGGATTGGCTACTTCCCAAAATGACGACCAAACCTAGTCGAACCAGGAATGATTCCCTGTGGTTTCTTCTCCCAAGTCCAAAGGGACTATTAACAGGCTGGCATATTCTCTAGATATCGAGAAATCCAAGATGGAAATTCCTCCTATGACTTGCAAAGACCCAGCCCATGTGGGACTTAGAAGATGAGTGACCGGCGTTGGATTGAGATCCAACGGTCCTCAAAGCACGCGATCAAAAACCTTTTTCAATTGCCAATTAATGCCTTATTTTGGAGAAATCTTGAGAAATTGATAGCTCACAAACCATAACTCCTTTTTGCCTAAAATTTTAAGGGAACGTTTGTCTTTACATTATCTATCTATGTACAAAATTTGGGAAACAAATTGCAATGAATGAGAAGGCTTCCTTCTCTCCCAAGTTATCTATCCAATTTTTTTTGGTCGGTAAAAAACTATGTTGCTATAATATTGCCAAAAACCTTGGGTACAAAGTCTTGCGCCCCATATTACAAACCAGGGTGAAAAAAATCACCAACCAAGAAAACAAAAAAACAAACACAAGCAAACTATGTATCTGGAGCTATGAAAATGAAGGGAAAAGATACTACATAACAAGAAGATTCCCAGGAAACCAGAAGAGATAGATCTAACTAGCCAAAGCAGCACTGGCATGAAAAATCAACTCTCTAAAAGTGTGCAGCCTTGGCAGAAGAGCTAAATCACCAGTTTTCTGAGCCTCCAGTATGCCCAGCAGGTCCAAGCTCGACTTAATCAAAGAACCAGCTCAGAGGTTACTAGCTTGAAAGATATAAATACCAGGTTTTCAAACCCTGAATCACGAAATAGGACCAAGCCCTGCAAGCAGCCAATCAAACACTGCAATAAAATCCATTTCCTGAAAGTGTGCTGACTAACCACCAGAAGAAGCTCGAGCTGACCCATGAGACAGAATAGATTGCCTGGGGAAGATAGGATGCAGGCTAGAAATTGCCAACTAGAAAGAGACAAAAGAGAAAATTAACCACCCTCTCTTTGTTTCCTAGTTGTTTTCCAATTTCTCTTAGACCATGATTCCTCATACTCAAGAGAAGCATCCCTCAAGTGATTTGAATCAACATCAGAGTTGGAACCTCCAATGGATTTTGCATCATCCTTGAACAACTTTTCTTTGTTCTTTTGGTAATCGACCGAGAAACCACAGCTCTCCCAAATCTTGTTGATCTTCCAAGAGTCGGAGACGCTTCTATTAATCTCAAGCTCCCAATACATATTGATGATGCTCACGTTGCAAATTGGAGAAGAACCAAACATATCTGGCTCAACCAATGAAATATGGGCCGCATTGATCTGAACTGGAGGGTCTACACCAATCCCTGTAAGAACTACCTCTTCAACCTGCTGCTCGATGACCTTCAACAGGTTATCATCAACAATGGTATGGGAGACAACATCCCCATCTTTCAACTGAGTAACCTTGTCCTGATCGAAATCAACAACATTGCTACTCTTTGGAGCATTCTTACGAGCACCAGTGCTCTTACCGAACCTCACTTGTAGATCCTTGTCTGGGGGAGGATTCCTTGCTTTCTGACGGCAGGAAGATTGGCGATGGCCAAATCTCTTGTAGCACGGACAGACAAGAGGCTTCAAGATGATTTTGACCTTTAGTTGCTTGACAACAGAGTCCACCATTGCCTTCGTGGATCTAGGTAGGATGGTCTCACATCTGACATCAACATAGGCGTGGGTAGGGCCAAGGCATGCCACCATAACAGAGGCGTCGTCGATGTCAACAGGTCTCCCAAGAGTGCTGGCGACTCTAGCAATGTGGTCGCGAGACCAAGGAAGCCCCGGATTTTCGATCTTCACCCAGATGGGAACCTGCGAGAAGGATAAAGGTAGAAGGGAAGCTCCCGGCCTCCATGAATGCACCACCATCAGGGAGCCATCCATAAACTAGGGAGCCTCATCTAAAACTCGGTCCCACTCGCTTGATGATGGGAGCTTGACGATGTAGCCTTCTCTTTCCTCTGAGAAGATCTCGACAGGTCCACTCGGCCGCCATTGTCTCTGGATCCATCCAGCGAGCTGCTCGCGGAAGGGTTTCCTTCCTATGAACCTGATCGAGATGAACTCACCCCAATCAGGGATGGAGGAATCTTGGCTAGAAAGTGAGGCACACTTCTCACCATATACATCGATGGGCTCGACGAAATCAATGGTCATGACTCCCTCAACGCCTCAACCTAGTCTACTGGACAAAATCCAGTCGGCAATCTTTGATGATGAAGAGGCTGCATCACCATCGGCCTGATTCCTTGGGGGAGCTTTTAGAGAGACGCTTGAGGAGGCATTAGTCGGAACTACTGCTTCCTTCCCTTCACGACGCACTACCTTTTTTGGGCCAGGGGATTGGGCAAGGATGCCTCCATCTCCAGTCCTCACTGATTGAGGAGCAGGAGGAGTCGGCGACGACTCCGCGGAACCATGATCCTTCTCCCCACCGGAACTAGGATTGCGCCCGCGATCGTGCCCTCGTCCTCCTCGCCCCCGAGCCATCGCCCTAGAATTGCCCTAGAATTCTCATCAATTAATTAGTAATCTTTTTCCTTTTGCCATCATCTTGTTATTTTGGGTCCCTTGGACCTCAAGAAATCCTAAAGGCACGAATTCCCATATTGGGGAATATTCCTTAGCCTTTTACTTATCCTTTATCTATTTTCTCTTTCTTCTTATTCATTTCTTTAGTAAAATATCTCTTTTCAAGGATTTCTCTTTATCTTTCTTTTTATTTTCCTCATTGGCATCCCTTTTATCATTAGGAATCTTTTGGATACGAAAATCCATCAAGGACAACCCAATTATACTTATTTCATATTTAACCATTATTTTGAAATTCTTTCTTAATAAAGAAATATCTAGTTGATCTTTTCTTTTCTTATTGCTTTATCTTTGCAATTTTGGACTCCTTGGGACCCAAGAAACCCAAGAAGCATGAAATCCACCTTTGGATTACACTCTATTGCCTTCTAGAGGTTTCTACATTTTTCTTTTCTCCATTTCTTATTAATAATGGAGTTTCTTGTCTTTTCCTTGTTATTGGGCCCAATAGCCAATAAAGCACACAAATAAATCAACAAGGCTATTTTAAACAAAAGTCATGCATTCAATCAAAAGACATCATTATTTGTTCATTTATATTTATTATGAGATATTACATTTCTCACCAAATGAACCCAAAAATTGGGGTTGTAACATCCTTCCCCTCTTATAAGAATTTTGTCCTCAAAATTCCATCAAGCAAACAAACAATTCAGGATAAGCCTTTCTTATGTCCATCAGGGCTCCCATGTGGCTTCACCCTTTCCATGGTGCTTCCCAATAACCTTCATCATCTCATATTCTTCCATCTGAGTTCTTTCTTACCTTGGTATATCGTACCCTCATAGGTGACTCAGGACATTTCATCCTCTCAAAAGCTAAATAGGTTCAGGGCTCAGCACATGGTGTGGGTACCTCACATAGTGCTCTAGATCAGACTCATGGAACACATTACACATCGTGTTATCCCGAGGGGCAAGGCTAAACACAACCATCTCCACCAATCCATCTCAAATGGACCCATATATCGGGGACTCAGCTTTCTCAGTTGTAACTTAGAGGGGTCGGATTTTCTCATCACATACTCTCCCATAGTGAACTGCATGTCAGTCTGCTTTGCATCAGCTCACGACTCATGTCGCTTCTGGCTCCCTCTCAGCCATTGCACGATCAAAGCGACTTCATCTGCACACATTGTGGTTCTTTTCTGACCTTCGTGAGGCCTCCTTCACCAACATCATCTTAATGAAGTGGTGACCGACACAACCACCTTATAGAACCTCTTGCATCCCAGTAAAGTCTATGGTGGTTAACATCACATCTTAATAATTGTCTCTATGTATCACCCTGAATGAGTACACACGCTCTCATCAGACCCTCTAGTCTGGATCATACTATCCAATAGTATGGGGTGATAAACGATACTAATATTGAGTTCTTCATGTACCTACTTCCACCGCATGGAAGTAAACCTTTAGATCATACTCAAGAATGTTTGAACTCGCATCATGGTGTAGTTGAACCATATCTCTCTCATATGAGTAGTTCAACCCGATCTATCCCTTGACAGTACTCTTTCTTTCTCTTATCATCTAGGCAAGGCGATCTACCATAACCCATATTGCATCTTGATTTTTCTTGATCAAGGGGAGACTTACCACAAAATCCATAGTGGTGAACTCCCATTCCCTCTCAGGAACTCTTTTATCCTCTATATCAACTCATTGGGTTACTGGTGTTCATACTTCACCTTCTGGATAGCATGGCGACCATCCACGTGCAACTTCATCTTAAGCATCTCAAGTACTACTGTCACTTACTATCTTAGTAGTATGGTGTATGGTGATCTTGAAATCATGATCTTCTGTATCGTCATGATTCCTCAAGATCGATTCCTTAGAAACCCTAAACCATTATAGCCGCGGTTCCATCACCTTCTTTTCCAAAGAAGTGCATGTGAGGTTCTACAATCATCCTTTCATTGCATCAAGGCCTAGGATGGCTAACCCAACAACCACTAATGTGTTCAACAGTTCTTGTTACATCTGAGTGTTATCCAAGCATATCCTCTTTTCCAAACTTAGGGTTAGCCTAACAACCTCTTCTAGCCTCTAGCCAAACTAAGCAGTTGTATCTCAACCAGAGCATTCATTAACCATTTCACACCCGTTGGTTTTAGGTAATGTTGAAGACATTCATCTCTGTGTATTCCACTATTGTCTCATATCAAACTCTAAGTCCATCTTCATTAAGAAACTCTGAGCTCATCCTCTTGGTTTTCAAACTCAACCTTGTATAATTCATAGCTCATGTTAAAAGCATCCTCATAAGATGACTACCTTATTTCTCTTGATGTTTGTAAACCATCTTTATATCATTTATTTCACAAGGGCATATTATCATCTCTGTCCTCATACCTCACAACAACATTCCAACTCACATCATCTTTTATCCTTGGTGTATGGCATGCGTACTATCCTATCTCTCACTCCCATAACAAGAGGAAATAAGCATTTAGCGGCCGTCTAAACACAAAGTTCTTCCTATTCCAAGAGTAGAGATGGTACATCCCACCTTGCTGGTACACCTTCAAATCTAAGTTGAAACGTGCAACTTATGTCTCTACACCACAATCACCTTGATATCAAAGTTACTTCCATGGAAACTGATCTCAAACCTACTTGGTCCAAACACAATCCTTGGTCATCTCCTCTAGCTCTATAGGGTGCTGGAACTTTTGGGGCCATCCCTCTTCCCTCATGCATCCAGAAAGTGCCCTACTCATCTGCCCTTTGGGTCCCATGAGTTCATGAAGGTGATCAATCTCCTAACCTGTGGCACTCAAACAATGATAGTTGTTACCTCCTGACCCTATGGTCATGTGCAACTAGGGAATTAGGAAACTCCTACTTCCATCGGTCTTATCCCTACCTGTCCCTAGGATAGACTTAGGATTCTAACATAGTACATGTCCAACTTAGAACCTTACCCAAGCCTTCATCATCTCTCTCTGTATTCATGGGCTGACTTTCATCCCTTCATAGGGGTCATGGCGACCTACCTACCTTGATCGGGCCCCATACCAATTACCTTCATGGTAATACATCCACATGCACTTAGAGATGGTTATCTATGGGTCTTACAGGTTCATTCTCATACCATGTACTTTTCACTTAGCTTCTCAAGATCCCATGAAACCTCTTTAGGTTACCTCAGCAAAACTGGTATACACCCTACAAAAGGGTCCCTCTCCCAGGATGGGAGGAAACTACACCCTGATAACAAAGGTCACAAGCATCCTTATGTTTAGGGTCTGCATCCACATGAGCATGCTTAGCCCTATCAAGCTACTAAGGTACAAGCATACACCTACTAAACCATGCTAGGTGACACTTGTTCTCATCCTCAACATTGGATCAAGATCATACCTTCCCATGTCATCAACTTGTCTGTGAGGGATTCATCGAACATCCTTTAAGCTTAAGGGGTTTCTCTCTCCTCTAACCATGAGGAGTACCATGCTCGAATCTATAGAGACTCAAATCTCATCAAGAGCATTAGGTGCACTACTTCCCCTCTTAGGCCTAGGAACCCTAAGTTCACCTTTGGGTGTCCAACTACATGCTCAATCTCTTAACCATGAATCAAGCATGTCCAAGGTATGTCATGCACTTCCTGTCATCCTTCTATTCGAACAACACTTTAGATTGGAGTCCTCCTCAAGGACAACCAATCAGGTACAAGGCCTCACAACCTGTTACTAAACCTCTTCAGGGTCTAAGGAACTTCTTGTTCCTAACCCTAGAAGGTGATCATCTATACCATGGGCTCATAGGTACCAGCTGCCTCACCTTCCCTCTAGGTTTTTGTTTCTCCAAAGGCAGCCAGGATATCCTCAGCCTCCAGGGATCATGCATGGGGTAACCACAACCATCCACTTAGGTTGCATCATCCTCAACTCCCCACTATCCCTCATATCTCAGAGTCTAAGCTTCCAACCTTCTTGCTTGTATCCTGCTTTCTCTCTCCACATCCAGCCTTACTACTAGAGGTCCTCTCTCCATGAAGGATCAAGCTTATAAGCATACCCCTACCTAGGAGAAGCCTATGTTCAAGCTTATGTTTTCTCAATGTTATTCACAATTCTTTATGCTTATCTCATAAGCTATCCATCATACTCTCCCAGCCAGGGTTTTAGCCTACTTGTCAGTACTATTGACGTACTCTGGGTGCATGCTATGCCATCCCCATATAAGCCCATAGGGTTTCCACAGGTTATTTACTAACCTCATCATTGAAGGAGCTACCCTTCACTCTAACATGACCCTTCCCAGGGTTGGGATGCCAAAGGCACTAGGTCATCCAACCTCTCAAGGCTCATATGGAATCCAAAGGCATATCCATCCAAAAACCCAGTCAACCATGAAATCTAACTTATCATGTCATCTATCTCTCTAACCACCACTTAGGGTTAGGGTTAACATCATCCTCAGAAGAAATGCCAGGTCTCGAACTATAATGGAGGTATCAACCTCTAAGACTAACTCTCTCTCTACTAATCCTCCTGACAAGAAGGTTTGGCCTCAGGTTTCTCCTGAGGGAAATGACAACTCATGTCATACGACCTAAGCATGTATATATTCTTTAGTTTACACTTAATCTATTAAGCTTATGTCCATGACATCTTATTTACATGCTTTTCATTAATTTGATGGAGGATTCCTTAAACCTTATCTACCTTACCCATACCTCAAGAGGGTGAGGAAAAGAGAGAAAACCCTAATCCTTGTAATCCTTAATAGCATTTGAGGTGAGATGGGATGAACAAGATGAGAGAGTCCTAAAGGTATCTTATTTCGAGTCAAATCTTGAGACATTGGCCAGGCAGTCGCACTAATCCGGGAGTCCTCGTATTCCGACTAGTGGTGCGGAGGAAAAATCTTGCCAGCCCCCGGATGTGATCCTTTTCTAGACACCTCTTTCTTTCAGAAAATCCTCTAATAACTCCCTTGGGTTCTACAGAATTTGTAAAATTTAATAATTATTAAAGATTAAATGAGGAACCTATGCTCTGATACCAATTGTAATGACCCCGCCTCTCGGTAACCCCCAATTAAGGGAGACCAAGAGATTAGAGCCATTATCCCAATAAACAGGATCAAAGGTTCGAAAAATAATCAATAACAATTATCATATTTTACCAACTAAACTTAAAATAGGTATATAATAAAACCTTGCATACCTTTCTAAAACTTTGGTAAGCTACTCTATCCACAGCCTAGATTCATTTATCTAATCCTACTTGCACTTTATCTCTTATTTCCACAATGTGTCACTTTACTGTTTGTTCTTTCAATTGTTGTACCTAAAACACTGACAAACCAAAACGATGATCAGCATACAGGAATATGCTGGTATGTGGAGACAACTAAAATTGCATAGATATGGCTAACAATTTAATAATCACAATCCAGTTATTTAACAAGCCAGATTACATTTTCAATGTGTCATTCTCCACCGATTTTGCCCTAACCCTGGCACACCCCTCTAAGATTTCTCTTTTGCCATTGACTTAAGGCCACCTTCTCAATCCCGAGCTTGGTGCATGGGGGTCACCTCTCATGGTGCCCCATAGTCATGCAACATAGACCACCTTCTCAATCCCGAGCTTGGTGTCTGGGGTCACCTCTCATGGTGCCCATTTGTCCACCCTCTTGGGCCTCACCTTTATGGCATCTTCCATTAGGGTGGCATGTAGGTGCGAGAATACACATGTATTTATAATTGTGATAACCATAGTGACTTTATAATTGTAGTATGAACATCCAAACTGTTTAGTTTCATTCAATGCGATTAACCATTTGGAAAACCTTCGGGAAAACTAATGTGATTAATCATAATTAACCACATACCTGTCAAGCTGTCTTGAATGCAGAATTAATCCAAACAAGCAAGTAATCAATAATTAAGCAAGAAAGCACAATTCAGTCATGTTCACTGCCCCTACAAGGGCAAAGATGTAACAGTGCGTCGAGGTTGTCTTCAACCTTGCGATCTCTATCTTTCATGAGAGCAAAGCCCATGCCTAGTCAACCGGACCGTTGACTTCTAGCTCTCGACCACCAGCACACAAACTAAAAGGTTCAGAAGCTTCGTCTTCATCACACGAACTTTCTTAGGGAGCCAATTCCTCCTCCACGCCGTGCCTTTATGGCCAACCAGTCTTCGGTGCTCCGGTGAGTGCAACTAGACAAAGAGGGTGCAGGTCAGGACGTTCGATGCAATTGAAAGCGCGAGGATGATCCTTGCACTCTGTCATAGAGATTGGGCTAGCAAAAAAGAGGTGTTGGTTCTCTCCTTCACCCTCCCCTATATATAGGGTCAAGGTCAGGCTCATGAGGATTGAGTACTTCCCAAAACGATGACCAAACCTAGTCAAACCAGGGATGACTCCCTACGGTTTCCTCTCTCAAGTCCAAAGGGACTATTAACAAGCTGTCATATTCTCTAGATCTCGAGAAATCCAGGTTGGAAATTCCTCCTATGAGTTGTAAAGTCCCAGTCTGTGTGGGACTTAGAAGATGAGCGACCAGCGTTGGATTGAGATCCAACGGTCCTCAAAGCACACGATCAAAAACCTATTTCAATTGCCAATTAATGCCTTATTTTGTAGAAATCTTGAGAAATTGATATCTCCCAAACCATAACTCCTTTTTGCCTCAAATTTTAAGGGAGCGTTTGTCTTTACATTATCTAGCGATGTACAAAGTTTGGGAAACAAATTGCAATGGATGAGAAGGCTTCCTTCTCTCCCAAGTTATCTATCCAATTAATAAAAATTAATTAGTATTCTTTTTCCTTTTTCCATCATCTTGTTATTTTGGGCCCCTTGGATGTCAAGAAATCCTCAAGGCATGAATTCCCTTATTGGGGAATATTCCTTATCCTTTATCTATTTTCTCTTTCTTCTTATTCATTTCTTTAGTAAAATATCTCTTTTCAAGTATTTCTCTTTATCTTTCTTTTTATTTTCCTCATTGGCATCCCTTTTATCATTAGCAATCTTTTGGATATGAAAATCCATCAAGGACAACCCAATTATACTTATTTTCCATATTTAACCATTATTTTTTATTTCTTTCTTAATAAAGAAATATCTAGTTGATCTTTTCTTTTCTTATTGCTTTATCTTTGCAATTTTGGACTCCTTGGGACTCAAGGAACCCAAGAGGCATGAAATCCACCTTTGTATTATACTCTATTGCCTTCTAGAGGTTTCTACATTTTTATTTTCTCCATTTCTTATTAATAATGGAGTTTATTTATCTTTTCTTTATTATGGGCCCAATAGCCAATAAAGCCCACAAATAAATCAACAAGGCTATTTTAAACGAAATTCATGCATTCAATCAAAAGACATCATTATTTGTTCATTTGTCTTTATTATGAGAGATTACATTTCTCACCAAATGAACCCAAAAATTGGGGTTGTAACAGTTAATGCAACACGACCCTATTTCACCCTTTAGGTATTACCCCTCTAGGTGGCACTATTAAGGTCCTACCTTGCCATTTTACATGAACTCTAAAATGGCCTTAAGCCATTACTTATATTATGGTCTTTAATAGCTTCTAGTTGATTGGTTGGCTCATCTAATTATGACCAACTTATCTGAGTTGTTGAATTCACAATACTCCAATCTCAGATATGCTCTACTAGAACTATTTGTCTTGTATCTAACTTGAGATTTCACAACAATATGTGATTCTCTTTAGTTCTCTTCGTACCTCTTTGTTGACCTTAAACATTTCAAGTTCTACTTTTACTTCCACTAATTCCTTAGTAACTTAGTTATCCTATCAACAAAACCCTTTTGTTATTGCATTGGGATTAATATTAGTATTTCAATAGTCACAGTTTGTGGACAAAACCCTTTTAAGAAACTACTTTCTCAATATAGGTTTTAATCCTTTAGACATGTTTGGGACATTCCCATATCATATCGTATATGATATCTTATAAACCATTTTGATGGCACATTATGAATGTCATTCTTTATCTATCTTTATTCCCCATAAAAGCAAGATCGCGTCAACTACTATGAAATAGGAAGGATGGTTTAACAAGTTTAAACATGGTCCTGGAACAAGTCCAACGACTACAACTTGTTGCAGTGCAACTATCTCCTACTTTCTCTTGGACGTTGTCTTTGCAGCTCATTGTCTTCACCATAGAAAGTAGACTCAAACAGTTTCTACAACAGCTCCTATGGTCACACGAAGGACTGCATGTTGACATTGCTCTCCTAGAAATAGCCAAAGGACTCCTTCCTATGGAGTAGTCACATGGACCAACTAGAACTCTTGTCGTTCAACTAGAACAGATAGGAAGGATTTGTCCCTCCCATTGGTGTACTAGCCACCAACTTGCTCTCCCACTATTGTTTCTCCATTGTTGTCCCTCCCTTTAGCAGGTAGGACTTGCTCAAGCTCTCTATTGGTTACCACGACTACATAGAACAACAATTGTCATAGGAAATTGAGTTGTGTTCTAGGAAGCCATCAATACCCCTCGATTTATAAGAGGGGTTAGGGTATGAGTTCCCAATCTATGTGGGAGTGGAAGGGATAGGAACATCTTAAATTTTTGTAACCTGCGAGTGACCGGCCATTTAGTTGGCAATCAAGCCGGTCGTCTGACATGCACGACGGTCATTTTGCCCAGTAAGACAGTCGTTTCGTAGTTTCCCAATAACACAAGAATTTGGTAAAATCATTTCCAATTAATGCAAGCCAATTTCATTCCATCCAGCCTGACATTCCAAATGTCCATCTCAACACTTGATATGCATGTTTAGCTCTCTAGACAGTCAGCTCACTAGGTGAGTCGATCGTTTGTCAGTGCAACCAACTAATTTGTTGCATGAATTGAATACATAGACACCTTAGTAATCAATCCAATCATCATTCAAGATTAAACTCCATTTCTAGATGAGTTCCTATGTGTGTGACCCTATAAGTCCCATATCATGTTGGCAGTGAACGTCAATAACTAATTTATGACATCATAAATAGAGAGTGGTTCCTAGTAGCGATCAATGCTACCCAAGTGAGTTGAAAGTTGGAGAACAACTTCAACCTACAATTTGTGTAAGGTGTTTCAATAATTGTATAATTCCTTTGTCTTTGATACCTAGAATGAACTCAAGGCTTGGAATTGTCATCATCTCAGTGTTAGCCCATGTTCCTTGAACCAAGAGCAGATTGTCTGAGATAATGTGACATTAATATCATATATTGATTCACATGTGCATGCACATGTGTTTCTCATTCTCTCTTATCAAGTGGCTAGGATCAAACTCCAGCAGGAGGGACAAATCCCATGTATATCACTCACAATTAATCCCCATGTGTCAAAGCTACCCAATCATCACCTTTATAGCAACTCATGTTTTAGGATTACGTTTGATGATGTCAAATTATACCCAACAACATGTGATGAGTGTAGTGACTTCAAGTCTAATAACCACAATCACCACCTTTACTATGAGAGATGACTATGACCACCAATGATGGTTTCCATGTATCACTCCCAAGGTGGGTTTGTCTGATACTTTGTTCCCTAACATTTATCTGTGTGCTTGGTTTGATATACCATATAATGACTAATGAGATTTTGTCATCAACCAACACACACTCTAGTCTTATGTGTTATTGGTGTTTATCTGCCTTCCATAGTAACAACTGACTAGGGACATAACAAAAATGTATATACTCTTAGCATTCGTATGATCTCATTGTTAAATTGACATACTTGAAGACATACGTCATCGAGTATTTTTCATTCTTTATACATTCATAATGTTTCCTCATTATCTCATAAATGAGTGAAACCATAATGAATTGAAGCTTGCCTTTATTATATTAATCAAATCCCTATTGTATGTTGTGTCAATCATCATATGATTGGCTTTCTAGGCATACCTTACCAGCAAACTCCCCCTTGAAATTAGAGCCAATCACCCATGAATCTCATTTTTAGTGATCTAAACATGTCCACCATGTTTCTTCTACACAAGTACTAATCCAGTGGGTTAGAAACACTTTGTTATTTAGTCAGTATATTGCATGTTTCTTATCTCTTTTCTATGAGATTAAACTGTCCTAATATGGTATCTGATATTCCTTACCTAACAAGTATCTCCATTGTTGTCATAGTATTTCAACTTAGTCATCAACGGTTGGAACATCCATAAGTCCATCATACGAACTTTTAGATCCATATAGTATCCACCTTATGTTCATTACACAAGCTTCTTGACTTCTGTTGTAGAATAGAATTAATGGATATTAGTTTAGAACCCTTCCAACATTAAATCAAAACATATTTTATTTGCGATCACTTTTGTCATTTCAGAAGCTTGCATCATTGTAACCCTTTACACCCAACTCTACCTTGATTGCTATCTCTATTGACTAACAATCTATCCTTAAGTACTTCATAAGTACTAGTGGATATTTTTAATGACATTCCAATACCCTTATTGGATTTTAGATCATCTTGTCATGTCAAATACATACAGGATTATATGGGATAAGCATATTTATAGCATTCATGATTGATCCATCATATGGAATCTTATTCATGATATTTCCAGTCTTTATAAGAATTGGAACATATGGTTCGAGAGACTAATCCAGATTCTATCTCATAGAATCCTTCCTTGTTGAACCTTTTTCAACATATTGCTATTGTGTGTTCTCAAACTTACATTGTGAAACTTTCTAGAACTATCTCTATATGTCTTGATCCCTATCTCATAGGATGTTTCACCAAATCATTCATTGCTCAAGGTTCCTTTCTTTTCAGTTCTCAATATTCACAATATTGAGACATTATTCCTCATCATATGTGGAATATTCATATATGCTCCCACTAAATATTTTGTAATTACAGATTTTATCTTTTATCATGATTCAAGTCAAACTCTTTGGATATCTTATCAAATCAAAAAGTTCCCATCTTTGAGATGCTTGTTTCAATCCCAGATTGAACTTTGTAATTCATAGACTTTATTTGTATTCATGAAGTTATAAATCCATTAGGTTGTGTCACATCCACATCCTCTCATGTATTCCTTTAAGGAATCCAGTTTCCACTTTATATTCCAAATCGGATAGTCTATTTAAACTACAACAACAAGCATGACAATTGGTAAAGAAATTTATATGTTCGACAACTTGAACCATTTTTTAAAATCTTTTAATCAATCTGCCCCTTTTATGTTATCCATGTGGGTCTTTTCCACAAGACCCTTATTGCACCTTTTATGTATTACCCCTTTAGGTGGAACTATCAAGGTCGTTCTTTGTTAGCTTACATGAACTCCAAAATGGCCTTAAGCCATTACTCAGATTATGATCCTTAATAGCATCTAGTTGATTTGTTGGCTCATCTTCTTATGAACAACTTTTCTGAGTTGTTTCATTCACAATCCTCCAATCTCAGTAATGTTCTACTAGAACTATTTGTTATGTGTTACATGACAAACTTGAGATTCCACAACAACTTGTGATTCTCTTTAGTTCTCATTGTACCTTTTTGTTGACTTTGAACATTCCAAGTTCTACTTTTACTCCTATTGATCCTTTAGGAACTCAGTTATCTTATCAACAAACATTTTGTTATTGGATATGGATTAATAGTAACATTCAACAGTTATGGTTTGTGGACAAACCCTTTTCAAGAAATGACTTTCTCAATATAGGTTTAACTCTGTTAGACATATTTGGGACATTCCCATATCATATGATATATGGTAAAGGCAAACCCATATCCATTAGACATATTTGGGACATTCCTCTATTATATATGAACAGCAGAGGCATAGATGAAGAAAGACAAACCCAAGTATGTGATGATGCTCAACAAGACAAAGGGGAAGTGTAAAGGAAAACAAAAATCTAAGAATAGATCTAAAGCTGGATAGAAGCCCAAGTCTTAAAATCACAAGGAAAAGGGAGGAGTAAAGAAAATAGGCACATGTCACCAATGTCACCGATATGGACATTAGTAAAGGAATTGTCCTCTCTGGCTAAAGAAATTAAAGAAGAAAAAGAAAGGCATTGAGACCTCCACTTCAGGGACAAATGTTATGAGATAAATTTGATTACTTCTTCATCTTGGTATGTGATACCAAATAGAGATCTAACATACATGATGTGCAGGATCTGACAAGAAGTAAAGCCTTTATGAAAGGAAAAAATGGACAAGGAGGAGCAAGCGTTGTTGGAGCTTTAGTCTATATTTAAATTTATCTTATCCCAATGGGCATGTAATAGAGTTGGTTGAACTATTATTTCATTATGCCAATAAATAGAAACCTTTACTTTATGAATTTTATATGAGAAGGATGATATATCAATAAAGTGAGTTGTTATTGTTTCTGTTTCAAAAGATATGATCTTGTATGACAATTCCCAATCATCAAATGATCTTTATATAAAATAATCTTAAGGTGATTGTTTATAACATAAATACCGAAGGATTATAATTGATAACTCAAACAATCTTTAGCAAGTCATCTAATGCACATATGTAAGAAGTGTATTGCTAGAATCCATATTGATGGATATCTAGACTCTTTTGGTTATCGAACCAATAAGAGATATGCAAATCTCAAATATGAGCAATATGACACAACATCCTTCACTAAAGGTAGTGGGAGGATTAGCATTCAATTGGACCTTATACATAATGATGTATAAAGATTTATAGAATAAAATCTGAAGGAGGCTAGTAATACTTCATTATATTAATTGATGACCTCAGTTGATATGAGGGTTTGTATTTAGTGAAATACAAACATAAATCTCTTAAAGTGTTCAAGAAGATTACATATGAAGTATAACTTTGATAAAAGTATTAAGAAAATTTGATATGATCAAATGCTAAGTTACTTTACATCAATGAGTTTGAGAACCTTCTGGATAAATTTTGGTAGTGTATCACAAGTCAAATCCATCTGAACATGATAATGTGTCAAAAAGGAAGGAATTTCATCTTGATGAATCATGATGTAATTATCATCTAATCTAAACTTCTAACCTCCACATGGATATATACTTAACACTAAAATGATGTACCATTTGAATGGTTTTAAAGACATCATATATGATATGATATGGGATGTCCCAATATGTCTTAAGGAATGAAACATATATAAAGAAATGAGTTTCTTGAAAAGGTTTATCCAAACCATGATTGTTGAATAGTACTATTAATCCCAATCCAACAACAAAAGTGTTTTTTTAGGATAGCTGAGTTTCAAAAGAATCAGTGGGAGTAAAAGTAGAACTTAAAGGGTTCAAGGTCAACAAAGAGGTACAATGAGAACAAGTGAGAATCACAAGTTGTTGTGGAATCTCAAGTTTTTCATGTAACACAAAACCTCACAGTTCAAGTAGAACACGTCTGAAATTTGAGGATTGTGAATCCAACAACTCAGATGAGTTGGTCATAAGATGATGGGCCAACAAATCAACTAGAATCTATTGAGAACCATAATTTGAGAAATGGCATAAAGTCACTATAGAGTCCATGTAAATAAACAAGGTAGGACCTTGGTAGTGCCACCTAAAAGGGGTAACACCCAAAGGTTGAAATAGGGTCTTGTTGCAAAGACCTACATGGATAACATAAAAGGATAGATTAGTTGAAGAAATTTTCAAATCAGTTCAAGTTGTTGAACACGGAAGAAATTTCTTTACCAATTGTCATGCTTGTTTTTGTAGCTTATATAGACTATTAGATTTGGCATATGAAGTTTAAAATCAGATTCCTTAATAATAATATTTTAAAGGATGTGTTCATGACACAATGTAGAGGTTTTATGACTTCATTAATGCAAATAAAGACTATAAGCTACAAACTCCAATTTAATAAATTGAAACAAGCATCTCAGAGAAGGGATCTTGACAAGATAGTCAAAGAGTTTGACTTGACACAAGACACAAGATGAAATCTATGATTACAAAAGATTTAGTGGGAGCGTATATAAACATTCCACTAATGTGGAGGAATAACATCTCAATATTGTAGGTATTGAGACCTGGTATGAAAAACACCTTCAGCAATGAAGGGTTAGGTGAAACATCCTATGTGATAGTGTAGCACCCCACCCTTTTAATATATAACTTATTTGAGTGGAAGCATCCACATTTGGGGGATGTCACAAAAAGGTAATCATTGCAAGTAAACAAATAATTCACCATTGAGATTCATACATTATTATATGAATAGGAAACTACAAACAAGAAGTCTAGAATTCTATTCATCCCTCAACATGGGAAACTAAGCATAACAATAAGCAACTCTATATGATTGGATCGCCTAGAATGGATGGCACCCCACCAGATAACTCTTGGATGTCTTCTAGTCTTGGCTTGCTCTTCTTGAGTCCTTACTTGCTCCAAATCCTAGGGACATCGCGTCCCCAACCATGCATAGGGAAAAACAACACATCAGTAACGGGTACTGGCACTTTATAAAATAAACAAAGTAAACATACTTGACATGTAAGAAAATTGACATGAATTAACTTTAAGCATTCTTGAATCATCATTATTAATATAAAGAATTGAAAATAAATCTTATGTGTCCCTCTGTGACGCCCCCTTAGGATCACATGATTGCTAGGAAAGCCCTTGATTCTAGGAAAGCCCTTGACGACCCTTGTGAGGTCCTTGATCGGGAGCATAATAAAACTATTTCAATTCCAATTACTTGACCATTAACATAATGTTGACATTAACATAAATCATGATTCTTTAAACTTAACATGAAGGGATTTCTCCCCATTAACATGATATTTTAATCATGATGGGATTTTCCCACTTGATCATTAACATAGATTCCATGAGTCTTTAATGATAACAATAATCATAGTGTACATTATAACATAGAACATAACATGTAGCAATCAGCAAGAAATAATATGGTAAACATGACTAAAGCATTAAACTTGAAGCAGTAATGTCTATTTCATATTTAACATGCAAGAAACCATAACTATTTGTGCTTACCAGCATGGTCTGTTTACCTTGGAGCAAGGATGATCCTTGAGTCAGATCTAGGTCAAACCTTCCCTTGACTTAGCTCTACAAACCTGTTCATAATCATTAAACATAATGAATCAATACATAGTATTGATCTTAGGTGATTTAGGGCTTGAGTGCATATGGATCAATCTTATGAATCAACATTATTATATTAAGAAAATCCATGTTGAACAAGGTCACATTAATCACATTGATGCGTGATTAGGGTTTCATGAGTCCAAAATATTGTTTCCAACAAAACATCAGAACAAGAGATCAAAACATGGTCTGAAAACCTCAAAATTGTACTCTTCTCGAAAAACCATTCCCAACAACTATTTATTCATAATTTTCTAACAAATAGTTGAATTACTACGAATCTTCGAAATGCTGGCCAATGGGAATCCAAGAAAAAGCCACGTGGGCGCACTAGCCTACATTTAAATCAGGAAAAAAAAGCCCAACAATACCCCTAAGCAGTGTGATAGAATCATTCGGGTGTAGGGGCGTTGTGGTCATTCAATGACCTGGGATCTTCTACATTGATCCATGGCAAGGAGCCGACTGACAGGAGCTCTACAAGTCCGATCTTGGACTGGATTCACTGCTCATCAAGAAGAGTCAACCTGCCCATTGTGTTCCTGGAAGGAAACCACACCCAACGAGCCTAGGCTCGAGTGCTGAGGAGCTATGGAGCTCGGGGACAGTTCTGGCCATGGTAGGGCACAGACTGGGATCAAGCAGTAGGGGAGGAAAAACACTACGACAGCAGTGAGGAGGCGAGGCAAAATAGTCCGCAAGCTAAAACTAAAAACGAGGAAGCATCAGTACCAGAAAAAGAGCCATTTGTTCGTCGGTTGTCGAAGAACAAAGGAAAACAGAGGAAGAAGAGTTGGAGATCCAACAGCAAGTAAAATTGGAAATAAAGAACCATCGGGACCGGGTTTGCAGTCGTGAAGATTGGGCGATTCTGAAACTGAGGCCTCCGGGGTCGTAGAGCCACTGAGGTGGCTTGGCGACTAGTGCCAGCAAGAGCCGCGCAACGGCCTACAGGACCCGTTGCTTGGGGAAAACGTAGGGCAAACTAAGGAGTTGAGAACAAAGCAGTGGAGTCAAGGATACTCACATATGCGGTAATCAGATAGGGGTGGTCAGAGTGATGAGGATATGGCCTCTGTTGCTAGAACTGTATGTTGAGTAGGTTGGGCTTGTCTGAGGCACTAGAGATGAAATTTCTTGGGGGAAGAGAAGTGAGAGGGGCGGCAGATCTTTTCAGGTAATTATATAGGCATGGGGCGCCTGAGGTCATCTCTGCAAAACTGGGGTGGCGAGGGAGGCGCCTACCCTATTGCTCATTTTCTCATTAGGGAACAAAACCCTTCAAAACTAGGGATCGTTCGAATCGGGAAAGCCTCACGAACATGTAGGAGAAGGAATCATGTGATTTCATGTAGTGACGAGGGAGATCAAGGGAAAAGAAATCGCAGACACTACTCACAGACTTTCCTTACCTGTTGCGAGGTAGAGGACAATGGATAGGTCATTGGATCGGGGGTAGCTCAAACCCTGGCCATCTGATGAGGCACATAGAAGGAAAATCAAATAAATCATGGTGTGACAGCGAATAATTCCAGATTATGGGCCAATTCGACGCAATAAATGAAATTGTAGTCAAAATCCAATTAAAATTTAAGAAAACTTTTCCAAAAAGATTTGAGGGGTCAAACTAAGTCAAAAGAACACCAAACTTGGACCAAACGTCCATAATGGTGTCTAGACTCTTTCCATATACTTAGTTTTCCATTTTGGCAATATAATGCCCATTTATTAACAGTGAGTTTCGTTGTTTTATGCATATAGTTGGTGAGATAATGTGCAATATCTTCCCATATTAGTTTCTTTGAGTCTACAAATAGCTATGAGTAATTATTAACCATGTAAAACGTCATGTATTATGAGTTGCACACCTTTTTGAGCAACTATCTTGGAGGAGAGAGAAAAAGGGGATTATTGGTTACTCCTTATTAAAAGTTATATAAGGAAAGAGGGGGGACTTTTAGGTCAAGGAATCTCATCCCAAGGTGATAATTTCATATCTCAAGCATTTTCTCTTTTTATCATTTTCTTTTAATCCTCATAATAGATAGGAGAGAGAAAAGGTGAAAAGGAAAACATATATTCAACATTTTATGTTAATTGCAACTCACTATGGCATGCATATGAGAGAAAGTATATTTATAGTCTTATTTTCATTTTTCTCACTTTATTTTTTGTTCTAAAGGAGTATGTCCATGGCCTTTTTGTATTAAACCCCTCGATTAATTATTATTTGGGAAAAGTCCCATTCTATCTTTTAAATTATATCTGAAAATCAGGATGTGACAATTCTACCCACCTTAAATAAATTTTGTCCTCAAAATTTCCTAGGATACTACCCACCTCAGGGTTTTTGTTACTTCTTCATATAATTAAAACATTAATAAAATTTGCACGGAAAGTGAATTTATTTCATAGAAAGGTTCAAATGAACATAAGCTAATTATTACATCACTCTTCATCTTCCTTTTCTACTTCCATAGTAAAAAATCTAGCTTATCTTTTGGTAGGTGGAGGGTGGCCCGTGTTCTGGTCCTGGTCTTTTCTTATGAGCTTAGGGCAGTTTGACTTGAGGTGTCTAGTTTCTCCACAATAGTAACATGCACCCATACCATACCTGCATGGGCCTGCATGATTCTTCTTGCACGTCGGACATTGGGGCTTCTCAGCTTCTACTGCATGTTCAGGTATCTTTCTCTTAGGGTTTTTGGGAGGCTGGTATTGGTTGTTCTTCTGGGGAACTTCTTTCTTATAGGATCATCCAGGGTGATCTTCAAGATCTAGGGCTGCCTGGAGGGTCCTATTGCCTCTTCCTGACAAGGCAAAACTCAAGTCGGGCTTGAGCCCTCGGATGAATTTCTTCGTTCTACGACGTTCATCATAATCATACCCATACTTTTAGAGGACCCTGAACTTCATGGCGTATTGGGTAACAGTCATGTCACCCACTTGAGCCAGGTTGGAAAACTCTAGCTCCTTTTTCTCTATCATGGCTTCGGACACGTAGTGCTCCTGGAAGGCTTCAACAAATCCTTCCCATGTGAGTGGGGGTGCATCATCTGTCCTTGAGTTGAGGAGGTTTTCCCACCATGTGCGGGCTGCTCCCTTGAGCATGTGGGTTGCAAAATGAACCCTGCAGTGTTGTGGGCAGTCCATGTCTCAGAAGCAATGCTCCATGCCTCTAATCCAGTCCTCATCTTTGGTGACTACATCCATTTCTCCTTCACCCGAGAAAGAGTTGGGCCTTATCTTTAGGAAATCTACTAGAGTGGGCTCATGATGCCTAGGCTGATGTTGGCCTTGTGCTAGGGCATTGGTGAGTGCTTGGACAAGATCTTCTATGGTTGGATTATTGTTCTCTCTTGGTCCACCCGCCCCACTAGATGATCTAGCACCATCATCCTTATCCTTTCCCTTGTCTTCTCTCTTAGGGGCCATCTGGAAAAAGGGTCACATAAACCTAGGTTTAGAACATATGAATCAAATTGTATCTTTGGTAGCCATCTATTTATTTTCTCTGATACCATTAATGTAACACCCCACCCTTTTAATATATAACTTATTTGAGCGAAAGCATCCACATTTGGGGGATGTCACAAAAAGGTAATCATTGCAAGTAAACAAATAATTCACCATTGAGATTCATACATTATTATATGAATAGGAAACTACAAACAACAAGTCTAGAATTCTATTCATCCCTCAACATGGGAAACTAAGCATAACAATAAGCAACTCTATATGATTGGATTGCCTAGAATGGATGGCACCCCACCAGATAACTCTTGGATGTCTTCCAGTCTTGGCTTGCTCTTCTTGAGTCCTTACTTGCTCCAAATCTTGGGGACATTGCGTCCCCAGCCATGCAAAGGGAAAAACAACACATCAGTAAATGGTACTGGCACTTTATAAAATAAACAAAGTAAACAAACTTGACATGTAAGAAAATTGACATGAATTAACTTTAAGCATTCTTGAATCATCATTATTAACATAAAAATTTGAAAAGAAATCTTATGCGTCCCTCTGTGACGCCCCCTTAGGAGCACATGATTGCTAGGAAAGTCCTTGATGCTAGGAAAGCCCTTGACGACCCTTTTGAGGTCCATGATCGGGAGCATAAAAAAACTATTTCAATTCCAATTACTTGACCATTAACATAACGTTGACATTAACATAAATCATGATTCTTTAAACTTAACATGAAGGGAATTCTCCCCATTAACATGATATTTTAATCATGATGGGATTTCTCCCACTTGATCATTAACATAATTCCATGAGTCTTTAATGATAACAATAATCATAGTGCACATTATAACATAGAACATAACATGTAGCAATCAACAAGAAATAATATGGTAAACATGACTAAAGCAGTAATGTCTATTTCATTTTTAACATGCAAGAAACCATAACTATTTGTGCTCAATAGCATGGCCCATTTACCTTGGAGCAAGGATGATCCTTGAGTCAGATCTAGGTCAAACCTTCCCTTGACTTAGCTCTACAAACCTGTTCATAATCATTAAACATAATGAATCAATACATAGTATTGATCTTAGGTGATTTTGGGCTTGAGTTCATATGGATAAGTCTTATGAATCAACATTATTATATTAAGAAAATTCGGGTTGACCAAGGTCACATTAATTACATTGATGTGTGATTAGGGTTTCATGAGTCCAAAATATCATTTCCAACAAAACATCAAAACAAGAGATCAAAACATGGTATGAAAACCTTAAAATCGTATTCTTCTCGAAAAACCATTTCCAACAACTATTTATTCATAATTTTCTAACAAACGGTTGAATTACTACGAATCTTCAAAATGCTAGCCAATGGGAATCCAGGAAAAAATCATGTGGGCGCACTAGCCAACAGTTAAATCGGAAAAAAAACAAAAACCCGACAATACCCCTGAGTAGTGTGACAGAATCATTCAGGTGTAGGGGCGTTGTGGTCATTCAATGACCTGGGATCTTATACATTGATTCATGGAAAGGAGCCAACTGATAGGAGCTCTGCATGTCCGATCTTGGATTGAATTCACTACTCATCTAGAAGAGTCAACCTTCCCATTGTGTTCCTGGAAGGAAACTGCACCCAACGAGCCTAGGCTCGGGTGCTGAGGAGCTATGGAGCTCGGGGATGGTTCTGGCCATGGCAGGGCACAGATCAGGATCAAGCAGCAGGGGAGGAAAAACACTACGACAACAGTGAGGAGGCGAGGAAAAATAGTCTGCAAGCCAAAACCAAAAACGAGGAAGCATCAGTATCGGAAAAAGAGCCATGTGTTCATCGGTTGTCGAAGAACAAAGGAAAATAGAGGAAGAAGAGTTGGAGATCCAACAGCAAGTAAAATCGACAATAAAGAACCATCGGGACCAGGTTTGTAGTCGTGAATATTGGGCAATTCTGAAACTGAGGCCTCTGGGGTCGTAGAGCCACTGAGGTGGCTTGGTGACTAGCGCCAGCAAGTGCCGCGCAGCGGCCTACATGACCTGTTGCTTGGGGAAAACATAGGGAAAACCAAGGAGTCGAGAACAAAGCAGGGGAGTCGAGGATACTCGTAGAGTTAGTAATCAGACAGGGGTGGTTAGAGTGATGAGGATACGACCGTCGTTGCTGGAACTGTAGGTTGAGTAGGTTGGGCTTGTTTGAGGTGCTAGAGATGAAATTACTTGGGGGAAGAGAAGTGAGAGGGGAGGCAGATCTTTTGGGGTAGTTATATAGGAATGGGGGCGCCTGAGGTTGTCTCTACAAAACTGGGGCGGCGAGGGAGGCGCCTACCCTATTGGGCATTTTCTCGTTAGGTAACAAAACCCCGCAAAACTTGGGATCGTTTGAATCGGGAAAGCCTCATGAACATGTAGGAGAAGGAATCGTGCGATATCGTGCAGTGACGAGGGAGATCGGGGGCAAAGAAATCACAGACACTACTCACAAACTATCCTTACCCATCGCGAGGTAGAGGACAATGGATAGGCTGCTGGATCGGGGGTAGCTCAAACCGTGGTCGTCTGATGAGGCACATAGAAGGAAAATCAAATAAATCAGGGTGTGACAATGAATAATTCCGGACTATGGGCCAATTCGACGCAATAAATGAAATTGTATTCAAAATCCAATTAAACTTTAAGAAAACCTTTCATTTGAGGGGTCAAACTAAGTCAAAAGAAAACCAAATTTGGACCATACGTCCATAATGGTGTCTAGACTCTTTCCATATAGTTAGTTTTCCATTTTGGCCATATAATGCCCATTTATTAAAAGTGATTTTCCATGTTTTATTCATATAGTTGGTGAGATAATGTGCAATATCTTCCCATATTTGTTTCTTTGAGTCTACAAATAGTTATGCGTAATTATTAACCATGTAAAACGTCATGTATTATGAGTTTCACACCTTTTTGAGCAACTACCTCAGAGGAGAGAGAAAAAGGGGATTATTGGTTACTCCTTATTATAAGTTATATAAGGAAAGAGGGGGGGACTTTTAGGTCAAGGAATCTCATCCCAAGGTGATAATTTCGTATCTCAAGCATTTTCTCTTTTTATCATTTCTTTTAATCCTCATAATAGATAGGAGAGAGAAAAGGTGAAAAGGAAAACATATATTCAACATTTTATGTTAATTGCAACTCACTATGGCATGCATACAGGAGAAAGTATATTTATAGTCTTATTTTCGTTTTTCTCACTTTATTTTTTTTCTAAAGGAGTATTTCCATGGCCTTTTTGTATTAAACCCCTCGATTAATTATTATTTGGAAAAAGTCCCATTCTATCTTTTAAATTATATCTGAAAATCAGGATGTGACAGATAGGGATCAAGATCTATAGTGATAGCTCTTGAAAGTTTCATAACATAAGTTTTAAGCACATACAATTGCTAAATATTGAAAAGCTCAATATAAAGGATTCAACAAGAGAGAATCTGAATTAGTCTCTCAAGAACCCTAAAGATCCAATTCTTGTGAAGAATGGAAGGACATGATTAAGATGCCATAATCAATGGATCTATCATGTATGTTATGTAATGTACTTTTCTCATATAATCATGTATGTATTGGACATCACAAGATAACATTAAATTCCAATAAGGGTTATTGGAATGTCATTAAAATCATCCATTAGTACTTGTGAAATACATAAGGATGTGTTGCTAGTTAATAGCAGCAAGGAAGAGTTGGGTGTAAAGGGTTACACCGATGTAAGCTTCCAAAATGACAAAAGTTATCACAATAAAATATGTTTGATATTGACAAAAGAGTTTTGAGTTGGAAGAACGTTCCAAATTATTGGCTATTAATTTTTTCTACAATAGAAGTTGAGTATCCCAGTGTTGTGAATACAAGAGTGGATACTATATGGATCTATAAGTTCATATGATGAACTTAAAGATGTTCCAACCATTGATGACCCATTAGAGATATTTTGACAACAATAGAGATACTTGTTAGGCAAGGAATATCAGATACCATATTACGATAGTTTTATCTCACAACAAAGAGATAAGAAACATGCACTATACTGAGTAATAGAAAAATGTTGCTAACCTGCTAGATTAGCACTTGCGCAACAGATTCATGATGGACATGTTTATATCACTAAGAATGAGATTCGTGGATGATTGACTATAAGTGCAAGTGGGAGTCTATTGGTATGGTATGCCCAGAGAGCCAATGATATGATGATTGGCATGGCATAGAACATAAGGATTTGATTAATAACAATATATGTAGGGATGGCAATGGTCCAGGCACAATACATCTATTCACCACCCCACTTATACCAACAACGAACCTCAACCACACCCAACTGACCACTATTCAAACCACTATGAATGGTTTCCCATAGTATGGGCACCACAGACACTCGAACCATACCAATGTATACAGAATATTATTTTCACACAGAACCAATGTGCATGGAATACTTCAAGTAATTGTATATATTTTCTGGACCATGTATTCTTTTTAAACTATGTTTGACCCCTCTCATGTTAATATTTTGAGTAATTTATGGACCTTACCTCCATAAGCAATTCACTCTAATGGCATGGGAAAGAATCATCATTGTTCTCAATACTGTATACCAGTCTCCTAATGGATTTGGTTAACTCCTTTTCCACACGTTTGACTCCTCTACCATGACCACCATATCCCATGAGATTCTAAGGTCATCCACCTACCAGATCATCTACACTGGCCAAGAAAGTTTACGGAGCTAAAAAAACTCAGTCAGCCAGGCCAATCTGGTGAGAAGCTGAGTATCAAGGAGGTGGGTGAGGCATAGTAGCCGTTCTAAAGATAGGAACAATGGTGGTGAAAACGGAAGTAGGTACACCTACAGTTATGGCAGTGCTACAACCACAGAAGTGGCAAGTCATGGTTTCTTCAACCGCATAATGGAGGTGTGTATAGCCACAACAGTAGCAAGTCATGTTTTCTTCATCCACACAGTGGTGGTGCATACAACCACATAAGCAGAAAGTGACAGTGTCTTCAGCCGCACAGGGGTGGGAGCAGTCACATCTGTGACGAGTGGCGGCATCTTTAGCCACAATAGTGATAGGAATAGTCACATGAGTGGTAGTGTGTTCAGTGGTTGTCGTGGTTTAACATCAGTATGAATATAGCAAAAGCAACGATGTCAACATTGGATACAACTAAGGCAATATCAGTGGCAGAGGTGAAGTATGGAGACGATAGGGACATGTATGGTGATGGAGTGAAGTTGGGATCGGTTAATGAAGAGGGAATAGTGAGGTGTACAGTGAAGGCCGGAGGATTATGGTGATTTGCATGTTGACACGAACATAGTAGATATAGTTTGGTTTCCCACTTTAATCGCCACAAGAAATATGGTGTTTCTTTCCAAACAAACCATCATCCAAGAGAATAACTTGTTATACCAATTAATGGTGTGGATCGGGTTGGTTTGGTTTGGTGAATAGTTTATGGATTTTTTTGCCAAGCCTAAATAAAGGCAAGATTCCAATTTATCATGTTTCGCTCAGTTATGAGATAATGAGGAAACATTATTAATGTCTAAACAATGACAATACTCAATGACGTGTGTCTTCTAGTACATGACTTGAATGATGATTTCATATGGATGTTAAAAGTATGAACATGTCTGTTATGTCGCTAGTTAGTTGTTACTATGGAAGGAAGATAGACACCAATGACACATAACACTAGAATTTGGGTTAGTTGATGATAGAATCCCATTAGTCATGATATGTCATATCAAACCAAGCACATAGATACATGTTAGGGAATAATGTATCAGATAGACCCACCTTGAGACTGACACATGGAAACCATATTTAGTGGTCATAATCATCTCTCACAGTGAATGTGGTAGTTGTGGTTCTTAGAACTAAAGTTACTATATGATAGTGAGTTCACAGGAAATCTTAAGCGGAAGAAAATTATTTGCAGCGGATTACTGAAAAATCACTGAAAATTTAAACTTTTTGCAAAGAGATCCATACACAGGAAATCTTTCCCATCAAGAACCATTGTATAAATTTTACGTTCTGGTTCAAACATACATAACCTATATCATCTCTTTTCAGAGACTACAACATTAGCTGCCTTACAACATTATATACAGACAGCATACGAATCTCGAGGCATCAAGCCAAAACCTCAGATCGATTCATTAAAACACTGACTAAAATCTCCGAGGACCTGAGAGTACAGAGACGACACATAGGACTTTCTAGCTACATAACTTGACAGGCAGTATCTCCACCTGAGATATTATTGTTGTCCTTGTTGTCACTGCTGCTGTCTATTCCCTGCAATGGGATTCTGCTTCTTTGTCCGCGTCCACCTAAGAAGTTGGATCCCACGGGGGTGAGACAATTGTAAATTGCCCCAGCGGGAGATATAACTCTCCGCCAAAACATTGTTATAACAGCTTATTAAAATAAACTGAGCAGAAGGATTTATATATATAATCAATAGTAGGTAAGTCACTTGTATGAACAAAGTGAAGTAATTTCCTTTTTCAAGGATAACCTTGCATCTACTATTGGTAGATTCATAGTTCATCCATCTACTTGTAATGAATACAACAGATATGAATAACATCAATGAACTACAGATATAAAATAGAAATTTAACATCAGCCAACGAATTTCCATATTCAATCCTTAAGCAAACATGCTATATGGCTGATTTCATTTTACAAACACACTTATGCCCTGAGGAGATGAGGTATACCGCTCATACTCCAACCGACCAATACGAAGTCAAAGTCAATACCACATATAGGTCAATGGAAGAGCCGGATTCCCATGACCTCACACATCCTGGTCAGTGCAGGACAACAAGCAGGACTGTGTTAACTTCTCAAGATAGCTTTCCAGGGTATACTGGAACTTTGCTATAGAGTTACAGCGTCAACTGCACTCTCATCGGCCATCGAGAGATTTGTTGTTTATCTTCATCGACCCGACATAAGTATTATGGGGAGATGAGTACGACATCTATCCCAATAATCTGGGGATTAGTGATACATCCATCCCGACACATGAAGGATTGAGAGGTTTGATGTTTACCTTCCCTCAAATCACTTCACCGGACGTAAGGATATTTTTCTCCCATTCACCCCCACATATTCAAAATATGTGTTTTGGGTTTTTCCGCGGGCACCCATTTCACCATCACCTATTCCTGACGATGATGGATATATGGTCAGGGCTCTACATGATATGATTTCACTTGATTAATTAAGTACATTTTCACATTCTTTTAGCATCAGCCAAGTTCTCAAGCATGACTTATTACAACAATGCTATAAAGAGACATGTACTATTTTCATCAAATACTTATCAGTCTTATTAAAGATCTTGGGAACACAGTCCCTCATTTTCAAATTGGGAATTCTCATCCCTTCACATTCTCATCACCATAATCATATGGTTCTGGGTATTCAAACCCTTAACTCATCATTGAGTACCATTACCATTTATTAGGTAACTATTACCTTCAGGTCATCTGACCAAGGCATTCATGATACTTTTTACACAAGTGTTACACATGGATCACAAGGCCAAAGAATATCTTGTCACCTCTTTCTAGGTAACAACTTACTCTTATGACTCATAAAATCCATGCGCATTGCTACTTTTATTAAGAAACAACAACAACAAGGCACAAAAGGCCAATCAACATTTATTATATAAATGTCACCGCTCAAACCTGGCTATATTCATCATCTTATAATATCTGTATGGTTATTAGACATGATAACAGTCATACAAGATATTCATCACATCATGTGACATAATAGTAACACCATTATTCCTTTACCAGGAATTAGGATGTACTATCAAATAGGGCTTTTCATTCCCTTTACCCAAATTAGGGTTAGGGTTCCCCATTTCTCAATAATTAGGGTTTCATGATTACATTATCTGCCCAACCCTCAATTCATTATTCCATACCTCTGGGGCATTCAAAGGTATCATATTTGATTATTCAAGAACATTACTTTCATCATATAGCATTAATGATCATCAACTCAAGGTATGAGTTCATTTCTCATCCTCATCATGGTATGACTACATCATACTCATCATTTGGGCTTAACCCCATTCTCAAGGTACATTAATTAACACTCATCAAAGTGAAACAACTCATTACATTTCATTTTAATAGTTGCATAAAACACTCCATATGTTTCTTATTCAGACATATAATGTTTGGAATACATCAAGGTATATAAACCCTGAAGTGCTGAATGTGATAACTATCATATTTTGATGTATCACTTTCTCATCATTTCAGACTCTCTTGAATTATCCTTCTTATCTTGTATTAAGGTATTTCCCCTCTTAATACATTACATCACTAAACTCTCACCTTTAGCATACAATGCATAGGCCACACATTAGAATTGTCCAACTATCTTTAATGATATGGAATTGTCTAATGGTAAAGACATTGCTTACAATAAGGTTGCTTATAATCAACCACATGAAATGTTTCACCTTTATAAGGTCATTCCTTCTATCTCATCATTAGGGTTTGCTTATACCCTTACCTGAAATTAGAATTATGATTCATTGTCATATTTCCCAGGATTAGGGCTTTATGCATTATGACTTCACATTAGAGTCTCATTTACCTTCACCCTTCTTAGGGCCTATCATCTCAACATAGCATTAGAACATCATGTGGTATTAGTTCTTAATCAGGGTTTCTCATGGAATCACCCTCAACTAGGGTTTCACATGGAAACACCCTCAACTAGGGTTTCACATGGAATCATCATTAATTAGGATTTCCACTATAGTCACCCATAATTTGGGTCTACTATTCATCACCATTAGGATTTCATTCAATTATCCATAATTAGAGATTCACTATTCATCCCAATTAGGGTTTTACATCTCATTTCCCTAAATTGGAGTTTCACACATCACTAACCTAGATTAGGGTTACATCCTCACCCTGAGTTAGGGTTACATTTAGAATTGCCCTCAACTAGGGTTAGGACTCAATAGACCTGTCAATTAGGGTTTATGTTCATGATTAGGGTTTCATGATCTCTCTACTTAAAGATCATACCCTTAATCACCACATGAATCATATTCATGTATGAATTCATGTTAACATCCTCTCAACTTGATTAGGTCATATCAACCCTTCAATCAAGTACATACAACTATGATTAACATAGTGTACCAAGTCATTGATCCTATAAGCAATTAGGGTTCATCCCTTAATTGGCATTAATCACTTAGGTACTATTAGGGTTTCAACCTTTGTACCTTCATTGATTGTCATTACTAATCATCATTGGATCAATGGATCATTCATCATCTTTAATTCTCAAGAGATTCAATCACATTAGACCTTCATTACATAAGGTATCCAATTGAATTGACCAATTGAATCTTTAATTACAATAGGTGTCCAAGTGGATTAACCCATTGACTCCTCAATCAACCTTGACTACTTGAGCCCCAAACGGTCTTGGTCTTTCAAAGTTCAAACGGTTTGAAACCGTTTGGTAAAGGTGCACACTCAAGACCGTTTGCTAAAGTAGTAGGTGAAGATCGTTTTCCCAAGTTTGACTTTTGAAACCGCATGGGCACAAACGGTCTTGAGACCGTTTGGTCCAAACCTCCTCAAAACCGCATGGACCCAAAAGTGTCTCAACCTCTTCAATTGTATTAGGGTTTCCAATGTTGATCCTCTCAATCGATCTTATACATGTTAGACAATCATCAATTGAGTTAATTAGGTCAATCTTCAACTGATTTGACCCATTGACCCTCAATTGATTATCAATTAGGGCTTGAAGCAATTGAATTAGGGTTTGGAGTCGATAACCCTTCAACATATTTCAATGTAAGTCTGGTTGATTTGAACCCAATGAGCCATCATCAAATTTGGACTTGACCTGACCCCAAACGGTCTTGGGATCGTTTGGATGACCTCCAAATGGTCTTGAGACCGTTTGCCCATTACATCATCAAAATCCAAGTCAACCAACTAGGGTTTGGATCATTGGATTGATCACCAAATCAGCAATTGATTACACTCCAACTTAGTATCTTTGGATCTTCAATTGGTTAACCAAACTCAAACCTAGACCTCCAAACAGTCTTGGGTGACCTCCAAACGGTCTTGAGACCGTTTGGGTGATCCCCAAACGGTTTTGAAACCGTTTGAGTCAATCAACCCAAGTTTCAAACTCAAACAACTTGGAAATCAGCACTTAACCCGATTAGGGTTTTGGTGATTGATTGGCCTTCAATTCATTAACCAATTGGAACTAACCAATCATAATTGATGGGTCATTAATCTAGATCATTTTCAACATATATCCAAATGGTCAACCCTGGTCAACATCACCAAACGGTCTGAAACCGTTTGGTCTTATGCGGTTTGGTGAAACCGTTTGCTTCTAAACGGTTTGAAACTGTTTGCTCCCAAACGGTTTGGGAAACCGTTTGAGCAACTCAATCAAGACTGTTTGCCTTGGATATTTGTAGAGGTGTGTGCTTATCATCTTCAACCTCTAAACTCACGAAACCTGCTGTGGTTTCCATGGTGATTGTGTCCATCAACCAAATCAATTATTGTAAATGTAGAAATGATCATTATTTGATAAGGAATTGAATGCAATAACAAAATCAAGGGTTCAAGTTATAAAACCCGCCTCCAATTGAGATCCAAACCTCCATGTTCACGGAAAAAATGGTGGATGAAACTCCTTTCACCATTCCAAGGCTCGTCCTCAAGGTTTGAATCAAAAGGAATGGTTAGAATTGAAGAGGAGATCGAAATAGGAAGAAATCCATAATTTATTTTCGATTTCCACCATGGAATCAAGGTGAAATGGATCAAGAACCTTACCAACAGGTTGGGGGTCGTCCTCCTGATCCTCCCAAGCTCCCTTGGTCGTTTCCCAAGCAAGGAGAAGAAGTGGGGTTGAAAAATCCTTCCATTGGGCTTGTAAAAGGTTCTTTTATAAAAATTCAATGAGAGAGAATATGCTTTATAAAAATCCAATTAATCCCAAAAAGGTGGCTTCCTTTTCCCCCTCATCTTCCTTAGGGACGAGGCTATCTGGTTTGCCTCCAATTCCTCTCAATTATCCATGATCTAAAGAAATGCAAATCAAGCACCTCAAATCATATTATATTAATATCCATATGTGAGTGGATATTTCATTTTCTTATAAAATTGTGTGTGAGTTATCCACTCCCTTGGATATTTTCGTGGTCCTTGCAAGGCTCAAGGATGTCCACACACATCTGAATTCAACCATTTTAATTTTGTTTGAAGGCCCTTTAATTAATACATTTATTTTTTCCCTAAATCGAATTAGGGTTTCAATTAGGATCAAATCTTGATTATTTGAATATCAAGATTCTCTCTCCTCCAACTTAATTCAAATGAGGCGCCCCTCTCATTTTCTTTTCTCTACATGATTCCAAGAAACATTAGGGACCTTATTTAAGTGGTAATTTACATATTGAACCCTGGGTTTTGGGTAAATTGCACATTACACCAAAACTAGGTTTTCATGCACATACATTGCTTTTTCAGCTCTTTCTTGGTATTCAGGCTTCCATAAGCCATACCTCAGCATCATATTCACTCTCATGATGCTTAAACACATGAGGAACATATTATCATGCACAATTTTCACTTAAACCCCTCAACTTGGGTAATTTGCACTTTAGTCCAAAACTAGCAAACATTGCTTCAACATTATTCAAACAGGACTAGAGTTGCAACATAAGTTCCTCTTGAGGCCTAATTATTTTTCAAAAGATGAGATTAAGCATATAATCATCTTTCTTAATCAAAACACCTAGGGTTAAAGTATAACCCATGTTAGGGATGTTACAAACCCCTCCCTATTAAAAATTTGAAGAATAGAACCCCAAGACAAACACACCCATAAGGTATCTTGGAGTGGGTGTAAAATTTTCAAATCTTATTTAATGGTAATCAAAACAACCAAAGTATAGAAGCAGAATAAAAATCATGATTATTATCAACTTTCTAAGAGATTACAAAAGTACATATTAATCTCCCACATAGGGTTTACATGATACAACATAAGGATCCAAATAGAGGGAAATCTAAACCATAACAACTTTGTCTCCAAGCTTTAACTCCTTAAGCTATGTCCATAACTTTATTCCATGTCCTCCTTTTCCTTCACCTAGGGTTGGAAGTATACCCCAACAAGAAGAGAAAAATAGAAGACATCAACAAAGACTGGTATGTGCATACTAAAAAGGAAATTTAGAAATATATGGAATAAAGGACAACAAATATAAAAGTCTTCCCATAGAAAAGATAGGGACTACCCAAGCGGGCATCAAGAGGAATAAATTTCCAACATATGATAACAAATGATACTTGCCATTAAATAAACAAAAAAATGTGCCACATAAGCACATATCATGAGATTAGGGTACACAACCCATAATCATCATCATCAACCTGCATGCATGTGAGATAAACATAGCCCTAGAACAATATATCAACAAAGTCGGTCAAGTCTCACAAACTTGAAACCTGATAGAGAATGATGTACTACCAAACTCCCGATATATATAAAAGTGGTACAAACTTCACAAATTTGAAACCCAGGTATGGGGCCACCTCCATCCCAAAAACATAATAAGGGCATATAACCCAAAACCAATGCAATTATACTACTCTAGTGCTACTGAATCACAAAGCATGTTTAATGTAGAGGCAAGTAGAAAGTATAGTTAGATTATAAAAACTAGTCACCACATAAGTGGCCAACATATACATCCACCTCACAAGTGGGCAAAAGACATCACGTGTCATCTCATATAGAGTTCATTATGAACCAATCATAAAATAAGATTTCAAGAGAATGTCCAAAGATAAATAACAAATAAAAGGTAATTCACATGAAGCATATTTTAAAAAGAAAAGAGATAAAGGGTAGGATATATGTCCATAGGACCAAGTGAAAGAAGAATATAGGTGATTTATCAAAAGAATAATTGGGAATGCAAACATACCTCTCTTTAGAGTCTATACAAGTCCAAGTCACTTCTAGATCCAAGTCTAGGCCTTCAAAGAACATATTAAACATATATTTAGATTTTAGGTCAATTTCATATTGATTATTCAAACCCTAAAAATCACCTTTTTCTTTACATGTGATTTAGGTTATAAAAACCATTCCATATTTTAGGATACCTTTTTTTTAGTCCAAAACATATTTTATTATATTTTTCTGACTTATAAATTATAAGTTATGAATTTTGCAAATTATTACTTATTTAGATTAACCCATTAAAATCATATACCTTAAGAATTGGATTTAGGTGATAAAAATCAACACCATAAGATAGCTCTTATTTTTCTGAATCCAATAACTATGTATTTGTAATTTTTGGATAAGTAGATAATTAGTTATGAATTTTTAAAGTTGGACCAATAGGATAAATCCAAATCAACAAATCAGTTGCGAGAAAGAAGAGAGAGTCGTGTGGTACGAGTTGGCCCAATCAAGGCTGGCCAACTCATACGGTCACTCATCCTGGTCAGCAAAGTCATTGCGAAGACAAGGAAACAAAACCTCATGAAATTACCTTTTTACCCCTAATCGGAAAAACAATAATACATGGAGATGAAAGGGGTAGGACAAACAAAACACAACGAGGCTTCTTTCCCCCAGAACTACTCTCGCACCATGGTTGAGGAACACCTTCAGGTGAATCCAAAGGCAGCAAAGAGGCTACCCAGAACTGGAAAACACTAGAGAACCCACCACAAAATTGTTGTTCAACCGTCAAGCCAAAACCCAAAGTCTCTGGCCACTGATAGCCCAAGATCACCTCACCAAAATGAGTGGAAATAGAGTAAACAAGGCGAAGGTAGAAACAGGCACGTCGAGAAAAGAACTCTACTTCAAGGTGTACGACGAGGTCCCCTGAAGGCTTAGGAACACGAGAAACAAAAACCAAAGCATCAAGGCAAGTGTACGGGCACAGACACCACTAGAAAAACTCCAGTGAAGTCGAGCTACAGGATAGAGTAGCACAAAGTGAAATGCATCCAGACGATGAATGAAAAAGAAAGACTTAGGTGCAAGGATGCTTACCATGAGTTCAATCAAAGTGTGGTCATACAAAGGAATAGTGGTGATCATGAAACACTGGTGAACAATTTTGGTTAGGTTCAAAAGTTTGGGGCAAGCATGATCCCAATTGGGACCTGAGGAGGGGAAGAGAGGGGTCGTAGAATGTTTCTGGGAAATCGCACAAGGAGAAGAAGTAGTGAGGACCCATCTGCAATAAATAGTGGAGAGACATGATTTGGGCATTTAGTATTTATAGGGAATCAGAGCTATAACTTAGGATCATTAGGTTCAGTTTCAAACAAGGAATTCATAGGAGAAAGAGTTGGGGAAAACCATGGACGGAGGAGAGACAATGGCAAGGAGGAAACAATGACTACTGTACACGGCCGAGTCAGACTCCTACTCGAGGTATGAGATGACTCTAATGTTGTCCAAAGAAGATCCAAAGGTTGGGAGAGTCATTCATATAAGGAAAACTCAAGAATCAACAACTATGGCGTGACATCATGACAAAATCAATTTTATTTAATAAAGTGTTATTACATTTTTATTGATTTTCTCTTTCCACTTTTGAGGGCACAAATTAGATGAAATTTTGCACAGAGACTAATTAAAGTATGTAGATTCTGATTATATAATTCTATTTTCCTTTTAAGATCTTTTAATGTGTTAAATATACCAAATCCTGTTTTCTCTTTCCTCATGCATTAATGACTTTAAAATTCTCCAAATTTGATGAAACTTTACCCACAAGTCATATTTAATGTATTGGATACGAATTTGCCATCAATTTTATATGTTGCAGTTGTTTGTACAATTATTTAATATTTTTAAGGTTCTACACACTTTCTCTCTCCTAATTTCATCTTTTAATCAAACATCTCCCCAATTGGATGAAAATTTACCCAAAGGCTATAGTTATTATGTAGATTATGAATCCAAGATTATTTTCCTCTTTTAGAGTCATTTATTATTTTATTTGATATTTTGAGGAAAACTTAGATCTTCTCTTTCTAAATTGAATTAAATTAATTATTATTATTATGTGAATAATGTGAAACTTAACTCCCAAGACAATTGGGACCCAAGGAACATGATTCTTAACTTAGATTCCCCTTTTAAGATTTATTTTAATGAGTTATGTCACAATTAATATTTGTGGCTTATTATTAATATTACCATTATTCATCCTATTATGCTTCATCTTTTCATATCATCACCAAGGGAATTAGGTAATATTATTTTGCACGAGATATTATCAAACCTTCCATCATGTGACATATTTTATGTGTTCATTATTGGCCTAAGACTAATGTGAGAACATTAGGTTTTGTTAAGGTGATTTATGCATACATTAGCTCGTTGGGGTTATGCTAAACATCTATTGGATCTAACCTCAACTTTCTTTGGCTAAGCCTAAGAGATCAAACTTCTAGGGTAGGGTTCAAGATCTATTATGTTACATCACTCCACCCCTTTAAAGGATTTCATCCCCAAAATCTATTGATCCAAACATCAACAACCAACTACTCTCCACCCCTTAAAAGGTTTATCCTAACAAGTCAAACTAAACAACACTTAGGGTTACCAACATATCTTTTAGTTGTGAATGTTTTAAAGACTTATGTTATTCATGTATCCATCTAAAAGTCAGAACCAACTACAGTTGAGCTTTAGGTCCTCGTGTCCCTAACCTAACAACCCAAAATCCAAAAAGTCATACAGTACAAAGGGTAGGTACATTACACCTTAACATTATCTCACATATTCCTAGTCACTTCCTCAAAATTAGGGTTATGATTCTATGTCAATAATTCAAGGGTTTCACCATCCATACATTAGAAAAATCCTCATTGTGACTAAGTTTAAGAAAACTTTGATAAAATCCAGAGAAAACATTTTATATATATATATGGAAAATAGTTTGTTGTGAAAACTTTTTCAATTGAAAACTAAAATTAGTGCTCAAAATAAAAATGAGAACCAACTCACAATTTTCCACAATGAGAACTCCTTATTCTACCACTACATCATTCTTATAGCCTAATTTCATCCTCAAGTCAACCCTATTGTATATAAAGCTTCATGTCATCAAACCTTACATGGTAGGGTATGATCATCTAACCTCATCACAAATTTAGGGTTTACCCAACATGAAACTCATATCAACCGTTCACCATCTCATGAAAAACATAGGTAAAAAACAAGGGTGAACATCTCACCTAGAGGGCAACTATGCAAAGTAAGGTTTCTAATTAGGGAGACAAAATTGAAATAGTCATATTTCGACTACCATGGGCTCTAATACTATGTTGTAATGAGTGGGACCCAGAAGGGGTCCACTTCCTACTAAAAATTTGAAGAATAGAACTCCATCCCAAACACACCCATAAGGTATCTTGGAGTGGGTGTAAAATTTTCAAATCTTATTTAATGGTAATCAAACCAACCAAAGTATAGAAGCGGAATAAAAATCATCACTATTTTCAACTTTCCAAGAGATTACAAAAGTACATCTTAATCTCCCACATAGGGTTTACATGATACAACATAAGGATCCAGATAGAGGGAAATCTAAACCATAACAATTTTGTCTCCAAGCTTTAACTCCTTAAGCTATCTCCTTAACTTTATGCCATGTCCTCCTTGTCCTTCACCTTGGGTTGGAAGCATACCCCAGCAAGAAGACAAAAATAGAAGACATCAACAAATGTTGGTATGTGCATACTAAAAAGGAAATTGAGAAATATATAGAATAAAGGGCAACAAATATAAAAGGCTTCCCATAGAAAAGATAGGGACTATCCAAGCGGGCATCAAGAGGAATAAATTGCCAACATATGATAACAAAGAATACTTGCCATTAAATAACCAATAAAGTTGTGCCACATAAGAACATATCTTGAGATTAGGGAACACAACCCACAATTATCATCATCAACCTACATGCATGTGCGATAAACATAGCCCTAGAACAATATAATAACAAAGTCGGCCAAGTCTCACAAACTTCAAACCTTATAGAGAACGATGTACTGCCAAACTTCCATTATATATAAAAGTGGTCCAAACCTCACAAATTTGAAACCCAGATATGGGGCCATCTCTATCCCAAAAACATTATAAGGGCACATAATCCAAAACCAATGCAATTATACTACTCTAGTGCTATTGAATCACTTAGCATGTTAAATGTAGAGGCAAGTAGAAAGTATAGTCAAATTATACAAACTAGTCACCCCATGAGTGACCAACATATAAATCCACCTCACAAGTGGGCAAAAGACATCACATGTCATCATATAGAGTTCATTAAGAACCAAGCATAAAATAAGATTCCAAGAGAATGTCCAAAGATAAATAACAAATAAAAGGTACTTCACATGAAGCATATTTTTAAAAGAAAAGAGATAAACGGTAGGCTATATGTCGATAGGACCAAGAGAAGGAAGAATATAGGTGATTTCTCAAAAGAATAATTGGGGATGCAAACATACCTCTCTTCAGACTCTATACAACTCTAAGTCAATTCTAGATCCAAGTCGAGGCCTCCAAAGAACCTATTAAGCATATATGTAGATTTTAGGTCAATTTCATATTGATTATTCAAACCCTAAAAATCACTTTTTTGTACATGTCATTTTGGTTATCAAAATCATTCAATATTTTAGGTTACCTTTTTGTGAGTCCAAAACATATTTTATTATATTTTTCTGACTTATAAATTATTAGTTATGAATTTTGCAAATTATTACTTATTTAGATTAACCCATTAAAATCACATACTTTAAACATTGGATTTAGGTGAAAAAACTAAAACCAAAATATATCTCTTATTTTTCTGAATCAAATGACTACTTATTTGTAATTTTTGGATTAGTAGATAATTAGTTACTAGTTTTTAAAGCTAGACTAATAGGATAAATCCAAATCAACAAATCAATTGCGAGAAAGAAGTGAGAGAGGGAAAGGGCCGCACAGTCTGAGTTGGCCCAATCAGGGTTGGACAACTTAGCCGGCCACTCATCCAAGTCAGCAAAGTCATTGCAAAGACAATGAAATAAAACCTCATGAAATTACCTTTTTACCCCTAATCGGAAAAACAAAAATACATGGAGATGAAAGGGGTAGGACAGACAAAACACAACAGGGCTTCTTTCCCCAAGAACTACTCTCGCACCATGTCTACAGAGAACCTTTGGGTGAATCCAATGGCAGAAAAGAGGCTACCCAAAACTGGAAAACACCATTTAACCCATCACCAAATTGTGGCTCAATCATCAAGCCAAAACCCAGAGTTTGTGGCCACCTGTAGCCCATGATCACCTGACCAAAATGAGAGGAAATAGAGCAACCAAGGCAAAGGTAGAAACAGGCACGTCAAGGAAAGAAATTTGCTTCAAGGCATATGACGAGGTCCCCGAAAGGCTAAGGAACACCAAAAACAAAAACCAAAGCATCAGGGCCAGTGTACGGGTACGGACGCCGCCAGAAAACCTCCAGTGAAGTCGAGCCACATGATAGAGTAGCACAAAGCGAAATGCATCCAGATGAAGAATAGAAAAGAAAGACTTAGGTGCAAAGATGCTTACCATGAGTTCAATCGGAGTGTGGTCACACAAAGGAGAAGCGGTGACCACGGAACAATGGTGAACAATTGGGGTTAGGTTTGGAAGTTCGGGGCAAGCATGATCCCAATTGGGACTGGAGGAGAGGAAGAGAGGGGTCATAGAATGTTTCTGGGATATCACACGAGGAGAAGAAGAAGCAACGACCCGTCTGCAAAAAAATAGTGGAGATCCATGATTCAGGCATTCAATATTTATAGGGAATTAGAGCTACAACTTAGGATCATTAGGTTTGGTTTCAAACAAGGAATCCATAGGAGAAATAATCAGGGAAAATCATGGGCGGAGGAGAGAGAATGGCGAGGAGGAAAACCATGACTACTGTACATGGTCGAGTCAGGATCCTACTCGAGGTAGGATATGACAGACATCATCCAAAGAATATCCAATGGTGAGGAGAGTTAGTCGTACAAGGAAAATTCGAGAATCATGAACTATGGCGTAACAGCGTGACAAAATGAACTTTATTTAATAAATTGTTATTGCATTTTTATTCCTTTACTCTTTCCTCTTTTGAGCATACAAATGAATCCCAAATTAGATGAAATTTTGTACAGAGACTAACTAAAGCATGTAGATTCGTATTATGCAATTATATTTTCCTTTTGAGAACTTTTAATGTGTTAAATAAACCAAATCCTATTTTCTCTTTCGTCATGCATTAATGACTTTGAGATTCTCCAAATTTTATGAAACTTCGCCCACAAGTCATATTTAATGTATTGGATACAAATTTGCCATCAATTTTACATGTTGGAGTTATTTGTGCAATTATTTAATATGTTGAAGGTTCTACACACTTTCGCTCTCCTGATTTCATCTTTTAATCAAACATCTCCCAAATTGGGTGAAAATTCACCCAAAGGCTATATTTATTATGTAAATTATGAATCTAAGATTATTTTCCACTTTTGGAATCATTTATTATTTTATTTGATATTTTGAGGAAAACTTAGATCTTCTCTTTCCAAATTCAATACAATTAATTTTTATTCTGTGAATAAAGTGAAACTTAACTCCCAAGACAATTGGGACCCAAGGAACACGATTCTTAACTGAGATTCCCCTTTTGAGATTTATTTTAATGAGTTATGTCACAATTAATATTTGTGGCTTATTATTACTATTACCATTATTCATCCTATTATGCTTCATATTTTCATATTATCACCAAAGGAATTTGGTAAGATTATTTTTGCACGAGATATTATTAAACCTTCCATCATATGACATATTTTATGTGTCAATTATTGTCCTAAGACTAATGTGGGAGCATTAGGTTTCATTAAGGTGATTTATGCATACATTAGCTCATTAGGGTTATGCTAAGTATCTATTAGAGATCTAACCTCAACTTTGTTTGGCTAAGCCTAAAAGATCAAACTTCTAGGGTAGGGTTCAAGATCCAATATGTTACAGCACTCCACCCCTTAAAAGGATTTCGTCCTTGAAATCTATTGATCCAAGCATCAACAACCAAATACTCTCCACCCCTTAAAAGGTTTATCCTAACAAGTCAAACTAAACAACACTTAGGGTTACCCACATATCTTTTAGTTGTGAATGTTTTAAAGATTTATGTTATTCATGTATCCATCTAAAAGTCAAAACCAACTAGGGTTTAGCTTTAGGTCTCCTTAACCTAACAACCCAAAATCCAAAAAGTCATTAGGTAAAAAGGGTAGGTACATTACACCTTAACATTATCTCACATATTCCTAGTCACTTCTTCAAAATTAGGATTAGGCTTCTATGTCAACTAATTCTAGGGTTTCATCAACCATACATCAGAAAAATCCTCATTGTGACTAAGCTCAAGAAACCTTCGATAAAATCCAAGGAAAACATTATTTATATATATATATATAGTACATATAGTATTATATGGAAAATAGTTTGTTGTGAAAACTTTTGCGATTGAAAACTAAAATTAGGGCCCAAAATCAAAATGAGAACCAAGTAAAAATTTTCCATAATGAGATCTCCTTATTCTACCACTACATCATTCTTATAGCCTAATTTCATCCTCAAGTCAACCCTATTGTATATAAAGATTCATGTCATCAAAACTTAATTATATGGTATGATATGATCATCTAACCTCATCAAAAATTTAGGGTTCACCCAAAATAAAAATCATATCAACCATTCACCATATCATGAAAAACATAGGTCAAAAACTAGGGTGAATATCTCACTTAGACGGCAACTATGCAAGGCAAGGGTTCTAATTAGGGAGACAAATTTGAAATAGTTAGATTCTGACTACCATGGGTTCTGATACCATGTTGTAATGAGTGGGACCCATAGGAGATCCACTCCCTACTAAAAATTTGAAGAATAGAACCTCCAGTCTAAACACACCCATAAGGTATATTGGAGTGGGTGTAAAATTTTCAAATCTTATTTAATGGTAATCAAAACAACCAAAGTATAGCAGCAGAATAAAACTCATGACTATTATCAATTTTCCAAGAGATTACAAAAGTACATCTTAATCTCCCACATTGGGTTTACATGATACAACATAAGTATCTAGATAGAGGGAAATCTAAACCATAACAACTTTGTCTCCAAGCTTTAACTCCTTAAGCTATGTCCATAACTTTATGCCATGTCCTCCTTGTCCTTCACCTAGGGTTGGAAGCGTACCCCAGCAAGAAGAGAAAAATAGAAGACATCAGCAAAGGCTGGTATGTGCATACTAAAAAGGAAATCGAGCAATATATGGAATAAAGGACAACAAATATAAAAGGCTTCCCATAGAAAAGATAGGGACTACCCAAGTGAGCATCAAGAGGAATAAATTGCCAACATATGATAACAAAGATTACTTGCCATTAAATAAACAACAAAGTAGTGCCACATAAGAACATATGATGAGATTAGGACACACAACCCATAAATATCATCATCAACATGTATGCATGTGAGATAAACATAGCCCTAGAACAATATAACAACAAAGTCAGCCAAGTCTCACAAACTTGAAACCTGATAGAGAATGACGTATTGCCAAACTCCCAATATATATAAAAGTGATCCAAACCTCACAAATTTGAAACCCGGGTATGGGGCCACCTCCATCCCAAAAACATAATAAGGGCACATAACCCAAAACTAATGCAATGATACTACTCTAGTTCTATTGAATCACATAGCATTTTTAATGTAGAGGTAAGTAGAAAGTATAGTCAAATTATACAGACTAGTCACCACATAAGTGACCTACATATACATCCACCTCACAAGTGGGCAAAAGACATCACATGTCATCATATAGAGTTCATTACGAACCAAGCATAAAATAAGATTACAAGAGGATGTCCAAAGATAAATACAAATAAAATGTATTACACATGAAGCATATTTTTAAAAGAAAAGAGATAAATGGTAGGCTATATGTCCATAGAACCAAGAGAAAGAAGAATATAGGTGAATTCTCAAAATAATAATTTTGTATGCAAACATACCTCTCTTCAGATTCTATACAAGTTCAAGTCACTTCTTGATCCAAGTCTAGGCCTCCAAAGAACCTATTAAGCATATATGTAGATTTTAGGTCAATTTCATATTGATTATTCAAACCTTAAAAATCACCTTTTTCTTTACATGTGATTTAGGTTATCAAAACTATTCCATATTTTAGATTACCTTTTTCTGAGTCCAAAACATATTTTATTATATTTTTCTGACTTATAAATTATTAGTAATGAATTTTGTAAATTATTAATTATTTAGATTAACCCATTAAAATCACATACTTTAAACATTATATTTATGTAACAAAACCAAAACCATAAGATAGATCTTATTTTTCTGAATCTAACGACTATTTATTTGTAATCTTTGGATAAGTAGATAATTAGTTATGAATTTTTAAATCTGGACCAATAGGATAAATCCAAATCAACAAATTTGTTAGGGGAGAGGGCCAGGAGGTTTGAGTTGGCCCAATCAGTGCTGGCCAACTCATCTGGCCACTCGTCCCAACTATAGTGTGACAGCATGACAAAATCAATTTTATTTAATAAAGTGTTATTGGATTTTTATTCCTGTTCTCTTTCCTCTTTTGAGGGCACAAATGAATTCCAAATTAGATGAAATTTTGCACAGAAACTAATTAAATCATGTAGATTCCAATTATGCAATTATATTTTCCTTTTCATACTTTTAATGTGTTAAATATTCCAAATCCTATTTTCTCTTTCCCCATGCATTAATGAGTTTAAGATTCTCAAAATTTTATAAAACTTCACCCACAAGTCATATTTAATGTATTGGATATGAATTTGTCATCAATTTTATAGGTTGGAGTTGTTTGTACAATTATTTAATGTTTTGAAGGTTCTACACACTTTCTCTCTCCTGATTTCATCTTTTAATTAAACATCTCCCAAATTGGATGAAAATTCATCCAATGGCAATATTTATTATGTAGATTACGAATCCAATATTATTTTCCTCTTTTGGAGTCTTTTATTATTTTATTTGATACTTTGAGGAAAACTTAGATCTTCTCTTTCTAGATTGAATTAAATTAATTATTATTATGTGAATAATGTGAAACTCAAATCCCAACACAATTGGGACCCAAGGAACATGATTCTTAACTTAGATTCCCCATTTGGGATTTATTTTAATGAGTTATGTCACAATTAATATTTGTATATTATTATTATTATTATTATTACTACCATTATTCATCTAATTATGCTGCATCTTTTCATATTATCACCAAAGGAATTATGTAAGACTATTTTGCATGGGATATTATGAAACCTTCCATCATGTGACATATTTTATGTGTCCATTATTGACCTAAGACTAATGTGAGAACATTAGGTTTCATTAAGGTGATTTATGCATACATTAGCTCATTAGGGTAATGCTTAACATCTATTAGAACTAACCTTAACTTTTTTTGGCTAAGCCTAAGAGATCAAACTTCTAGGGTAGAGTTCCAGATCCAGTATGTTACAAGGAGCTACTACATACATAATTCAAGTCTATTGTCCTTGGTGAAGAGCAAGAGTTGCACAGACATTGTCCAAGATCAACTAGAAGATAGTTGCACTGCAATGAGTTGTAGACACTGGACTTGCTCTAGAACTAGGTATAAACTTGTTAAACCATCTTTCTTATTTCATAGTAGTTGATACAATCTTTTTGTTATGGGGAATATGGATAGATAAATTTTGTTTTTGCTTCCTTTCTATGTTCTCGTATTTCCCACAGACAATGTCTTACTACGATTCACATGGCCATCATCATTAATGCATCTTTATGGGATATCAATCCCTCATCACATCATCAGAGGATATTTCCTCAATCAGTCATAAAGTCTTTGCCAAAGCCATAAGATCATTCAGATAATTTAGGTAAAACATCATTATATCACTATGCCTCATCAAGGCCCACAATTATCACACTTGTGTCACATGAGAGGTATCACAATCACTACTAGTTGTAATTCTCATTCAACAACGAATTAGGATTTATCAAAAAACAACCACAAATTAGGGTTACAATTGTTAAAGAGAGAGAAAGTACTCACCAACATGCTAATTAATCAAGGAAGCTAAGCAACGCCATTATATACTTGCAATTAGGGTTAGGATTACAAAAATGTAACCAAATTAGGGTTTCAAAATCACAATTAACATTAAATCCTATACGATCACTTGCATGCAAAGAGAGGGGTATAAATACCCAAAGTTAGAGAGAGATAAAAGAGGTTATGTGTCAGTAATAGGACCTACAACATGAGGAAGTAGGGCTCACAAGCGTTCTGGAGACTCGATAGTTTCCCTGGTGACAATGGCATCTCTTATTCAGGGGGAGGCGGCTAGTGCTCGTCTAACTGGAACCCTCTCCCCCAGGGCTCTTCCCCAACCCCCTCCCACTTGTCTGGCGTCTATTTGTTCTCTAGGTGTGAGCTACCTCCCATAGTGTCTCAGTTTCCCATTTCTGCAGTGCCTGGGCTTTCTTCTCGTGAGCAGGTGTCCTCGGTGGTTTGCCTTTGGTTGGAAGCCCAGATCCAGGAGGACGGAGACGGTGGTAGCGAGACCTAGGTGACGGCGGGTTGTTGGTCGAGCCCCCTCTCTTTCTATCTATGTGTTTGTTGCAGGTCATGGTGTTGGGTGCTCCTACGGATGGACAGTGAGGTTGGGCGACTCCTTTGTGTACTGAAAGAGGGAGAGAAATTGAATTATGTGCTCTATGAGGATGCTCTTGCCCCTGTTCACAGGGGTTCTTGGGAGTGGTGGAGGGGTTACCTGACACTTTCTACCCCACACCTTCCATCCTCACAGGCCCATCCTCCTCTGAGTATGCACCAGCAGAGCTTTTTTCCCCCTTCCCAGCTCTCCAGGGTGTTGCACCCAAGCTATTTGAGTAAATGCATGTGTGAGCATTCTGTGAGCTTGGGCAGTTACTTGACTGGCCTCACATGTTGTTCTTTTCTTTTCCTTTTCTAGGTTTTAGCTATAAGCAGTAGTTTGTTAGTTTTTCTTGTTGTGGTTTGGGTCGAGCTCTCTATTTTTATGATGGCCTCAAGCATGGATGAGATAGTGATCTTTGTTGGTGGTATTTTGAACTTCTTCCTTGATATCCTCATGGACTCTTACAGATTGTTGGCTCCCATCCTAGACAGATGCTTTGGACTGCTACAACGAGAGGTGGTTGGCATGGAAATTTACCTATAGCATCCCAATCTGAGTCATGTGCTATGTCGTTCTGCCAAAGGAGTTGTGCCTTGGTACCCTAATGTGATCTTACTATCTAGTAGATTTCATATGGCTTACTATTAATGTTTATTGAGCTTTCAAAAAAAAGAGGTTAGGTGTCATGCACATAAGTACCACTTGTCCACCACATATCATCCATGCAAGCACTACAGCCATGCATGAACCAAAGGTTGTTAAAACCAAGGAAACTCATCGACCTACTTGCTTAGAAAAACCTATCAGTCACATAGATTCTCTGCAACCAAAACACATCAAAACATCAACGGTCACACAACCATCAAAACCCTAAGTCTCATCGACCAAAGAGATGGGTTGAGGCTTCTTTGATTAAAGAGAACACAAGGCACACCTCAACACCTCTTATATGGTATAAACATGAGAAAAGAAGATCAAGGTGGTTGCTATAAAATCAAAAACTCAACGATCAATGTACATGGTCAACACCAAACCTGGGCATCCAAGCAAACCCTAGAAACATCAACAATCATGATGTCACCACATCTCTCCTCATCAACCAAGGTGTAAAAAAGCTCCCAAGGGATCCACTCTATCCAACATGATGCCTAAACATGTGAGGAACAAAAAGGCATGTGAAAAATTGCAAAATAAACCCTAAACATGGGTAAATTGCAATTAGGTCCAAAACAAGCACATAAGACAAAACTAGCTCAAACAGCATACAAACTGGATCAAACTGAAAACAAAAGCATGTTATATGTTATTAAGGCACACCACATGATCATATTAAAGTTTTAAGAATCTTATTATTCTAATCAAGAAATATCAACACTAAATCTAGGTTAGGGGTCTTACGACCATAAACCCCTAACTAGGATTTTTTCCCCCAAAATCCTACACAAAAGGAGATAGGTACTTCCTGCATGTCTCTTCCTCTAACTCTTGCATGGCTTCCTCGACACCACAGTGATGTAACAAAATCTTAACCAACACTATATCCTTCTTCTTCAACTTCTTCACCGCCCTATTTAGGATCAATATAGTACCCTCAACATAGGACATATCTTCCACCAACTCAACCTCCATAGGATGCAAGGTCAACTCTGTGTCAGGGTGACACTTCCTCAACATTGAAACATGGAAGACATGATGCAACTTGTGCAACTCAGGTGGTATCTCCAACTTGTAAGCCACCTTCCCAACATGTGCCACCATAGGGTATGGTCCCATAAACCTGGGAGCCAACTTAAACTTCTTACCAAACTTAAAAACTCCTTTCCAATGGGAGATCTTCACATACATCTTATCTACCACTTGGAAATCCAAAGTCCTATGACGATTGTCGACATAAGACTTCTACCTATCCTAGGCAGCCTTCAGTTGTTCTTGTAGCACTTTAATCTTTTCTATAGTTTGTTGCATGTCTCATGCCAACAAAGTAGAGACTGATATCATATTCCATACAAAGCCTCATAAGTTGCCATGTCAATACTGCTCTGATAGTTTTTGTTTTAGAGAAACTCTATCAAACTGATGTTCACATCCCAACTGCCTAAAAACAATAAGACACATGCTCTCAATAGATCTTCTAAAGTTTGAATAACCCTCTTAGACTGTCCATTTGTCCGTCGATGAAACATTGTATTAACCTCAACTATGCACCCACTGTTGTGTGCATATGCTCCCAAAAATGACTGGTAAACTGAGGACCTCTGTCAGACACTGTCGTTACTAGGATACCATGCAAACACACCAACCATCGACATACACATGTGCCAACTTCTCAGGTGTATGTGATGTCTTTACTGGAAGGAAGTGTGTTGACTTAGTAAACATGTCAACTATCACCCATATAGAATCATGAGCTTTAGATTTCCTAGGAAGACCAACCACAAAGTCTATAGTGATATGATCCAATTTCCACTATGATATAGGTAATGGTTGTAAAGTCCTTGTAGGTTTCTAATGCTCAACCTTAACCTGCTAACACACTGGACATCTTGCCACAAATGTGGACACATCACACTTCATGCTAGGCCATAGGCCAATAGAGTACTTCAAGTTATGGTAAATGTTGGTACTTCCTAGGTGCATAGTGTACATCGAAGAGTGAGCCTCCTCAAGAATCAACTATCTCAAGCCATCGACATCGGGTACCATTGTCCTGTCATGGAAGCAAACTATACAATCCTCTGTCTCATGAAAACCATCATGCTTCTCGCTACCCATCTCAGACCATATCTTTTGTATCAAAGTATCACTCCATTGTGCATCTATGATCTATTGTACTAGGGTAGGTTTCACAAGCATTTGATCTAAAAAACTTGCCAACAATGAAACCTCCATTTCAAATTCCTCTAACAAAGAGACACCAAGATGTCTTGCTTGTGGCACACTAAGGAACACAACTGCACCTTCTCAGTAGATGTTGATGAGGAAGCCTTCCTATTCAAAGCATCACCCACCACGTTCGGCTTCCTTGGATGGTAAGTCTATGGTGCAATCATAGTCTTTGATTAATTCCATCCACCATCTCTATCGCATGTTCCTCTCTTGCTTCAAAATGATGTACTAAAGGTTCTTGTGGTCAGTGAAGATCTGACACTTTTCACCATTAAGGTAGTGTATCCAAATCTTCAAAGCATGGACCACGGCTGCAAGCTCTAGATGATGCATCAGGTAGTTATCATCGTGTTTCTTAAGCTCTCGCAAAGCAAAAGAAATCATGTTCTTATCATGTATCAGCACGCATCCCAAACCATTATTCAACACATCATAGAAGACTATGTGACCTTTCCCTTGCTCTGGAAGAATCAACACTAGTTCACTAGTCAGCTTCTCTGTCAAAAGCTAGAAAGAACACTAACAATTGTCATCCTAGACAAACAGTACACCTTTCCTTGTCATCTTCGTTAGGGGTAACGCCGCAACATTGAAGTTCTTGATAAACCTCATATAGTAGCCTACCAATCCTAGGAAACTGTAAACCTCCATCGGTGTCTTAGGTTGCTCCCATTCTATCTCTAACTCCACTTTCTTCAGGTCCATAGAGACACCTCTAGCCAATATCATGTGCCCAAGAAAAGACACCTCCTTTATCCAAAACTCAAACTTGTTGAACTTAGCGTACAACTTGTGATGCCACAACAATGTCAAAGCATGTTCTAGATGTTGCTCATGTTGTTGGTTGTCTCAGGAATATATCAGGATATCGTTGATGAACATAACCATGAATTGGTCAAGATAAGGCCTAAACACCTTGTTCATCAGGTCCATGAATGTTGTCGGTGTGTTGGTTACCCTAAACGACATAACCACAAACTGATAGTGATTGTACCTTGTCCTAAAAGCTGACTTTGTTATGTCATCCACCTTGATCTAAAAATTATGATATCCTAACCTCAAATCTATATTTGAGAACACCGCAACACCTCTCAACTTATCAAACAGGTAATCTATCATCGAAAAAGGGTACTTGTTCTTGATCATCACCTTGTTCAACTATTAGTAATCTATGCATAACCTCATATATTCATCCTTCTTCTTTACAAACAACACGAGAGAACCCCAAGGGAAGCTTTCAGTCTGATAAATCCCTTCTCTAGAATCTCCTACAACTGCTTCTTCAACTCCTACATCTTTGTTAGTGACATCCTGTATGGTGACTTCCCTATCAGTTGTGTACTAGGATCCAGATTCATCTCAAAATCAATCTCTCTAGGATGGGGGACATCGGGAAACTCATCAGGAAACACATCCTCAAACTCATTCACCATTGGTATTTCCTAGATACTAAGACTCCTCACCTTGGTATCCATCATGTGTGCCACGAAAGCCTCACAATCCTGTTGCATCAGCCTCTCTGCTGTCATAGCTAACACCAGACATGTTGGGAGAATCTTCCCATCTCCTTGGAAGATCCATGAAACATTGCCATCATAGAACGTCTCCACCTTCAAACTACAGTCCAAGACCACCCTATACTTCTCCAAAGTATCCATCCCAAGGATCACATCAAATCCATGTATGTTAAGTGGCATAAGGTCCACATGAATGTTGTGTCCTGATAAAGAAAGAAAGAATGCAAAATGGACACATATCCCACAACTTGGCGGAAACAACCAAAGGGGTTTATAGAAGGAGACTATCAGATCTACGACAGACAGGCAAGGAACAACTATATATCACCTCTCAAGTGATAAAAGAGTGTGTCACACCCGAGTCAACCAAAATAGATATAAAATAAGATGTAGACATATCAGAATGAAATAACTCCATCTGACCTATCATGATCTATGGATTGACCACTACCTATGGATGACTCATGGTGTAGAACCGATCTGTCTCATGTTGTTGCCCCCATCCTTGGTTGGATTGCCCAAAAGATCATGCATGTGATGCTTGACCGCATCCTCTTCCTCCACCACTACTGAACTGTTGTTATTGTGAACCTTATTGACACTGTCTCAGTTGTTGCTTCACTTATTCATCTTTCATAGGGCATGCCCACTTCAAGTGTCCTGGCTTCCCACACCTATAACATGTTTTATCTTCATACCATGGTCTAGATGGCCCTGTGATCAAAACTAGTGTTGGTATGCGAGTTCCTGTCAACATAAAGCTATGACGTCTTCCCTTGATAGGTGACCACTGAGATTGAATTGTTGACCTCTATTGTGACTAAGGTGATGAAAACATGGGCTTCTTAAAGACTCAAGAAGACTCCCCCTAAAACTGATTTGGTCTCATCTTAACGTCAGTTGCACGCTTCTCTATCGCAACTGCTCTAACCTCCTTACCAATTCCACAAACATTATAAACTGCTCCCTATTCTCTAAAGTTGGCATCGTCGTCGTCAACTTTGTGCTCAAACCTTTCTCAAAACATTGAGTCATTTCCATGTTTGTTGCAGCCATATGGGGACAAAACCTAAAAAACTCCATAAGCTTCACCTTGTACTCATTGATCGTCATTAATCCTTGTCAGTTCTTCTATAATGGTGAGATCTTCTCATCCAGATACATCTTCGGAAAGTATCTCCTCATGAACTCTCACCAAAACTCCTTCCAACTAATCATCACTCTGGGTATCTTCCCTCCTCAATGAACCACCAATGGTCAGCATTTCCCTTTAATAGGCACACTGCATGCTTCACCTTATCCTCCTCATGGATATTAAGGATCTTAAATGCCTTCTCCAGCTCTGTCAGTCACATATCTACGTCTTTCCGATCCACTATACCCACGTACTCCAACTCTCCAATGTGACACAACCTTTTGAAGGTCTTCCTAGAACCTGATTTAGCATTGGGGACAGTAGCCCTTGGTTGAGATACAGGCACTCCATCTTCTAAATGCAATATCTTGGCCATCAACTGTCAAACATGGACTGAAAAGCAGGATTTGGCCATAGTTTTTGGGTCGAACTGGGGCATCTCAGGCATCCATCTATATTTGCCTCCCTCTTGGCACCACCTCCTGATGCAACAACACTACTCTCAGCATGTTCTTTGTGCTCTCGAGACATATTTGTAGGGGTATAAACTACAATCAGATATATTGGATTACACAAGAACAAACGTGATAAAGTGAGTTTCTATAATATTGTCCATTTACTATTTTGCTCCCATTTATGTTCACTCTTAACCTCAATTCATTATTTCTTGACTATTTCATCAATAAAGATACTTATTTTGTAATATATTTCTGATGTGTTTATTATGTACCTTGTGACATCAAAATTGACCTCAACAATAATGTTACTCAACTAAATTATTTTGTGTCTATACTTTATCCTTTGGACCTCAATCTTTTTATCTATCTTGATAATATCTTGTTTAGTCATTGATTAAAATATCATATTTTTTAGATTATGCAATTAAAAGATATGAAATTAGAGAGAAAATGCCCTAAATTACCCATAATTACCTCAATATAGCCCGTTCTCGGGCGGATCTAGAACCAGATCTAGGAAGACAGCTCATGGGAGGTCATCATCCCCACCCAGTTTCTATAGGTGAACAAGCACACAGAAGTGCTAATCTTCAATTGATGGTACATCTCTCTTTATCCTAATCCTCACTTCATCAAAGTTCATTCGTACGACCTTGATTCTCCTCCTCTACCAAGCGACCCCTAACAACCCCCTTTCCACTTGCTATTTCAAAAATGCCCAAATCTGGCGGCACTTGGACTTGAGGGAGGAAATATTCCCATGTAACCCTAGGCATTAAGATGTATATTTAAACACTCGACGACCTTAATTGAACCTGTGATCACCCACTTGAACCCCAATTCCACCCGATCTAGGCCCTAATTCTCTACTAAACTTTTCCTACTCCCACATGAACCCAAACCTATCGCTTACTTCGACGATCACCCACTACTAATTCCACACACATACACCATCATGGGACCACAATGCAGCATCCCCAACCTTCACATAGAGATGTGAAGAGTCGAGGATCCATAACCACAAATCATCGTTGTAGCTTACGTGGATGTCGTCAACCAGTTGGTCCAGACACTGTTGCAAGGAGTTGAAGGCATTGAATAACTCCACAAGGGTTTATGGACCTACTGAGACCCCTAGTCCTCTTCAGCTTGTGGTACACCTCTCAAACATCTCCTCTCCTTTCACACTTGTATCTATGTACACCACCTGCCCTTACTCACTATTTTTTACCACAGAACGCCTCTACAACCTCATCGTGGCCCTACAAGATCAATCGTGTACCCTGATGTTTTTCCACCTGCCTTCGCTTGCCTTCACAGCTCTAGATTCTTCCTATGTCTGTTGGTCCTTGGCTCGATGCTGCAATGGCGTGAGGTCCCTATTCAACAATTGCTGTCCTATTGTGACCAATAAGTCCTCAAATGATCATGAGTTTGATTTTCATCGCATGGGCATTATTGTCTTTTGGAGCCCATGCCTGACCCTGAAGCCAGAGTCTGGCTCGCGAGTCAGCATGAGGGTCTGCTTGGTCAGATCCCTTCATCCCTTCCCCGATCCATGACGCCTGGCCGTCTTTCCCCTTTTTTGTTTTTCTTTTATATATTTTGTCTAGCTATCCTTTTTCCTATTGGCCCATTATTTGGAAATCAATTATTAATAGCTCATGTATCTAGAAAATTGCCGAAAAATATCAATATGCTCATAAAATTATCTAAAATATTACAAATCTATTATCTATCTTGTTTCAATAGGTTTTAATGATGAGTTGTTGATCTTTTCTACTATATCCTGATTAAGGGTTTATCATTCTTATTTCATGACTTGATCTTTTTGCAAAACTCTGAGACAAGTATTTATGACTCTAGCACACTCTGATCACCTTATGATTGACAATAAGGATCTATCATGATAATGATCTAAAGTTTTCATAATGACTTGAATATTGATGATAATATTAGGGTTATCTTATATTCCTAAATTACCTAGGTAGATCATTCACATTAGAAAATTCATGATACTTGAATATATGTTGTAAATCTCAAAATATTGTTGGCTCATAAAGGAATAATCTACCCTAAGGATTAAATAGGACTAAATAACCCTAATCTTTGATAACAAAACATGATCTTTATATGTCATGATCTTGATCGTTGATCTATTTCCATGACATAGGATTTGAATTGAGATGTTGATCTATACTCTTTGGATCTTTTACTCTAAAAATCATCCAAAAAGGTACGCTAGTATACTTCGTCTTTGAACATACTAGTGGTATTGATTATACTTTTATGTACTTCTTGAAAATGTATATTTGGATATGTATTTGTTTGAGATATCTAGTTCCCTACTAATATTTCTTCTGAATTTCTATATTATAGTTTGAAACAAATCTGAAACATAAATGACATTGCCCATTATGACTGTCATTAATAAATATTGTTAATATTGAGTGCAAGCGACCTCCTCATTCGGAGGGTGGAACTTGTATAAGTTGTTGACCTCCTCCCATACATGGAGAGATCGAGCCTGGTGACAACCCCCATCTTGTTGGGGCAATGGAGCCACATAAACATATAAGCATGCTTTTTGATATCAGCATAATGGGAAACTCGAAATAAAATCATGTCGAATAAATATAGTTTTGAAATTGCTTGTTGATTATTTTAATATAATTCCTACCAAGCATACTACTTTGATATAAAACCATTTTACTTATTTTTAATAGCACGCCATGCAATTGCATTGATTGTGTCTTAAATCCATTGATTTGAGGCCATGCAAAGAACTAAAGATTATGCACTTGTCAATCTATTGTTCCCTTCATTTTATCTGCTGAAAACAAAGAGTGTTACATCAATCTAGACTTTATATGGGAGCTAATGTAAATGGGATGTAGTTGTTAGTTTTATATATTCTCATCTTGTTATATTTTCTTTTCCAGTTGCAAACAAGCCCTTATGTAATAAGCCTTATGGTTCAATTTCAACAAAGTATAATGTTATTTCCTTTTTGCATAATTTGTGTGTGGTCTTCGGGCACTCAGGGATAGGTATTCTAATCCCTTTAACACTATCCACCGGGATAGTGGGATTGGGTTAGGGTAATAATGGTTATGTTCCAGTTAGTATCAGAGACATAACACACTTCATATGCATTAATGAAATTATATTCTTTATTTTCAAACCGAAGAAGCCCTAAAGTTCACTATGGTGAAACTGAGGTGTCTAGAAATAGCATAAAGGGGATTCTAGCATAATTCCTCCTATTCGTCTTAATGGTGGTTGAGTCCCATCCTTCTCCACCTGGCCTTAGTGGATCCAGAAATGGACTTAAAGAATTCATATAACCCTATAGAGTCATATAGCATCTCATCTCTTCTTTAGGGACTACACTAAGCCACCTATTAGAAAGAAGTAGGATGACTCCTCATCTTTTCTATCTCATTAGGGTGTGTTGACTTGATCTATTCTCTCTCTATTTTGGGTAGCCTAAGGATGGGTAAGAACTAAAATTCGAAAGTAATTTGAGAAAGTTGAATTAAAGTTACAATATTTCCATGATCTAATATATCCTTGATTTGAAAATTACACAATGAGGAACTTATATCAATTGAACCTTTGCAAATGGCCCCAAAAACTAGGAACAATAAGAATGGTGAAGAAACTTCTGGAATAAAGAATGATAAGGGAAAGAGGTCTCATGGGAGTGATGATGGGGAAGTAGGTTCTTCCAATAAGTCCACAAATAAGAACCAAGTAGAAATCCATCATGGATTTCGTACATGATCTAGCAGTCCATACAGCATCACTAGCGCCCACCAATAACCCAAAACCCATCACCATCCAAGATTTCTTGAAACTTAGTCCAGAAGCCTTTATGGTGAGGATAATGGAGATGTTCTAGATAAACTTGATGCTTGGATAGTATCCATGGAGAACACATTTAGAGTTTTGAGGTGTCATGAACAAGACAAAGTCACTTTTTCTACCTACCAGTTGAAAGGGGCAGCCAAGTTGTGGTGGGAAAATTATGTCTGGTCACTAACAAGTCATCCCTATTAACCGGGAAGCCTTTAAACCCATTTTCACTACGTGTTTCCAACCAATCTCTGAAAGGAAAGAGGAATACAAGCAATTCCTTATCCTTACCCAAGGTATCAACACCGTAGCTGAGTATAGTCAACAATTTTGTCTCCTAAAGTGACATGTCACAAACCTCATGGAAGAACAGAAGCTACACTATTATGTCGATGGGCACTTCCTAACCCTAAAATACTTTGTCTCTTCATAAAAACCTACCACTTTTCAAGAAGCCTATGAACATGCCTTGTTCATGGAGAGAGCCTTGGGGATGGGACATGGAAATCCACTACCTACCCTAGCTGACCTAGGGATTACTCATATTGTACCTACAAAACCTGCGCAGAAAGGGAAACCCCATAATAATGGTAATAAGAATAGGAACTGACATAAAATCCCATAAATCATCCCGACCACACAACAACTAAGGCCAAAACTAGAACTACAACTGAGGCCCTACTCGAAATCAGAATCACATCCTAAATAGAGGACAAGGTCGGAATCCCAATGTTCCCCAATTCCGCAAATGTGGGAATCTCCACTCTAGCTAGTGTAAGTACACATCTCTAGTTTGCCACTTCTATAAATACGAGGGACATTTCAGAGATAATTTCCCTCACCCTCCGCCAACACGAGCTAAACATGTCAAGCATAGGCCAACTCGTGTATTTATAGTGAAAGCAGATGAGGGAAATGCCAATGGGAAGAAACTCATGGAAGGTACTATTTAAATTCGAAATTATTTCCATAATGTTGTATCATTATTAACTTGTACAAACACCTTATATCAAATATATGTATATGTAGGTATGATGTAAATCTATGACCATTCAATTGTCACTCTATTTGACTCTGGGTCAATGCACACTTTCATGTCTAAGAGTCTTACCTCTATGCTCAATATAGAAACACTGGACTTAGGGTACATACTGGATGTAAGTACCCCCAGTGGGGAAACAAACATCTCCTACAATATGGTTGAAAAGGTCCCTCTATCTAATGTTGGTTTTATTCCAGATTCAAATTTTATACTCTTAGACATGGAAGACTTTGACCTTAGTTTGGGGATGGATTGGCTTTAAAAAATCATGTTTTGATAGATTGTCGTGCCAAGAAAGTCATCATTTCTAACCCGACCTTCCTATTCTTGTAATTCCTAGAAGAAAAGTTCAAAACAGAAATATTATCATTTCCTTGATTAAAGCCCAAACCTTGATATCCAAAGGGTGTAAAGCATACCTAGAAACTATATAGTCAATCCTGATACGAGTGTGCTAGAAAATATTGACATAGTGTGTGAGTACCCCGAGTGTTTTTCTTGAGGAGATCCCTGGGCTACCACCTGATCGTGATATTGAATTATCTATTGACTTAACACCATGTATTGCACCTATTTCTCAGGCGCCCTATTGGATGGATGTTGTTGAATTGACTGAATTGAAATTGCACAAATTTCTTGACAACGGCTTCATCTACCCTAGTACATCTCATTAGGGAGCACTCATTCTCTTTGTCAAGAAAAAGGATGGATCTCTTCACATGTGCATTGAGTATCATATGATAAACCAATGCTACTGTGAAAATAAATATATGCTGCCAATAATTGATGACCTTTTTTTATCAACTTTGTTCTTCTCATGTCTTCTCAAAAATTGATCTCTATTCTAGTTCCCACCAAATCAAAGTTAAGGATGAAGACATCCCCAAAACTGCCTTTCAAACTTGGTATGGGCATTATGAATTGCTTTTCATTCCATTTGGGTTCACCAATGCCCTTAGTGTGTTTATGAACTTGGTGAATAGTGTCTTCCAACCTTTCCTTAATGAGTTTGTAGTGGTCTTCATTGATGACATCCTGATATATTCAAATGATAGTGAGTCACATCGTACTCATCTTCACAAAGTTCTTGATATCCTCCAAACCCAAAAATTCTATGCAAAATTGTCTAAATGTGAGTTCTAGATTTTTGAAATCATGTTCTTGGGCCACATAATTTCTGGTGGGGAAATTTCTATTGACGGTGCCAAAGTCTCAACTGTTCTTGAGTGGCAAGCTCACAAAAATGTTTATGAAATTTGAAGTTTTGTGGATCTTGCTGGTTATTACCGATGTTTCATATCCATTTTTAGCAAAAACAATCTTGCCCCTCACAAAGCTCACCAAGAAAGGACAGCAGTTTCTCTAGTCGAAGGAGTGCAAGTATGATTTTTAGGAGCTGAAGACAAAGCTGAAAACCACACTTGTCTTGACCCTTCCTTTGGGAAATGATAGGTTTGTCATCTTCACAGATGGATCGACATTCATTCTGTGTTGTGTACTCATCCAAGAAAGAAATTTATTTGCTTATGCCTCCCAACAATTGAAGCCAAACAAGGTCAACTACCCAACCCATGACCGCAAGCTTGCTGCTATCATATATGCACTAAATATATGGCGACACTACTTATATCATGCCACCTTCAACATCCTCACCAACCACAAGAATCTAAAGTACATCTCGACACAAAAGGATCTCAATATCAGACAGAGGTGATGGCTCAAGTACCTAAAAGACTATGACTTCATCATTGCCTACCACCCTGGTAAGGCAAACATGGTGGCTGATGCACTCAATAGGAAGTAGGCTAAATGTGTTGCCAATTCTACAATTGAATGGAGAAACATGGAAGTCATGTCACCATGGCCCCCAACGCGTATGGGTGATATTCTCAGATTGGTCAGCATTCATGTCAAACTCGACCTCCAGTCTGAGATTTTTCCAGCACAAAAGAATAGCTAGATTCTCAAGGATATGACTAAATTTCTAGAAAAAAAACCCAGTCAAATCTGACACTTGGTATGGATGGTGAAATCTAGTAAAAAAATCACATATGGGTCCCAGAGGATTAGATATGAAAAATAAGGTGGTTCAAGAAGTTCACGATTCGAAGTACACAATGCATCCTGGATCGACTAAAATGTACAAGGATCAGTAGAGGCACTTTTGATGGAGGAATATGAATACCGACATTGCTTCCTTCATCTCTAGGTGTTTGACATGTCAGCCGATCAAGGTTTAACATCAACGGCCAGGAGGCCTTCTACAACCCCTACCTATCCCCAAGTGGAAATGGGAAAACATCACCATGGATTTTGTGGTGGGTCTACCCAAGACCAGGAAAGGGAGTGATGCCATTTGGGGTGGTTCATGGGACCACTACCTTCCCCTTATTGAGTTTTCCGATAACAACAACTATCAGTCTAGTATAGGCATGCCTCCTTTTGAAGCCTTATATCGAAGGGTGTGTAGATCTCCACTTTACTGGTATGAAGTCAGTGAAAGATGGATTTTGAATCCGAGGAACTACAACTTTATTCTGACAATGTCAACCTGGTCAAACAAATGTTCAAAAGGGAACAGGACCATCAAAATTCATATGTTGATGCACATAGGAAAAATAGTCAATTTTTTGGTGGGTGACCATGTGTTTCTGAAGATCGTACTGATTTGAGCTATTACAAAGAACGAGGGAAAACTTAGCCATAGATATGTGGGTCCATTTTAGATTTTGGATCATATCAGGGAATGTGCATACAAGTTGGCTCTACCTCCACAATACTGCATGTTGCATAATGTCTTCCATGTATCGAATCAAAAGCGGTACCTCAAGGACCCACACCATGTTCTCAACCATGATCCAATTGAATTGAAGTACACCCTTGTATACAAGGAAGTTCCAATCAAAATGCTTGATACTACACCAAGGAGCTCAAAAATAAGAATATTGATATGGTTAGAGTGTTGTTGAAGCACCATGATAGTGATGATTCTACCTAGGAGTTGAAGTCATATATGGAGGAAAGATTTTGTGACCTTTTCAAGGAAGTCAAAATTTTGGGGACAAAATTCCTAATAAGGAGGGGAGGATGTGATAAATTGAGTTTCTCTAATATTGTTCAATTACTATTTTGCTCTCATTTGTGTTCACTCTTAACCTCAATTTATTATTTATTGACTACTTGATCGGTAAAGATACTTAATTTCGTAATATAATGTCCAATGTGATTATTATGTAACTTATAACATCAAAATTGACCTTAACAATAATGTCACTCAACTAAATTATTTTGTGTATGTTCTTTATCCTTTGGACCTTATTTTTTTATCTAGCTTGATAATATCTTGATTAGTCATTCATTAAAATATCCTATTTTTATATGATGCAATTAAAAGATATTAAATTAGAGAGAAAATCCCTAAACTATCCATAATTACCTAAATCTAGCCCATTCTCAGGTGGATCCATACCCAAATCTAGGAAGATCGTGTGTGGGAGGTCATCATCCATGCTTGATTTCTCCAGGTGATTAAGCTCACAGTAGCACTAATATATGATACATCTCTCTCTTTTAATCCTCACTTCATCAAATTTTGTCCCTCTGGTCTGGATTCTCCTCCTCTACCGAACGACCCCTAACAACCCCCTTGCCGCTCACTGTTTTAAAAAAACCCAAAACTGGCAGTGCTTGGACTCGAAGGAGAAAAGGTTCCCATGCAACCCTAGGCATCAAGACTTATATTTAAATACCCGATGACCTCCCTGGAACCCCGTGATTGCCAACTTGAACCCCAATTCCACCCAAACTAGCCCCTCCTTCTCTACCAACCTCTTCCTACTCTCACCTGAAGCCAGACCTGTCTCTCACTTTGGTGACCCCCACTATCAATTCCCAATGCCTACACCATTGTGGGACCACAAAACAGCCCCCTCAACCTTCACGTAAAGGCATGAAGAGTCAAGGAGCCATAACCATGAAGCATCCTTGGAGCTCATGTAGATGTCATCAACCACCCACTCCAGACACTACTGTGAGGAGCTGAAGGCATTGAACGACTCCCTAAGGGTTCGTAAACCTACCGAGACCCTTGTCCTCTTTATCTTATGGTACATCTCTCAAACATCTCCTCTCCTTTCATACTTGTAGCTATGTGCACCGCTTTCCCTTAGTTGTTGTTTTCAACTACAGAACACCTCTACAACCTCATTGTGACCCCACAAAATCAACTACATGCCCATATGTTTTTACACTTGCCTTCACAATGCCAAATTCTTCCTTTGTTTTCTGGTCCTTGGCTCGCTGCTACAATGGTACAAGGTCCCAATTGAACATCACTGTCCTATTGTGACCAATAATCTTTTTTGTCTTTTGTTTGCCCATGCCTGACCCTGAAGCTAGATCCTAGCTCATGGGTCAGTAGGAGGGTCTGCATGGTCGGATCCCTTCCCTGATTTGTGACACCTGGATGGCTTTCCCCTTTTTTCTTTTTCTTTTAGACTTTTTCTATCTATCCTTTTTGTATTGGTCCATTATTTGGAAATTGATTATTAATATCTCTCATGTCTGGAAAATTCCCAAAAAATATCAGTATTCTCAAAAAATTATCTAGAATATTATAGATCTATTTCTATACTATTCCAATAGGTTTTAACGATGAATTGTTGATCTCTCTACTATATCATGATTAAGGTTTTATCATTCGTATTCCATGCCCTGATCTTCTTGCAAAACTTGGAGACACGTATTTATGACTCCAGTACACTTTGATCACCTTATGATTGACAATAATGATCTAGCATGATAATGATCTAAAGTTTTCATAATGACCTGAGTATTGATAATAATATAATTAGGGTTATCTTATATTTCTTAATTACCTAGGTAGATCATTCACATTGGAAAATTCTTGATAATCGAATAAACATTATAAATCTAGAAATATTGTTGGTTCATAATTGAATGATCTATCCGAAGGTTTAAATAGGAATAAATAAATCTAATCTTGAATAATGAAACATGATCTTTATATATCATGATCTTGATCCCTGATCCAAATCCTTCACCTAGGATCTGACTTGAGACATTGATCTATACCCTTGGGATCTTTTACTCTGAAAATCATCCAAAAAGGTATGCTATTATACTTCCTCTTTGAAAACACTAGTGGTATTGATGATACTTTTGTGTACCTCTTGAAAATGTATACTTGGATATGTATTTTTTGAGCTACCTCGCTCCCTACTGATTAGTCTTCAGAATTTCTATATTATAGTTTGCAACAAAATTTGAAACATAAATGATATTGCCCATTATGACTATCAGTAATAATGATTGTTGATATTGGGTACAAACAACCTCCTCATTTAGAGGGTGTAACTTGTATAAATTGTTGACCTCCTCCCTTACATGGAGAAATGGATCATGGTGACCTCCCCCATGTTGTTGTTGCGATGGAGCCAAATAAACATATAAGCATGCTTTTCGATATTAGCATAATGGGAAACTTGAAATAAAATCATGTTGAATAAATAGTGTTTTGAAATCTCTTGTTGATTATTTGAATATAAGTCCTGCCAAGAATACTACTTTGGTATAAAACTATTTTACTTATTTTTAATAGCATACCATGCAATTACATTGATTGTCTGCTAACCTGCTTTCCCTTCATTTAATCTGCCAAAAACAATGAGTGCTACATCAATTTGGACTTTACATGGGGGCTAATGTAAATGGGAAGTAGTTTTTAGTTTTATATTTTCTCATCTTGGTATGTTTTCTTTTCCAAGTTGCATGTGGGCCCTTATGTAATAAACCTTATGGTTCAATTTCAATAAAGTAGAATGTTATATCCTTTTTGCATATTATGTGTGTGTGATCTTCGGGCCACTCAGGGATGGGTGCTCTAATCCCTTTAACACTGCCCACCCAGACAGAAAGATTGGAATTAGGGTAAGAATGGTTTCGTGACAAGACACACCATAGTCATATGTCCCTGTAGACTCAGTGAACCTAGAGCTTTGTACCAACCTAACATGTGACAACACACCGCCACACAAGCAAGATAACTCAAAACAAAGCATGTGAATGACAACTAGACAACCACATTACCAAAGGAACTGGTAAATTAAACTCCAATTTTATATAACCACCACAAGTGGAAACATATATTATGACAAGGTGCCGACAAGGAGTGGCTCAAGTGGTCAAGCACGGTGTCCCCTAACAAAGGGACCCGAGTTCGAATCCCAACTGCCGCCTTGATTTACCACCCTCTAGGGCATTCACCCTCTACCACTGACATGGGAGAGGGGGAGGGAATGCCTCTCTTAATCCCATATATTATAACAAGGTCCACACCATGTATCATCATGTCATGTACCATAAAGGTATTCACTTATGTACAGTGACAAACAACCACACACCTATTATAAAATATATTTGTTTACATATACAAGCCACATATGTACAACCATGGCATACTTCCAAAACACGTATCAAGATACAACATCTATAAAACACCCCTTCCCGGACCTGAGAGTATAGGGATGACACATAGGACTCTACTACAAAACACTAGTAGCATCCAACCTTCTTTGATAACTGATCTCCTTGTTGCTCTTCATCGACAACACAATCTCTACGATGTTGTTGATGACCGCCTAAAAAGATGTGGAAACCCACAGGGTGAGACCAAAGGCTTAGCAAGAGATATTACTCTCAGCCAACAACTATTGTTCCACTGATGGTTTAAAACAACACATTAAGCATTATGAGAAGATTTAGCTAAATGTATAAGTAAGACTGGTATACTAGTTAGGCATATTTAATAGCTATAGCAAATAAGCATATCATCATATGCTATTAGAAGGAATATGAAGAACATATATAACATTTAACTTCTCTTACGATATGATGCAACATTAAGTAGAATAAGAAACAAGTCAAGGGTAAACATCCAATGTGAATCGTTGTTAACCTTAGGTAAATATTCTACATGGTTGTATTACATCTTTTAAGTCCTAAGGATATGAGGTATACCACTCATACTCCAACTAACCACTACTAAGTTGAAACCAATGCCATACAAGATATAGGAGAGAAGGAATCCTATGATCTCCTCTACCCTTGGTTAGTACGAGTCTGCCGTAGTGACATATACAGTCCCAACTACAAAACATTCTAATCTAGCGTGGTATATAGGCCACCGACACTAGTGAATAGGCTGTAGGCACATGTGCTGTCTGAGGGACAACTGTAGCTTTTCTCACTACTACCTAACTCAATCACATATATAAATATCTGAGATATGGCCGCAGTCATTCTCAATCACTTGGGGATAAGGATCACGAGGATGTACTATCTAAGAACCCCGCATATTCAACATTATGAGCTCTAAGTTTCCCTTAAGAATACTTGTTTCACCATCTAGCAAGTTGTGACACTGGAATGGATCTATGGCATAGGGAACTACATGATTAGGGTTCCACTTGATTAATTATTATCAATTGGGTGTCTGTTAATAGCATCAATCAAGTTACATACAAACCCTAGAAAGATTCTACAAATATAAGGGTAGATTACAGCTGTAAAAGATATAAAACGTAAAAATGTGAAGATGATCACATCATCACATGATATTTCCTAACTTACATTCACATGGACATCATCATTATTTCATCATTATGGGATATCAATCTCTAATCACATCATCAAAGGATATCACCTCAACTAGGTATAAAGCCTCTGCCAAGATCATAAGACCATTCACATAATTCTTGCAAAACATCATTATCTCACTATGCCTCATTGAGGCCCACAATTATCACACTTATGTCACACAAGAGTTATCACAATCACTTTTAGTTGTAATTCTCATTCAACAATAGATTAGGGTTACAACCTTTAAAGAGAGAGAAAGTACTCACCATCATGCTAATTACTCAATCAAGCTAAGCAATTCCATTATATACTTGCAATTAGGGTTGGGGTTTCAACAATATAATTGGATTAGGGTTTTAAAATAGCAACTAATGTTAAAACCTAGATATCATCATTTCCAACTTTCTTGGAGCATATTGGGTCAATTATCATTAGCATTGGGCATCAACACAGGGCGAACACATATCTTGGAATTATCATCAATGAAAAGGAATATGAGTCACACCATCTTCATCAGTCGAATAGGTGGACCCTAACACATCCATGACCAAAGAGGTACAAGCATCTAAGAAACCAAAGAGAAAATCATAGGCATACCTTGGACCGAAGAGAATAGCATCACACCTTCAAATAAAGAGGTTAGGTCAAAGAGAACTAGGCAACCAAACAGATCCTCACCACTTCATAGACCAAAGAGGGAGTTCAACCAATCATCAACCACATGGAGAACGTCTTGGTGACTGGAGGAAACATGAGCAAACTCTTCCACCAAAGAACATGGTTCATCTATTTGGCCACTTCAAGGAATCCAACTTTGGGGGCCCAAAGGTCACCCAAAACTCAATGACCACACAAGACACCACTTGGATATATCGAGAGTGAAAGGAACACCTCAACAACATGATCAATAGGTTGGATTATCACCACAAAATTGAAACATCAAGGGGATAAATTTTGAGAAGGAAAGCATCATTCAAAAACCTAATTTTGGCCATCAACACATGAGAGAAACAAAATCATGAATTAGAGAGGGAAAACCCACGATTTCATCATCATCATACTTATATTAAAAACTTCCATCATCAAGTAATAGAGAAAAACCATGATCATAAGAAGAAAACCAACATTTAGCACATGCATATCATAACCAACACCTCCACCATCAAAAAGGGTTCGGATACAAGAATTAGGGTTCATGAGAAAGAGTTAATCTACTCAAGATCACCACATAAACATAGACCCTAGATCAATGTATCATCTTTATACAACTTAGAACCACGTTTTTAGAGATAGATTACTTTACATGTAAGATTAAGTGCAATAGTACTTGAGGATAAAGTTATACAACTTGCCTTGGATGTGAAGAACAACTCTGAAAGAAAGGATGCTCCAAGAGAGATAAGAAAACTCTATCTTTTTCAAATCCAAGGCCAAGCTAGCATCACCTCAAAGGAAGAAGAAAAACCCTAGGTGAAAGGAATCTCAGGAAAAAGAACACAACTCTAGGCCAAAAAGAACAAGAAAGATAGGATATCTCCAACTCAACTTGAGAACTATAAAGGAAATCCATGGATTCAACCAAGAAGCACTACCATGAAGACCCTTGGATTCAGCCAAAATGAGAGAAGTTCCTCAAACCATCAGGGAGATACATGGGTTTAGCAAAGAAGAAAAGAGAGGTAGGGTTGTAAGAAAACTTGATCAAACAAGACAGATCACTTACCAAGATCAAAGATCGCCAAAGGAGAGTTCCTCCAAAACCCTAGCTCCACATGCAAAGGGTTTGACACCACTCCAAGGTTTAGAACCTACTTCTCCACTAAGAACACTAGGGATGAGCTCCAGGAAAAGAGATAAATAAGAGAGAGCAAAAGGATTACTTGCATGCAAATATAGGGGTATAAATACCTAAAGGTAGAGATAGGTAAAAGAGGTTAGGTGTGATGCACATAAGTGTCACTTGTCCACCACATATCATCCATGCAAGAACTAAATCCATGCATGCACCAAAGGTCATTAAAATCAAGGGAACTCGTCGGCCTACTTGCTCCAAAAAACCCATCGGTTTCAAGGATTATCTGTGACCAAAACACATCAAAACCTAAACGGTCGCACAACCATCAAAAACCTAAGTCTCGTCGACCAAAGAGAGGGGTTGAGGCTTCTTCGACCAAAGAGAATGCAAGGCACACCTCAACACCTCTTCGACCATAGAAACATGAGAAAAGAACATCAAGGTGTTTGCTAGAAAACCAAAAACTCAATGGTCATCATATATTGCCAACACCAAACTATAGCATCAAGCAAACCCTAGAAACATCAACACTCATGATGTCACCACATTTCTCCTCATCAACCAAGATGCAACAAAGAACCCAATGGATCCACTCTCTCCAACATGATTACCAAACATGTGAGTCACAAAAAGCATGTGAAAATTTGCAAAATAAACCCTAAACATGAGCAAATTGCAATTAGGTCTAAAACAAGCACATAAAGGCATAACTAGCTCAAATTGCATCTAAATTGGACCAAAGTGAAAACGCAATCATGTCACATGTAATTAAGGAAAATCACATGATCACATTAAGGTTTTAACCATCTTATTATGCTAATCGCAAGATCAACAAGAAACCTAGGTTAGGGGTCTTATATATGTCAAAGAGGGATTAGACTAGTGATCCACTTTTAATCATTTACTACAAATTTCACCAAATTTTTTTTTCCATATAATAATACAAAAAATGAAACTTCATGATAATCTTATAATAACATTTTGAATTTTAGACATTATAAATAATAGTAGAGCTTGACTTTTACACAAAATCAAGAATTCCCACTTAATATACATCATGCACAAGTTATTACAAACTTTTGTATTTTCTCACTCTCTCGATCCTAGGATCTAGACAAAGGATAAGAGACAGACTAACTAGTTTAAATACTTTTACATAAGACTTATGCAATACTTTTGATAAAATCTAGCTTCTTCCTCTTTAAGAGGAGCTAGTCTTTTACCTGAAAAATGTTTCAGTAGGTTGATGAGCTACTGGCTCAATGCATTGAAAATTAACATTGAACTATGATAAATTAATTGAGATATTTATTGTTCACAATGCATCTAGATTATGCGGTAATCAAAAGCTAAGTTGTCATTTAAACTAAACATGATTATCGATGAAAACTAATCAAAATAAACCGCTAAATATCCATTTAGTTTGTTTAGATCATTTAATTAGATCTCTTGACTTGCGTGAGGTGTACCATAACAAGTGGAAGCATCACAACAAGCTACAGTCTTAAAAGCATGCATGTGATCCTAAGTCTATAATCTTTAACAACCATGTCTGTGTCAGGCTCTACCATTTCTGGCTCTCGGTGGCTAATTAGAGAGGCCAAATATTAGGACTCCTCCTTTAAACCAAGGTACTCAAGCAGAGAGTCAAAGCACTCTATCATATTCTACATCAGTGGTTCTACTGAAGATAACCACTCACCAACAATATAGGTACCATCAACAACTTTGATTTTCGTTGGGTACCACACTATAATAGGGAGTTTGTCCTCACTGGTCTACACCCCCACACCCTTATCTGATATGATCTGACTATCTCAATTTGGACATCCTCCAATCAGGAGGCATGTTTCCCCTCATAATATAGACCATCTATGAAGGATTCTACAGTGTCCATTGCATCTAATGTCTAATGAGATTTAATTTGTATAGATAACTTCATTGTGGCTGCTAATATTACCTTATTATCCATAACTGATCATTTAGAAAATAATAATAGAAATCTTTTGGAAAAGAAACTATCAAAATTTTCTCAACATCAAAGTCCAACTCTATAGATCCAAAAATTAGGGCAAATCTAAGGTTTTTGATGCCTCTGAATCCACCATTTAGTTTACCATATTGCATTGCAGTTTGCAAAATAATTGGACATATCCACATCACAACACATGATATATTGAACATTATATTTCCTATATTAAAAATTATATACATACACAATAGTTTGCAACAACAAATATTGAGCAAGATTCAACATAGAAACATCATTTTATTCAGTCATATATACTATAAATCAAGGTTAGAAAGTGATTTTCCACTCACTTGCACACTATATAGATTATTGATCCAACCTTTGATCATAGCCGACCTCAATATCTATCTCATTGAGGTCTAATCCAAGCTTCAATCTTCCAAATTTTTTTCCAAACAGCCTACCCATAAGTTTATTAAACTCAAAGAAAATATTCTTGAGGAAGAGGACAAAGAGAGAAGATTAATTAAAACATTCCTTTGATGGAATAGAGATCTCTCAGTTTGGAGATGGGAAGGAAAGACAATATACATGGATAAAAACCACTTACCAAAACGAAACTATAAAGAAACCATCGATTTCTGTCGATGTGTTTTTTTTCCTTATCGTCATCCTTGAGATCGCCTTCACACATCGTGAGGGTTTTTCATGTAAAATTTGGTATTCTTCCCTCTATCTGCTTCCAATATTAACTTGGATTTACATGCTCATTTGTAATGATTTTGTACATTTTTCTTTTTTGTTGCATCATAGTTGCATAATATATGTGCACATATTCTCCAACAATGAAAAAGGGGTGTCATAGTAGAGGTTGTGCATGTAGATCTAGATTGGGAAGGATGATGACGCAACAATGGAGCATATTTTATATTGTAAGGAAATTTATGATCCAATAGAGGGTCAAAAACTAGAGAGTACATTTGATATAGATTTGAAGTAACTAAATAGGAAGATTGTGGGAACATTATGAAAGTGGCTTGATAATTTTGATTCCACTAGATCATAAAGGAGACCAATGTCATAGCTCTCTGGGACAAGCTTAAGAAATTATATGAGAAAAAAATGGTAACTAATAATTCTCTTAATTAGGAAGTTAGTGAACCTAAAATGTCATGACAATACAAGCATCATCGAGCACCTAGATGAATTGTCAAGTCTTGTCAATCAAATGGGGTTCATGAATATTATTCTTGATCATGAACTCCAGACACTACTTCTTTTGGGATCATTACTTGATAGTTGTGAGACGCTTGTTGTGATAATTAACAATTGTACACAGGAAGGAAAGTTGACACTTGATCAGGTAAACAACAGTCTACTGAATGAAGAGGCTCAATGACAATACTCAGGAAATAGTAGGCCAGAGGTGAACTTCACTGAGAGTAGGAGCACTGGTAGAGTGAGGGACCATGATAGGTCTCAGATCAATGATGAGTCCTAGGACTAGGGAAAGTCTCATTGTAGATCCAAGTCAAAGAGTAGAGGGTTCTTTCATTGTGGCTTGCCAGGTCATTTTGAAAGGATCATAATATTTAGAAAAAGAAACATGGGTTTGAAGCCAAAGACAAGAAGGATGATGATAAGAACACCACATGAACAATTTCATATAATAGGAATGATGATGACGATGTGGTGTTGATAGTTCAAGAGTAGTATCTACATGCTGATGAGGATGATTTTGAGTGGATGGTTGATATTGAAGATTCTTATCATGATTCACCTAGGAAGGAGTTATTTACTTCATATAGGAAGGGAGACTTCAGGAGATTGAACATAAAAAATTCCAACTTCTCTAGTATTAATGGGATTGGTGTTTGTTGTATGCTTACACTAGTTATTTATGTTTCAACTAGTGTCTGTTGTATGCTTACACTCAAGTCTGTTAGTCATGTTCTAGATTGTGATTAGGTTTGATATTCAGCCTATAGAAGGTTGTGGTCTAGACATTGGTGGTGTAAAATGTAAGATCATAAAGGGGTCTTTGGTTATTGTACAAGGAAAATTGTCGCACATTGTACAAGACCTATCTTAAAGTGCTCAAAGGAGGTGGTATACATGCATTTGATGATTACAGAGAAGATCTTTGGTACATATGACTAGGACACATGAGTGAGAAGGGCTTTTATCTTCTATCGAAGAAGAGATTTATTCCTTGTGGTAAGGGCACCAATCTGATCTCTTGTGATTCATGTCCAGATAGGAAAGCATAGGAGAGTTTCTTTCAAGGCAAGATCAAAGTTGAATTCAAATATTCTACATGTGGTTCATTCAGATTTCTACAGTCTATTTGAGGTGGCGTCACTGGGTAGAAATAGATATTTGGTCACATTCATTGATGATGCATCTTGAAAGGTGTTGGTCTACTAATTGAAGATCAAGGATTTTAGTTTTCTCGAAAACTTTATGCCATGGTGTAACAGGATATAGACAAAAAGGTAAAGTGACTTTGCACACATAATCAAGGAGAGTACACCTCCATGGAGTTCCAAGAATATTGTGCATAGTTCAGCATGCGACATGAGAGGATAGAGACTAGCACATTGCATCACAATGGTATAGCTGAGAGGATGAATTTTACCATAGTGGAGAAAGTCAGACGCATGTTGAAGACTACACAATTGTCAGATACATTCCTGGGCAAGGATGTGAGTATTGATTGCTACTTAATAAATTGATCTCCATTAGATTCTTTGGGGTTTGAGATACCTGAGAAGGCATGAAAAGGCAAGAACGCATCATGTACTCATATAGGATTATTTGGGTTCAAGGCATATGCACATGTTCCAAAGAAAAAGCAAAAAAGGCTAGATGATAAAGTTATGCCATGTATCTTTCTTGATTATTGATATCAGTAGTTTGTTTATAGGTTATGGGATCATATGAAAGACACCATGAGAAGACACAAAGATGTTACTTGTATGAGATTTAGACACTGTCAGAGCCTAAGATTAATGATTAAGAGGCTACAAGATCAAGTGATAGTTCTTATGATGATGAGTATGAGAATGTGGTGACCGAATCGCCAAAACGAGATCAACGAATGCGGAAGCAAATTATTAGCAGCGGAATTACGAAAAATCACTAAAAATTAAAACTTTTTGGAAAGAGATCTTTAAACCATAACTCCTTTATAAGAAAACAAGGTAAACTGTTTACATCACAGCTTGACATTACATCTCTGTGAATTCACATCTCGAGTGATTTCATACATCCATTGCCCTGCTACCTGTATAGGCAAGATACAAAAATCTCGAGGCATTAAGACAAAAACCTCAGATCTACTTACTCCTAGGACCTGAGAGTACAAAGATGACACATAGGACCTACTATCTACAAGACTTGACAGTCAATATCTCCACCTGAGATTCACTGCTGCCCCTGGTGTTGTTGTTGTTGTTGTTTCTCATCTCTAGATGGATTCCTTCGTCTTCGGCATCTACCTAAAAAGTCGAATCCCATGGGGGTGAGACAATTAAATAATTGTCCCAGCGAGAGTTATAACTCTCCGCCAGAAGCTTTGTTATTGTAATAAGGAATAACAATAAGCAGTATAATTATTAACATTTAACAGCAGGTTTAATGTCAAGTAAAGCAACATTTCAATTATAACTTAATTGGATATCAAAGCATATCTCATTAAAGAATATGGAGAACATGTATACTAGTTATTTAACTAGAACATTATAAATAATGTAACATCAATCATTGTTTCTCATAGTTCAACATAAGCAGTTTTGCTACATGGCTAATTATGTTTTCCAAACATTATTATGCCCTGCTGAAATGAGGTATACCGCTCATACTCCAACCGACCATTATGAAATCGCTTCGGTACCATACATAGGTCATCAAAAGAGACAGATTCTTATGACCTCATCTTCCTCAGTCAGTAAGAGGATTTACTTGCAGGACATCTTGTGTCTCTGCTGTTATAGCTATCCAGGGTATTCTGGAAACTTCGCTATAGAGTCACATTGGCGTTCTGTACTCTCTTCGTCATCGAAGGATCTCTTGTTTATCTCTCATCGATGCGGCATTGTTGATTCCCTCGAGAGATTGGTGGTACATCATCCCGGCATAGACATGTAATGAAGGATTGATAGGTTAAAGATACATCCTACATCAATTCCTACATTAGGATGTAAGGATATTCGCGTCCATAATCCCCCATATACTCAAAAGTATATGTTCCAGGAGTTCCCTTAGGAAAACCTATTTCACCATCATTTGGTCTCTGACAATGATGGATCTATGGTCAGGGCCCTACATGATATGATCATACTTGATTATTTAAGTACATTTTAGCATTCTTTTAGCATCAAGCATGTTTTCAAACATAAACAATTAAAACATCTTCTATAGAAGAAGAATACTAAATGTATCAAGTTTATTTCACATCAGTTATCATTTCTTAACCATCTCATCATTATGGTTCAAGAACAGGGGTGTTTAAACCCTTAAATCATCATAAGTCATCTAATAGCATGACCTTAATTGTAACAATGTAAATATTACTCAAGGCTCTTACAGCCCATCATTCTCATATGTTACCTCTTAAACCAGGCAACATAGTATATCTTTATTCATAAAGCTTATAACATGTGTTTAATGAATAAAACATCATAACTCTTACTTGGCTATAATTACCTCTTGCTAACAACCTGCATGACTAATATAATTGAAGATATGCATATATAACAATATCAGTACAATACCAATTCTTTTCAATTTATTCATAGAACACCATGGTTGTGCTACCTTGCACGGTCGTGCAAAGGGAAGCTACCACGGCCGTGCTCCATAGCATGGTCGTGCTATCAACATCCTACTATGACCATGTTACATTAGCATGGTTGATTTCTAGGGTTAGGGTTTATTCAACTCAATTAGGGTTATTAAACCCTTTGACTTATAAGGTATAAGGATTCCTCTTATTATAATTTATTCAAAGGGTTTCATACTTAAAAGCATAACCCAAACTTAGGGTTAAAGTACCCTACCTTTCATTAATTAGGGTTTCCTATTCACATTATCAGTTCAACCCTAATATAATACTCCACTACCTTTGGGAGCATTCAAAGATGTTATAAGTGTTTGATTTCGGTTATTGTACTCATCATGTATCATTAATGATCATAACTTCTAAGTATTAACCCATTCCTCGTATGATGCACATATCATATATCAGAATTATCCAATTATCTGTAATGATATAGGTTTAAACATTGTTGATATAGGATAAATAACCATCAACTATTCTAGGTATCTTCATATTCAGGATGTTATCTACATCATGCTTTAGTATACATCATTTCTAAGAGTTTGATGCCCATTATTATTATAAGGTGTAAAATCTATTACTCATTCATAGGGATGTTTGGATCTAGGCATCTTACCTCTTAAATCCTTATTTATTGAAAATTACCACATTTATCATTCACAGGGTTCACTAACCCTATTCTATATGTTTATGACATAATCATCTTATTTAATTGATTTAGCTACACCTCACCTTATTGTACTATCTAGTAAACCATCTCAAGGTTTTCATGATTAATAAGCCATAAGTTAAGCTTGCTATTAATCTTAATAAGGGTTTCCCATAACATCACCTCCAATTAGGGTTTCTATTCATATCACATCTCCCCTAGATTAGGTTTATGATTAATATCCCACCATTAGGGACTACTATTTCACATCATGTTATTCCCCTAGAATTAGGGTTTATTATTCACATTACATGATTTACCCTAAAATTAGGGTTTACTATTCACATCACAGTGAATTGAGGTCTTACCATCATTATTTATGAAGATTACTTCCATTAACACCTTCAAATTAAGTTAAGATTCATAATCTCCATAATTAGGGATTACATGATCTCCTTATGAAGGATCATACCCTAATGGTGTGTATTGATACATTTTAAAGGTATCTTATTTGACTGTCATTGATATTAGGAGTCTTCTCTCTCCTCTTACTAATAGATGATGTTTACATCACTCTTGATTAGGTTAAGTCAACTCAACTTTGACTGTCATAAGTCAAGTCATCACCATTAAGGTCATTAGGGTTTGAGTTAATCAACCATTGAACCATCAAAGTCTTTAAAGCATTAAGCATTCTTGACCTTAACAGATCCCAAATGGTTTTGCACTTTCAACCTCCAAACGGTTTTGAAACCGCATGAATCCAAACGGTTTTGAAACCGTTTGGCCCCAAACGGTCTTGAGACCGTTTGGTCCAAACCTCCTCAAAACCGCATGGACCAAGGATGGTCTCAACTACACCAATCGGTTTAGGGTTCTCAATATTGATTCCTTCAATCATTGAATTCATGGAACCAATCATCAATTGGACATATCCTCATACTTCAATTGAGTTAAATAGGTCAACCTTAAACTGATTTGACCCTCAATTGACCCTCAATTATTCATCAATTAGGGTTTAATTCAAATGAATTAGGGTTTGGAATCGATGATCCTTCAATACTAATCAATGTAAGACTAGTTACTTTGAAACCATAGAACCATCATCCAAATTGGGTATGACCTGACCCCAAACGGTCTTGCGGTCATTTGGATGACCTACAAATGGTCTTGAGACCGTTTTCCCATAAAATCATCAAAATCCAAGTCAACCAATTAAGGTTTGGATCATTGGATTGATCACCAAATCAGCAATTGATTACACTTTAACTTAGTAACATTGGATCATCAATTGCTTAACCATACTCACCCCTAGACCTCCAAACGGTCTTGGGTGACCTCCAAACAGTCTTGAGACCGTTTGGATGAGCTCCAAATGGTCTTGAGACTGTTTGGCTCATCCAACCCTTGGATTCTAGTGAAATTCCATCAAGGATTAGTCTATCGAGTTGATCAACAAATAAGCACTTAATTGTAATATGATTTGGTACCTTTGGACCTTCAATTGATCAACTATACTTAACCCCAGACCTACAAACGGTCTTGGGTGATCCCCAAACGGTCTTGAAACCGTTTGGGTGATTCTCAAATGGTTTTGAAACCGTTTGGGCCAATCAACCCAAAACATCATCTCACTCACTTGCAAAATCAGCATTTAGCCGATTAGGGTTCATACCACATCTTTGGATCTTCAAACACATATCCATACTTGACCCTAGACCTCCAAACGGTCTTGGTTGACCCCCAAACGGTTTTGAAACCGTTTGGGTGATCCCCAAACGGTTTGAAACCGTTTGGGCTAATCAACGCAAAACATCAAATCAACTCATTGGAATTTCAGCACAAATCTCAATTAGGGTTTTCCCAATTGATTAGCCTTCATGTCATGATTTCTTGGGAATTAATCCATCAAATTTGGTGAGTTATTAACCCACATAATTAGGAACAGTAATCTCAAACGGTAAATGCTTGTTCAACGCACTCAAACGGTTTTGAAACCGTTTGTCCGAAAAGGTCAAGTTAATCAGGTTGAAAATCAGCACTTAATCCAATTAGGTTTATCTAATTGATTAGCCTTCAACTCTCGATTCCTTGGGATTTAACCCATAAAATTTGGTGATTCATTAACCAACATCATTAGGATCAATAATACCAAACGGTAAACCCTTGGTCAATGCACTCAAACGGTTTTGAAACCATTTGCCCAAAAACGTCAAGTTAATCAGGTTGAAAATCAGCACTTAATCCAATTAGATTTACCTAATTGATTTGCCTTCAACTCACGATTCCTTTGGAGTTAATCCCTCAAATTTGTAGGGTTATCAAATAACATAATTATGAACAGGAATACCAAATGTTCAACCCTTGGTAAACTCAACCAAACGGTCTTGGAGACCGTTTTCTCCAACCGACCTTGTGAAACCGTTTGCCCTTCAAACGGTTTTGCAAACCGTTTGGCCAAGGGGTGCAAGACCGTTTGCTAAAGTAACATTGGTATTCACGCCCCCTTCTTCTACCTCCAGATCCAGGTCTTTTATTCATGGTTTTAGTTGCAAGAAAGCAAGGAAGGATGGGGGAAAGAAGAACAAACTACTTTTGCAAGAAAGAAAGATGCATAACAAAGTTTAAGGGTTTACAGTTATAAAACCCACCTTAGAACTAGCTCTAGAGCTCCAAGCTTCGAAGCTTTAAAGGTGGCTTGAGCTCCACAAGTCTTCCAAGGTTTCTTCTTCAAGAATTGGTTGGAAAGGATGGCTAGAAGGAAGAACTAAGTAAGAAAAACTAGCAAACCAACCTTAAATCATGATTTCCTCCATGAATCCGAGTTAGATAATGGTTAAAGCTTACCCCACTCTTCTTGGCCATTCTCCTCTGCTCCTGAGCTCCTTCCTTAGTCATCCACAGAAAGAGATAAGTGAAGAGAGAAAGGGAAACGATCCCTTGGTTGTAAAAGAAAGGTGTATATATACTTTGGGCATGTTTTCAAGATAAGGACAATCTTTTCTTCTATTTCTCATATGGGTCCTTCTCTCCTTATTGGCCACGCCCCTCCTTCCTATACTTAAGCAAAACTCCTTTCTTAACCAAAGTCTAGTGAAAAGGAATCCAAACATCCTACTAAGTTGCACACATATAAAAGGGTCATTATGCTTACAACTTGGTTATTTAGTTACAAGGGTTATCCTTCTTATTTGTTTATTCAAATGAAGCGCCCCCTTTTTTTTTACTCTAATTGATGCCAAGAGTCATAAAAGATATTCTAGAAGGTATATTTTACATGTTACACCCCATGTTTTGGGTAAATTGCACTTTACACCAAAACTAGGGTTTAAAGCACAAGGATTGCTCCACAAGCTGCCTTTTGGTGCCCAAGCTTGGAGAATCCATAACACTTCATCATATTCATTCTTATGATGTCTTATCATCAGAGGAACATCTAAACATGTGCAATTTGCAAGTTAACCCCTCTAATTGGGTAAGTTGCACATAAGTCCACTTTTAACAAAACAATATTACAATATTGTTTAAAAAGGACAGAAAGGGAAATATATGTTCCTCAGAAGCTTTAATTACATTATCAACAGATAAACACAAGCATTTAATCACATGATTAAGCAAAACACCTGGGGTTAGTTCATAACCCAGGTCTGGGATGTTACAAATTATAAACCCCTAATAAGGATTTCACCCCTGAAATCCCAGAAAGAAAAGGGAAAGCAGATATTATTTAAGCATCATATCATTACATCCTTAGATAACATTTCATTATTACGGAGATATTATAAAGTTTTGATCAACTTTTCTTAAGATCACACTCATACTCTATTATTTATTTTGAGACTATATAAGTGCTTCCATACCTTGATTGCATCATCACATGTGATAACACCATACTAACTTTCCTTATTATTTGCACTAACTATCTCATTAGTTGTACATTCTCTTATCATAGGGAAAAGTTACTTATCAAACAAGGACTTATTTGACAGATATATTGGAGAAAGATATGTTTATGAAAAACATAAACCCCTAACATGTGATGTTCATATTATTCTATATGTCTAATTTCATAGTTGACCAATCTAGGTAATTAATATAAATCATTTAATATATTATTGCATTCTTATTTTGGTACCTATCACATGTGTTATCAACACATTACATATTTTCTTTCCTTTCATCATGGGACATTACTTATCACATATATTCTCACCTTGGAACCAAAGTCCAGGGTAAACTGATACCTTTATAAGTAATTACCCATAAACATCTTTATTATTATCCTTACAACTTTACTGGTCCGGGTTGACCTCCTTTATTCCCATATTTCTTATTTCATAATACTCATTAGATTGTCTCAGAATGACTTCTTGATCAGAGCAATAAAAAATATAACAATCTAAGAGTTTCCATATTTACTTTATCATCAGCAATTGTATACCTAGCCAGGGTATATGAATATTGAGATAAGGTAATATGCACTTGTATACTACCATTTTCCTTCTCTTTTCTTATCATCACAAGTATAAATATTAATCTTACTGAATTTTCTATCCAGACCAAATTTTTTTTTAATCCCTCATCTTCTTATGAAGGTAAGCATGCAACATGAAATATCTATTTTATACAACATTATAAGTCTTTATAGGACTAATCAAGGAAAGTTCAATCAATTGCTTTCTCAATTTTATCCAAGAGATCATAAAAAGACATATAAGAAATACCATTTATTTTGTCTAACCTGTCATGACTCGAGGATTATTCATTGTCTCAGGCTGATTCTGCCTCAGAGGTTGATTTTCCATAACATTTCTGGCTGGGCAATCTCTTACCAGATGCCCTACCTATCCACATTGATAGCAAGTTCTGGGTGCCCGGTGTGGTCTAAAGGGTTCCTTACCCTTTCTGGATAACCATTGCCTTGGTGCACTAGGTCTTGGTTGTGTTGGTGACACCAGAAACTTCTTTCGTTTGGAACTACCAGGTCTCTGCTCCTGGGTTTGGATAGGCCTTTTCTCAATTCTTCCTTTATATTTCTTTTCTAGACAATTAGGTCTGATATGTCTAGGTCTCCTACACCTATGGCAGATCCTAGTTTCTGGTTGTATTCTAACCCCTTCATTACTATATATTGATTCAACAGGCTGAGGTTGAGCACAGACTCTTTCTAAGTTCAGAACTTCATCATTTACCATTGCTTCAACCTGCTGTTGTGGGTTACATATTCTGTTGATATCCAAAACATCATCATTAGGAGCTGGTAACCTAGGTTGCATTGCTAGTGCTTTATCCACTAGATACATCATGGTTGCCCTAAATTCTCCAACAGTGATTCCTAAGGAAGAATTCCTTATCATGGTTAGATTAGCTAGGGAGATCTCAGGCAATTGTCCCTCTTTTGCTTGCTCCTCTGCACCTCTTATAGGTGTAGCATTATTGCTCTCTGCAGCAAACTCCTCATCCGCTCCAGTCATCTTCAAGTTCTTCTCCTCCTATGTGAGCAGAAGATACCATCAGATACCCTGGATGACACTAGAACATACTCCACTACATTAGTCCTATGTCTCTATAGACTCAGCGAACCTAGAGCTCTGATACCACTAAATTGTGGCGACCAAATCGCCAAAACGAGATCAACGAATGCAGAAGCAAATTATTAGCAGCGGAATTACAAAAAATCACTAAAAATTAAAACTTTTTGGAAAGAGATCTTTAAATCATAACTCCTTTATAAGAAAACAAGGTAAACTGTTTACATCATAGCTTGACATTACATCTCTGTGAATTCACATCTCGAGTGATTTCATACATCCATTGCCCTGCTACCTGTATAGGCAAGATACAAAAATCTTGAGGCATTAAGCCAAAAACCTCAGATCTACTTACTCCTAGGACCTGAGAGTACAAAGACGACACATAGGACCTACTATCTACAAGACTTGACAGTCAGTATCTCCACCTGAGATTCACTGCTGCCCCTGGTGTTGCTGTTGCTGTTGTTGCTCATCTCTAGATGGATTCCTTCGTCTTCGGCGTATACCTGATAAGTTGAATCTGACGGGGGTGAGACAATTAAATAATTGTCCCAACGAGATTTATAACTCTATGCCAGAAGCTTTGTTATTATAATAAGGAATAACAATAAGTAGTATAATTATTAACATTTAACAGCAGGTTTAATGTCAAGTAAAGCAACATTTCAATTATAACTTAATTGGATATAAAAGCATATCTCATTAAAGAATATGGAGAACATGTATACTAGTTATTTAACTAGAACATTATAAACAATGTAACATCAATCATTGTTTCTCATAGTTCAACCTAAGCAGTTATGCTACACGGCTGATTATGTTTTCCAAACATTATTATGCCCTGCGGAGATGAGGTATACCGCTCATACTCCAACCGACCATTACGAAACCGCGTCAGTACCATATATAGGTCATCAAAAGAGACGGATTCTTATGACCTCATCTTCCTCAGTTAGTTAGAGGATTTACTTGGAGGACATCTTCTGTCTCTGCTGTGATAGCTATCCAGGGTATTCTGGAAACTTCGCTATAGAGTCACAGTGGCGTTCTGTACTCTCTTCATCATCGAAGGATCTCTTGTTTATCTCTCATCGATGTGGCATTGTTGATTCCCTCGGGAGATTGGTGGTACATCATCCCGGCATAGACATGTAATGAAGGATTGATAGGTTAAAGATACATCCTACATCAATTCCTACATTAGGACGTAAGGATATTCGTGTCCATAATCCCCTATATACTCAAAAGTATATGTTCCAGGAGTTCCCTTAGGAAAACCTGTTTCACCATCATTTGGTCTCTGACAATGATGGATCTATGGTTAGGGCCCTACATGATATGATCATACTTGATTATTTAAGTACATTTTAGCATTCTTTTAGCATCAAGCATGTTTTCAAACATAAACAATTAAAACATCTACTATAGAAGAAGAATACTAAATGTATCAAGTTTATTTCACATCAGTTATCATTTCTTAACCATCTCATCATTATGGTTCAAGAACAGGGGTGTTCAAACCCTTAAATCATCATAAGTCATCTAATAGCATGACCTTAATTGTAACAATGTAAATATTACTCAAGGCTCTTACAGCCCATCATTTTCATATGTTACCTCTTAAACCAGGAAACATAGTATATCTTTATTCATAAAGCTTATAACATGATTTTAATGAATAAAACATCATAACTCTTACTTGGCTATAATTACCTCTTGCTAACAACCTGCATGACTAATATAATTGAAGATATGCATATATAACAATATCAGTACAATACAAATTCTTTTCAATTTATTCATAGAACACCACGGTCGTGCTACCTTGCACGGTCGTGCAAAGGGAAGCTACCACGGACGTGCTCCATAGCATGGTCATTCTATCAACATCATACTATGACCATGTTACATTAGCATGGTTGATTTCTAGGGTTAGGGTTTATTCAACTCAATTAGGGTTATTAAACCCCTTTGACTTATAAGGTATAAGGATTCCTCATATTATAATTTATTCAAAGGGTTTCATACTTAAAAGCATAACCCAAACTTAGGGTTAAAGTACCCTACCTTTCATTAATTAGGGTTTCTAGTTCACATTATCAGTTCAACCCTAATATATTACTTCACTACCATTGGGAGGATTCAAAGATGTTATAAGTGTTTGATTTCGGTTATTGTACTCATCATGTATCATTAATGATCATCACTTCTAAGTATTAGCCCATTCCTCGTATGATGCATATACCATATATCATAATTATCCAATTATCTATAATGATATAGGTTTAAACATTGTTGATATAGGATAAATAACCATCAACTATTCTAGGTATCTTCATATTCAGGATGTTATCTACATCATGCTTTAGTATACATCATTTCTAAGAGTTTGATGCCCATTATTATTATAAGGTGTAAAATCTATTACTCATTCATAGGGATGTTTGGATCTAGGCATCTTACCTCTTAAATCCTTATTTATTGAAAATTACCACATTTATCATTCATAGGGTTCACTAACCCTATTCTATATGTTTATGACATAATCATCTTATTTAATTGATTTAGCTACACCTCACCTTATTGTACTATCTAGTAAACCATCTCAAGGTTTTCATGATTAATAAGCCATAAGTTAAGCTTGCTATTCATCTTAATAAGGGTTTCCCATAACATCACCTCCAATTAGGGCTTCTTTTCATATCACATCTCCCCTAGATTAGGTTTATGATTAATATCCCACCATTAGGGACTACTATTTCACATCATGTTATTCCCCTAGAATTAGGGTTTATTATTCACATTACATGATTTACCCTAAAATTAGGGTTTACTATTCACATCAAAGTGAATTGAGGTCTTACCATCATTATTTATGAAGATTACTTCCATTAACACCTTCAAATTAAGTTAAGATTCATAATCTCCATAATTAGGGATTACATGATCTCCTTATGAAGGATCATACCCTAATGGTGTGTATTGATACATTTTAAATGTATCTTATTTGATTGTCATTGATATTAGGAGTCTTCTCTCTCCTCTTACTAATAGATGGTGTTTACATCACTCTTGATTAGGTTAAGTCAACTCAACTTTGACTGACATAAGTCAAGTCATCACCATTAAGGTCATTAGGGTTTGAGTTAATCAACCATTGAACCATCAAAGTCTTTAAAGCATTAAGCATTCTTGACCTTAAAAGATCCCAAACGGTTTTGCACTTTCAACCTCCAAACGGTTGTGAAACTGCATGAATCCAAATGGTTTTAAAACCGTTTGGCCCCAAATGGTATTGAGACCGTTTGGACTCAAACGTTCTTGAGACCGTTTGGTCCAAACCTCCTCAAAACCACATGGACCAAGGATGGTCTCAACTACACCAATCGGTTTAGGGTTCTCAATATTGATTCCTTCAATCATGAATTCATGGAACCAATCATCAATTGGACCTATCCTCATACTTCAATTGAGTTAAATAGGTCAACCTTAAACTGATTTGACCCTCAATTGACCCTCAATTATTCATCAATTAGGGTTTGATTCAAATGAATTAGGGTTTGGAATCGATGATCCTTCAATATTAATCAATGTAAGACTAGTTACTTTGAAACCATAGAACCATCATCCAAATTGAGTATGACCTGACCCCAAACGGTCTTGCGGTCGTTTGGATGACCTCCAAACGGTCTTGAGACCGTTTGCCCATCAAATCGTCAAAATCCAAGTCAACCAATTAAGGTTTGGATCATTGGATTAATCACCAAATCAGCAATTGATTACACTTTAACTTAGTAACATTGGATCATCAATTGCTTAACCATACTCACCCCTAGACCTCCAAACGGTCTTGGGTGACCTCCAAACAGTCTTGAGACCGTTTGGATGAGCTCCAAATGGTCTTGAGACCGTTTGGCTCATCCAACCCTTGGATTCTAGTGAAATTTCATCAAGGATTGGTCTATCGAGTTGATCAACAAATAAGCACTTAATTGTAATATGATTTGGTACCTTTGGACCTTCAATTGATCAACTATACTTAACCCCAGACCTCAAAACGGTCTTGGGTGATCCCCAAACGGTCTTGAAACCGTTTGGGTGATTCCCAAATGGTTTTGAAACCGTTTGGGCCAATCAACCCAAAACATCATCTCATTCACTTGCAAAATCAGCATTTAGCGGATTAGGGTTCATACCACATCTTTGGATCTTCAAACACATATCCATACTTGAACCTAGACCTCCAAACGGTCTTGGGTGACCCCCAAACGGTTTTGAAACCGTTTGGGCTAATCAACCCAAAACATCAAATCAACTCATTGGAATTTCAGCACAAATCTCAATTAGGGTTTGCCCAATTGATTAGCCTTCATCTCATGATTCCTTGGGAATTAATCCATAAAATTTGGTGAGTTATTAACCCACATAATTAGGAACAGTAATATCAAACTCTAAACACTTGGTAAACGCACTCAAATGGTTTTGAAACATTTTGTCCAAAAAGGTCAAGTTAATCAGGTTGAAAATCAGCACTTAATCCAATTAGGTTCATCTAATTAATTAGCCTTCAAATCTCGATTCCTTGGGTGTAAACCCATAAAATTTGGTGAGTCATTAACCAACATCATTAGGATCAATAATCCAAAACGGTCAACCCTTGGTCAACGCACGCAAATGGTTTTGAAACCGTTTTCCCAAAAAGGTCAAGTTAATCATGTTGAAAATCAGCACTTAATCCAATTAGATTTACCTAATTGATTTGAATTCAACTCACGATTCCTTTGGATTTAATCCCTAAAATTTAAAGAGTTATCAACTAACATAATTATGAACATGAATCCCAAACGGTAAACCCTTGTTCAACTCAACCAAACGGTCTTGGAGACCGTTTGCTCCAACTGACCTTGTGAAACCGTTCGCCCTTCAAACGGTTTTGCAAACCCCCAAACGGTTTTGCAAACCGTTTGGCCAAGGGGTGCAAGACCGTTTGCTAAAGTAACATTGGTATTCACGCCCCCTTCTTCTACCTCCAGATCTAGGTCAGTTCTTCATGGTTTTAGTTGCAAGAAAGCAAGTAAGGATGGGGGAAAGAAAAACAAACTACTTTTGCAAGAAAGAAAGATGCATAACAAAGTTTAAGGGTTTAGAGTTATAAAACCCACCTTAGAACCATCTATAGAGCTCCAAGCTTCGAAGCTTTGATGGTGGCTTGAGCTCCACAGGTCGTCCAAGGTTGCTTCTTCAAGAATTGGTTGGAAAGGATGGCTAGAAGGAAGAACTAAGTAAGAAAAACTAGCAAACCAACCTTAAATCATAATTTCCTCCATGAATCCGAGTTAGATAATGGTTAAAGCTTACCCAACTCTTCTTGGCCGTTCTCCTATGCTCCTGAGCTCCTTCCTTAGTCGGCCACAGCAAGAGAGAAAGGGAAACGATCCCTTGGTTGTAAAAGAAAGGTGTATATATACTTTGGGCATGTTTTCAAGATAAGGACAATCTTTTCTTCTATTTCTCATATGGGTCCTTCTCTGCTTCTTGGCCACGCCCCTCCTTCCTATACTTAAGCAAAACTTCTTTCTTAACCAAAGTCTAGTGAAAAGGAAGCCAAACATCCTACTAAGTTGCACACATATAAAAGGGTCATTATGCTTACAACTTGGTTATTTAGTTACAAGGGTTATCCTTCTTATTTGTTTATTCAAATGAAGCGCCCCCTTTATTGTTTTTTACTCTAATTGATGCCAAGAGTCATAAAAGATATTCTAGAAGGTATATTTTACATGTTACACCCCATGTTTTGGGTAAATTGCACTTTACACCAAAACTAGGGTTTAAAGCACAAGGATTGCTCCACAAGCTGCCTTTTGGTGCCCAAGCTTGGAGAATCCATAACACTTCATCATATTCATTCTTATGATGTCTTATCATCAGAGGAACATCTAAACATGTGAAATTTGCAAGTTAACCCCTCTAATTGGGTAAGTTGCACATAAGTCCACTTTTAACAAAACAATATTACAATATTGTTTAAAAAGGACAGAAAGGGAAATATATGTTCCTCAGAAGCTTTAATTACATTATCAACAGATAACCACAAGCATTTAATCACATGATTAAGCAAAACACCTGGGGTTAGTTCATAACCCAGGTCTGGGATGTTACAAGAATGCTTCATCTTCTTCACAGGTGCATTCTTCAGATGATGAAGAAGAGAAACATGATCACCCTAAACAGTAGAGTGACAACACATTGAGTAATCATGTTCCAGATGCATAGTTGAGTGATTTTAAATTCACAGACAGAGACTTCTGAGTAGGGAGAGCATTATCATCACCAGGAAGAATCCTCAGAGTTGTAGTTGAGGAGGTCTGAAAAAGCTTTTCATCCATCATCTAGACATGTAGAATGTCAATATATTCTTCTTACTAATCAGGGTGATCCATAGACTTTTTAGAGGGCACAAATTCATAGAGATAGAGCACAGTGGTATCAGGTGATGCAGTGTAAGTATGATAAATATGAGCTTGTGGTGCTTCCTAGGGACCAGATAGCACCAAGAACATGTGAGTCTACAGGATAAAGAGAGATAATCATAGCAAGGATATCAAATAGAAAGCCACACTTGTTGTCAAGGTTTTAGTCAAATACCATGGGTGGATTTTGATGGGATATTTTCTCATGTTGTAAAGATGAATTCTATTAGATTGGTTCTAGGCTTGATTTCTAACCTAGAATGGGAGCTTGATGGATGTGAAGATGGTGTTTCTTAAAAATGATCTAGAAGAGGAGATTTACATGGAGCAGATAGAAGGATTTCAAGTCAAGGGGAAAGAGCACTTTGTCTGCATATTAAAGAAGAGTTTTTATGGTTTGAAACAAGATCTCAAGTAGTGATACAAGAAGTTTGATTATCTCATACATAGTATCAAGTATTAGAAGACCAATGCAGGTCCATGTGTGTGTGAATTAGGAAATTTCTTAGTGACAAGTCCACTATTCTGCAACTCTATGAGGATGACATGTTGATAGTATGACAAGATGACAATTTGACCAGATAATTGAAACACAGATCTTTCCAAAACCTTTGATATGAAGGAATTAATACCAGCATGGTAGATTTGGGGTTGTTGATCACACATGAGAGGAAGCAGCACAGCTTATGGTTGTCACTGGAGATCTATGTTGAATAAATTTGGGAGTGGTTCTACATGAGAAAGTCTAAACCCATGAATACTCCACTATCAGGTCATTTCAAGCTAAGTAAGAAGTCATGACCATACAATGATAAGGAGAAGGAGGAGATGGTCATGATTCCCTATTTCTCTATTCTGGGGAGTTTGAGGTACACAATGGTGTGTAGTCATCCTGATATTTCTCATGTGGTTGGTGTTGTGAGCTAGTTTCTTTCAAACCATGGTCAAGATCATTGGGAGGCGATCAAGTGGATCTTCATATACTTTATGAGGTATCAACATCACATGTTTAATGCTTGGTGATTCTGAACCAATTCTAAAAGGCTTCATTGATGCAGACATGGTAGGTAACATTGATCACAGGAAGTCTCCTTCTGGCTATGTTTTCACTTTTATAAGGGGAGCCATATCTTGGCAGTCCATGTTGTAAAAGTATGTTGTACTTTCTACAAAAGAGGTAGAGTACACCATAGCAGCAGAAGCATGAAAAAATACTCTGAACTGTTAGATTTTCTAGGGGGGTTGGCATGAATCAGGGTGATCTAACTATTTTTTAGGATATTGATGAATGCATATTCATCTCTTATTTTTGCTTCATTTAGAATAATTAATTAGGACTTTTTTGTTAATTTTAGCTTAATTCGGAAATAAATAGTTCTTTCATCTTCTCGATATTATCTTCATGAATTCTTATGAGATTTCTTTTAATTTTCAGGAATTATCTAAGTATTTAAATCGAGATAATAAAAGATGAAGATATAACGCTTTCCAAATATTCCTGTAGTGCCTGAGATACCCGTCACCAAAATAGCCATATCTTTTATGTCTAAAGGCGGAATTTCAAGATCAAGTATGGAATGAAAAGATAATTTTATTGGCTATAGAAAAAACATATTTTGCGGTGATTTTCGCATTTAATTGACTGCACAATTAATAAATGAACGTAGCCTCACGTTTTCCCACAGAGTCTGATGTACCTCTCACCAAAACAGTCATAACTTCCACATATAAATTCCAACTTTGGAATATAAATATGTTTTGGAAAGATAATTGCAAGTGATACAGGAAAAATATATTTTTAATCCTATTCTGAGCGTTTTAAAAAGGAGAAATATGTTATAAATCCAATTATGGAAATCTACAGAACATACTAGAGAGAGCAGTCAAGGATTGACAATCATTATTCTTTTAATTAAACCTTTCCAATAGACTCAAACTCTTTGTATTCTCTTAGGACTTTCTCCCCTCCTTCTCATATAAAAGGAGGGGCACTTCCGCCTCATTTTAGGATCACTTTTGTACGGGATTTCTTGGAACAACTTTAATCTTGTATTCTTCTGATTTACCAATAAAGTAGTTTATTTTTTTGAAGCGTTGTTCGTTCTTTAGATTGTTCCTCGGTTTTTTTTATTTTACTTTTAGATCTAGATCTCTTCTTCCCCCTTTCTTTAGTTTTGGAGCAAGGAATTAAGAACATGGCCATTTCATTGTCTCTAGCATAAGGATTAATTTCCTATTTAAGCCAAGACTATGGCCAAGGTACTTTATTCCTCCATCTCCCCCTTCTCCTCAACCATGAGCAAGTAGTTCCTTATCGAGGCAAGGGGAATAGCCCCTCAGATATGGTTTGATCAAATCAGCTTTAATCAACTTATTTCGATGGTGATTGGTTTATTTAATCGATGATCTAGAGAAGTAATTACTCGCTTATATGTATATGTTAACTCAGGTGGAAATGACCATGGAAATCTGAGTTTAGAACGATTAAACCAATTGGCATAGAGATTCTGAAGTGACCGTGGATTTATCTCTTTTCGGATGATGAACTAGGAAACATGAGCACCAGGACCAATGGGCTCATGTGGAGTTGATCTTTTGTGGGTTTTTATGATTCACATTTCATCACCTATTTTTCGATTAATCGTTAATTCATTTTCTTCCCATGACTAAGGTGGTGAAACCTCCTAAAGCCTTGATTCTCTTCCTTTGATTTCAATCACCGCTCGTTTGCCTTCTTACATTCTAGTCTTTTCATTATAGTTTTTCTTGTGCTAACAATAATCTTTTTTACCTTTCGCAGGGCAAATAATATTTGTTTAGTGCAATTTAATTTCTACAATTTTCTTTCTTATTGTAATCAATCATCACCCAAACCAACTTTTACATTCTCGTTCCAAATCTAAAAATACCAAAAATAAATAAATAAGTTCTTCAAATAATTGGGTTAAGAAGAAACAATCTTAAAAAGTTGTCCATTTCTATACTAGCCTTAACGAGAAAGTTAAAAGGTTTAAATTCTAGGATTAACAATCTTAGTGATTGGTATGTTAAGTGACGCATATCAATTTGGCACCGTTGTTGGGGACAACGGATTTGTTTCTTTCGAACCCCAAAATTTTTGAAAAACTTTTTTCCCTTTTTTTATGCCTTCCGAGTAACATTCTGGAAGTGCTTCTCCTCCTTTTATTAAGTTTCCATTCCGGCAGTCCATTTTTTCTACACATGATTAACTGCTTCTTTTGTACATGCGACGTTCAAATGCTGATTTTCAATCGTTTGATCCGGAGATAGAAAGGACTTTCCATCGTTTAAACTGTCAAAATCAAACAAAAATGAATGAAGAAGAAGTTGCCTGTAGGATCGACCAAGCTCTCGTAGCTCAAAAAGAGCTCATTCAAGCCAAACAAGCAGAAAGAGAAGTCACTTTACGAGCAACCTATAGGGCTAAACAAGAAACTATAGAAGTCGATAGGAGGGAACCCAAAAGGAAAAACCAACTAAAGGATTTTTCTGTTCCCAAAACCGCCGATACATAACATTCAGTCGTACCCCCAGACGTCATTGCACCCCAATTTGAGATTTGAACCCAATGGATCACCATGATGTAAGCCAATCCCTTCTCAGGCAACAATGGGGAAAGTTCCCAAGATCGACTTCAAAGGTTCATTGACCTTTGCTCTCTGAACAAACTCCCAGGCATCTCTGAAGATGCCATCTGCCTTAGATTGTTCAAGTATTCCCACTCTGGCCAAGCTAGTAGCTGGTACAATACTATGGAGAGTGAAGAACATGTCACAACTTGGGAAGTTCTAAAAAGAAAGTTTTTTGAGAAATTTTACCCCCCTTCTCTCACCTATGAACTCAGGAGACAAATAACTCACTTTTCCATGTCCCAAGGAGAATCTTTAGGAGAAGCCTAGAAAAGATTCAAAGACTTACTGAGGAAGTACCCTCACCATGATATCTTCTATTGTGGTGTTAATGATGATACCAAATTCTTTCTTGATTCCTCATCTGCAGGAAATTTCATGCACCAAAGTCTAACTAGTGCATGGGAGGTGGTCATACGGGCATCTGAAACAAGGGCTAGAAGGGGAATTGGTGGAATCCTTAAGGTAGCCAAGGCAGAAGTTAATCTTGACATCCAAAGCATAGCAGAAAGCCTTAAATTAATTGCCCTAAAATAGGATTGGTTAGATTCATCCCTAGGCACCCTTAGGGAGTCACCCCAACAAATAAAAGTTGTGGACTCCCTTTGTGGCATTTGCCAAGGATACGATCACACCACCCTGCACTGTTAATACCTCTACAACACCCCCATGTAGCCAAAAATGGGACAACAACTAGATGACCTCAATTCAATCCATACCATACCAGGCCAAGGTTACTACAACCCCAACCAGACTAGAAACCACCCTGGTTTCCAATATGGGAACCCTCCAGGTGCCGAAACCTCTAGCCAACTCCAATCCCAACAAAGGCCTCCCTACCCTCAAGGCAACAATTGACCACCACCTATATTCCCATACAACAACTAAAGGAACTTTGGAACCCAAGGAAACTACCGAGGAAATCACCCATCCCGACCACCATATCAAGGACAACAATTCCAAAATTTAAACCTTCCCCCTCAAAACCTCAATCATCCACCTCCTCAACTAAATGTTCCTACCCCCACCCCCTCAGCTGACGAAAGGATAGATGTCTTGGAGAAAATCATCATTTCCTAACAAGCTCATCAAAAGGCGATTGACGCCCATCTAGCTCATTTGTTCGCCCAACAAAACCCCCTGTCAGAACTTTTGCAGGGCAGCCTGAAAACAACCCCAAATATCCCGAACAACTCAAGGTTATCTCCACTCGTTCGAGAAAGGTGCACTCCCCTCCCCCTCCAGAAAAAATTTCGGACCCACCTCTAGAATTCGAGGATGAGGACATGGTAGTTGTTGAACCTGAAGCTACACCTAAACCATTCGTCCCTAAAACCCCTCAGGAAGAAGATGAAGAACCAATCTACAAACCCTGACCTCCCTACCAAGCCCACCTCAAACAAACAAGACTTGATGCCCACTTCATGAAATTTAGGGATGCTATGAAAAAACTACATGTCGACATTCCTTTCCTTAATGCTTTGGCAGACATTCCCGCCTGGTCCAAATACATGAAATCCCTCTTGACTAGGAAGTATGCCACTAGAGAATGCGAGAATGTTAAACTTTCTAGGACCACTTCAGACATAATCCTAAGTATGATGCCTAAATAATAGAAGGACCCAAGTTCTTTTGGAATATGATGCTACTTGGGTGACAATGCTTGTAGAAAGGGCCTAGCTGACTTAGGAGGCAATATATCCATCATGCCCTACAGCCTTTACAAAAGACTAGGATTCCATGACATGTTACCCACAGCCATGACTATCCAAGTGGCGAACTCATCCATGACCAAACCCATGGGAATCATAGAAGACATTCCAGTTAAGGTTGGAAAAGACACCTATGTGCCTTGTGATTTTGCAATCATGGACATAAAGGAAGATCTACGCTACCCTCACTTTTTCAGACTTCCCTTCTTAGCCACCACCCGATCTTTGATTAATGTTGAGGCTGGTACCATTATGTTACGATTAGGGAAGCAAACCCTAGAGTTTAGGATGTTTGAAAGCATGAAGGGGCCTAGTCTCGAGGAAGAGGTCTACTTCCTTGATTGCATTGATAAACTATCCCAACTAAGGTAGGAATGGGAGTTAGTTGATGACCCCTTAGACACAGCCCTCACTAACCCCTCTGAATGTGATTTTGACAATAAACAATTAGATCAATATAAGGCTCATTTAGATAACTTTGAGGAGATCCCCGATGCTGAAATTGAGGACCTTAAGATGATTTCCACCATAGAAGAAAAACCTGAACCACCAAAGGCCCCAGAAATGAATACTCTTCCCATAGGACAAAAATATGTCTTTCTTGATGAGCTATAATTGTGCCATGTCATCATAAATTTTTCCCTTCCCCTTGAACAAGAAAACAAACTTATGGGTGAACTTAGGAAAAAAGGAGTTGTCTTGGGGTACAAAATGGCAGATCTAGTTGGAATAGATCAATCCATCTGCATCCACAAAATCCCAATGATAGAAGACCACAAACCTTTTCGAGATTCGCAATGAAAACTCAACCCAAACATGAAGGAAGTAGTCCATCTAGAGGTGATCAAACTTTTAACTACATGAATCATCTATCCCATCTCCGACTCCCCATGGGTCAGCCCAGTTCAAGTTGTTCCCAAAAAGGGAGGGACTATTGTCATTCAAAATGAGAAGAATGAGTTCATTCCCACTCACACAGTCATAGGGTGGAGAATGTACATTGACTACAGGAAGCTCAACAAAGCAACTAGGAAAGACCACTTCCCACTTCCCTTCCTAGACCAAGTTCTTCAACGCTTAGCCCATCAACAATACTTCTGTTATCTAGATGGATACTCAGGATTTTATCATATTCCTATCCATCTTGAAGATAAAGTGAAAACCATATTCATATGTCCCTTTGGTACATACACTTTTAGACGAATGCCCTTTGGCTTGTACAATGCACCAACCACTTTCCAAAGATGTATGTCTACCATTTTTTCAGGATTAACCGAAACAGTCATGGGAGTGTTCATGGATGATTTCTCCGTCTCTGGAGATAGTTTAGATTCTTTCCTTAAAATCATCTCCCTTATCCTTGATAGATGTATTGAGTCACACTTAGTCCTTAATTGGGATAAGTGTCACTTCATGGTTAAGGAGGGTATTGTTCTAGGCCATAAGGTGAGAAACCAAGGCATTGAAGTGGACAAAGCTAAGATTGAGGTCATCACCAAGCTTCCTCCCCCAACCTCAGTCAAAGACATTTGAGCCTTCTTAGGACATGCCAGCTTCTATCAGTGATTCATCTGTGACTTTTCCAAAATCACAAAACCTCTCACCAATCTTCTTCAAAAGGAGGTGCCTTTCCATTTTGATAAGGCATGCATGGAGATCTTTCTATGTTTGAAAAATGCTCTCACAACCACTCCAATCATTCGTGCACCAAACTGGGCCCTTCCCTTTGAAATCATGTGTGATGCTAGTGACTATGTTGTAGGTGCCATTTTAGGACAACGAATTGACAAGAAACACCATGTCATTTATTATGCATCTAAGACCTTAGATGAGGCTCAGTGAAATTACACCGTCACTGAAAAAGAAATGCTAGCCATTTTCTATGCATTCGATAAATTTCTCTCATACCTTGTTGGTTCAAAAGTCATTGTTTACACTGATCATGCAGCTATTCACTATCTCATGACCAAGAAGGATGCCAAGCCTAGACTCATAAGATGGATTTTGTTATTGCAAGAGTTTGATCTAGAAATTCTAGAAAAAAAGGGGTCTGAAAATGTTGTGGCTGACCACCTAAGTAGACTAAGTTATAGCCCCATTGATGAAAAACCCATAAATGAATCTTTACCCGATGACCAACTGCTCAAGGTAGACTCCCAATTCCCTTGGTTTGCCGATTTTGTGAACTATTTAGCTGCAGGTGTATTGCACCCTGAGTATACGGGACACTCTAAAGCTAAATTTTTACATGACGTCAAAAATTATTATTGGGATGAACCTTATCTTTTCAGACTTTGTGTCGATGGTTTGTATCGCCATTGTGTATCTCAAGAAGAAAGCATTGACATTCTGGAACAATGTCACTCTGGCCCCTATGGTGGACATATGAGTTCCCAAAAAACAGCTAGAAAGGTCCTGTAATGCGGATTCTTTTGGCCCACCATCTTCAAAGACTCATATTATTATGTGCTCTCATGCGAAAAATGTCAAAGGACGGGTAACATTTCCAAGTGTGACCAAATGCCCCTCACCTCTTGGTAGGAATTCGAGATTTTTAATGTCTGGGGGATCGACTATATGGGCTCATTTCCTTCTTCTTATGGGTTTGCCTACAATTTTAGTCGTAGTCGATTATGTGTCAAAATGGGTTGAAGGCATACCCACTAAAACATGTGACTCTAAGCCTGTTAAGAAACTCTTTAAAGACATCATTTTCTCTAGATTTGGAGTCCCTCGCACCGTCATTTCTGACGGGGGATCCCATTTTTTGGAGAAACGTTTGAGGATCTTTTGAAAAGATATGGGGTTTACCATAAAGTCACCACTCCTTACCATCCTCAGACCAGTGGGCAAGTGGAAGTATCCAACGGACAAATCAAATCCATTTCAGAGAAAATTTTTGGATGCACTAGGAAAGATTGGGCATTAAAAATCAATGAAACTTTGTGGGCATATCATACTGCTTACAAAACACCCATTGGTACTACCCCCTTCCGACTGATCTATGGCAAGTCATGCCACTTACCAATAGAATTAGAGAACAAGGCCAGTTGGGCCATCAAAAGCTTAAATTTTGACGTTTCTGCTGTAGGAGAAAAATGTCTTCTCCAAATGAATGAGCTTGATGAACGTAGAATGAGTGCCTATGAAAACGTTAGAATCTACAAAGACATAATCAAAATGTGGCATGATGGTCACATCAAGGGTAAGGATATTAGAGAAGGGGATCAGGTTTCAGTTTTTAATTTAAGATTACAACTTTTTCTTGGAAAACTCAAGTCAAGATGGTATGGCCCCTACATTGTCAAGTGTGCTTATCCACATAGTGCCTTTCTTCTTTGGGATAAAGTTTTGGGTGAATTTAAGGTTAATGGGCACTGACTTAAAAGATACATCACCACTGAAGACCTTGTCACTTCAGATTCAAACAATTATTCATCTTTGAAAGACCTGAACCTATTCAACCCCACAACTTCCCTAAAATCCCAATAGACTGATCCATCTCTTGTCGAGCCATGACGTAAAACTAGGCACTTTTTGGGAGGCAACCCAAATAATTTTTGCATATTTATGTTTTTTTCTAACATCATCACCCTTGTTATTTTTTGTTGTTCTTCTCTTTTGGGGAGTTGATGCCATCATCCTTCATCCTCCACCATAGCGATTCTTTTCCCCCATCTCGGATTTTGATTTTTCTCGGGACAAGCAAAGTCTTAAGTTTAGGGTGGGGATGGGTGGTACGTTTTCACCCCTTTTTTCTTCCCCTTTTAGTATCTTTTCTTTGTTTTACATGTTGCATGTAGTTAGTTTTTTTTTTATTTCATAGTACATTTGGCCCATATCTAGTCGGCCTTGATATGAACATTTGTCAAAATACTCCCCTTGATGATGTGACTGCCTTGCAACCAAAATTTTGAAACTTTCATGACTAGAAATCCTTCTATCACTTAGGACCTCAAATAATAATCACTCCTTGGAAAAGATGGCAAGTCATAGAGGACTGATAGGATTCAAGGGTGATGCTTTCTTATCATGTACAACTTGTATAAATTTTCTTAATTTTTTGCATGATTCAATAATAGTTGAACCAATGCATGGTACTCTAAATAAAAGATAAAAAAAAGAGTTGCACAAGAACAGCCTCTTCTACTCTTCTTCTACCACTTCCAAATCTTTCCATTCATCAAAAAGAAAATAAAAAGTCAATAGTGCCTAAAACGCTAAGTTTGGGGTGGCACCCCTTCCCCCTCTTTTGCTTCTTCCATACCCACGCAATTGGGTAAATCACCAAAAATCAAAGAAAAAAATGTGGTCAATGTAACTGCATGTCCACTAAATAAAAATGTCTTGAGTCAAATAGAGGAGAGACCGTTCTTCTTTCATATCTCCTTCACTCCAATTTTCTACCCAGGGAAAAACTACAAAAACCCCAACCATCTAAAATCAACCATGCTCTTGTGTAAAAATTGAAAGAAAAAAATTATGGAGTACCAAATGCGAAGGTGAAATGAAAATCTATTTTATTGCAGGTCTTGAATAAATGCAAGTTTGTGAAGTAGGAAATATAAAAGTCACTTTTCATAAATTCAGAAAGTCAGGGTCGCTTGGCCATATTTTGGTGGAAGGAATCAAGTGGTTGTTAGGAGAGTGAGGATGATAGGTTGAGAGTTGTCTTGGAAGTATTTTTTTGATTTTAATGTTGCTCGGGACAAGCAAAGTTTAAGTTTGGGGTATTTTGATGAATGCATATTCATCTCTTGTTTTTGCTTCATTTAGAATAATTAATTAGGACTTTTTTGTTAATTTTAGCTTAATTCTGAAATAAATAGTACTTTCATCTTCTCAATATTCTCTTCATGAATTATTATGAGATTTCTCTAAATTTTTATGAATTATCTAAGTATTTAAATCAAGATATAAAAGATGAAAATATGAGACTTTCTAAATATTTCCGCAGTGCCTGAGATACCCGTCAGCAAAATAGCCATATCTTTTACGTCTAAAGGCATAATTTCAAGATCAAGCATGTAATGAAAAGAGAATTTTATTTGCTATAGAAAAAGCATATTTTGCGGTGATTTTGGCATTTAATTGACTATGCAATTAACCAGTGAATGTAGCCTCACGTTTTCCCACAGAGTCTGATATACCTCTCACCAAAATAGTCATAACTTCCACATATAAATTCCAAATTTAGAATATAAATATATTTTGGAAAGATAATTTCAAGTGATACAGGAAAAATATATTTTTAGACCTATTCTGAGCACTTTACAAAGGATAAATACGTTCTAAAGTCTAATTATAGAAATATGCAGAACATACTAGAGAGAGCAATCAATGATTGACAATCATTATTCTTTTAATTAAGTCTTTCCAATAGCATCAAACTATTTATATTCTCTTAGGGATTCTTCCCCTCCTTCTCCTATAAAAGGAGGGGCACTTCCTCCTCATTTCAGGATCACTTTTGTACGGGAATTCTCAAAATAACTTTAATCTTGTATTCTTCTGATTCAGCAATAAAGTAGTTTATTTTTTTGAAGTGTTGTTCGTTCTTCAGATTGTTCCTCGATTTTTTTTATTCTTCTATTAGATCTAGATCTCTTCTCCCCCTTTTCTTTAGGTCTGGAGTAAGGAAGTAAGAACATGGCCATTTCATTGTCTCTAGCATAAGGATTAATTTCCTGTTTAAGCCTAGACTATGGCCAAGGTACTTTCTTCCTCCGTCTCCCCCTTCTCTTCAACCATGAGTGGGTAGTTCCTTATCGAGGCAAGGGGAATAGCGCCTTAGCCATGTTTTGATCAAATCAGCTTCAATCGACTTCTTTAGACAGAGATTGGTTTATTTAATCGATGATCTAATGAAGTAATTACTCGCTTAGATGTATATGTTAACTCGGATGGAAATGACCATGGAAATCCAGGTTTAGAATGATTAAACCAATTCGCATAGAGATTCTGAAGTGACTGTGGATTTATCTCTTTTCCGATGACAAACTAGGAAACATGAGCACCAGGACCAATGGGCTCATGTGGAGTTCATCTTTTGTGGGTTTTTATGATTCACATTTCGTCGCCTATTTGTCGATTAATCGTTAATTCATCTTCTTGCCATGGCTAAGGTGGTGAAACCCCCTAAAGACTCGATTCTCTCCCTTTGATTTCAATCACCACTCATTTTCCTTCTTACATTCTAGTCTTTTCATTTTAGTTTTTCTTGTGCTAACAATAATCTTATTTACCTTTCGCAGGGCAAATAATATTTGTTTAGTGCAATTTAATTTATACAATTTTCTTTCTTAGTGTAACCAATCATCACCCAAAATGACTTTTACATTCTCGTTCCAAATCTAAAAATACCAAAAATAAATAAATAAGTTCTTCAAATAATTGGGTTAAGAAGAAACAATCTTAAAAAGTTGTCCTTTGGGATTTGACCCTTTCTATATTAGCCTTAACCAGAAAGTTAAAAGGTTTAAACTCTAGGATTAACAATCTTAGTTATTGGTGTGTTAAGCGACACATATCATATATTTAGAGTGTTATTGATTTGAGCAAGACCATAATACATCTGCACCAACAAAGCACAATGATGTGAGGTATCATTGGCTACATTATTTGATTGAAAAGAACTTGATGCCACTAAAGAATATCCATAATGAGAAGAATGTTTATGATATTATGACCAAGGTGGTGACACAAGACAAACAGGAGCTCTACAAAGAGCCTAGTGGCATACATTCCTAGTGATGATTCTGTCATGACAGTTTTCCCATTGGAATGGAGGGGAGATTGTTGGGACATGTTTGTTTCATCCCAATTGGGCCTAGTTAGGATACAACCCTTTAGGGCTTGATGTTGTAGTAGCGTGATGGGCGTATAAATACCCATGTTTCTACACATGCAAGGCAGTGCAACGGACACATCAAGAAGGATTAAAATGGCAGTCGTGGTCTTTCTATAAATAAAAAGACTATTTCTTTTGTTTTTGTGCTCTCCGTGATAGGAGAACAAAAGGAAAACTTGAGGAGGAGAAGGAAAAAAGAAGAAGAAGAAAGGAAGCGGAATAAGACTGTTAAGGCTTCATGGTGTTCTTCTTTGGGCCATCTATTATCGTAAACCTTGTGGAAGAGAGTATCTTCTTGGGGATTTTTGGGGTGGTAGAGTTATAGGGATCTCTTCCTGTAGTGGTATTTTTTATATCTACTTCTGCTTGCATTATTTCATTTTTGGGGTCAAAGTCCAAGAAGAAAAATTATATCTTTTCTTCTTTGTAGATTTGCATGTCAGTTAGCCTGATGGTTTTTCCCTCACCCATCATGAGGGGTTTTTCGTGTAAAATTCGGTAATTTTCCTTCCATGTGCTTGTGGTATTATCTTTGATATACATGCTCATCAGTGACACTTCCGTAAAATTTTCTTTTGAATCATATTATTCTTGTATAGTATACGTACACATTTCCTAACAACCAATACAATACATGAACTTTTTTGTTATCTCCTTACCATTTATCAACATGTTGCACTACAAATATAGTGTTCATGCCCTTCCCCAAAAGGTCATTCACTCTTCTTCTTGTCTTCCTCTGTAGCTCTTTATCATCAATTAGTCAGTTGTGTCTAGTAGGGTTGTCAATGGGGAGGGTACATGGAGGGTAAAGGCTTACCCTTACCCTTACCCTTATCCATCAAGTATGGTGGGTAAGGGTATTGATAATCCCCGTTTCACCAATATATTTACCCTCCCCTAACCCTTATGTTACACCCATATTGTAAACATGAAGGGTAAGTGTGAAGTGGGAATTTTGTCCTCTAAAAATGTATGCTAATATTATTAATAAGAATTGCCTTCCTAATACATTTATATATTTAACAAAAATATCAAGATTCTCCAAAATATATATTAAATATTAGAAACTATTTGAATATGTCTCTTACGACAGTCCATACATAGTTTTTGTTTGTATTAAATGTTATCAAAGAATCGTTGTTGAATATGCAAATAGTAGTACTCCTAATATTGATATATGAACAAATAGATCTCATCCAAGGAAAATGTTTGTGCACTAAAATGATATTAAATGGAAATATCTCATAAAATTTATTATTGTAAATATTCATATCTTATACCCTTTAAAATATTGTTTTATACAAAAATAAGAACAATGAGGAGCAGAGACAACGGGCATTGCAAGGAGTAGCGACCCCCACTCCAACAAGCAGCGACGACCACAACTCAAGCTGTAGGGAGATGGCTCGAGGGTGCGGGGGTCGGGGGTGAGGGTGTGGGTGACTCTCTGGCGGCAGAGGTGGAAGAGGGCAAGGTGGTATTGCAGAGTCATCCGCGACAACTCCAATTTGCCAATCGAGGGTAAATGGAGAAGGTAGCAACACGCTTCAAGCCAATTCCACTGCTTCGTCTAAGGTTGCCTAGCAAAAAGGGAAGAAGGCGGCTTCTGCATCTTCCACCAAACCCCTGATTTCCTCTCCCAGTAGTCCCAAAGGAGCGGATCCCTCTACTTCAGTTGCTGATTGGATTCAATCTAGCAGGCTGGGTAGAGAGGAGATCGTGGCAGATCAGGTCAAGTATATAGAGCCTGCCCTCCACAACGGTGTGAGGTGCGCCTCTATTTCAAGCTAGGAGTGCTATATCCCTACCTGGGAAGAGCTCCTATCAATCAGCTTTGTGGGCAGGAAGTCATTCTGAGGCCAACTCAGTGGCTGGACCTGGCATCTATGGAGTCCAAGTGGTTCAATCGAGATCATAGCTGAAGAGCACGAGGGATATATCATCAAGATGTCGATGAACAGTGAGAAGGAACATGTTCTAGATGAATCTCCGTGGTTCATGGATGGATCCTTGGTTGTAGTCCACACGTGGATACCTGGTGCTCCACTCCAACCCCTCTCCTTCACGCAGATTCCCATATGGTTCAAAATCGATAACACAGGTTTGCCTTGGACGCGTAGGCATATTGCATCTGTCGCCAGCATCATAGGCAAGCATGTAGATATCGACGACAATTCTCTATCTTCTGGATGTCTCAGGGATGCGTTGGTCTGTATCCAAATGGACTGTGACTCCCAAATTCTGAAATCTACAATGGTCGAGGTGGACTCTGAATCGAAGCTTTTGAAGATGGTGGTGGTTGCTAAACCTGCTAATTGCCCCAGCTACAAAAAGTTTCGTCATAGGCAATGTCCTGCCCGATGAAGGTGAGAAAGCCCCCTCCTGAGAGGGATGTCCAGGTTCATCTGGGGAAGATGACAGGTGCTCGAAGGATTTCCAGCACTGCCACCAGTGTGCAGCCGCAGGTGACTCCAGAAAGGAAGGATACTGATTTCCCTGACCAATTGGAGGAAGATGATGCTATCATAGATATCATCTCTTGACAGATCAATGAGACAGTTATTAAATGTGGCTCCGAAGCTTTCCTCAACTATTCCATTGATTCAAGCCTACAATAGGGGGAACCTGATATGTTTGGAAGTACCCCAGTTTGCAATGTAGACAGTATCAATTTAGAATGGGAATTGGGAATTGCTAGGAGCTTTAAGGAAGATGCTGGCTCAGAGTCATGGAAAATTAACAAGATATGGAAGAGTGGTTCCTCGACTGAGTATGTGAACCAAAAGGAAAAGCTCTTTGAGGAAGAAGAAGACTCAAATGGCTCCGATTTTGATTCTGATCATTGGGAATCTAATGTCCTGGATCTGGAACATACTTGGACCAAAAGGAAGAAAAAGTCAGCCTGGAAAAGGTTGAATAGACCTTGACTCTGTTCTTGCTTATCTGGCTGTGTGATGAATACATCATTGCAGGTGTGCGGTAGTACTTGGTTTCAAAGAACCGTTTCATTATTGACTGGAGGAATGGGGTTATAGATCTACTTGTTCTTCACAAATTTGTGGGTGCGCATTAATGCCAGTGAAGGCCTAGTAGTGTGGACCAATCGCAGGATCCCAGTGTGCAGTGCGGCGTTTTGATGAATTCTTGTGAGACTCTCACCTCTTGTGATGTATATATTAGGATTGAATGAGAAGCAACTGATCCTTAGATTCTAGCATTGCTGACGTTCTCCTGCAATTCTAGACACATCCTCCAGAAGCCAAAGACGTCACTCTTTGAAGGTGTGCATACCTCAAGTGATTAGTGTTGGTGGTTCAGATGTTGGACTCTTCAGTTGTTGCCTGATGTCAACTGTTTCCTGGCTTTCTTTGTTTTCTTTTATTTCTTGTTTCTTCAGGAGGTCCAAATCATGAATCTCTAGGTTTTTTATCAGATGCTTTAGCATCCCAGTTTTGTAGGGGTGTAGACCTCTATACCTAAAGTTTTGGATTCATCTAATAGCAATAGGATTTTTTTACCGACCAAAAAAAAGCACAATTGAATAAGACCACTCCAAATATGTATCAAAGTCCATTAACTAGTAAATATTATCATTATGTATCCTTGTGTCTGGTAGCATATCCGATCATATAAATCCAAAATGAAGTAGACAACACCATAACTTAAAAAGTACAAAATTGTGCATAAAGTATAAAATGTTATTATTTCATACGCATATGTCTTACACCTCCAAATAACCTCCAAAATGGTATTGTAGATACGATAAAAATTAGCTACACAAGACATAGTAAGAATGACATATATTACATGATGACCACATTATATTAAATAATCCATAGACATAAACAACACAATGAGTACATATTGAATATAATATACATAGACATTGACGTGTAAGGAGTTAGAAGGTACGGATAACGGCTTATCCTTATCATTACCCACTAAAGTAGTTGGTTAGAGCATAGCGGGTAGGGAAGTAAATGGTAGGAAAATCTTTTACCTTTATCCCTCCCTTACAAGATATAGGTAAAAGGTAAATGGATTTACTGTTATCCATTAACAATCCTAATATCGGGAACAATGAGAAGGTAGAGATGAAAGAATCGGTTGCATAGAGAAAATGTGCGATGGCAACATGGTGGTCACCGCAAGGAAGTAATGCAAGACAAAAAAGGCATGTTTTGGTTTTATCATAGCTTTAACGCCCTTAGATCCAAAGTTGTGATATAGTCAGTTCTTGAGTCTCTGCATCAAGAATTCGCGCTTTGTTCAGTATCAAAATTAGTAACTCACAAGTCGATTCGTATCCAAAGTTATGCTTTCTCTAGATGTCTAGAGAAACATCATGTCCATCCATCTTTCCAAAAACCCACCTTGAGGTTTGTGTGTCACAGTGCACACATATCTTTGAGAGGTGAGGGGTGTTGGGAATGGATAGACAGGATGCTTCTCAGGATATCTTGAGAAAACACACTTTTGACACATGATCTATTATCTTCACAGATAACCTTTACTATTCGAAGATGTGACAAGCATTTATTGGTTCTTTTAGAATAGTCCCGTCTAAGCAATCGATTACCTTGAAGGAAAGCAACCCCATCCATTGTTGCGTGGACGGCGCGCCAACAAACCGGAGAAAACTCACGCCCATGGCTTATGCTGTATCACTTTCCGGCGTTTCAGTCGACTCCATTCGGATTCATGGCCGTTGCACTGAGCCAGCCAAAGGGCCGAAATTCTCCTATCAAATTCTCAACTTAGGAATCTGGTTAGTTAAGCAATACATTGAAAGATGAGAGTTTGATCCCCAGCGACGTGCAACTGGTCAATGATGTCAAGGTGGGTTTGGAAACTTCTCTTTATTGCTTGGTTGTTGCTTGTGCCCAACTTTTTGAGGTGTTATGATATGAACTACTTTTGATAGACATAAGATGCACTTGTCAATTGGTTTAATTGATCATCTGATCTGTTAACCTCACATCGTTGGTTCAATTTCCAACTGGAACACTCAGAAAACAGAGTGAAAGTATATATCAAAGTCTAGAAGCTCGACTTCATATGTTGTCATAGGACTGGAACTCTCATGTGATGTCACGGTTCAGGAATCAAGGGCACAACTGTTGATAATCACTTATCTAAGAACTACTGAATTTGTCGCTGTTGCGTTTCTTCAAGGGTTGGGCACTCCTATCAGCTTCCCGAGACTATTGATGAAAAGGAGAAGAGCAATTGCGCCTAGAAACAAAAATTGACGCCGAGCATACCCCATCAAATGAGTAGATAGACTTACCCGCGTGATTTGCAGAAAACATAGTTGCAGTGTGAGTTTAAGTTGATATCTATTTTGGTCAAGCGGTCTCTTAGCTCTGGATTATTATTCCCTGGAAATTTGAAATGTATGCTATGTAGACTGCGACACAAGGAGCGAGAGAGCGATATTGTATTGGAAAATTGAAAAAATAATCAGCTTATGTCGTTGAAACTAGAAGACTACATATACAAGAAGTAAGAAAAGTTTCAAATCATGCTCCAAATTCAATATCAATCAAATCAATAACAAAAGTTATCAAGGGAAAAATTGAATGATGTTGCGTCATACACATGTCATAATGTCATAGCTGCCTAGGCTATTTTGGTGGACGATTGCTCAAAAAAAAAAACAATATAATATCTTATCACCTGGATCTGAATATGCACTATCTTAGAAGATTCCAATATTGTCAAAGGTGATATGCAACTTCTCTTATTGCACTTATGTTCCTTACAGGAAAAGGCAATATGGTCAAAGATGATGTGCGTCATCTTTCTATTGCGGTTAGGTAATTGTAGAAGTTGCCCGTCCTATCGTTAGCGTACCACAATCAAGGGGGCAATGAAGGAGACGTGTGCCCCTAGTCACTACGACCTTTAGAGAAGTGAAGGAAGAAGAGGAGAGAATGTGCGGCCGTAAATCATGATGATATTCGTTTATTAGACCAAATGAGATATTAATAATCTAGCTAAAGTATTTACCATTAGACCAAATATATTTTAGGATAAACATTTGCCTACTAATTCACGGGGAGTTGAATTGTGTGTCATCAGTGCAATTATTGAAACCATGTTTGCGTATAGAACGATTATGTGTCCCTGACGTTGAAGTAAACAGCTGAAATTTTATGTATAAAAAATTCGTTATATAAGATGAAAATCAAGTATCCACAAGGGAACAAAATAACCCAATCAATGAGTCAATAACCAACAAGAGATAAGACTTGGCAAAGAAGACCTGAAATTCTATAAGAAACTTCAAAAGATTATAGAGAATCGTCGCTCTCTCACAATCCTCACACCTTATAAATAGAATTTTTCATTTTGATGCTTGATAGCAAATGATTTCAAGTGTCCTCTCGTATTTCAGATTTCTCTTGTGATTGGGAACATATTGAACCACTAATGATGTGCGACATATCATATCATACATCTTAAATGTTATTAATCCAATTTCCAGACGAATCTTTCATCTACCAGGTGAATTGTTCCATGCACCGCCTAGACGGACTTCAATTTTCTTTCACTCTGGATCTATGGTCAAATGAGAACCTGAATCTAATATACATCCCTTATAAGTACCCAATTTTGTAACTAGAATTGCATCTAAATATTCTAAAATTGACGAACAAACTCAATGACGAGGAACTCCCAGACAAGACCACACTGGACCCACCCCACCATTGTAAACCTTAGCCCAAACATATGGTGGCAAGCTACCCCATGCCACACAGTGTGAAATTTCATCCCAAGACTAGCCCCCACCTAGTGCCACTTTCAGAAGATTCCCCCTGAAGTACAACCTAGAGGGGATTCAAACCAAAGACCCTTTGTTTTACTATACACTCTATTTACCAATATATAAACAACCTTGTGTTATAACTCTGCTCTTTTTATTTAGTTTGGGATAATCTTTTAATACTTGACCCTCCTCATCATATATATAGTATGCATGCTTGCCTTTTCCCATTTGATTTTTTCCCCGACCCTTGATTTTGGTTTTTCCATTTGTAATAACCAAAAGATTACCACCTAAGGACAAAGTTTTGTATAGTTTTTTTAAGGATTCTTCCTTCACCAAAAATGTGAATGCACGAACGTAATTGAGTGAGGTTTTCTAGATAAGAACATTCATTACCAATTGCTTCAATGATGGTGGTACAATCAAACTATGAGTACAACATTGTCACTCTCATCAATATCATCCTCCATGATAGGCACTTTCGTGACAAGCTTGTTGAAGACGTTTAGAATGTGAATGAACCATGTGCTCTCTTCCATCTACAATTTGTATAGTTTTCATCTTGGCACCCATTTTCTATTAGCAACTTTACGACATATGTTCTTCCATAACTTCACATTATTTCTCTAGTAATTCTTCATTTATCACAAAATATTTTTTCTCTATCACAATCCTCAGATAGATTTTGCTAAACGCAAGGCTCTCCCATCTATCCTTTTTGGAACCCTACAAATCATTAGCCTTTAATCCTATTTATACATCACCCATAGGCCTAGATAAGTCTAAACTAGAAGATAAGGTCAAATTAGATAAAGCCAAATAAGATGACAAGGCTAAATACGAGGTTAAGTTTAATGAGAAGATAAGGACAAACTATATATACCTAAATGATGAGATATGCATTTAGTCCTTGGCTAGCTATATTATAGGGAATGGGGAGGATACCTATTTGTGGCTTGATCCTTGGACTCTCAAAACAAGTTCCTCACAGACTGCATTGGAAACAAAGAGATTATTAGATCTAGTTTACCAACTTATAGTAAGATCAGTTCTATTATTTCTAGGACTCAGTTGAATTTCCCTAACTCCATATTCCATAGACATCTAAAGGACTTTCTCAATAGTATTCCAAGTCCTACTGAAGGTGATGACAAAATTTTAATGTGCAATGAGCCTATTGTTAATCAAAGGTTGATTTATCTAAATACTAGAGAGAAGGGGATTGTTGTCCCTATCATCATATGGATTTGGAAACTCAATGAGACCAAGAGATTCCATATCACTTCCTCGAATGTAAGACATGGAAGGCTACCTACTACTGACTATGCCAGGAGGATAAGTATCTCTACCCCATCATATTATTTTTTGTGTAATAATGAGTCATAGAATGATCATCACATTATCTTTGAGTGTCCTTATAGTCTCAATATTTAGAGTATATCATATGAAGGTAATTTCACTAGTAGTATTCCAAATAATAGGTTGGATCTTATCCAACTATCGGCTAGACAAGAACACCTTATGGGAGTCAATTTCATGCACTATATTTGGATTGAAAGAAATACGAGAGTCCATGATAATAAGTATGTTGATGTTAAATCTCTCTCGAGTTTGAAAATGATCACTATGATTCAATTCTTATTATAACAAGTTCTTCCTTTAGCTTGAAGGCGGCTACAATTTCTTTTCTTGGTCTATGGGTTGACATATCTTTGGCTTGGTCATCTTTCCTTCTGACTTTTTACTGATTTGAGAACCTTTTCTAAATATTTTTATCTGTGAGATTTTTCTATGAGACCTTTGGAGACTTGAGATTGTATTTTTGGTCTTTTGAAGCCTGAGCCATGATGATTTTCTATCTATGAGTGTAACATCCCAGGATTTTTGGCCTCAAATATGATGATATTAAAAGGAATGATTGGACTACCCATATTACTAAGACACACCTCCTTTTCAGGGAGCCCATCACTAAAAAACTTTTTGGTTAAGCATGCTCAGTCAAGAGTAGTACTAGGATGGGTGACCAGTTAGACTATTTATCCTGACTTGCGCATGAGTGAGGACAAAGCATGCACTTAAGGCTAGTGGTGGTTTGTGGGGTCAATCATCATTCCTAAAACTCTACTAGAGCCTTAGGAAGTGGGTCTGGGTGTTACAAATGGTAGCAGATCCATAACCCATCTTGTTGGTGGGGCTCACATGAGCAAGTGTCATGCCAGTCTAGAGTTTTGTGATCTTGACATGTTGGAAACGGATGTCCATGGTGACGTTGCCACCCATGCACTAGTATTCCATGATCAGGAGTTGGGTGTCCATAGACCATTATGGGTCTGCATTGAATTGAAGAAAATATCATGAGGCCATATATTTTAGCCTTGACAAGGATGTCAAGAGTCTAAGCGGGGAAGTTTATGACTTCTCAAGATTTGAGGCCTTGGATATAGTGATCTTAAAAGGAATGATTGGACTACCCATATCACCAATGTGCACCTCCTTTTTAGGGACCCCATCACTAAAGAACTATGTCGTTAAGCATGCTCATCCCAGAGTAGTACTCGGATGGGTGAGTAGTCAGGAAATTTATCTTGGCTTGTGCATGAGTGAGGACAAAGGGTACATTTAAGGCTAGTGGTGGTTTGTGGGGCCAGTCATCATTCTTGAATCTCTACTAAAGCCTTGGGTAATCAGAATGGGTGTTACAATGGGCTTCTTATGTTGATCTTATATAGTTTATTTAGTCTTTCTGTGAAGCTGGGTTGTTTGTTCATATGTAAATTTTTTCTTTTCTAATTCCCATTGTTTGTCGTTTGTTAGAAAAATTCTCACAAACTTGGAGAGAATCTCTTTCTCCCATGTATTTATCTACTTGTAATTATTACAAAACACACAAAAAGAGCAATACAAGGTCTTGGTTCATAAAAAAAAGATACAGATGAAGTAGAAAGTCTAGAGGAGAAGATAAGGTACAGTTCAATGACTCCGCCTTCGACTATCGTAGTAGTTGAAATTTTAAATATTGTGGGATAGGTATAGTATCATGTAAAATAGGATAAGATACATTAACCCAGCACTTGTCATATATTGTCCATATCAAACTAAAAGGATGGCTATGGTAATTATTTGCATATAAATAAGACCGCTGACGAAGTAGAAGAGTAATAGATATCAATAAGACTACATATTGGGTGGCCACAAATGTTTGAACATTTGAAGCCTTGAGAGGAGACTTTGTTGGATCTAGGGCTCGAGAGGTGGGTGAATAGAGCTTCAAAATTCTCACAAAAATAGTTAGACCTTCAAATTATATCAATTGAAATCAAATGCTAAAACTGAATGTGAAGTCCTATCTAAACTAGCATAGCAAGGATGACAGAGATTGAAACAAACACTTAGAAAATTTGTTTAGAGTGGTTCTAATCTCCAAACTAGGAGACCATCAATCCTCAACCTAGAGAGGTCAACCTCTAGGACTTTGCAACCCATGTATACTTATATTCCATTATAAGACATACAATAAGACAACCTTACATTCAAGGGCTTACCTATCCAAGAAATAGTCTTCTACCTCACAATGGGTCTTACCCACTCTTGTAAGTAGCTCGATTCCTTCTCCTAGGACATCTCCTCCATGCAACAAGTCTTCAGCCTTGAGTATTTACCCACCAAGCTCCTTGGGTCTTCTGCCTTGTCCTTCTCCTTCACTTGGAGAAGATCTTCACACCTTGTTCAGCCTTGAATAAGAATAGCAACTCCTCCTTCATTCAGAGAAGATCACTTCAGCCTTTGCTCTTTGAGAAAGGGGATTAGGAAGATGGAAAGATGGAGAGCTTTACAAGGTAATAATGAGGTATCTCTCTTACAACATGCCTAACTCACTCATAATCATGAAATGCTTTGTAACGAGAGAGATAAATGGTCTCAAAGAGTTGTAGCACACTCAACTATAGCAAGGACCAAGGATAGCATGAATGAACAACCTTGGAATGAACTCCAAGAGGTCCTATTTATAGTTGGGGGTGTTTCTTTGAGTTTGAGATCACTTAAAAACAAAAAATAGTTGTTTCTAACAACTCTCCAATGATTGGAATCACTTTCTCTATGATTTCCATATAGTACATTCGGTCGAGTTTCAATAAAGATAACTCCACCAATCCACTAACTGACAAAGACAATTTTCAAACTATCGATCGAGTTTATCTTGGGGTAACTCGACCGATCAGCTAAAATCAACTTTGATTAGTAGGTTGGTCGGTCGAGTTTTGTGAGTGTACAACTCAATCGATGCAGGCATTTTCAAAAATCCATCACTGATCGATCGAGATTCAAACTCGGCCGATTAAAGTGTTGTGACAAATTTTCCAAAATGTTTTTAAAGTGATCAAATGGTGGAATTAAGTGTCCCTAATTGTTCTCATCTTAGTTACAAATCATATCATTAACACAAATGATTGCAAAAATATTCTAAGGTGATTTGGAGTGTTTTCCCAAATTGCACATTTGCATTTCTTTTGATTTGAACTTGGACAAGCTAGGGATTGCGTAATTTCATCATTTTCATGTACCTAAAGCCTAAAATTAATCTCAAAAAAACATATCAGATATATATGAATGGAATGGTTAAGTCATTATCAAAATAGGGACAATGTATAACTCTCAAAACAACATTCTCCCCCTTTTTGACAATGACAAACCATTCCTCAACATATTGAAAAGGATATGTAAAGTTATACCTTAGCCTTATGGATTGTAAGAGGATTCATAATTTGAACAATGTGAATTTCTCCCCCTCAATCTATGCTCACTCTTTACCTGCGCAGTTAGTCTTTCTACACAAAGCTATAACATATCTACTACATTGTCCTTTTGTAAGTCACATGATAAAACATATACTAGACAAGAAAAGGATCACATAGGAAGTAAAAACAATATGGTTGAGCTTCAAAAATATCAAACTTCTCTCCCTCTTTTGGCATTATCAAAAGTAAGTGGGGTAGAAAAGTGCAAAGGTCTTCTCCATGCACAACAAAAAAATCTAACCTCAAGATAAAACATACAACAACACAACACACATCAAACAGAGATGAGAGAGAAACAAGAAACTAGTGTCATAATCAAAATATGGTAAGCATACCATTTACTCACATTATAGAACATACATAGAGTTATGATAGAAGATTATGATTACAACACATGAGCATGTTCTCAAAGCAACTACAAGCCAAAATGCTGAAAATAACATGATGATATAAAATAGTACAATTAAGTATAAAATTGTCTAGAAAGATATATATGATCAACATCTAAAGACTAAAAAACTAAACCATACAAATTTATAGGCTATATAAGTCCAAAGGGTCATCATCAGCATCATCATCAGAAGCTTCAGGCTCATAGTCCTCATCTCCATCTGATGGTGCAATAGAGACAGTAGTGTCACCTTCGTCACTAGAGGCACCAGCAAAGCCATCATCAGAACCATCTGAACCATCTTCGCCATCATCATCAGAGGCATCCCCATCAGCAGTAGTAGCTTCCTCATCAACTTGGTTGGGCATATCCACATCGGGATAAGGACCAAAATCGCTATCGGGCCACATGGCATTCTACTCGTCCCAAGACATGCTAAGATCATGGAGCTCCTTGGCATGAGGGAAAGTGGTAGCAGAAGTACCAAGTCTTGCAAGCAGTGTGGATATGGGGCTAGTAGGGAGAGGTAGCACTCCATAAGTAGGTGCAGAGGCAGATCCACCAATAGTAGAGGGTGTAGAAGTGGAAGCCACATGTGGAGGGGTAGGGTAGAAGTGATTATTTGCATAGGAAGCATAATCACCACCTGGATAGGGCTGGTAGGTGGGATAAGGATGAGCACAGGATAGGTTCATATAAGACATTATAAAATAGAGATCTTGATGTAGATGATCCTAAACATGTAGGTTGTACGCCTACTGATGCACCATGTAACCCATGAGGGCTTCATTGGATACATGAAATGAGGTGCGGGCGGGCCAAGATGGTGGTGGAGGTGGAGGTGTCTAGGTGAAGGTAGAGGCTCCAGGTGTGGTGGAAGAGGATGTAGGCTAAAATCTTTTCTTGATTGTGGTCTCACATATACATACCCCCTTTCTAGAAGGTTTATAATGAAGATCATAAAAAGAGACTTTCCAGTGGTAGAGGTGAAAAAATCACAAATTATACCTGCGTAGGGTGGGTGGTTACCTCAGGTATTCTTCCTAGAGTCGAAGTAGGTCATATGGTGGAGAACATATCTAGACCACATGACTCTGATGTTCTTCAATAGGCAAAACATAATCACTACGGTATTCTCTGCAATTTCAGTTTGATTCTTTTTGGGGTGAATATTGCAGTTGAATACCAAAGTGAGAATGCGGTTTTTAATGTCCAACGAAGAGGAAGGTCGGGTGGATTTCTTCTCGTAGACAAACTCAGGCTTCTTCAAGAATGTATGCATGTCAGGGAGAGTAATATCATATTGCTTGTAGAAGGCCTCAAGGTCTAGCAAGTCAAAATACTCAGGATAGTCTTTCCTCCATGTGTTGGTTACCTCAGTACCATTGAAAAAACATATTCAAGGTATCTTATGAGATTGTGAATTTCTTACTGGCAATCATGGAATTCAAAATCACTTGAGTATTAGGCATGGGTATAAGAGTTTCATAATTCTATGATAGATTATCATAGAATGCATGAACCATCTTAGTTTTTGTCATGGAATTGTCGAAGCATCGACGTTCAACACTCAGGGAAGCTAGGTGATGATCATAAAGCAACTCAGATACCTAATCTATGACTTTTTCTTAGTGGGGTGAGGCTCAAACAAAGAACAGAAGGGAAAGGGGTTCCTAGGAAGGAGCTCCTTATACTAATTTAGAGCTTCATTTGAGACAAAAAGGTATCATCATAGGGAATGAGGCGAGAGTTGTATGAGGATGAAGGAACTCCAGCAGGGGCAGTCCTCTTTCTTCTATTTGAAGCCATGGAGGCAAAATGGAGAGAATGGGAGTTGAAGCTAGTGAAGATCACTACATAAGGTCGTCTAACCACCTAGGGTTGATATAAAAAGGAGCTAGGAAGGTCAAACAAGGGCAAGCTAGGGCTAGGAGAGGGAAGGTCGGGGCTAGGGTTGAGAGCTTGAGAGAGCTGGAGGAGGAATCGATAGACTTTTCTCTAGTTGAGAGAGAGAATAGTTGGCCAAACTCTACTTAATTTTTGTTCCATCCCGGCCATCGGTCGAGTTCTGTGAGATGGAAAGTCGACCGAATGGCTTCTTACAAAAGCCCTCGACCACCAATCGGTCGAGTTGGCAACTCGACTGATAGAGGTATTGTCCCAAACTTAGAAATCATAGTTTCTAGCCATCTGAATGCTAATTAAATTTATTTTTCTAGTCTATTTTTTATTTTAGACATACTTAGGCACATATTACTCATCATTGGGTATTGTTTAGCAATAAAACAATTATTTGTGAAAAATACCCAAAACAAGCAAAAAAATAAGTAAAAGAACATGAAATTTTAGTACATTAGCAAGAAAGGGTGATTAAGACATGGGCAAAGCATATAGGATAGATGAAAATTAACTAGAAGGCAGATCAGATTCATCCAAAGCAGTTATGAGCAGTTTAGATCTAATAAAATTAAATTGCTCTCTAGCTAGAGGTTTAGTAAAAATATCTGCCAACTGATTTTCTTTGTCCACATGTGTGATATAAATATCCTTCTTGGCAATGTGATCATGAAGAAAATGATGACAAAACTCTATATGCTTGGTTCTATAATTGAATATAGGATTATAAGATAAATTGATTACACTAGTATTATCATAAAAGATAGAAGAAGCATCAAAATAAATGTTAAAGTCTTGGAGCATTTGCTTCATCCATAGAACTTGGGCACAACAACTCTCAGCTACAATGTATTCATTATTAGTAGTTGATAAAGACAATGCACTCTATTTCTTGGAAAACCAAGACACAAAGCATGGTCCTAGGAGGAAGCAAGTGCCACTTGTACACTTTCTATCAATCAAACATCTTGTGTAATCAGCATCACTATAAGTAGTAAGAGTCAAGTCCCTTGACTTGGGATACCATAGTACAAAATTTTGGGTTTTGGCTAAGTACCTTAAAATCCTCTTAGCATCTATAAGATGTGATTTTTTGGGATTTGATTGAAAATGAGAACACAAGCCAACACTAAACATTATATCAGGTCTAGAGGTAGTTAAATAAAGTAAACTTCCAATAATACCTCTATAGAGCTTTTCATCCACTTTCTCACCATCTTCATATTTATCAAGTTTGGCGGTGTTTGACATGGGTGTGTCCATTGGCTTGGCTTTCTCCATTCTAAAGTGCTTTAGTAGCTCACTTGTGTTCTTGCCTTGGTTTAATAAGTTCCCATCTTTAGTTATCTTGATTGAAAGCTGAGGAAGAAAGTAAGCTCACCCATCATGCTCATCTCGAACTCACTCTACATAAGATCACTAAACTCCTTACAAAGATCAAGATTAGTTCCACCAAAAATAATATCATCGACATAAATTTGAATGATAAGAATATTGTTCGAAGTTTGTTTGAGAAACAAGGTACAATCTACTTTTCCCATGCTACTCATGATCTAACAAAAAACTCTTTAATTTCTCATACCAATCTCAACATGCTTGTTTGAGGCCATAGAGATCTTTTTGCAATAGATAAACATGGTTAGGTAAACTATCATGTTCAAATCCTGGAGGTTGTGCAACATACACTTCCTCCGCAATTCTACCATTCAGTAAAGGCATTTTTAACATCCATTTGATATAGAAGGAAATTTGTATAACTAGAAAAAGCAAGCAACATATGAATGGACTCAAGTTTAGGTACAGGTGCATATGTTTCATCAAAATCTATACCCTCCTAGTGATTGTAGCCTTGATACACTAACCTTGCTTTGTTTCTTACCACCTTGCCACTTTCATCTAGCTTGTTGCGGTAGATCCATTTGGTGCCAATGATCTTTCTATCACATGGTCTTGGCACTAGATTCCACACCTTGTTCTTCTCAAATTTCTCCAGTTCTTCCTGCATGGCTAGGATCCACACATCATCCCCAAGAGCTTATTTGACATTCTTTGGCTTGAGTTGTGAGATGAAGGCATTGTTTGTTTGTTCCTTATTGTAGGAAGCACGCGTCTTCACTCTTTCAAAGGGGTCACCTATGATTATCTCTTTTGGATGATTCTTTACAAAGTGGGGAGTTGGATCTTCTTTCATTCATCTATCTCTTCTTCCTGAGTGGCCACCTTTTTTCCCTTTTGGGTGATGTTGAGTTCTTCCAGCTAAGGAATCACTTCATCTACAACATCATCATTAACAATATCCTTGGAAATAAAGGGGTTAGTCTCAATAAATTTGACATTAATGTATTCTTCTACTTTTACATAGATCAACATTATGCACTCTATAAGCCTTGTTAGTAGTGCTATAGCCAAGAAAGAAAGTCTTGTACGATTTTGGATCAAACTTGTCAAGAGAATCTTTTGTGTTCAAAACAAAACTAGGACACCCAAAAATGTGAAAGTACTCGATAGAAGGCTTCCTGCCATGCCATAGCTCATAGGGTTTTTTCTTCAAAGAAGGATGTGTGAAAACCCAATTATGCATAAAACATGAGGTACTAACGGCTTTGGCCCAAAACTTCTTTGGAGTGTCATGCTATAAACGCATGGTCCTAGCCATTTCCTGTACTGACATGTTCTTCCTCTCTACAACCCTATTTTGTTTAGGTGTTCAGGGTGAAGAAAAGTAATGTTCATATCCAAACTCTTCCCAAAAATGTTCAAAAAAGATCATTTTCAATTTCTCCCCCATGATCACTATGTATGGAAACAATGCAGAAAGAAGCTTTGTTTTCAACTCATTTGCAAATGCTACAGAAAACATCATGAGTATGGCTCTTAGATATTAGAAAGAAGGTCCAATTATATCAAGAGAAATCATCGACAATAACAAGACAATACTTGGAACTACGAAGTGATTGAGTTCTCATAGGTCCAAATAGATCAATATGGAGAAGTTCAAGAGCTCTCTTGGTACTAATGACTCCTTTGGATTTGAAGGAGGACCTAGTTTGCTTTCCTTGGGTACAAAGTTGGCATTCCTCACCCTTTTCAAAATCAAATTTGGGAAGTCCCTTGACCAAGTCTTTTTTGCTCAACTTCTTCGATTGATGCATATTTACATGACCTAGCCGATGATGCCAAAAAGAAATATCATTCGAATTGGCAACAAGGCATTTACCAACAATAGTCTTAATAGAGTCAAGAACAATTACATAAAGATTACCATTCCTAATTCCCTATTATATGACATTGTAAGTGAGGTAATTTAGGAGCAAGCATTCAAAAGAAGTAAATAGAACAAGGTAACCATTATCACATAATTGACTAATATTTATTAAATTGTGATATAGGACATCCACAAAGAGAACATTCTTGATACACAAGGATTCACTTACATCACCCTCACATTTTACCTTACCTTTCTTATTGTCCCTGAAAGTGACTGAACCTCCTTTCTTCTTTGTAAATTTGTTGAAATGTCTTACATCACTTGTCATGTGCTTTGTGTGGCTACTATCAACAATCTATTTTCCTTTTTCCTACAATAAAAGAGAGTATCGGTTCCCAACTCAAACTTTGGGATCATATTAGCTTGGAGACCCATTTCATCTTTGGGTTGGTCCCCTTAGGCTTGTAAGTACAATAAGTATAATAATGATCGTTACTTTTGCAATGAGAGAAAATCGGAGGGTTCTTAGAGCCAGAAGACTCTCCAATGAAAAGAGGAGTTTCATTACTCTTTTGCTTACCTTTGGCCTTACTCTTGCCCATAGAAGCCCCCCCAACAAATCCAAAACCACTAGTACCACTTTGTTTGGTAGAATGATCAAGGATTTCATTTTGGGAGTTTTTCCCTTTGAGGAATTTATGCAGAGAGGCTCTAAGTCTATGATTGTCATTAGTAAGAGATATAATAGTAGAATACAAGCTAGCAAGATCATATGTATCATGAACAAGGTTGTCCTCTAAATAGAGGGCTTTAGTCATATAAGAATCCTTTTCAAGAATAGTAGAAGCAATATCACTACTAGAAAAAATAGGTCTAGAAGATAAATTATTAACTTGACCAAGTAACCTAGCATTTTCAGATTTAAGCAATTGAATTTCTTTAAGATAAACATCCCTCTCATCTCTACTAGCATCACTAATAAGATTAAGTTCAGTATTTTCAGTTTTAAGTAACTCAAGCTCATTAAGTCACTTTGGTTGTCTTCCTTAAGAGATGCAATATTCTTAAGATAGACACCATTATCTACTTCAACTCCATTGTATTGGAGCTCAAGATCAAGAAATTGGCCTTGCAAGGAATCAATGCTCTCAAGATGAATTTTCTCATTTTACTCAATAATATCAAGTTTAGCATACAAGTCATCAATGATTTTACTGAACCTCTTCTTTTTAGATTTACATTCAGAATAAGAAGTATGGGTAGTAATAAGCATTTCAATAAGAATTTCTTTAGCTAACTCATACAAACTTACCTCACTTACCTCATCAATATCTTCACTTATGGAGGCCATGAGTGCAAGGTGGCACTCTCCATCTTCATCGAAGCTTGATCCACTAGAGAATGATCCTTCCCAAGCTGCATGAATTGTGTCTTTGTGCCTCCTCTCCTTCTTATCCTTCCTCTTGTATTTGCTATATTTATAGTATTCTTCCTCCTTCTTGGGTCTCCTCTTGTAGTGTGACTTTCTAGCCTTAGGACATTCACTCTTGTAGTGTCCTTTTTACTACACTTGTAGTACCTTGGAGTAGATAAAGAAGATTGCTTTCATTTGAAGTACTTTACCCTAAAGGAAGTTGGCTTCATGCTCACTAAGGCCATGATCTTTACTAGAGGAGGATGAAGAGGTTCGGCAAGAAAGTTGTTGTTGAAGGATGAGATCCTCCACTTGAGATTTAAAGGCACTATCTTTTATCTTCCTTGAATATTTTTCTTCTTGCTTTGCTTCATATTCTTTCTTATCAAGTCTTGGCTCATGAGCTTGTAGATTGTCAATAATCCCCTCGGTTGGAAGATCACCAAGACTTCTTACTTCTTCAGTGGAGGTCTCCTTTGACTCTCATCTATTTGGAAGAGACTTCAAGATCTTTGAGTTGATTTCTCCTCTATCCAAATTGTATCCCAAAGCACCTAGAAGGTTGATGATGATGTTGAGACTTGATTATATCTTGGCAACTTCTTCTTTCTTACCCATCTTTAAGTCCTCTAGGAGGTTGTTTAGCATGTAGATCTATGCTCATTCACTTGGTTTGTTCCTTCATAATTGATGCACAACTTGTCCCATATTTCATAGGTTGTATCCCATGAGGAGATGTGGTTGAACTCGGATGGAGTGAGAGTTGCATAGAGTATGCTAATTGCTTTGGCATTGAGATGATAATTCTTTAGGACTGCTTCATCCCAAATTGATACATCTCTAGTTGGCTCCTTGTAGGTTGCAACAATCACTTTCCACGTATCAAAGTTCATACCTTGAATGTAGAATTGCATCCACCGCTTCCAATAGAGGAAGTTGGTGTTGTCAAAGACTGGGGGGAGCATGGAAAAAACTCCCTCTAGGTTGAGGGAACCAAGTAGGTTCTCATCCAATTTATTGTCTCATAGGATATTTGTTGGACAAGATCCTTGCTCTGATACCACTTTTTGGATTTAGGGCTCTAGAGGAGGGTTGAATAGAGCTTCAAAATTCTCACAAGAATAGTCATACCTTCAAATTATATCAATTGAAATCAAATGCTAAAATTGAATTTGAAGTCCTATCTAAGAAAGCATAGAAAGGATGAGAGAGATTGAAACAAACACTTGGATGAGGTGTTTAGAGTGGTTCCAATCTCCAAAATAGGAGACTGTCAATCCACTACCTAGAGAGGTCAACCTCTTGGACTTTGCAACCCATGTTAACTTATATTCTATTATAATACATACAAGAATACCACCTTACATCCAAGGTCTTACCTATCCAAGAGATAGTCTTCTACCTCACAATAGGTCTTACCCACTCTTGCAAGTAGCCTGATTCCTTCTCCTAGGATATCTCCTCCTTGCAACAAGTCTTCAGCCTTGAGGATTTACCCACCAAGCTCCTTGGATATTCTGTCTTGTCCTTCTCCTTCACTTGGAGAAGATCTTCACATGTTCTTCAGCCTTAAAGAAGAACAACAACACCTCCTTCACTTGAAGAAGATCACTTCAGCCTTTTCTCTTTGAGAAAGGGGATTGGGAAGATGGAAAGATGGATAGCTTTACAAGGTAACAATGAGGTAGCTCTCTTACAACATGACTAACTCACTCATAATCATGAAATGCTTTGTAAATGAGAGAGAGAAAGTGGCTCAAAGGGTTGTAGCACACACAACTATAGCAAGGACCAAGGATATCATGAATGATCAACCTTGGAATGAACTCCAAGAGGTCCCATTTATAGTTGGGGGTATTCCTTTGAGTGTGGAATCACTTAAGAACAAAAAATATCCATTTTACAACTTGCAACAGATCTATTTTCATTTCTAACAACTCTCTAACGGTTGCAATCACTTTTTCTGTGCTTTTTGTATAGTAATTCGGTCGAGTTTAATTGAAGGTAACTTGACCGATCCACTAATCGACAAAGCCAATTTTCAAACTATCAGTCGAGTTTGTCCTCGGGTAACTCGACCGATCAGCTAAAATCAAATTTGGTCAGTAAGTTTGTCAGTCAATTTTTGTGAGTATACAACTCGACTGATGCAACCATTTCCAAAAATCCATCACCGATCGGTCGAGATTCAAACTCGACCTATTAAAGTGTTGTGATAAATTTTCCAAATTGATATTAAAGTGATCAAATAATGGAATTAAGTGTCCCTAGTTTTTTCTCATCTTAGTTACAAGTCATATCATCAACACAAATGATTACAAAAATATTCTAAGGTGATTTGGAGTGTTTTTCCAAATTGCACATTTGCATTGCTTTTGACTTAAACTTGGACAAGCTAGGGGCTGAAATTAATCTCAAACAAACATATTAGATAAATATGAATTGAATGGTTAAGTCATTATCAAGATATGGAAAATGATAACTCACAAGTCAACAGACTTGTCTAAGCAATTATAACATTTCAAATTCATGAAGTGATACTAGTCTTGTAACAATTTCTTATAATCTGCAAAATTTGTGTCCCAAAGAGGTGTAGGGAAACTTCCATAACATCTCTCTCACCCCTTGTCTCTCTCACCCCTTGTCTCTATCAAATGGTGGTGACAAAACCATTACTCAACACCTACTATAAAAATATGCTCCTTTTGTTATCCCTAATACAGATAGGAGAGGGAAGGTAGTTATCCTTATATTCCAAGGATTTAAATTTAAATAAAAAAACTCAAAATAGTTAAAATTATAGATCATTGTATTGTTGATATATAGGGAGGATGAATTTCCTCAAAGGGTGTTACAATATTCTTAGTACTACGGAAACACTAAAGTTTATGAAACTACAGACAAATATTAAACTAGCTAAATCCTTAGGTTTATGTTGATCATTATTCCTTTAATTGAAAGATGATTCACACCTTCAAGTCAATGTTTATGACCTAAACGCCAAAAATAAAAAATGCAATCAGTATAATAAAATATTATGTACATCGGTGCAACAAAAATGTGTGTATATATATGGCAAATTAAAAGTCAACTAATTGCAAATATTAAAAGCTCACTTTCTTATCACATTTCAACCCATAATCTTTATTTTTCTCACTTGAAAAGAAAATAATTGATCCATAAACAAATATCAAAGTGCATGTCCTATCATTAGGCTTGTCAATGCATATCCTATCATCAGACTCTTTCACCTCACTTCATTTTGGTTTTTGAACACCCTCTTGATGATTATTCTACATTATATATCTTGAGATTGAGTTTCCTCACCTAATCACTGTCAAGAGGTAACAATTATTGGGTTATATTATGAATCATCAATGATACATATATGGCCTTGTAATTTGTAAGAAACAAATCATCCAAGGCATTTATCATATTGATCCATCATTCCGAAACTTTAGGAATCTAAAAGGTACAATTAAAGTGATTACTCATAAATAACCAAAGTACTTGATTCAAGCAAAAGAGATGAGAAAATCAACTCAAGTAGTATTCCCAATCATGATGTGATCTGAAAATCAATATTTCACATGCATGTGTTAACAACTTCTTAGAAGCCCATTCTTATAGTTTGAGGTCAGATTTAGGGTTTGGGTTGTCAATTATGGTTTGTTCTATGAGCCATGAATTTGGGGCTAGAATATCCAAATCATCATGTGAAACCTAAAATCAAATTGTTCATACTTTCATTATTCATATTGAGAAGCATACATTAGTATAGGGATACCATCAATAATTTACATGATTAGTCCTAAATGAACTTACTTGTCAATTTCATCATTAGATCTAAAGTTTAGGGGCATAATAGTCTCATCAACATAATAAAACAAGGGTTTTGCATATATATCGATATTAAGTAATTAAACCTAAGTTACATGTTTCATAATACTTTAAAGCATCAATATCTAAATTGGGATTTCAAATGATGTCCCGAGATATTTAGTTATTGATATTAGTGGATCCAATTTCATGAAGTGATAATAATCAAGGTCAAGTTATTAATCAAACTCAAATCATTAAAGAAGATAATTTTTTGGGATATTAGGGAACTAGTATTAGAAATAGGTCCTGTAAATATTTTTAACTTGTTCCTCTCATTGTGGTCGAGTTAGAATACTTATTTGTGATATTTGGAGATAGGGTTGATTTATCATGTATCATTAAAGGTTAAGGAATTTTCTTTATTTTTTGATAGAGAGGACAATATTACATATCTTCATAAAAAGTGACAACTATTGTTGGGCTCTACACTTTGTCTTAATCACAATTGGATAATTGAGATCAACCTCTCCACTCACACATGTGTGTGAGGGTGTTTGAGTTTGGACACTATGTATCACCATTTGATCTTGGACTAGTAAGGTTGTAAATACCGCAAACATCTTTACTAAAAATGCATGGCAAACAAAAACACCAATGTGTAGGAAGCGGAAGATAAAACCTTGACTAAACAATTTTATAAAGGGCACATCATAAAATCTTCCCAAATAGGGTGTACAACTTTATACACAACAACAATAGGATCTAGGTAGAGGAAGACTCAAACCAATTCAACTTGTCTCCAAACATCATCAACTATAGCTAAATCCAAGCTAGAGGGTTGAACTCTGTGACCTTAGCCTTAGGATGGTTCACCAAGCTTCAACTGTGCACTCTGATCCTAAACAGGATGGTTGGGATCATCTAGAAAAAGAGAGATAAAAGTATGTGTCAATCAAAAGGAAAAGGATAATTAATTAAGAACAATATTGCATAATATAATGATCTACTATACTACAATATTTCAAGAGTATGAGGCAAGTATAATAAATGAGATAGGGAGATCTGCCAAAGTAAATCAGTCCACAATGATCAACATAGCATGAATAATATTATGACACAAAATCATACCAATGCAGGGTGAGGCACCTACCGGACTTACACCAAGAGGAGAGGGGAACATACACATCCCAAACATCAAATATACATAAAGTGGCAGGGGGACTAAAACCCCAGTGCCTATATAATGTGGCAGGGGGACTAAAACCCCAGTGCCTAGCAGGAGGACTAAAACCACAGTGCCGTATGGGTGGTTTGTACTCATGTACACTACATTGTCATTTGGCCAAAAATGCATCATGCTTAATAGTTCACTTGGCAGTAGTGAAAATATAGATAAAATTTGCATCATAGTATTGGGGAATAAAACCCATGAATTAAATCAAGTAAATGAATGGGCCAGCATTGGCCATAGCATTATTCAAATAATCCAAATAAATGAGCCACACTGGCAATATAAGATTCAAGCAAATAATCAACCAATAAAGGCAATAGGAGGATATCAAGGCCAGTACATTGTGATTGTAGGGTTGGATAAAAGCCCAACTGAGGAGTAGGGTGCATTTCACATTTATATGTTCACATCCATAAATAGGATTCACATGCATAAATAGGATCCACATACATAAAAAGGGTTCCACATACAAAATAGGCTCCACATACCTTATTGAAGATTCACATAACCATCATTATCACTGATTAGATTGTATCAACATCCATTAACCCTAGTTACAAACATTTCAGATAAATTAGCATTTATTAAGCATAAAATATAAAGGAAAATACCCATTTTAGACCTTATTCGAAAACCACTAATTTAGGACTCAAAACTAGGACCAAAAGCTCACTTAGATTTCACTAATTAAGAAAACATATTTTATTTCTCAATTTAAAATGAATAAATTATTATTTTTAGAACATTTAACATACTCAAAATGACATTCAAAGCAAACTTCGAAAAATCATTGAGAATCAGGTCTCAAAAATTACAAATTAGATTCTACATGAAAAATCCTTTCCAACGACTATTTATTTGCATTTTTCCAACAAAGCATTGATTTTCTACGAATTAAATGATCTGGAGCAATCAGAAAAATAGAAAAAGCCAAGGGAGCATATGACCGAAATGCCCCTCACGTTAAAGAACAAACGGATGAGCACATGGGGGTAAAACTGTAAAAAGCCACAGGTCATCTCCTTCCTCACGCGCCAGCCATGGCTACAGAGGAGCTTGCTCATTTGGGCGTTTGCTCATTTCTTGACCAAATCAGACGTATAGGTACTCGAAACGAAGCTTAAGATGAGAGGAACTCACCGGTGCGCTTTATTGGGGCATTTCTACCACCTAGCAGGTAGGAAGGGGGTGGAAGTCAGGGAGTAGGTGCAGGTGGTGGTGGCTAATGAGGGAGTTTCGGGCCAAATTGGCTTGATTCAAAAGTTCACAATGGGACGACGAAGCTATGGGGAGTGTTATAAATAGACATGGAAGAGTGAAGCACCGAGAGGTGGTGGGAGAGGAGAATCTTCGGCCGGCACACATGGGCATTTCATCCAAAGTGCACGGGAGCGACGAGCCAAGGCTTAAATGGTGCGGCTCGAGGAGACGAATCCAACGCAACTTAAATCTCGCAAAATGATCGAGAAACGAGGGAGAACGAAAGGAAGGAACCCATGTGCCTCCTTGGACCGGCGGCCCAAGGTAGAAGACAGCTGGAGATCTGCTGGATCGAAATCCAATGGCGGCTGGGTGCGTGACACATGAAATAAATGCAATGACTACAATGTCGATTCATCTATTATATTTAAACTATATGGGAATTTGTAAAAATCATTTGGAGGGTCAAATGAAGTCCAAATGACCTCAAATTTTAACCATAGGTTTATGAAAACACCTAGAACGATTATATGCCATTAATTTCTCGAAAATCACATGGTTAGGTCCCTAATTAATTTATAGACTATTAAAGCATATAATAAAGCATAAAAAGAGCAATTAATATAAAGAATATCTTTTAATGACATAATAAGGTATATCTCGAGATATTAGTCACATATAAACATTATGAGTCATATCTCAACATATAATACTCTTATTAGTGCATTATTTTCCTATTTGGAGGAGAGAGAAAGTAAAGGGGTTAATTACTCCCATATATTAACTCAAATACATATTATTACTAATATATTTATCCAAAAAGCTCCAAATTAACATAATCCGCTTATATTATCTCATTAATCACCAAATTTCATGATTAGACCTCAGTTATCTCATTAGATGCGTTATTTGTGCAAAACCCCCTATAGAAACATAAATATAGGTAATTTGTGAATTATACCTCAAGAAAGGCTCAAATTCAACATTGAGGCCCAAGAAGGCTCAAAAGGATGAGAAATTTATTAGAAGGGTCCAAAAGGACTATAAGGCAAAGAAAAGTACAAAAGTGGGTAAATTGCATAAAGGACCCTGAGATTCAGTATGTTACAACACTCCACTCCTTAATGAGGATTTCGTCCCCGAAATCATAGCAAGAGGGAAGTGAGAGTGTGAGTGTGTAACATCCCAACATTTGGTAACTAGGTGTTACTTCAAAGGTTCTACACATAAGCCAAGTCTGACTAAGGTTTCTACTTTTCATCCAAAACATAACATAATGGCTCACTAGCATAGTCTCTATCATGAAAAGGCATCATCTATACTATACTAGCACTTGTGCCAACTCATACTCACATGGTGGTAGCAAGGATTATAACTCATCACTAAGCATAAAAACATATGTATCTTCCCTTATAAGGGTTTTAAGCACAATTAGGGTTTTCTAAGAAATCTCATCATTAATAATGTATTAGGTCACAAACCTAATAACTTGAATCTAATCTCATTAACCTCCTAGAACCATCATATGGAATCATCACATATTATTTTGTAAGAAAAGATAATATTATCAACACATTATTAAGCCTACCATAATCCCAAATAAGGTCACATATATTATCACATATTGCCAACTAACATTAAATACTCAAGTTAATGACATCATTTTCTCCTATTACACTCCATAATATAAATTATACATATTTTACATCACATTAGGCATTAATGCAAACTTATGTGAATCCAATACTCATAATCATATTTGTGTCATTACATGTGTTTTAGTGAACAACATTAAACATTAATGAATTGATTCGTATACTAAATCGTGATCAGGTGATTAATGAGATGTATATTAGGGAACAAGGTGATATGCCTTACATATGTTGATAACATGGTCTCCAATATAACTAGGTGATTATAATCCATATATATTCTCCAAGTGTGTTAACTGATGATGACACCTAAGTCACTAATGTATCATTAAGGCATCAAAGATATATATATATATATATATAGATGTGTATATGGTCAGGACTAGATGATTACACATTAGGGTTTAGGTCATCATGAACATAACATGTTACACTACTACAGAAGTGCCTTTTAGTGTCGGTTGTTTAACCCCCTTTGGCGTCGGTTTCTGAACGACGCCTATGTGGGCGCCGCTAAAAGGTTGGACACTTCAGCGTCGGTTAAAAAACCGACGCCTATTTAACATCAAGGCGTCGGTTTATTATAAAACACCGACTCCAAAAGGGTTCGCGCCACAGAAAACGGCGTCATCTAGGACGCTTTCTGCGTCAGTTATATACTAAAGGACCGACGCAGAAAAGTGTCCTAGATGACTCCCATTTCCTGTAGCGCGAACACTTTTGGCGTCGGTGTTCAACAAAAAACCGACGCTGTAAGTCTGTGCTGACGGTTATCTGTAAATAACCGACGCCTATATCTATTTTTTTTTTATAAATCTGTTTGCAGGCCTGCTGTGGCTGGTCAGCAGGATGAGAACCTGTAGTTCAGTTTTCTGAACTGCAGGTTTACGACATCCATTGATATCAGCCTACAAACAGGCCACAAACCTGCAAAATTAACATAAAAAGATTCACACAAGTAGATACATTCAGACATCAATTCAATTGTCACGTTCACACATATAGAATCATTCAAATACATGTTTTAACATTCAGAAACATTCATTTACAAAGTATCATTCATCATCACTATCAACATCCCAATTATATCTTACAGTTGCCATTGTTTGTACAGCTATTGCCCATTCTTCTCTTACTTCATCTAATGCTTCCCTCGTATATGGAGCATGTACATTTTTTAAGCGTTTGCCTATAGTGTGGTCAATTTTAAACACCTGCAAAGAGAATGATTGACGTGTATTTTACTACGCGCTTAAACGCAAGTGTACGCGTCGAGTAATATAGGCCTTGTGAGGCCCGAGTCAAACTCAGGGATACGTGAATTATTGGAGACTTCTACTAACTAATCGCAATCAGCTAGACCGATTAACAAAGTAAGGTTTTGTTGTTAAAATTAAAACAAAATAAAAAAAATCAAACAAAGAAAACAATCGATTAAAGGTTAATTTAATCAATTAAAAGGGATATCTTTAGGATGGCGGTTTCACCGCGGGTCAACATTGTATTAGATTTCATATAACTCCTCACACTTCTCTCTCTTTCCGGGTAATGGCCTGAAATGAGAATTACCCACTGTCGTGGTGTAATTCACTACTTAGATTTAGGTTGATTCCACCGTCGTAGTAATCATTCCCCTAAACTAAGTGCATTATAAACGGTCTCTCAGTTCCCACCATTAATTTTACAACTCCTTTGTCAAGGGTTTTATTAATTAATGTAGAATTCGTCTCTTTTCAACCGTTAATCCTTCTGTCGAAGTGATTAAGGGCATTAAGTTATTATTATGGTGATCAAGCATAACAATAGAAATGGAGAAAACGAATCTATACCACGGATATGAGAGAAAAATATGAATTATCGATGTAAAATCATCATACAATGTATCCCCGGGCTACTCCCGGTCCTAAAGATTGAGGGTTTTAGCCTCTCATGTTCATCTTACACGAATACATGGTAGAAATTGGGGAATTCATAAGAAAAACGTGAAATAAATGGGAAAACCCCTGAACGGAGAAGAACCGGTGGATCCTTGGCGTAGAACACGAGCTTCCCCGCCTGTCGGTGGTGGAAATCGTCTTCGGCAGCTTCCGAATCACCCGGGATGAGCTTCTCGGCCTCCGTTCTCCTTTCTCTCCTCCTCGGCACTCGTGCAATCCAAAATGAGATGATTCTCCCGTCTGGGAGGCCGTCATTAGGTATAAGTCCCTAATTAGGTTGTCAAATAATGACAGCCGTCCGATTGATATCAAAACAGATCCAACGCATATCTGCCGGCGTCGATACCATCGACGCGTGTCGATGGTATCGACACAGCGGATTAGCGGCAGCTTTCCTTTCTTTTATTCTGAGCGCCTGTCATGATCTCGATACCATCGACTTGGGTGTCGATGGTATCGACTCCTTTAGCGTCGGTTGTTGTCGTTTAGCGACGCTGTAGCTCTCCTTGAGTCGATGGCATCGACTTGCGTCGATGGTATCGACTTCATCCTCGCCAGCAGCCTGGAGACATCTCGATGCCATCGACATGGGTGTCGATGGTATCGACTCTGTATTGCTCTTCTCGGCTGACAACCTGTGGCTTGGTCGATGGTATCGACATCCGTCGATGGTATCGACAGATGCAGATACTTGTTCTTCCTGAAATTGCACAACAAGACCAAGTAAATCCACACGATTTATGATAAGATGATCAATAATGCTTAAAATAGTGAAACAAAGGGGATTTGATATAAAATGATGGCAAAGACCAAATAAAATGAATTATGCAATAGTATCCATGAAAATGAGTAATTAAGGCACAAAACACATATGAAATCGGTCTATAAATGCGACTCAAAATCATCGCATCAAACTCCCCTAAGCTTAAACATTGCTCGCCCTCGAGCAACTAATCCTTAGAATAGAATTGCGAATGTCAACTAACAATCAAAATACCAACCCTCATCACAAATGACTCCCACTGGACGTTCTCAAACCGGCCTACCCTAATCACAGAACAGTAATTACCCTATAGGCGACAATAATCATCAATAAAAGAAATTATCCTTCAAACCGATGAACACTATCACATAAGGCAGTTAACATAATAAAGTTCGCCGATTCAGCCATGGTGCATCTTGTGATTGCCTAAACTACGTTGCTCGCCCTAACTACCATCTACATGGAAGCAGTCCTCCTTATAATCATGAGTGAGGAGAAAATCACGGTGACCTACCAATTCGAGCAACGGGTGGATGGAATGGGTGGTTCATGGGAGAATATGGAAGTATTACATAGTTTCAGTATGCATATAACAAAATGCCCTAAATGATGCAAATGCACATTAAGAATGCCCTAATGCCTAAAAGTGGGTGGAATGATGCATGCACTAACCTTCTACCTCAAAATGAGATAGAAATCTACTCAAGCCACATCATGTACTCAATTCCCCTGTTATACAAGTGATATCATTCCTTTCTCCCTCTTATTCCATTTCCTTCTAAATTCTCTTCCTTTTTTTTTTCTTTTTCTTTTTTTCAAAAAAAATTTTTTTTTCTTTCAGATTTTTTTTCTTTTCCTCTTAGCCCACATATCCATAATTGCTTAGAGATACATGTGTTAGGCTATTTTCTTCATGATTGGAACTCTTTGTACTAATGCGAGGGTATGGAACAATTTAGATCACTTTTCAGGTCAACTGAGATACATGGTGTACTTATGCATGAAAATCATGAAAGTATGAGTGCACTACATGACATGCACCTAAAGGTAATGTGCATGAATCACTATACATTTTGTTTCTCGTTTTATGCAAAAGTATGAAAATAACAATGCAAATTCTATCTACATGCTATGCACACAAAAGAAATTGAAACTGCACTTTACTTCCAATTCTTGGGTGGATTATAGAAAATGGGGTGGAATGATCACAAGATTAAGTGACTGAACCTTAGAAGAAAATTATGTGTCCCTCCTTACTGACATGTGTAGTAGTTTAAAGGGTTCTTTCTCTTACATCTGATTAAGGTCTCATTACCATTTGATTAGGTTAGGGTCAAACAACCGTTACTATCCACTTTTCATGAGTCAATGGGGGTGTGAGTATGACATATTGCTTCAAAGTTGACATAATCAATCATTTTCATAGAACAAGTTCCCCAAGGACAACCAAGTAAAGCTATCCAAAAGACACAGAAAAAATTTTAAATTCCCTTAATTTCCCTGTGAAAACAGCACGATGACAATTTTTAAGACATCCACGATTACACTAGATAGATGTGGATCCTAAATAAAAATTTAAAATTGCAAAAACAACTAACAAAGCAGAAACTTAAAACAACTAAAGAAAAGATAAAAGATAGAGCTGTTCCAGCCACCCCCCTAAGCTTGAATCCGACTATGGCCTCATAGTCAAAAACCAACTTAAGGGTGGAACAGGGATACCCTGATCAATCTTGCGGAGGCGGTGGTGGGTATTGTGGTGCCGTAGGATCCCAAGACGGGTACTCCCCCTGGAAGCTTGGATCATATTGGGTCCTCGGCGGAGGCTGTGGATAACCTCCAAAGTAGTCTCGACTCCAGTAGTGGTCGAAGAAAGGCTCCTGCTGCGTCTCTATCTGCTGCAACCGGGTGTGCATTTGCTCTTGGTTGGCGAGGATGAGCCGCTCGTTCTCGAACATAGCCCGTTGGTTGTCAAGTACCCGGCTCGTAGTCTCATGAATGTCAGTATACATACCCATGTGCTGCAGCTGAGTCTGCTGTATGTCCTGGAGCATGGTGTACATCCCTTGCATGGAGTAGGGATCCGCAGCTGGCTGCTCTGGCTGTGGTGATGGCGGCGGGGGCTGAGATGATGAAGATGCACCCGGGTGCATCCTAGGACGCTTCCGTGGTGCCACGCGTTCTCGAAGAGGTGTGAAAGCCTCCTCGTCCTCCTCGGCCTCCTCGGCCTCGCCTTCTTGGTCTTCACCTCCGCCTTCTTCTTCGGAGGACTCGATGGCTATGATGGGCCATCGGAAATGCTGCTTGCCCTCGATGTGGAAGACGTCATCTGGCAGGGATGCCTCCTGGTAAGCTTGGTTGACGTGGCAATGAGCGTACGCCAACCCGTCTCGGATAAGAATAAGGTTTGAACGGTGCAAGTGTTGCACGTTCACCTTACTCCACGCAGAAATCGGAGTCATGGACTGAAAGTTCAGCCCCAAGTAAAGCGCCAATCCGGTGACAAGACCACCAAAGTGTATTGGAGCCTTCCTTGTGCTCCGCTTCACCGCCATGACGCGCTGTAACCAGAATGCTCCCCAGTTGCACTCTTGACGTTTCAGGAGTGCATAGTGAAAGAACAGGTCACTCTCCTGAAACTTGCTCAAAGCAAGATCGCTCCGAGCGAAGAAAGTCAAGCTCAACATCCTGTGCAGGACCCGGACGAACGGGTGCTCAAAATCCGCTACCGCGGCATTGTGGTAGCTCACGGTCTTCCCTGCCGGCACTGTAACTAGCTCGGCAAAGATTTTGTCGTAGTCGGTGCGGGCGTCGGGGCGTCGGTGATCGTGGCGGCTGTGGTTCCAGTTGAAGATGTCATTGAACTGCTTCAACGTGATGTTGTAATTGTTGTTGAAGAGTCGGAAGGACACCCTTCCCTGGATCCACGTCTAGTCCGATGGTACCACGTCATTTGGTACGACGCAGATATCCAGAGACGCCATGAACTCGGCCACCAGTTCCTTGTATGTGGGCCATTCGCCGAAAAACGGCTGCCCATCCGCATGACAATCCATCTCATAGAAGCGATTGGTGTGCCGCGCTTGCCCGGCCAACACATAGGCCAAGTTGTCCTCGAATCCCAGCTCCCTGATCATTCCCCGGTCCACATACCGGGTTGCCTCGAACTTCCGCTTCATTATCTCCTCGTATACCTTCCTTACATCCATGTTGGCATGAATGAGGCGTGGACGAGAGATGGAAGCGGTTGGAGGAGGAACAAACTCCTCGATCTCCCTGGGGTGCGCACTTGATGAAGATGCTCCGCCCGTATGCACCATGATTGCGAGAAGAATGAGATTGGGAGAAAAGAGCTCGGTGAAGATGGAGAGAAATTCTCCGCTCGGTGAAGATCTTCACTCGATGACGCTTCTCCGCAGGTGTAGAGGGCTCGAGGGAGTGCTTTGCGCAATGGGAGATACTTGCTATGAGGGTGTGATGTCATATGATGTTGCAAGTCCCCTTAAATAGACTTGATCGGCGCCCCTGTTGACCCGTCGATACCATCGACGTGGGTCGATGGTATCGACATGTCTCGCGGGTAGCCGCATTTGTCGCTGGTATCGACGGCTGACGTTTGCTGGATCGAGAAACCCGGATCGCTGACGGGTCGATACCATCGACAGAAGTCGATGGTATCGACGCAGCACCCGGATCGCTGACGTGGTTGTTGCGATCGTCGTCGATGTCTTCATGCGGATCGGTGACATGTCCGTCGATGCCATCGACGGGTGTCGATGGTATCGACTTGCTTTTATTGCGACACCTCCGTTTATTGCATTCAACCTGTGATGATGTCGATACCATCGACGAGGCCGTCGATGGTATCGAGTTGACTGAGCAAAATTCGTCTGAATATCTCCAGAGATCTCGATGGTATCGACTGGGGTGTCGATACCATCGACACTTTTATTGCGACCTGCCTGTGACCATGTCGATGCCATCAACAGGGCCGTCGATGGTATCGACGCAGTGCGATTTCTGCTGTGTCAACCTGAACCCATGTCGATACCATCGACTGATGTGTCGATGGTATCGACCCTGCCTGTTCCTGCACATTCAACAAACGGATCAAGGTATCATTTTTAAACTAAAAAGTAAACAAAATAAAAGCAAACTACACCTAACATTAAACTATCCTAATGTACCAATGGTTGGGTTGCCTCCCAACAAGCGCCCTTCTTTAGCGTCTTAGGCTAGACGTCGGTCCTTCTTCTCATTCATGTACAAGTGAAATGAGTTTAACCTCATTCACTTTCCTCTTATAGTTCTCACCAAAGTACAGCTTCAAGCGTTGCACGTTCACCAAGAACGTGGCCTCTCCATCTCGCACGAGAATCGCTCCGTGCGGTCTCACTTCTTCCACCTCGAAGGGTCCACTCCATCGGGATTTCAGTTTCCCGGGATGCAATTTGAGACGAGAGTTGAACAATAGGACACTGTCTCCTTTCTTGAACGTGCGCATCTCAATGTGGCGATCGTGGATCAGCTTTGTGCGCTCCTTATAAATACGGGCATTCTCATATGCCGTCATGCGTAGCTCATCCAATTCATTCAATTCAAACATTCTTTTCCTCCCGGCCTCGTCATAGCGCAAGTTCAGCCTTCTTAGCGCCCAATGGGCCTTGTGCTCCAATTCTACCGGAAGATGACACGCCCGACAATACGCCAACCTAAAAGGTGTAGTGCCTATAGGTGTTTTGTACGCCGTTCGATAAGCCCAAAGTGCATCCGGTAGCAATGCACTCCAATTCTTCCGTGTAGATGCTACGGTCCTTTCTAAAATCTTCTTGATTTCCCTGTTTGATACCTCCACCTGTCCTTGCGTTTGTGGATGATATGGGGTGCCAATGTTGTGCCTGACCCCATATTTCTTCAAAAGTGAAGCAAATTTCTGATTTCGGAAGTGTGTGCCTCCGTCACTAATGATCATTCGAGGAATCCCGAACCTGCAGAAAATATTCTCTTTGACGAACCTGCACACTACATTCGAATCATTAGTCCTTGTGGGGATTGCCTTTACCCACTTCGACACATAATCCACAGCAAGCAAAATATAAAGATTTGAATTTGAGGACACAAAGGGTCCCATGAAGTCAATGCCCCATAAATCAAATACCTCGACTTCCTGAAACACATTCAGGGGCATTTCTTGTCTCCTTGAGATATTACCTGCACGCTGGCACGGGTCACACTACCTAACAAAATCATAGGCATCCCGGAACAAAGTGGGCCAATAAAGGCCGCTCTCCAACACCTTAGCTACTGTCCGTGAGCTAGCATGATGTCCTCCCGTAGGCGACGCATGACAATGATGTAGAACACTTTCGTACTCTACCTCCGGCACGCACCTGCGAAGAATACCATCCCTGCATTGCTTCAACAGTATTGGGTCATCCCAAAAATAGTATCTCAATGAATGGAAGAATTTCTTCTTCTCTTGATAAGACCAATCTTCCGAGATGATCCCGCAAGCCAGATAATTCACAATTTCTGCAAACCATGGTTCTTTAGAATCAATTTTTAAAAGTTGTTCGTCGGGAAAAGTCTCGGTAATGGGTATATGCAAACCTTGTTCATCCACCCTCTCTAACCTAGACAAGTGGTCAGCCGCCACATTTTCTATTCCCGACTTGTCCTTGATTTCAATATCGAATTCTTGTAGGAGCAAAATCCACCTAATTAGTCTAGGCTTCGCATCCTTCTTCTCCATCAAATATTTTATTGCGGCGTGATCCGTCCACACCACCACCTTAGAACCCACTAAGTATTGCCGAAATTTCTCAAAAGCAAAAACAACAGCAAGTAACTCTTTTTCCGTGGTTGTGTAATTTAATTGAGCATCATTAAGTGTTTTTGAGGCGTAGAAAATCACAGCAGGCTTGTTATCTACCCTTTGCCCCAAAACAGCCCCCACAGCATAGTCAGACGCATCACACATCAACTCGAAAGGCTTTGTCCAATCCGGCGTTTGAACAACCGGAGCCGAAATCAGCTTTTCCTTCAAAACCTCGAAAGCGTAAAGACATTTCTCATTGAAATCAAAAACTGCGTCTTTTTCCAACAATTCCGATAATGGCTTTGCGATTTTTGAAAAATCCTTGATAAAGCGCCGATAAAACCCAGCGTGTCCTAAAAAGCTTCTCACCCCTTTTATAGAATTTGGTGGGGGTAGCTTAGAAATCACTTCAATTTTTACGGGGTCTACCTCTAGACCCTTGCTAGACACCTTGTGTCCTAGCACAATTCCTTCTGTCACCATCATGTGACATTTCTCCCAATTGAGGACCAAGTGTGTGTCCTCGCACCGCTGCAAAACCTTATCTAAATTATAAAGGCATTCATCAAAAGACGCTCCATAAACCGAGAAGTCGTCCATGAAGACTTCGAGACACCGCTCCACTATGTCAGAGAAAATGGCGAGCATGCAGCGTTGAAAAGTCGCCGGCGCATTGCATAAACCAAACGGCATACGGCGGTAGGCGAAAGTCCCATAGGGACATGTAAACGTAGACTTCTCTTGATCCAAAGGATCAATAGAAATCTGGTTGTACCCCGAGTAACCATCTAGGAAACAAAAATGTGACCGACCGGCTAAGCATTCCAAAATCTGATCAATGAATGGCAATGGAAAATGATCTTTCAGAGTTGCGGCGTTCAATCGGCGGTAATCAATGCATACACGCCACCCGGTTACCAATCGGGTGGTGACAGGTTCATTTAGAAGATTTGTAGTGACTGTGATTCCCCCCTTTTTAGGGACTGCCTGTGTGGGGCTCACCCACGTCGAATCAGATATGGCATAAATAATCCCTGCAGCAAGCAACTTAATGACTTCCTTTTTGACAACCTCCATCATGCTTGGATTTAGACGTCTTTGAGGCTGTATGACTGACTTGGCTCCTTCCTCAAGCCGAATCTTATGTTGACAAAGTGTAGGGGAGATCCCCTTGATGTCCGCCACTGACCACCCAAAGGCTCCACGGTGGTTCTTGAGCACTATCAATAGCTGCTCCTCCTCATCCGCACTCAAGTATGCAGAAACAATCACTGGCAACTTGTCCTCCTCAGCTAGAAAGACGTACTTCAGGTGCGGGGGCAATGGCTTTAACTCCAGATCAGGTGGGCAGATAAGGGATGATTGTAGCGGTGGGGGCAGTGTACCCAAATCTTCATAGTGCCTCGTGTAGAAACATGGAAGCATTTGAAGCATTTTGGCGCACTCCTTGAGTGAAGTACTCCGCATCCAATCATAAGTGACATTAAGCAAGCACGCCTCTAGAGGCAATTCCGGATATGTATCATAGACAGAAGTAATTATCACATCATCCTCCCACGAAGGTGGAATGTCCTCATTCTCATCATTTGGAAACCCGACAGCCTTGCGTAAAGAGACAGCTTTCGTTTGCTCCATAAGGTCTACCGCCAAGGTCCCATTGTCTATCCTGCTCATCACATGGGCCATATCTAAAAATGGCTTCCCGAGACAAAGTGAGATATTGCTTTCCACATGCTTCACCATGTTGCACTGTGCCTTTGCTTTAGTAGATGTATTGTTGTTGGGCATGACCATCTCAAAGCGATCATCCGCAATGCCTAAGGTCAAGCGACCTCTCCCCATCTCCAAGATCATGTCAGCTGTAGCTTGAAATGAGCGACCAAGAAGTAACTCATTGCCGTGTTCGTCCTGCATCTCCATCACAACAAAATCAGCGGGAAAAACAAAGCGGTCTACCTTTACCAAAACATCCTCACAGATTCCATATGGTTTCACCACAGAATTATCGGCCAATTGGATAGTCATATTGCTTGGCCTTGACTCCTTCAATCCAAGTTTCTTGAATGTAGAAAGGGGCATCATATTCATGCTTGCCCCGGAATCACAAAGCGCTTTGCCAAATTTGAACTTCCCGATAAAGCATGAAATATTGAAACACCCGGGATCCTGTCGCTTTGGCGGCAAAGTGCCCATAATAAAAGCACTCACTTGCTCCTTCAATACCACAACCTCAGTGTCGGGTATCTTCCTCTTCTTGGTGATTACATCTTTAAGGAACTTTCCATAAGACGGGATTTGTTCAATTGCCTCTAACAAGGGAATATTCACAGATAACTTTCTAAAGCTGTCCAAAAAAAATTTAAACTGTGCATCCACCTTTCTTGCTTTTGCACTATTGGGATAGGGAACCGGAACGGTATGTGCCCTTTGATGAGGTGGCACATAGGGAGTTAATTTCTGTGGTTCCTCCTCAGTGGCTTGTCCTTCCTTACCATCTTCGGTTGTGTCATCAATTTGCTCTATGACTGGTGCGGGCTGCTCCTTAGCGGTTGCTTCTTCGACTGTGTCCTGCGGTGTGCTTGTGTCATCCGCCCTTGGATTAAGTACCTTCTTACCGCTCCTCAACAAGATGGCCTTGGCCTGTTGGTTCCCCCCGGGAACATTGGTGTTTCCCGGAAAACCCGGATGTGCCGGCTTCTTCAAGCTTGCAATCTCCGCTGCCATCTGTGCCATGGAAGTCTCTATAGTCCGCATCTGAGCCCCGTGGCTCTGCAACGTCTGCCCGAACTGGTTCATGAATTCACCCTGCTGCTTTATTTGCTGCCCAAAAGTGTTCATCAACTCTTGATTTTGCTTTATGACTTGATTGAGCAACTCCGTGCTCTTGTCCTCCGTGACCGGTGCAGGTTTGGCGTCCGGATCTTGCAGGAAGTTGTTCGGATCCTTCCATGAAAATTTATTGTCCTTCCGCCATGAGTAATCGTTGTTCCTGTACCCTTGCTGTTGCCTCATATACTTGACCTGAGCCTCCTCCTCGGACTCATTGTCTTCCTTCTGCAGCAACTTCTTTGCGAGAAGATCCATCTTCTCATTCAGCTCTCTCATTGCCTTTGACTCACTGGCAACTCTTGCTTGCTCAACTGGGCCTCTTTCTCTTTCTCCCCAAGATTGCTTTCGTGCCATATTCTTCAATATTTCCCAGCATCTTGTATCAGTGTTGTTTAGAAAGAATCCAGAACCGGCCGAGTCCAAGTTGCTTCTATCATGCTCGGAGAGAGCAAAGTAGAAGATCTTCACTTGGGTTTCCTTGTCCAATCCATGATGTGGACATCTCCTCAACATGACTTGAAATCGCTCCCAAGTCTCAGAATAAGTCTCACCCGCCTGTTGGGTGAAATTGTGGATCTTCCGGATCATATCATTGGTCTTCTCAAGAGGAAAGAACCTCTCAAAGAAAACCTCCACCATGTGATCCCATGATTCAACAAACTCGTCATCGAGGTTATGAAGCCACTCTCTTGCCACTCCAGCCAAGGAACTCGGGAATAACTTGAGATAGAGCACATCCTGCGGAAATCGATCTATCTTCACCATATCGCAGTTCTCCACAAACTGACTAATGTGTGCCACTGGATCTTCATTTTTCAGTCCGTGAAATGCATTGGATTTGACCAAATTAATCAGTGCTGGGTCGATCTTGTATATAGGTATGTTTAGCCCCTGTTTCTTTATAGGCCCCTTTGATGCCGAGGAAGAAGACGCCTTGATTTTCTCCCATATTGTCTGTGCTTCAGCCATTACTTCTTCTTGTTCTGGCTCAGATTCAGAATGTATATCACTGTGGTGTCCCTCCTCGTAGTAGCCCTCGTCCTCTGGTCCCGCAGATGGAACCTCAGGTGTGCGATTCACGTAGTCTCGACTACGTGTGTGCACCATGCAAAGCACCTGAAATATGGAAATAGGAGTTCAGTACAATGCTTTGAACGAGTCAACACAATTATAGAGAAATAAAGGAATTTTTGAAATTGTTTTAAAATAAATAAAAAAAAATTGTGGCCTAGAATGGCCGCTCTTAGCACTCAAAGTGCCAATAATTCGTCGTATCCCCGGCAACGGCGCCAAAAACTTGACGTGTATTTTACTACGCGCTTAAACGCAAGTGTACGCGTCGAGTAATATAGGCCTTGTGAGGCCCGAGTCGAACTCAAGGATACGTGAATTATTGGAGACTTCTACTAACTAATTGCAATCAGCTAGACCGATTAACAAAGTAAGGTTTTGTTGTTCAAATTAAAACAAAATAAAAAAAATCAAACAAAGAAAACAATCGATTAAAGGTTAATTTAATCAATTAAAAGGGATATCTTTAGGATGGCGGTTTCACCGCGGGTCAACATTGTATTAGATTTCATATAACTCCTCACACTTCTCTCTCTTTCCGGGTAATGGCCTGAAATGAGAATTACCCACTGTCGTGGTGTAATTCACTACTTAGATTTAGGTTGATTCCACCGTCGTAGTAATCATTCCCCTAAACTAAGTGCATTATAAACGGTCTCTCAGTTCCCACCATTAATTTTACAACTCCTTTGTCAAGGGTTTTATTAATTAATGTAGAATTCGTCTCTTTTCAACTGTTAATCCTTCTGTCGAAGTGATTAAGGGCATTAAGTTATTATTATGGTGATCAAGCATAACAATAGAAATGGAGAAAATGAATCTATACCACAGATATGAGAGAAAAATATGAATTATCGATATAAAATCATCATACAATGTGTCCCCAGGCTACTCCCGGTCCTAAAGATTGAGGGTTTTAGCCTCTCATGTTCATCTTACACGAATACATGGTAGAAATTGGGGAATTCATAAGAAAAACGTGAAATAAATGGGAAAACCCCTAAACGGAGAAGAACCGGTGGATCCTTGGCGTAGAACACGAGCTTCCCCGCCTGTCGGTGGTGGAAATCGTCTTCGGCAGCTTCCGAATCACCCGGGATGAGCTTCTCGGCCTCCGTTCTCCTTTCTCTCCTCCTCGGCACTCGTGCAATCCAAAATGAGATGATTCTCCCGTCTGGGCGGCCGTCATTAGGTATAAGTCCCTAATTAGGTCGTCAAATAATGACAGCCGTCCGATTGATATCAAAACAGATCCAACGCATATCTGTCGGCGTCGATACCATCGACGCGTGTCGATGGTATCGACACAGCGGATTAGCAGCAGCTTTCCTTTCTTTTATTCTGAGCGCCTGTCATGATCTCGATACCATCGACTTGGGTGTCGATGGTATCGACTCCTTTAGCGTCGGTTGTTGTCGTTTAGCGACGTTGTAGCTCTCCTTGAGTCGATGGCATCGACTTGCGTCGATGGTATCGACTTCATCCTCGCCAGCAGCCTGGAGACATCTCGATGCCATCGACATGGGTGTCGATGGTATCGACTCTGTATTGCTCTTCTCGGCTGACAACCTGTGGCTTGGTCGATGGTATCGACATCCGTCGATGGTATCGACGGATGTAGATACTTGTTCTTCCTGAAATAGCACAACAAGACCAAGTAAATCCACACGATTTATGATAAGATGATCAATAATGCTTAAAATAGTGAAACAAAGGGGATTTGATATAAAATGATGGCAAAGACCAAATAAAATGAATTATGCAATAGTATCCATGAAAATGAGTAATTAAGGCACAAAACACATATGAAATCGGTCTATTAATGCGACTCAAAATCATCGCATCAATGATGTATATATATAAGTAATAATATAAAAATAATATTGATATATTTCATACTAACTAATGAGACTATATATAATACCTCATGTATGGTATCGATGTCCAATGCGGCATGTTTGATAATCATCTGCATAAATCGCATCACATAGTATGCGCATGCCCAGCCATTGTCTTGTGTAGCGCACTATAAATTGAAACATACAAAATAATACAACTAAGCACAATTCACATCAATAATATATACATTGGAGTCGGGGAGTCGGGAACTTACTTTTACGTTCTCCCAAGACAATGGTTGGTTCTTTTTCCTTGGGACCTTTCCTCCAGCATTTTTGAATACATCTAAACCCCTACATGTTAATATAACACACTAAGTTGCATAAGTAAATAGTAATGTAATAAAAGATGTTAACGGATATAAAAAATGAAATATTTCTCACCAGAATAATGCCATTCTCATTACGTGTCCAATTTTAGTGTTTAATGTACTTCTTGCGGGATCTAGATAATAAACAGTGAACGTCCTGGGGACAATAACTAGTAACTCCCAATGTCTACCACTAGAGGTAAAAAGTTAACAATTAATAACTCAAAATGCAAAATAATAATGGAATTTTCTTAAGTCCAAATTATAAATAAAGCAAACTTACTTGACATTGAATGGAGCTATTATTATCGTCTTTATTTGATGACCAAAAATTGTAAAAGCATCTATACAGTATTGTTGAACACTATCAGGGTCTTTAGCTACCATACTAATCAATGATGGAATCAAAAATCCCACATGATCATATGCAAATTGTTTGCAATGATCTTCGATTAAGTAGCTGCAAAACATATAGATGTATGCATTAATATATAAGAAACTAGATCACCGGATCTTACACAAGGTATATGGATGTATAAACAAGATCTCACCTTATCCATGTCTCTATCATTGATGTATTCAACCAATCATACATAAACAGCTCAATAATATCTTGTATAAATAAAGAGCTGTCGTATGATTGACCTGCATAATCTGCATCTAAAGAAACAATTATAGGGCAAAGTATATTATGTGTCTGTAGCCAACATGCCATTCCCCTACAAGCAGGACCTAACGGGTATGGTAGGTCAGTTGGAACCCAAGTTGGTAATGCGGGAATTGGAGGTGGAGGCCTAGGTGCTCCTGGTGTCTTCTTTTTAACCTGTATATATAATTTCAGATCAGTTGACATCATATATACACATTAACAGTCTAAATCAATGTAAATTTATCTTACAATTTCAGTCGTGTAGAGGACATCTACTTTGGGCCACAATATGACCCCGCCTTCTGCCTCACCAAGTGTATCAATATCTGGGTGGGCATATGGCAACTCAACTTCCCTCCAATCGGGTAATACATGTATCGGGCTCACACGAATGTAGCCCTACGGCATTGGAGTCCCATGAAACGTTGCCCCAGGAAGGGACTGGTAAGCTTGCGCCTCTGCAACAACATAGTTTTCCATTCTTAAGCGGCATGGTTTCAATGCCTACAAATTTACGTAAAGAATGTTATACATATATACATATCATCTTGAAAACATATCATCTTGAAAAGACTAGCTACAATGTCATAAACAATACTTACAACAGACGTGTTAGGCGATGGGTCTCCAGGATTACTTGCAGTCTGTGCACCAGGAGAAGAGTGGGTCGGCATAGGCTGATTGGAAGCCTGAGATGCCTGCCACCGCAGCAATTCTTCCTTGACCTTCTCAGCAACCACATCGTTGAGCTTTTTAGCAACTATATCCTCGACTCTCTTATTCTCCTATACATGGATAAAACAAATATTAGCTTTTTATTAATGAATTTCCTTTTGCAGTAACATTCTAAAAATAGAATATGTTACCTCTTCTTGAGAAAGTCCCGCTCTGGGTTTGCGCTGGGATGGCCCAAAGAATGCTTTGATGCCCACACCAGCGCCGGCACCTCTAACACGTCCAGGATGCTCTGGGTTACCCAGAGCAACTGTCAATTCATCCCTTGTGCCCTGAGGGATGAACGTGCCTTGTTTCCTCTGCTTGTGCAGCTCCCGCTAATCACCATAAACAAAAATTGGTAAGTTAACACCACAAATAATCAATATTCAAATGATTGCTCTAAGAGTTGTATTTTACCATTTTTGCAGCCGCCTCAGCAGTTTCGGGCTTCTTTATTTCACCCTTCTTGTTTTTCCTGCCAGCTATCCAGATATCATGGCGAGGCAAGGGTGTGGCCGCAGATTCCTGAGTAGCCGCAGACTCCTGAGTAGACGCAGACTCTGCCTGTAGTCTTTGGCGAATGCTTGCATAGCCTTTTGGACCCATAGTATGGTCATGTACATTCAGTGCACGCCTTGCTTTTTGTGCGTCACTGAGGGCCTAGTTAGTATGCACATTTATAATTAGGTTAGTAGCACTAAATGTTAATCTTGAATAGGTGAATACAATGTATATTAATTAAAATGGGAGTGACGCCTAATACCTTGAATTCTTCAGATTTTCTTGAAGCAACAAAATTGTCCCAATCTTCTTTGTCCAAGAAGTTCCATTGTTCAAGGGCTGACTTCTTCTTCTTATCACCCTGTCTTATGTATTCTCTGTTCAGATTTGTCCTGTAATTCCTAAGCATCTTTCCAGCGCGTTGCATCACACTTTTACGATGCAACATCTCATCCAATGCAAACATATTTTGTAAAATAGAAATGTTATTAACTAGTACCAAAAATATAATTTCAAATAATAGAATTTGTAATCTACAAAATAGAATTGCAAATAATAATAACTCACGCATAAATCTTTCCATATCAAGTCTTTCTTCGCCTGAGGAACTTTATGCCAATTATCATACTTAAAACCACAATGGCTTCAAGTGACAACCCCAAGATAGTTTATAAAATTATTGCGGTTCACTCCAATTGCATTCCCTCCATTATCAAACTCCACAACCAATTTGGATCCACTGCCACTCAGCGCAAGTAACTTTTTCAACAGAGTGATACCCCTTTTCTTGTTAAGTTTTTGTTGCTGCGCATCAAGTTGCTCAATTGCTTCAGTGGGTAGCTGTGCATCATCAACCTAAAATTTGACAAAAATAAACACACCGAATTAAGCCAATATAGAAATACAGGATATATGACATAACTAGAAGATAATGAATTTTATAGAAATACGAGATATGTTTTTAGAACTTACGTTGGTATCCTCGCCATGCTTGTCATGGACAGCATGCTCATCATGGACTTCATGCTCATCATGGACATCATTCTCATCATGGTGAGCCATCTGAAAATTTCATTAAAAAGGAAAACATTTAGCATTTGTATCAACTAGAATAAGGAAAACATTTAGCATTTGTATAAACATACATGTCTCTAAAATTGTGATCTTTTATCAATTAGCAATCCTTCAATGTACAAGTAATATAAAAAACAATGATTGTTCACATTCTAGGCCAACAAACACATGTGATGTCATTCTTATATATAATAAATGTGTACCACCTATCCCATCCTTGAACACCTAATCTCACTAGTAAGTGTATAATGTGTATTGGGTTTTCAAGAAAATTTTGGCAGCATTTCCCCGCTGTTCTCTAAGTACATATGTACTTAGAGAACAAACGGGGAAATGCTACCAAAATTTTCTCGAAAACTCAATACACATTATACACTTACATCCTAAGTGAGATTAGGTGTTCAAGAACAGTCCCAAACTGGGGACTATCCAAGATTTACTCCTAATGAGTAAATCTTGGACGGGTTTCTAGGCCAACAAACACAATAATAGATATCTACAATGAAGCCGGACTCCATACAAACAATATATAATTTAGTGATTGTTCATTCTAATTTATATCAATGTACAAGTAATATAAAAAACAATGATTGTTCACATTCTAGGCCAACAAACACATGTGATGTCATTCTTATATATAATAAATGTGTACCACCTATCCCATCCTTGAACACCTAATCTCACTAGTAAGTGTATAATGTGTATTGGGTTTTCAAGAAAATTTCGGCAGCATTTCCCCGCTGTTCTCTAAGTACATATGTACTTAGAGAACAAACGGGGAAATGCTACCAAAATTTTCTCGAAAACTCAATACACATTATACACTTACATCCTAAGTGAGATTAGGTGTTCAAGAACAGTCCCAAACCGGGGACTATCCAAGATTTACTCCTAATGAGTAAATCTTGGACGGGTTTCTAGGTCAACAAACACAATAATAGATATGTACATGTTAGGGTTTCATCACAATTGATGTTAGGGTTTAAACAATGTTAGGGTTTAATCAAATCAAATGATGCTAGAATGGACAAGTTTAAATCAAATTAGGATTTAAATTAGGGTTCCAATAGGATTCAATTTAATTAATTTTTATGTGAAAGATGTAATATTATAATACATACAATGGCAATGAAATGAAACCCTAATTGTATTGGAACTCATAAAAGGATGTCTCAAAGGTTGAATCTAATATATGCATCCTAAAAAAGGTATCACATCACAAATGTGCATTTCAATAATCATATTTTATTTCCTTCCAATTAGTGTGGGTGCCATGTTTGGAATTGTTTTCTAATCATGGGTCCCTTAATTTTATTTAGGATAGAAGATAAAATCAAGGATATCAAATAGTAGACAAAAGGGGTACACTCTAGGATTTAAGATCACACTACATCATGAATTTTATACAAAATTACATGTATGTGTATATAAAAAAATATATTTATAAGGAACTTCTATACATATCTAATCAACAAAAGCAGTAAAACAGCAATCAGTAAAACTAACAGCAAGGAAATCAGTAAAACTAACCAGTGTTGTAGAAACAGGACGCCGGGTGTCAGCAGGAAGAAAGGAAGGAGCTAGGGCAGGCAGGTGGGCAAGAAGGAGGGCACCAGGCGTGGCGGCGGCGCCGGTTCTCAGGCGTGGCGGGGGCGCAGCGGATGGAGCAGCAGGGCGTGCGCGCGGGCAGCAGGTGGCTGGAGCAGCAGGGCGGCGGTGCAGGGCGGCGACGAGCGGACAGCAGCAGCAGCAGGGGCGGCGGAGAAGAATGGCGCCGGAGAAGAAGGGCGCCGGAGAAGAAGGGCGCCGGAGAAGAAGCTAGGGCGGCGGCTCTGTTGGAAGAATCTAGGTGGGCGGCGCCGGCGACGAACAGCAGCAGCAGTAGCAAGGTCGGAGGCGACGCACAGCAGCAGCAACGTCGGCGGCGACGGCGAGGCAAGGAAGCACGGGCAGCGTCGGCGACGGCGAGAACCGGCAGGCGGGCGATCGAGCAGCGCGGCAGCTAGCGATGAAGACAATGGAACAGGTAGGTGCCTAACGGGCGTCGCGCGGGTCTATTAGGTTGCTAAAGGCGTCGGTTGATAGTAATACACCGACGCCCAACAATGCAACCTTTACCCTAATTATTCGCGCAAATTATCATTTACATAGGAGTCGGTTAATAGTTACCAAACCGACGCTGTAGGAGACGAAAAAAGTTCGCTCGAAAATTGATTTTCGCGGGCTACTTTTAGATGTCGGTCTGTTATAAATGGCCGACGCTGAATACAAAGCGGTACCCGTGTCTGGCTGGTCTTCGAATATAGACGTCGGTGAGTATAAATAACCGACGCCTATGTAAAATAGGAGTCAGTTTTCCTAAATAACCGACGCCACTAAAAGCGCCACTGAATGATGTTTTTGTAGTAGTGTTAGCATGTTAAGGATGCATTCCTAGCATGGACTAGACTTGTAATCTTACTAACCATACTATTAGGGTGACATGGTCAACATTAAGGGTATCCACAATTAGTGATGAGTAACTCACTATCATGTGCATCAAGAATATGTAAAGGTTCAAGCATATGAACTATCCCTTAGATAACTATTATATATTCATTTGTATATAAACAGACAAGATGAATAATGACTATAATTTGTTTGTCCAAAACTAACCATATAAGCTCACTAATCCCATGCCTATTGAGTTAGGGTTTAAAAGATAGAGTAACTTGATTTCAAAGCATTATGGGTCTCCACCCCCTTAAAGAGGATTTCATCCTCGAAATCAAAAACTCCAAAATCTATCAAGGTATAAGAGCACTACTACTAAGTCCACTTTTCAAAAAGGGTTGAGGTAAAACTATGTATGAGATCCAGCACTTAGTTGTTTTACTAAACACCATTATAAACTTCAAGGTCTAATCATAGGGTACGATACCCCCAACTTGGAAATCTAGGGATCTAATAAGGAAATTAAGGACATATAAGGGGATTTCACATGATTAAACAAGACATCATATACTAGGTTCAAAAGGTTACTCAACAATAAGATAATTTGTCCAAAGGTATGCTATTTTGTGACGGTCAGTATCAGCTCAGGCCAGGTCGGTGTCATATGGATCTGGGAGTCCTCGTAAGCCAAGCTAGTGGTGCGGAGGAAAATATTGCCAGCCCCCAGACCCTGACCCTTTCTAGACACCTTTGCTATCAACTTATGCCCTAGTAGAAACCTAAAAGACTAATCACCAAAAAGTTGACAAATTATATTTCTAGTATGAAATTATTATGTCCTAAATCAATCTGTCATCATAGGTCCACTCTAAGGTGAAAAACTAACTAAAGGGAACTATATAAGGTTAGGGTTTCTATCTAGGAGACAAATTGAATTAGTCAAGACTCTGACTACCTTGATGCTTTGATACCATGTTGTAAAGACCGCAAACATCTTTACTAAAAATTCATGGCAAACAAAAACACCAATGTTTAGGCATCGGAAGATAAAACTTTGACTAAACAATTGTATAAAGGGCACATCATAAAATCTTCCCAAATAGGGTGTACAACTTTATACACAACAACAACAGGATCTAGGTAGAGGAAGACTCAAACCAATTCAACTTGTCTCCAAACATCATCAACTATAGCTAAATCCAAGATAGAGGGTTGAACTCCTTGACCTTAGCCTTAGGATGGTTCACCAAGCTTCAACTACGCACTCTGATCCTAAACTGGATGGTTGGGATCATCCAACAAGAGAGAGATAAAAGTATGTGTCAATCAAAAGGAAAAGGATAATTAATAAAGAAAAATATTGTATAATATAATGATCCACTATACTACAATATTTCAAGAGTATGAGGCAAGTATAATAAATGAGATAGGGAGATCTGCCAAAGTAAATCAATCCACAATGATCAACATAGCATGAATAATATTATGACACAAAATCATACCAATGCAGGGTGAGGCACCTACCGAACCTACACCAAGAGGAGAGGGGAACATACACATCCCAAACCTCAAATATATATAAAGTGGTAGGGGGACTAAAACCCCAGTGCCTAGCAGGAGGACTAAAACCTCAGTGCCCTATGGGTGGTTTGTACTCATGTACACTACATTGTCATTTGGCCAAAAATACATCATGCTTAATAGTTCACTTGGCAGTAGTGAAAATATAGATAACATTTGCATCATAGTATTGGGGAATAAAACCCATGAATTAAATCAAGTAAATGAATGGGCCAGCATTGGCCATAGCATTATTCAAATAATCCAAATAAATGAGCCACACTGGCAATATAAGATTCAAGCAAATAATGAACCAATAAAGGCAATATGAGGATATCAAGGCTAGCACATTGTGATTGTAGCGTTGGATAAAAGCCCAACTGAGGAGTAGGGTGCATTGCACATTTATATGTTCACATCCGTAAATAGGATTCACATGCATAAATAGGATCTACATACATAAAAAGGGTTCCACATACAAAATAGGCTCCACATACCTTATTGAAGATTCACATAACCATCATTATCACTGATTCGATTGTATCAACATCCATTAACCCTAGTTACAAACATTTCACATAAATTAGCATTTATTAAGCATAAAGTATAAAGGAAAATACCCATTTTAGACCTTATTCGAAAACCACTGATTTAGGACTCAAAACTAGGACCAAAAGCTCACTAAGATTTCATTGATTAAGAAAATATATTTTATTTCTCAATTTAAAATGAATAAATTATTATTTTTAGAACATTTAACATACTCAAAATGACATTCAAAGCAAACTTCGAAAAATCATTGAGAATCAGGTCTCAAAAATTACAAAATTAGATTCTACATGAAAAATCCTTTCCAACGACTATTTATTTGCATTTTTCCAACAAAGCATTGATTTTCTATGAATTAAATGATCTGGAGCAATCAAAAAAATAGAAAAAGCCAAGGGAGCAGATGACCGAAATGCCCCTCGCGTTAAAGAACAAAGGGATGAGCACACGGGGGTAAAACTGTAAAAAGCCACGGGTCATCTCTGTCCTCACGCGCCAGCCATGGCTACGGAGAAGGAGCTTGCTCATTTGGGCGTTTGCTCATTTCTAGACCAAATCAGACGTATAGGTACTCGGAACGAAGCGTAAGACGACGGGAACTCACTGGTGCACTTTATTGGGGCGTTTCTACCACCTAGCAGGCAGGAAGGGGGTCGCAATTTAGGGAGAAGGTGGAGGTGGTGGTGGCTAACGAGGGAGTTTCGTGCCAAATTGGTTTGATTAAAAAGTTTGCAATGGGCAGAGGAAGCTATGGGGAGTGCTATAAAAAGACACGGAAGAGTGAAGCACCGAGACGTGGTGGGATAGGAGAAGCTTTGGCCAGCGCACATGGGCATTTCATCCATAGTGTACGGGAGCCGACGAGACCAGGCTTAAACGGTGCGGCTCGAGGAGACGAATCCAACGCAACTTAAATCTCACAAAATGATCGAGAAATGAGGGAGAATGAAGGGAAGGAACCCATGTGCCTCCTTGGGCCGGTGGCCTAAGGTAGAAGACGGCTGGAGATACGTTGGATCAAAATCCAATGGCGGCTGGGTGCGTGACACATGAAATAAATGCAATGAATACAATGGCAATTCATCTGCTATAGTTATACTATATGGGCAATTGTAAAAATCATTTGGAGGGTCAAATGAAGTCCAAATGACCTCAAATTTTAATCATAGGTTTATGAAAACACCTAGAACGATTCTATACCATTACTTTCTCGAAAATCACATGGTTAGGTCCATAATTAATTTATAGACTATTAAAGCATATAATAAAGCATAAAAAGAGCAATTAATATAAAGAATATCGTTTAATGACATAATAAGGTATATCTCGATATATTAGTCACATATAAACATTATGAGTCATATCACAACATATAATACTCTTATTAGTGCATTATTTTCCTATTAGGAGGAGAGAGAAAGTAAAGGGGTTAATTACTCCCATATATTAACTCAAATACATATTATTACTAATATATTTATCCAAAAAGCTCCAAATTAACATAATCCACTCATATTATCTCATTAATCATCGAATTGCATGATTAGACCTCAGTTATCTCATTAGATGGGTTATTTGTGCAAAACCCCCTATAGAAACATAAATGTAGGTAATTTGTGAATTATACCTCAAGAAAGGCTCAAATTCAACATTGAGGCCCTAGAAGGCTCAAAAGGATAAGAAATTTATTAGAAGGGTCCAAAAGGACTAGAAGGAAAAGAAAAGTACAAAAGTGGGTAAATTGCATAAAGGCCCCTGAGATTCAGTATGTTACAAAGGTATACCTATGATTGAGTGGTTGTTATAGGCCTTCACCACCTCATAGATGAGAGTGGGGGAAGGGAGACAAAGGAGTGAGTTTTATTGTTGTATCCTTAGTCATTGTTGCTTTTCTTAAAAGGAGAAATGCCTATGGTTGTGGATTCTTTTTGGAGGCTTGTGGAGAAGAGGGAATGAGACATGAAGTGAAACTAGGCCTCGCTAGAAGACTTAAAATTCATGTGAAGATTTTGAACCCAATGAAAGGGTTTATATAGGATGAGGCGGCATCGGCTAGGGTTTGTGGGGTTGTGATTTCTCATATTTAGATGTGGAACTATCGATGAGGGTTTTCTTGGTAGAAAATGTACCAAAAACAGCCCAATCACCTTGGATATGGGACTATTTTGAGTTAGGAAGACCATGGAAATGTTTTCTCAATTAGAGAAAAATTGGAGGGAGAGAGACTTGATCAGGGTGAGAGAGATTCTTAACTTTCTTTCCTTTTCTAACATTAGGTGGTAGATGATATGGGGATCATAGATCCCAGATCCGATGGATCATGAGTCGTGTGACACATCAAAGGGGTTAAAATATAGTTTCCCTGAGTATTTTGTGTTACATTAAATTTCACTTTGGTACTAAAAACTTACCAACTAGTTTCCCAAATTTAAATAGATGCTTTAAATATTTCAAAATTTCCCTATACTACTAGGAAAGTCCACTGACTTGCGATTTTAGCAGTAGCTCTCAAATTCTTCTTGCCATAGGTGAAATATAGGATTTAGTTTTGCAAGTATTATGCAACTACCCTACTCCTCAAGTAATACTTACTTAATTTCGTATAAGGGGGAACTAGGCTACAAGTAATCTAAAAATTTGTTCATATTTTTTGTATGTCATAAAGGGGCAAAGAGTCAACTGTAATAACTAATATTGTCTATATTTATATCAAAGGATCACTTGATTTACAAATTTTCACATGGAATCAAATGCTAAAGCACAACAAAATATGAATAGCATTGTGTAATATTTTAATTTTTAATCAATAGGAAAAGCAAAAATATATGTTCTTACCTCCTTCCCTCCTTACATGAATTTTTGTCCTCAAAATTTGAGGAGATGTGGACGTGCTTTTTCCATGTCCAATTTTAGCTCCCATGTGGCTTTACTCTCATCTTGGTGTCTCCATTGGACCTTAACCATATTAATTATTTTATTCCTATGCTCTTTCATATTTGAATCCAAGATTCCCACATGTGCTTCTGGATAGGTCAAACCACCCTGGAGCTCTAAGGGTTCAACATTTCACACATGAGCAAGATCCTTCACATGGAGCTTTAAACTAAACACACTTCATGTATTAGGGTATTGGGGTTGCTAGGCGGGATGATTAGTCATCTTACCACTTGATTTCAAGATGCCAAATTGACCCTCATGTCGGGAGTTCATCCTCCCTTGATACATGGCAATGATATGGATGGGTCAAATTCTTAAGATTATATGATCTTCTACATAGATGGGTATGAGTTTATGCATTATCATATGATTTTGTCAGTCTTGGTTCCTCATAATTCAAAAAAATGCATATTTGAGGTGGATGGATGATACTATCAGCATCACGAGTGTTAAGCCATATCTGATTCAAAACATATCAGGGTTTTAGGGTTGGATTAAGCTAAAATTTTATCGAGTGAATTATCATCCATCTAAAAGGTGAGCTCATGTAAGGTCTCTATTTTATCATTAGTTATTGGAAATAGATGTAAACCTTATTCAACATATTTTTTTAAGGTTGACCTCACAAGAAGCTTAGGGTGAGCTCTCATGCCACTCAAGGTAGGGCCCACCCAAGTCAAGACATCATGTATATGTTCTCTACTTATTACCATATAAAACCCAACTTTCTCGAGTTCAGCCACTATATTCCTATATTAAGGACCATGAACCCAAGCATAAGGCTTCATCAGCATACCTCCTCCATGGTCTTGGGACTCTTCCCTCACCCAGAGGTAAGGTTCTTTATACATGCCTCTTCTACGATCTTCAGATTCTTCAGTCACCTAGAGTAAGGTTCACTATAGCCCTTCTATCATAACATATATACCATGATCAGGACATCAAGGGCTTCTAACATCATCATGATGTTAACATTTCCATTTAGGAGTAGCTTGGGTTTTCATCATACATCACATCATAAATTTACGTTAGGTTCTTTGGACACAATCACCGACCCTCTAGGCTTGAAGTGTTCTTATTCAAGGTATGCCGCTCTCTATGGATGAGTAACGACAAGTCCTAAAACTAGATGATCTCCTTTATAGAGAGTTCATGTCTCATGTTGGTCCTAACATCTCGCTTACATCCTATGTATCAATACAATTATAAGCATACATTTATTGATTGGTATAGCCATATAACCTCCAAGGCTGATATCTCAAGATGATATTGACCATGTTTCTCATGCATAAAAGGGTACCCAACTATGAAGAGGTTTAACATGTAATATTGAGACTGATGATCCTTCTCGGTAAGGTTTTTTTAACCATCATAAACCTTTATCTTTTAAGGTGGTCATACATATACAACTCAGGACTATAACAAAAATTGAAATTTAAGTGTGGTCCAATATCTTGATTCATTGTGTTGTCTCATCACTAGGTAATTATATTTTCATGTAAGTTTTGTATGATTACAAGGTCTATCCTTTTAACTATATCTAGAATTCACTGAAGTAATAACTTTACATATTATGATCATATAATTCAAGCTCAAAATATTCATTTAATTTTTGTGTACTAGGGGTATCTACCTAGTCTCTTGTACATACGATGAGAAGAAATGTATATATAGTTGCAATCTAGATACAAAGATTACCTAATTTCATGTGTAGAGATGGTGATGGCACATACCATCTTATATTCTATAGTTAGGTTAAGTCAAGCTCAACAAGAAACTCACCTTTCATGGATTATTTTTCAACAAGTCCCTAAATATTAGTAACCTAAGAGAAGTGATTTTCACAGGGCCCTTAGTTCATGACGAACCTCTCTTGGTGTTTCATCCTATTCGTTTTTTTTTTAACTTTCTTTGCATAAATTGTTCCATTATTCATATATTTGACATGTATGAATGTCCTTTAATTCAATCCCCTCATGTATCCCTATATATTTTTGGCTTCAGATCTACCATGCATAGGGCTAACTGTTATGTTCTAAACTTTCTCTTGTATCCGTTATCAACCATCTTATGTTTCAAAATAAGGGTCTCTTACCTTGTCATAATTCCATGTCCTATTAACTTATACTGGACAAGGCATTCCTTGGTGTCAGAGGTATTAAGCATAACTTTTTACTCTAATATCATACATAAAAAGTTTTACTTCCTAATCCCATCCATCTTGGATCTCACATGCATACAATGAAATTGCATATTCAAAATGCTAAGGCAGAACACATGCTTTTTTCATATTACAATTATGATTAGGTAGTTGTGAGAAGTTATATGTCTCATATATAACCTTCATACCATATGCATCTCACCTTTCTAGGTTCATGTCCCTTCAGGAGTCTATTATACCTTTAACAAAAATATGGGGAAAATATTCTTTGTAGAAGGAGTCTAGTTCATGATATTCTCCTATTTTTAACAAAATATTGGAGGTTAGGCTCTCCAGCCACATATCATTTCCCCATGCACTTTGGATTATACTTACTCCCTTAGGTTCATCCCTTCACTCATGATGATCAGCAACACTTCTGAACACCACTGATGTGATGAGATTCTAAGTCTCATGTATTTCCTTGTATAACAATTGGGCTCTTGAGTCGAGTTTTCTTGCATATCAACTTATGTGTGCCTGACGTACTTGCATGGCCTACATACTTGTATGCTAAATCACTTGTGTCATCTCTGAACACTCACTTTCACCTAACGTACTTACATGCATGCAAATCCACAATTATGTAGAATTCTTAGCTCAACCACATTACCAACTTAGTTAGATTTTCATACTGAAAACATTTGCATGCACCCGACTTATCCAAGAACGTAACCACCTACTAGCATGGATTTGTTTGCATTGGATGGGATGATCAAACACATGTTTATATTTCAATAATGTTCATGCTAGGTCTTTTTTAGCTTGGATTTCATTTTGATTGTAGGCATTCATTATCTAGGTGTGATACAACTCAACCACATATTACTCCATCACTATCAAAGAATAGCACGGTCAAAAAATTCCATACATACACCTCACAAAGTTGTACTCAAAAATACAATAAGGTACATGATTTTTCCTTTAGGGTAAGTAACTTCCCCCCGGGGTTCTCTTGAAAACTTAGGATAGTTTGTGATGATTCTATAACTTGAAGGATCTTCTAATGGATTTAAAGAAAACTTTCTAATCATATCACCCAGATCTAGAAAGGGTGATATGTAAGATCCAAGAAATTCGATGCTCATAGTTTTTATATCATTACATTCCTTAAGTGGACTCTCTTACTCTAAGCCTGACCACGAGTATTGTCCCTTGGAATTCTTTTTCCTTGTTCATCCCTCAAAAATCCCTAGTTGTGGCACACAACCATGATAAACGAGATTACTCAAAACCCAAAACACAATTAATCACTACTTAAACACATAACCAAAAAATAGTGTAAATTAAAACCATATTGAACATCTCAAACATATCTTGGAATGTTTACATATAAATATAGTAACTTGTATAAAAGCACATGCCATACCATGTATTTACATATCTGTCCATTGGCCTCAGCCACAACCTGTACACAAAACATTTGTTCCACATGTACATTCCATACACAAACACCAACAACTACCAAAAACTCAAGTCGATACATATCATCGACAAAACATCTAATGTCTAGACCTGAGAGTATATGTACGACTCTAGGGAACACTAAACAATATCCAACCTTCTACTCCTAGTGATCTCCAAGCTGCTCTTCCTCACCATCGCTAGCCTGACAACGCTACTGACGATCACCTAAAAAGATGTGGTGACCCACAAGATGAGACACATGTCCCACTGAGAGATATAAACCTCAACAATGTTTATTAACTACATCAAGTTAAGTTATTAAGCAAATAAATCAAATAATGTTACAGAAAGAATAATTAACATGATATTCAAAGGAATAGATTAATCGATCACCTTTTACAAAGTTGATTTCTCTTATCGCATTAAATGTTAACTAAACATTACAAGAAACAAGGAATGGGTTATCAACCAACTTGAATTGTTGTTTAACCCCAGAACGTATACTACACGGTTCAATTACATATTTTATTAAGCCTTGTTGAATTTGAGGCATACCACTCAAACTTCCAACTAATCACTGCAAAAGTCACAATTAGTTCTATACAAGATCTAGGAGAGTAGGAATCCTAAGATCTCTTCCCCACGGTTAGTATGAGTCCACTGTAGTGACATATTATTCAAGATGCAATCAGCCTTATCCTCCCTTGGTATATAGGTCATGGCACTAGAAACCAAGGTATATAACCCTATCATCTGAGGTACAACCGCAGATGTCCTCAATCACATCATGTATACATATTCATTCAGATACGTCCTCAACCATTCTCCATAACCTTGGGATCAAGATGACAAGAATACACTCTCCCTGCACCTGAATAGTATACAACTCCAGTTTCCCATATGGAATACCCATTTTACCATCCAGAAAATCATAACACTAGAATGACTCTATGGCACAGGGTGCTACATGATTAGGGTTTCACTTGATTAGTTAATTCCAATTGGATGAGTTAAGGCTGCATCAATCAAGTTTCACACAAACCTTAAAAGAGTTCTATAAAAACGTTGGTTTATAGCAAACCCAAAAGATATAAAATGTATGAGATGTATTCCTTGTCACAACATCATGGGGTACTGATCCTTGTCACACATAACGAGAATTACACCTCCACTAGGGCTCAATTCATACCCATAGGCCATTAAGACCATTCACATAATCTTCTGTAAGAACATATTATCTTTCACACCTTGTAGAAGGTCCAACAAATCACCATCATACATGTGGTATACAAGTTTAACATAAGACTGCATCAAAGGTAAGATCTATCATGTTCACAATGGTAGCATAGTAGGGTTACTATGACACTATGAGGGTATCATTCAATCATGTCAACATGAAAGGAAGACAAGTATATATAACCATCATTACATGATTACTTAAGTTAGATTCAACAAGATAGATTGAATTGATGTTACAAATCGACACTCAAAGATAAACCATCAGTTTGTACACATATTTAATCCAAAAGCATAAGCATGTACACCTAGCAACCCCCATCGAGTCATGGATGCACTTAACCAAAACCTAACCACTGGATTATGGTTATCAAACACAACCATCTAATTATGTACATCAAGCATAAAACATCAGATCACACACTATGCACAAGTATGGACTCATATGCAACTCAAGACAAGACCATCGAATCATGGACCTCAAACCAAACCATCAGATTCTAAAAGAAAACACCATTGAGTCATGTACATGGACAATCCATCAAATCATAGGCCTAGAGAAGCCATCGGATCATGGACCTAAACAATCATCGGATTCCATGTAGGCAAGTCATCAGATCATACAACTAGTACAACCATCAAATTATACACCTAGTGAGACCATAGATACTTCATCATAGGAAAGCCATCAGATGTCAAGCATAGAGAACTATCATTTCATAAATCTAGATAGACCTTCTCTAAGTTTGAACGAGGTTCGTGAAGCTGTTTGGAGCATTGGGCCTCACAAAAGCCCGGGACCTGATGGCTTTTATGGTTATTTCTATAGGGAGATCTGGAATATAATCTGCGAAGATCGGCCACCAAATGGATTTTTGAAGGTGGTAACATGGTGCGACAAGTTAATCATGTGTTCCTTGCTCTTATTCTCAAGAAGGACATTGTCTCGTCTCCAGCTGATTTTAGGCCTATTTCTTGCTGATTGATGCTCTATAAAATCATTACCAAAGTCATTTCAAGGAGACTAGCCACTCTACTTCCAAATATTATCTCCCCTTATCAAGGTGCTTTTGTTAAAGGTAGAAGTATTGAGGATTTCTCTCTCCTTGCGGCTGAGTTCACTCTTAAATTCAACCAAAATATTAGCCCTCCTTCTACTTGCATCAAGTTGAATATCATCAAGGCCTTTGATTTAGTCCGTTGGTCCTACCTTTGGGATTGTCTAGCTGGTCTTGGAATCAATGAGAAGTTTATCTCCATACTTAAGCAATGTGTGGAAATTCCATCCTTTTCTCTTTTACTAAATGGCTCTTCGGTTGGTTTCTTTAAAAGTTCCAATGGACTAAGGCAAGGTGATCCTTTATCACCCTTGTTATTCGTTCTGGCTATGGAAGGATTCAGCAGGTGTCTTGAGGCAGCCTATGTTAGCAAACTCATTAGAAGCTATCCGATCAATAGGACCAAAGCTCTTATCCACCTTCTTTTTGCGGACGATGTTCTTATTTTCTCTGAGGGGCGCTTGCATAGTCTTACCAATCTCAGGATGATCCTACATGAGTTTAACGCTATTTCTGGTATGAAATGCAATCCTAACAAAACACATATATACCTCTCTTTTTCTTATCGCAACAAGGATGTCTTGATCAATTGCATGGGTATTCAACAAGGTACTTGGTCCACTAAGTATCTTGGTTTTCCAATGGCTGGTGGAAATCTTCGGAGGCATCACTTCCATGAATGCTTGGATAAGCTGAGAGATATGATTCAACATTGGTCGGGCTCTAAAATCTCTATGGCTGGTTGTCTTGTTCTCATTAAGCACTGTGCAATGGGTTTGATTAGCTACTGGATGCGAATGGGTGAAATTCCTCCAGCTGTGTTACGAAGGATGGAGTTACTACTTTCGGATTTCTTATGGGGCACTTCTGTGCATCCCTCTTGTTGGGCACGACTGGCCTACCCTTTATTTGAAAGTGGACTCGGCCTTAAATGACTTGATGAGCTTGCTGATTATCATACTATACGTCGTATTTAGAGGTTCACTCAAGCTCAAAGCATATGGAGCTCATGGTTGTCTAGTAGGTACGGTGATTCCTTGGATACCTATGCCAGGAATGGTTCTGCTTGCTATAGGCATATGGTATCTCTTTGGCCTTCCTTCTCTATGTGGGCGGACAGGGATCTTTGGGAAAATGTCAGGCAAAAGCATCCAACTGATAAAGCCTATGATAATCTTTGGTCCTCCAAGTACTATCCTAGGTGGATTCTCACTTGCTTTAGATCTCTCAACAATGTTCTTCCTATACTGGAAAAGATTAGCTCTTGGTCAGGCATTCCTGTACCTGCTTGCTTATTGTGTGGTCAACACAATGATTCGGTTCCTCATTTATTCGATGGCTGCAAATTTTGGAGATATATTTGGGTTCGAGCTCAACTTAAGCTCAACATCAGGTCCTCCTACTCTCTATATGTCTATCTAGTTGACCTTGGTAAGAGGTCTAAATAGGCCAAAACCATTGAACTTTGGGTTATTACTGGTGTTGTCCATCTTGTTTGGGAAGAACGCAATAAACGGCTGCATAATGGTGGCTCTTCTGACTTTGTTGTCATCTTCAATCATCTTGCTCTAGAAATCAAGAGAATGTATTTTACTTTTAAATCATGCCTTAGTGTACCTCCTATGATTGCTAGGAATTGGGATCTGTTGTAACCAATTCCTAGGAACTTGAAGTCACATGTGAGGGTGTGGCTTGTACTTTGTCCCCTGCCCGGGGTTTTTGGAATATACTTACCCAATTTTCCAAAAAAAAAATCTAGATAGACCATCGGTTGTGAGATATAGGTGGACCGTCGGTTTCAAGGCTTGGCAAAATCAGAACTTCTAAATCAAGGAAAACCATTTTGTTATGGTTTCATAAACCATCTATTGAATTACTTGATGAGAGCATCATGATCATCAGTTCTTGAGGGAAATAATACCATTTATTTTTGGGCTCTCAAAACCATAAGACAGTAAACAAGGTATAAACCATCGGTTCCCATAAGAAACGAAGCCATTGTTTCATAAATCAAGAGGGAAAATAGCTCATAACACTTAAGAAAAATCCATCCTTTCTCACCACAAAGAAACCATTTATTCATGCACATGCAAGGCCTAGAACTCCTGCTTACAAGGAAGATATATGCACTAGGTTAAGAGGTACATCAAGGAAGATTACCTACTCAAGAACTACCACATATGCTCAAACCCTAGTCAAAGAATCAATCTTTTTACATGCTACTACATTTTTAGAGCAAGATCTATACATGGAAAGTTAAGAGTAAGCAAGAAACATGGAGAAAGTTATATAACTTGCCTCAAGGTAGGTGATGAACATCCAAATAGAAAGGTAGCTCAAAGAGAGAAGAAAGAAACCCTAGCTTGAGCACTCCACATGTCTAAGATAGCTCATTTCTATAAGAACAAGGAAATCCTAGGTCACAACAGAAGAAAGAAGGTGTCTTCATCAACATCCACAAGCTCCACCAAGAACAACATGGATCCAACCAAGAAGGAAGAGATAAGGAGGGTAGAAATAAAAATGAAGGTATACATAGTGATCTTACTTTCTTAGGCTAAGTAACAAGATTAGGAAGCTCCAAACATCCTTAGGGAGGGTAGATCCAAACCCTAAAAGCACATGAAACCAAAGTTAACCAAGCTTCTCCTTCTAGATCTCCATCTTCTTCACCAAACAAGAGGGTCGAAGCTCCCAAGCAGAAAGAAGAGATGAATAAGGTGATAAAGGTTCTTAAATATCTCGTTTGAGTGAAAGGAGAGAGGTATATAAAGCTTGGGATGAGAGAGAAAGGTAGGTTGAGGTGTCAACACATGCATGTCATGTGTCCAAGAACTGAAACTTCACATCCATGAAAAACTAGGTAAACCATAAAATCTTGATGCTAGAGGGGCCATCAGTTGTCCACCCCATGAGCACCATCATTTCTTAGCACTAGATGGCCCATCAGATCTTTCTCTCACTTAGCCACTTGAGAAAACCCTAGACCCATCATTGGTTGTTGCACCTCACTTAGAGAACCATCGACCTTGGTGCCTCAAGAACAAACCATAGAATATGAAGCCATGTAGAGAACAATTGGATCCTCCACTCCCATAATGGACCATATGATACCAAGCACACAAAGGAAAACCATCGAGTTAGGGCACTTAGGTGAGGAACACTAGCCATCAACCCTAGGTTAGAGAACACCCAACAGATGATAGTGCAACTAGGTGCCCAAAGATACAACTATACCAAACATGATATGAAAACTTATTAGGCACAACATACATTTTAAAACTAAAAGAAAAACCATATATATTGGAAAATTGCATAAAATCCCTTATAAGCACATATATTGCAATACTTACTCGAACAATGCCCAGATTGGACCAAAATTGAAACATAGCTTTGTCACATGATATCAAATCATATATTTGAGTTTGATTAAGTTTTTAAGAATCCAATTAATATAATCAAGCATGTTTAAGCCTTAATAGAGATCAAGGGTCTTACACTAGTTATCCCATCACATTTCCTGTTTATAATACTAAGGTAGTGCCATGTCAGTGGTCTTATCACAACAATGAGATCTATAAGTTGCAACTAGGGGTTTATGGGTCATGAAAGATAATTTTAGAAATCCTTCTTTGTTCTTATAGGGTATAATATTCTCTCCAAAATTCAATACTTACACACATGGACTATCATGTAATTATTGTGGATAGATTCATAGACAACTCCATTTATTATTGTTCATGCGAGTAGTGAATACATGTATACAAGGTTGTACCATGATTCCACTGAGGGTAAAATTGAGAAGGGTGCTTTTGTCAACCGTGTTGTTTTCTCATCATATTCTAACTATACCTTTCATGTGGGAGTCACAATTCATTCCACTCTACTCGTGTCTCTGAGATTTAAAGGTTGTCTCTAGGGATAGGGTTCCATTCTTGGGAGGCATTAGTCTAGTGTTTATCAGACTTAAGGATCTTGTGTTCCTCCCTAGGACTCAAGGAGAGATACCTATAAACATTACATCTATATTCATTCACTTACTAGATTTAGGATGTACTTATTTACCACCTTCCATTATCCTTTATTTGATGATGATTATTTTTTATCAAGTTCAACATTCAACTTTCTTTACATTATTTATTTATTTTTTTGTGCTAGGGTTGGCACTTATATGCTTGATCATGATTTTTATTAGGTCTTAGTATTACCTTATTTTCATAAGGTTTTCTCTTACCTCAATCCTTTTTAGGTATTGAATATTCCTAGGTTATCTTAGTTCATCCTATGTTCCTTAAAGTTTGTATGGTTTCTCAATATTTAATAAATGCTTCACACACATTCATGTATTTAAATGTCTATATCAATTTCATATCCATTTCTTTCTAGTGGCTACCTTAACTTTAATTTTCCTTGAAACTTTAGCTTATATGAGTAGAGAAGCAATTTATAGGTTTTAGAAATAGTTATTCTTAGGATTATAAGAAATAAAAATAGAAAGAAATATATTTTAGATTAGAAGACCAAGAAGTATATTATTTTGTGTAAATTCCAAGGCTTTGTCCAGGTAATAAACCCAATGGCCCAGGAGTCCTCATAAGACAACTAGTGGTGCTGATGAAAATAATGTTAGGCCCCAGATTCTAAACCATTCTAGACACCATTTCCTTTTGAAAAATACCCTAATAACTCCCTTGTATTTCTATGGAATTTTTTAAACTAAAAAATATTAAAAGTCATTTACATAACTTTGGGCTTTGATTCCAAGTGCACTGAACCCCTCCGCCTATTATCCCCAATATATGCAGATCAATGAGGCAAGGGCCATTATCATTATATCTCCAAGGATCAAGATTTAAATAAACAAGCTGTAATAATTTATAATTTTAAATCATTGTATTGTTGATAGAAAGGGAAGATAAATCTCTACAGAGGGAAATACAATATTCCATGAATTTGGGAAAGATTAAAGTTCATGTAACTAACAATAGAAAATAAAATAGCTAAATCTTCTAGGTCTATCTTGAGCATCATTCCTTTTTCTTGCAAGATGGTCTATAGATTCAAGTCAGCACTTTTAACTACGATGTCAAAAAATAAAAACACATAAAGTATATCACTATATTGTGTACATGGTCTGACCAAATTTTGTGCATATAATTTTAAAAACATATATGGTAATTAAAATTCAAGTAATTTCAAATATCAAAATATCACTTTTCAATCACATTTCAACTCAAAATCCTTCTCCTCTCACTTGGTAAACCAATAATTAATCCATCAGTTGATATTAGAATATATGTCCTATCATTAGGCTTGTGATTGTGTATCTCATCATTCAACTCATTCATCTCACTTTATATTGAGTTTTGGACACCCTCTTGGTGATTATTCTATAATATATATCTCAAGAGTGAGTTTCTCCACAAAACACCCTCGTGAAGTATTAATTATTGGGTTCTATTCTTATTCATCAATGCTACATAGGGTCTTATAATTTGTAGGAAGTAAAAGCGTCAAAGGAATTTATCATATTGATCCAACATTAAAAAAAATAGCAATCAAAAAGTATGATTAAAGTAGTTATTCATAAATAACCATGTAACCATTTAGTTAAAAATATGTCCAAATGAAGTCAAGTAGTTGACATGATTTTACCGTGTGTATAACGCAAGTGCACGCGTCAGAGTAATATAGGCCTTTGTGAGGCCCGAGTCGAACACAGGGACACTGGACTATCGGTAGACTACTTACTAACTACTTGCAGTCAGCTAGACCGATTAAAAGGTTTTGAGCGTTGATTGAAAAATAAAAGAAAAATAAAAGAAAACAAAGCAATCGATTAAATGTTGAGTTTAATCAATTTAGATGGGAATCTTTAGGATTGCGGTTTCACCGCAACTTCTCATTGTATTTATTTCTATATAGTTAATCAAATTCGTCTCTCATTCCGCATAGTGGCCTGTAGTCAAAATTGTTCACTGTCGTGATACAACTCACTACCTAAATCTAGGTCAGTTCCACGGTCATAGTAACCTACACCCTAAACTAGGTGCATGAAGACCAAACTTTGGGTTTCCACCATTAACCGTACATCACCTTGTTCAAGGGATTTATTAATTAATGTGAATTTTGTCTCTTTTCAACCGTTAATTCTTCTTTCAAAGCACTTAAAGGCATTAGATTATCATTAAGGTGATCAATCATAATGATATAATGGAGAAAACAAAATCATACCACGGATTTAAGAGACAAAATATGAATTACTATGATAAAAACGTCATACAACGATCACCCGGGCTACTCCCGGTCCTAAAGACAAAGGGGATTAGCCTTGCATGCTCATCTCAATGAAAGACATGATGGAAGAAGGGGAAAACATGAAGAAACGTGAATGAGAGTGATGTAAACCCCTGAACAGAGGAGATCCAATCGTTCCTTGACGTAGAGTACGTAATCTGCAGCCTTCCGGCGGTGGAATTTGTCTTCTGCGGCTCTCAGAATGATCGGGGCATGATTTTGGTCTCCATTCTCTTCTCCACACCTCCTCGGGACTTGTGCAGTGGCTAATGACGTGATAATCTACTTAGGGCCGCCATCATTAGGTATATGGACCACTTTTGGTCACCAAACGATCACCACCATCCGATCAAGATCGATCTGAAACAAAACATATCCTGACGGTGTCGATACCATTGATGCGGGTCGATGGTATTGACCCCGTCATAGTATCAGCAAGTTCTCTTCCCTTCTCTGATGCTCCTCCTGATGCAGACTCGATACCATCGACGCGGGTCTATAGTATCGACACCATTAGGCATCAGTTTTGTCACCATTCTGACGTTGAAGTTGTGCAATGTCGATAGTATCAACTTTTGTGTCGATAGTATCGAATTGGATGATTGTTGGCTCGCTGAAGGTATCTCGCTACCATCGACTTCACAGTCGATGGTATCGACTCTACTTGTCTCCTTGTGGCTGTCTCACTGTGACTTTGTCGATACTATCGATGAATGTCGATGGTATCGACAACTGTGTATATTCGTTTTTCCTTAAATTGCAAGATAAATCTGAATCAGTTATGCTAAAACCCATTAGTATGATTTTTTATAATCAAAAAGATAAAATATGAGAGATTTGATACAAAATGAGAATATAGACTACAGTGAATGAATCATGCGATACTAACCACAAAAGTGACTAATAAACACATAAAACACATGTAAAACAAGTCTATAAAAGCTACTCAAAATCATCGCATCAAACTCCCCTACGCTTAAACATTGTTCGTCCTCGAGCAACAGAACTATAGAATAAAATTGCGAGGGTCAACTAAAGAACATACTATCACAACAGACATTTCCATATGATCCCTGCCAGACATTCACATACCGGCCCTTACTGACCACGGAATGATAATTACCATCTAGGCGACAATGATCATCCATAAGAGATATCCACCCCAAGATTGATGAACACTATCAAATAAGGTAGTTAATATAATAAAATCCTCCAGTTCAGGCTTGGTGCATCTTTTTGATCTCTATCTACGTTGCTCGTTTCCTAACTACCATCTAAATGGAAGCAGATCTCCCGATATTAATGAATGAGGAGATAATCACGGGTGGCCTACCAATTAGAGCAATGGGTGGATGGAATAGGTGGTTGTGGAAGAAATGGAAGCATATAACAGTCAATCATGCAATACAAAAATTAATGCCCTATCATGATGCAAAATGCACGTGAAAATGTCCTAATGCTATATTTTAGGTGGAATGATGCATGTACTATCATTCTATCCCAATGAGAGACAGAATATCTACAAACCTACACATGTGCTTTCTCTTCTTATTCTGCATATGAACAAATTCCTTTCTCCCTCTGATCTTCATGCTTTTTTTTCCAAGCCCTTATCTTGCTTAATAGAACAGGATGAAATTTTCAATATCTTTCTCTTGGGCTTATTAACATATCTATTATTTTTTTTCTCTTTTTTTTTAACTTTTCAGAGAGTATGAAATAAGTCCTTTATTCACAGAAGAAGCAAAGCACATCATTGTACAAGATGATTAAAGTTATGCAAAATGCAACTAAAATGGCATTGACATGCACTCTAAAATTTGTGAATGAAGGATTATAATGAAACATTGTTTTTCTTTTTTTTTAATGCAACAAAAGTGAACACTAACTACAATGCAATCTTAACTACATGTCATACAACCAAAAGATGACAAATTGTATAGTGCTCCCAATTCTTATGGTGGAGTGTTAAATAAGATGAAGTGGATAGATCACAAGATTAATTGACAGAACCATTGGAAGATATTATATGTCCCTCCTTATTGACATGTGTAAAATCAAGAGGTTTCTCTCTCTTATTTCATATTAAAATCTCATTACCATTTGATCATTTTAGGCTCAACATCTAATTCTGTCCACTTTTCTTAAATCATAGGCATGTACATTTGTGATTTTATGTTCTTAAGTTGACAAACCCAATTATTTTCATAAGTCATATGCTAAAATTCAAACAAAGCAAGCTTGCAAATTCATTAAAAAATTTCAAATTGACCCTTGACTCCCATGTGACAGACAAAGAGATGACACATTAAATTAGACATCCACGATTACACTAGATAGAATGTGGATCCTAAAAACTAAGAAAATTTCTTGAATAAAAGAAAAGGAAATAAATGATAAAAACTAGAAATAAAGATAGACAAAGATAGAAATTGTTCCATCTCCCCCCCAAGCTTGAATTCGACTATGGCCTCACAGTCAAAAATAATCTTAGCAGGTGGAACAGTGATACCCTTCATTGTTCAGGTGGTGGGTACTATGGGGCGGTGGGATCCCATGATGGATACTGCCCCTGGAAACTTGGATCATATGGGGGCATGGGCGGAGGTTGCGGATATCCTCCGAAGTAATTCTGGCACCAGTAATGATCGTAAAATGGTTGTTGCTAAATCTCCATCCTATGAAACCTATCATGAATGTTTTCTTGGTTGACGAGGAGGAGGCGCTCATTCCCGTAGATGGCCTGCTGATTTAGGAACAGCCGGTTCATAGTCTCCTGAATACCGGAGAAAGAAGCAGTGTGTTGTTGATGGGTCTGCTAAATCTCCTACAGCATTGAGTACATCCCATGCATAGAGTAGACATCCTCTCCTTGCTGAGAGGGTTGAGGTGGTGGAGGCTGCGAAGATGATGATGCACCCAGGTGGAAGCGTGAACGCTTCCGCAGTGCCACTCGTGAAAGAAGAAGAGTGAAAGCCTCCTCTTCCTCTTCTTTCTCGTCGTCGCCGTCATTGTCGTTGTCATTACTGTCGTCTTCTTCGTCAGAGTCATCGATGGCGATGATGGGCCACCGAAAATGCTGAGCTTCCTGGATGTTGAAGACGGGATCTGGAAGCGCACACTCCTGGTACTCCTGGTTGACATGGCACTGTGCATAGGCCACGCCATCATGGAGCGTAAGAAGGTTGGATCAGTGTAGATGATGCAGGTTGACTTTATTCCTGTTGGCCAGTGGAGTGAGTTGGGAAAAATCCAACCCGAGATACAGAGCAAGCGGTGTGATAAGCCCCCCAAAATGGATAGGAGCCTTCCTTGTACTCCTCCGCACGGCCAGCACACGCATCAAGAAAAATGTGTCCCAATTGAGCTCTTCCCGTTTCAGCAGCTTATACAAAAAGAACAAGTCTGTCTCCTGAAACTTATTGAGAGAAAGATCGCCTCGAGCAAATAGAGTAGTGCACAGCATGCGATGTAGAATCCGCACAAATGGATGCTCAAAATCAGCTACGACTGCATTATGATAGTTGACGGACTTTCCTGGAGGCATGGTCACCAGCTGGGAGAAGATCTCATCATAATATGCCTGGTTATCTGGCCTCCTGTGCTGATTTGGAGAATGGTACCAGTTGTAAATTACATTGAACTGCTGGAGGGTGAGATTGTAATTGTTGTTGTAGAGCCGGAAAGAAACGCGGCCCTTGATCAATTTCCTATCAGTGGCGATGAATTCGTTAGGCACGACGCATATATCCAGCGATGCCATAAACTCCGCCACCAGTTCCTTGTATGTTGGCCACTCGCCAAAAAAGGGGAGGCCGTCAGCATGGTACGGGACCTCGTCAGACCTCCTGCCTGTATGTTTTGCTTGCCCCTGCAGAACGTAGGCGAGGTTGGCTTCAAACCCGAGGTCGTGGACCATGGTCCGATCGACATATCGGGTTGGCTCGATTTTCCACTTGAGAAACTCCTCGTATATATTCCTTACTTCTGTCGAGGGATGAACAATCCTCGGACAAGGAATGGAGCCGGGTGGTGGAGGAACAAATGTCACAATCTCCATCGGGGCCGTCCTTGAAGAAAAGCTCCTTCCGTCCGCACCATCGTCACAAAGAGGGAGGGGAATAAGAAACAGAGCTTGGTGAAGGTCAGAGAAGACAATCTCCACTCGGTACAGAACTTGGTGAAGATATCTCGAGCCTTGGATGCTCGATGAAGGCCTCCGGTCACCCAACAATGCTCAAAGCACAAGTGGAAGGAAGAATCTCTGAAGGTGTGAAGAAAATTGAGAAACAACCCTTCCTTTTATAACGGATTCTGTCGCTACTGCCGCTCCGTCGATACCATCGACGGGGATGTCGATGGTATCGACACTTGTAGTGCAATTTGTGTCTTCGCTACTATCAACAGTTGTCGATTGCTTGATGTGGGGGCCCGGATCGATGACGCGTCGATACTATCGACATGGGTCGATGGTATCGACCCATGCCACGGATCGACTTCCTTGATTTGGCGGCTGCCGTTGATTTCTTCTCGTGGATCAGTGACATGTCGCGTCGATACTATCGACAGGTGTCGATGGTATCGACTCTGTGTGGTTCGAATACCCTCACGAGGCCCGGGCGCCGCTTCTTTGTTGTTGTCATGTCGATACCATCAACAAGGCCGTTGATGGTATCGAGATCACTGAGACAACTTCTTCTGTAAATCTCCAGGGATCTCATGAGTATCGACTTCGTAGTCGATACTATCGACCCGGGGCTATCTTTTTCTTCAAATTCGCTGATGGTATGTTGATACCATCGACGAGGTTGTCAATGGTATCGACTCAGAAAATTTTCTATAGTCGCTTCCCTGTACCCATGTCGCTACCATCGACATTGTTGTCGATAGTATCGACTCTATCTCAGTACTGCACACTGAACAAACAATTAAGGTATCATTTTTACACTTACAAAAATGAAATTAAACAAAACTAACTTGTAAATGTGAAAGAAAATGAAAGAACTACCAATGGTTGGGTTGCCTCCCAACAAGCGCCCTTCTTTAACATCTTAGGCTAGACAAAATCGAGCTCATCATTCATCCTTAAGTGCTATGAGTTTAACCTCATGCACTTTCCTCATGTAGTCCTCGCCAAAGTATAGCTTCAACTGCTGACCATTAACTAGAAACATCGTCTCTCCATCACGCATCATGATGGCACCATGTGGTCATACTTCTTCCACTACAAAAGGTCCACTCCACCGGGATTTCAATTTCCCAGGATGTAGCTTCAACCTCGAGTGGAACAATAACACACGATCTCCCTTTTTGAAAACACGCACTTGAATGTGTCGATCTTGAATTAGTTTTGTCCTCTCTTTGTAAATCCATGAGTTTTCATAGGCGTTCATCCTCATCTCATCTAATTCATTGAGCTCTAGCATTCGCTTCTTCCATGCCTCATCATAAGTCAAATTAAGCTTCCTTAGCGCCCAGTGCGCCTTGTGTTCTAGTTCTACCGGTAAATGGCAGGCCCGCCCATAAACCAACCTAAAAGGTGTAGTGCTTATAGGTGTCTTATAGGCAGTCCTATATGCCCATAATGCATCCGGTAATAAAGTACTCCAATTCTTTCTTGTCAAAGCCACTGTGCGCTCCAAAATTTTCTTAATTTCCCTATTTGACACCTCGACCTGCCCTTGCGTTTGCGGGTGATACGGGGTACCAACATTGTGTTTCACCCCATACTTTCTCAATAACACAACAAACTTTTGATTCTTGAAATGGGTGCCTCCATCGCTAATAATCATCCTTGGCACACCAAATCTGCATAAAATGTGATCTTTTACAAACATGCACACTACAACAGCGTTGTTAGTCCTTGTAGGTATTGCTTCTACCCACTTCGATACATAATCATCAGCAAGTAAAATGTATAAATTAGAATTCGAGGACACAAAGGGTCCCATAAAATCGATGCCCCATAGATCAAATACCTCAACTTCTTAAAACATGTTGAGGGGAATATCTTGTCGCTTGGAAATATTACCTGCCCTTTGATAGGAGTCACATCTTCACACATAGTCGTAGGCGTCCCGGAAGAGGGTAGGCCAATAAATACCACTCTCTAGCACCTTGCCCGCCGTTCTTGAACTTGCATGATGACCACCGGTTGGTAGTGTGTGACAATGACTAAGTACACTATCATATTCTATCTCTGGTACACACCTACGCAAAATGTCGTCCCTGCATTGCTTCAACAAGATGGGATAATCCCAGAAATAATATCTCAAAGAATGGAAATTTTCTTTTTCTCTTGATAAGTCCAATCATTTGGGATTATTTTACAGGCAAGATAATTAACGATGTATGAAAACCATGGATCCTTGGATTTTACAAAAAGGATTTGCTCATCAGGGAATGTCTCGGTAATGGGTATATTAATATCCTTCTCATCTACCTGCTCTAACCTAGACAAGTGGTCCGCAACCACATTCTCAATTCCCGCCTTATCCTTGATTTCAATGTCAAATTCTTGTAACAATAAGATCCACCTAATCAATCTTGGTTTGGCATATTTCTTTTCCATCAAGTATTTTATGGCAGCGTGGTTCGTCCATACCACAACTTTTGACCCTACCAAATATTGCCGAAATTTTTTGAATGCAAAAATGACAGCGAGAAGTTCTTTTTCAGTTGTGGTGTAGTTAAGTTGTTCCTCGTTTAAAGTCTTGGATGCATAGAAAATTATCGCGGGTTTGTTCTCGAAACGCTGCCCAAGAACAGCCCCTACTACAAAATCTGAAGCATCACACATGAGCTCGAAAGGCTTTGTCCAATCCGGCATTTGAACAATCGGAGTAGAAATTAACTTTTCCTTCAATACATTAAAAGCATGCAAGCATTTTTCATTAAAATCAAACATCGCATCTTTCTACAGCAGTTCAGACAATGGTTTAGTGATTTTCGAGAAATCTTTGATAAAGCGGCGATAAAATCCTGCATGACTGAGAAAACTCCTTACCCCTTTAACCGAATTAGGTGGGGATAATTTCGAAATAACCTCAATCTTTACTGGATCCACCTCCAGCCCCTTGCTAGACACCTTGTGTCCAAGCACAATTCCTTCACTAACCATCATATGACACTTTTCCCAATTGAGAACTAAATGTGTGTCCTCACATAATTATAAAACTTTATCCAAATTGTACAAGCACTCATCAAACGACGCACCATAGATGGAAAAATCATCCACGAAAATCTCTAGACAGCGCTCAACCATATCAGAAAAAATAGCGAGCATGCAGCGCTGAAAAGTAGCTGGTGTGTTACACAGACCAAAAGGCATATGGCGATATGCGAATGTTCCGTAAGGACAAGTGAAGGTAGACTTTTCTTGGTCCTTAGGATCAATAGAGATCTGATTGTAGCCGGAGTAGCCATCTAAAAAACAAAAATGAGATCGACCCGCTGGTCACTCTAAGATTTGATCGATGAACGGAAGAGGAAAATTATCTTTTAACGTAGCGAGTTCAATCGATGGTAGTCAATGCACACACGCCATCCGGTTACCAATCGGGTCGTGACCGGCTCATTTAATAAGTTGGGAGTGACAGTAATTCCCCCCTTTTTAGGGACTACCTGTGTGGGGCTTACCCACGTCGAATCGGAGATAGTGTAAATGATGCCTACAGAAAGGAGCTTGATCACCTCCTTCTTGACGACCTCCATCATGCTCGGATTGAGTCGTCGTTGTGGATGAATCACAGGTTTGGCTCCTTCCTCGAGCCAAATCTTGTGCTGACAAAGTGTAGGGGAAATCCCCTTGATATCTGCAACTGACCACCTGAAAGTGCCACAGTGGTTCTTTAGCACGATCATCAGTTGCTCTTCTTCATCGGCACTCAGATATGCTGAAATAATCATCGGTAGTCTTTCACCATCGGCTAAGAATGCATACTTCAAATGTGGAGGCAGTGGCTTCATTTCTAACTCTGGAGGACTGATCAATGATGATTGAAGCGGTGGTGGGAGTGGCCCAAGATCTTCATATTACTAGGCATAATAGCACGGAAGCACTTGAAGCATCTTGACACATTCTTGTAACAACTTGCTTCTCATCTAGTCATGCATTATGTTGACAAGGCAAGCTTCAAGGGGCAGCTCTGGATATGCGTCAAGGATAGAACTTGCTATTGCATCATCTTCAGTAGACATAGCAATTTCCTCCTCTTCATCATTTGGAAAACCCAGAACTCTACAAAGAGAACCAACTTTAGTTTGTTCCATAATGTCTACAGCCAGTGTCCCCTTATCTACCTTGGTCATTACATGAGCCATATTTAGAAATATTTTCCCTAGGCAAAGAGAAATGTTCTGATCAAAATGTTTCACCATACGACACTGCTCCTTTGCCTTTGATTGTGTTGTACTCATGGGTATAACCATTTCAAATCAGTCATCCGCGATTCCCAATGTCAGACAGCCTCTTCCCATTTCGAGTATCATATCTTCCGTAGCTTGGAAGGGTCTTCCAAGGAGTAGCTCGTTCCCTTCGTCATCTTGCATTTCCATTACCACAAAATCTACTGGAAACACAAACCTGTCAACTTTAACAAGTACATCTTCATAAATGCCATACGGTTTTACCACAGAATTATTCGCTAGCTAAATCGTCATGTTGCTATGTCTCGATTCTTTCAGTCCCAACTTCTTGAAAGTAGAAAGAGGCATCAAATTAATACTTGCCTCGGAGTCACACAATGCTTCGCCAAATTTCACCTTACCGATGTAACATGAAATATTGAAGCAGCCCAGATCTTACCTTTTTGGTGGCAATGTGCCCATAATGAAGGTGCTCACTTGCTCCTTAAGAACCACCACTTCAGTATCAGGAATCTTCCTCTTCTTTATAATTATATCTTTCAGAAACTTGCCATAGGAGGGTATCTACTCTATTGCTTCTAATAGCGGAATGTTGACAGAAAGTTTCCTAAAGCTATCTAGGAACTTCTTGAACTGAGTGTCCACTTTCTTAGCCTTCAAACTGTTTGGATACGGCACTGGGATAGTCTATGCCCTCTGATGTGGCGGAACATATGGTGTTCTCTTTTGAGTTTCTTCCTCAGCAATGGGTTCTGGTGTGGCTTCCTCTACTGCATCCTCGATTGGCTCTGTGATTGTAACCTCCTCTATGGCCTCACATGTGGTTTCTGGCTGGGGTGTGCTCGGTTAATTGGCCCTGGGGTTTTAAAATCTTTTTTCCACTCTGTAGAAGAAGTGCCTTGGCTTGTTGATTTCCTCCTGGAACATTTGTATTTTCGGGAAAACCTTGTTGTGTTGGTTTTTTCAGATTTGCTATCTCAGCTACCATCTGTGTTAATGATGTCTCCATAGTTCTCATTTGAGCCCCATGACTTTGTAAAGTTTGCCCAAATTTATTCATAAATTCTCCTTGTTGCTTGATCTGTTGGCCAAACATGCTCATTAGTTCTTGATTCTGCTTGATTACTTGATTGAGCAATTCATTGCTCTTGTCCTCTGCCGACGGTTGTGGTTTGGCATCGGGGTCTTGGAGGAAATTGTTTGGGTCATTCCATGAAAATTTTTTATCTTTCCTGCAAGAATAATCATTGTTTATGTACCCCTGTTGCTGGCGCATAAATTTCACTTGCGCCTCATCATCAGATTCTCCATCTTCCTTTGCTAGAAATTTCTTGGCTAATAAGTCCATCTTCTCATTCAGATCTTTGATGGCCTTTGCCTCACCTATGACTCGGACTTGCTCTGGTGTGTCTCTGTCGCCCCATGATTGCTTTCAAGCCATGTTCTTCAGTATTTCCCAACACCTAGTGCCAGTGTTGTTCAAGAAGAAACTAAAACCTACTAAGTCTAGATTGCTCCGGTCGTGCTCATTCAAAGCAAAGTAGAAGATCTTCACTTGTTTTTCCTTATCTAGCCCATGATGTGGACACTTCCGCAACATTATTTGGAAGCGCTCCCATGTCGCAGAATATGTCTCGCCAGCCCTTTGACAGAAATTGTGGATTTTCCATACTAAGTCATTGGTTTTCTCCGATGGAAAGAATCTCTCGAAGAAAACCTCAATCATTTGATCCCACGTTTCAATGGTCTCATCATCTAGGTTATGCAGCCATTCACGTGCATTACCTGCAAGAGAGTTGGGAAACAGCTTCAGATACAGTGTCTCCAGTGGAAACCTATCTATCTTGATCATATCGCAATTTTCCATGAAAGTGTTGATGTGTGCAACAGGGTCTTCATTCTTCAGCCCATGGAATGCTTGAGACTTGACCAACTTTATCAGTGCCAGATCAATCTTATAGGTTGGAATGTTGACTGCCTATTTCTTTATCGGCCCCTTTGATGCTGATGAGGAAGAAGCCTTTATCATCTCCCATATTTTCTATTCTTCTGTCATGGCTTCTAGTTCAGAGTCTGAATCTATATCCTTAGGTTGATCGTGAATATTATTCTCTTCGTCGTCTGATCCCCATAGTGGAACCTCTGGTGATGGCAGTGTGTAGTCTGTGCTACGCGTCCTCACCATGCACTGGTACCTGCAAGGTAATAAATTTGATTCAATACAGTGCTACACGATTGTTAAATACGAAAGATAAACGATGAATTTCAAAAATAATAAAAAAAAGTGGCCTAGAGTGGCCGCTTGCAGCACTCGTAGTGCCGACAGTTGTCGTGTCCCCGGAAACGGTGCCAAAAACTTGACACGATTTTACCGTGCGTATAACACAAGTGCACGCGTCAGAATAATATAGGCCTTTGTGAGGCCCGAGTCGAACACAGGGACACTGGACTATCGGTAGACTACTTACTAACTACTCGCGATCAGCTGGACCGATTAAAAGGTTTTGAGATTTGATTGAAAAATAAAATAAAAATAAAAGAAAACAAAGAAATCGATTAAATGTTGAGTTTAATCAATTTAGATGGGAATCTTTAGGATTGCGGTTTCACCACAGGTTCTCATTGTATTTATTTCTATATAGTTAATCAAATTCATCTCTCATTCCGCGTAGTGGCCTGTAGTCAAAATTGTTCACTGTCGTAATACAACTCAATACCTAAATGTAGGTCGGTTCCACGGTCGTAGTAACCTATACCCTAAACTAGGTGCATGAAGACCAAACTCTGGGTTTCCACCATTAACTATACATCACCTTGTTCAAGGGATTTATTAATTAATGTGAATTTCGTCTCTTTTCAACCGTTAATTCTTCTTTCGAAACAATTAAAGGCATTAGATTATCATTAAAGGTGATCAATCATAAAATCATACCACGGATTTAAGAGACAAAATATGAATTACTATGATAAAAACGTCATACAACGATCACTCGGGCTACTCCCGGTCGTAAAGACAAAGGGGATTAGCCCCGCATGTTCATCTCAATGAAAGACATGATGGAAGAAGGGGAAAACATTAAGAAATGTGAATGAGAGTGATGTAAACCCCTGAGCAAAGGAGATACAATCGTTCCTTGACGTAGAGTACGTGATCTACAGCCTTCCGGCGGTGTAATTTGTCTTCTGTGGCTCTCGGAATGATCGGGGCGTGATTCTAGACTCCATTCTCTTCTCCACACCTCCTCGAGACTTGTGCAGCGGATAATGATGTGATAATATGTTTAGGGCTGCCATCATTAGGTATATGGACCACTTTTGGTCACCAAAAGATCACCACCGTCTGATCAAGATCGATCTAAAACAAAACATATCCTGACGGTTTTGATACCATTGACGCGGGTCGATGGTATCGACGCGGGTCGATGGTATCGACCCCGCCATGGTATTGGCAAGTTCTCTTCCCTTCTCTGATGCTCTTCCTGATGCAGACTCGATACCATCGATGCGGGTCGATGGTATCGACACCTTTAGGCATCAATTTTGTCACCATTCTGACATTGAAGCTGTGCAATGTCGATAGTATCGACTTTTATGTCGATAGTATCGACCGGCTGATTGCTGGCTCGCTAAAGGTATCTCACTACCATCAACTTCATAGTCGATGGTATCGACTCTACTTGGCTCCTTCCAGCTATCTCACTGTGACTGTGTCGATACTATCGATGGATGTCGATGGTATCGACAACTGTGTATATTCATTTTTCCTGAAATTGCAAGACAAAGCTGAATCAGCTATGCTGAAACCCATTATTATGATCGTTTATAATAAAAAAGATAAAATATGAGAGATTTGATACAAAATGAGATTATAGACTACAGCGAATGAATCATGCGATACTAACCACAAAAGTGACTAATAAACACATAAAACACATGTAAAACAAGTCTATAAAAGTGACTCAAAATCATCGCATCAGTAGTACGCCAAATTTGGATGTAATATGAAAATAAATGATTCACATACAGGTGTTAATAACTCCTCAAAAGTCCTTTTTTAGGGTTTTGAGGTCTGATTTACACTTTGTATTGTCAATTAGGACTTGGTTCCTAGATCCTTAATATAGGGCTAGAAACTCCAAACCATCATGTTGAGCCTAAAACCCCTTTTCTTGCACTTTCATTATTCATATTAAGGGAAAGATACATCATTATTATGGATATCACTATTTGTTAACATGATTAGTCATAAACTTAGTTTATACTCAGTTTCATTATCAGATCCAAAGTTTAGGGGATAATATTCTCATCAATTTAACATCACTAGGTTTTTATCACTTACAAGTACATATTAGGAAATTAAACCTAAGTGACATTTTCATTGTACTTCACAAGATCGGTATATGAATTATAATTTAAAAGGATGACCCAAGATATTATAATTGCTGGTATTATTTGATCTGAGTTCATAGAGTGATATTCATCAAGATTAGGTTATTAATAAAACTAATATCATTGAAGAATGTGATATTTTGGGATATCAGGGAACAATGATTGTTATTTTCTTTAGAAAAATTTTAATTGTTCCTATTTTTATTGATTAAAGTAGTTATATGTGATATTTGTAGCTAGGGTTGATTTATTATGGATTTGTGAATGTTAGGTCATTTTGTTGACTTTATAATATAGAGGAGAAAACAACCTTTCTCAAAAAAGAACCATATATGGGTGCTCTAGTGTGTCCTAATCACCACTAGATGGTCGAGATCAATCTCTCCCACTCAAGCGAGTGCACAAGGGTGGTTGAGCTAGGCAAATATGTATCATCATCAGATCATGGAACAAAAAAGTCACCCCAGGGTCGACAAATGGATGTCAGTCATCTTCACTCATAGGTGGGAGAGATGTTAGGGAGACAACATAGTGAGTTTTTATATTGGATCCTCATTCATTGATAACTGGATCTGGTCCAGTGACACTCTCTCTTCTCATCCACTCTGTAACACTCGAGAGGAGCAGTGCCCACGATGGAGCATGCTCATTAGAGCCACAAGAGAAGAGGGAAGGAAAGAATAGAGGGAAACTAGGCCTTGATAGAAGACAATTGAAACTAATAGGATGATTTTGAACTCAACTCAAGGTTTCATATAGGAAGAGGACGCATTAGCTAGGGTTTGTAGGGTTGGACTTTGTCATATTGATGTTTGGAATTATCGACAAGGGTTTTCTTGGTACCCAATGCACCAAATGTGTGACACCCCACCATCACACAGACAATGAGATGACATGTGAAAATGTGCGGAACCATATATTACTGAAAACACGGGTTAATTAAAACTGATTGTGGAAAGCATACATACAGAACATTTGCAACCAGGCCCTACAAGAAGATAATGTCATATATATAGATATATTCAAGATCACCTGCCTGATATGTTCACCACTTAAAGACACCCACTGTCGCAACATCGCATATTAGTTCATCACCTATTTATACATACAGAACGACCACATATGGCCAGCAGTAGGGTATACAAAAATTACAGCAGTTAAACATCATGAAATGTCGTCAAAACACTTCCAAGGACCTGAGAGTACAGGGATGACTTCTAAAACTCTACTACAAAACCACCAAAACAGTGGCACGTCCATCTCTTTCCTTTTACTACTCTTCTTGTTGCTCGGCCGCAACCTCTCGACCACCATCGCGTCTAGAGTGATCACCTAAAAAGGGGTGTAAACCAGCGGGGTGAGACACATAGACCCAGCAAGAAACATAACTCCCCTCCGCAACTATAAAACCTCAAAGGTTAAAGCAGATAATAGCAAATAACTGATAAATCGTATAACAAGAGCAGCATATTGAGCAAAGCTATTATTACCATCAAGCTCACCAAGATATTCGAGAGGCATATAACCAAGTATTTCTTTATGGAACATGATTGACAAGATAAGCTTTATAAGAACTTATCACAAGATATAAGGATCGTACACATATCTGCAAGGTGTAACTAGATCAGCTATATAAGCAAGGCCTCAATCAATGTTCCGTGTTTTTCTCTAAGCAAGATATACTTATTCGGTTGGATTATGTTTTATTATGCCCTGAGGAAGTGAGCCTTCCCTGCTCAAGTCCAACCATTGGCTGCGAAGCCCAATCCGGTTCCATACAAGGTCTAAGGAGATCCAGCCTCTATGACCTCACCTTCTCGTGGTCAGTACACGACTCATCAAGCAAGACCACAGTCTTATGCTTATAGGGTCTCAGCCTCTGGGTCAGCTCCGCAAGCTACCCATATCTCTAGCTCACCTCATCATAGGTGCTAGTACGTACATCTGAGCCATGAACGCATCATGCTCATCATCACATATCCTGAGCCATGGGTATGTTCACCATGCTCCATATATCCCGAGTCTGCAACCACAGTTGCACTCAACCCTCCTATTTTAGGCTAGGGGAAACCTCGCATATTCAACAATATGCGCTCTAGGTAATCCTACAGGATAAACATGTTTCACCATCATCAAATACTGGCGGTAATGGATCTATGGCCAGGGCAAACTACATGATAGGTTCATCTATAATTGATTAGTATATTTTAAGCCAATTGTTGAGGCAAAATAAAGTATAGCATAGCCTTATAGCATTACATCATTATTGCCATCAACCTACTGTCCTGGGACCTCAGTCCCTCATTATATCAACCACTACCTCTCAAGGCATCATAATCGTGCATCAGCATCCTGGGAATGCATTCCTTATCTCATCATCAGAGGATAACACCTCAACTAGGCACTCATCCTTATATCAGGTCCTTAGACCAATCAACTTGTTATTTTATTAACAAGGATTATCATCACATTGTGCTAGTCAAAGCACATATATCTCATAGCTCTTACCAGGCTATGAATCCACATGAAATACCTACATGGTTAGTATACACATTCGCAGAGATTACTGAAGCCATCATGGATTAACAGAATGATCATGCTATCAAGTATAAAGAAGCATCCACGAGTATATCACACATAAGCTATATTATTCATAGTATTATTATTAATCATGGGCATATATTATGCCTTATACTTGTGACCATATGCATGTGTCACACCATCATGTGTAGCAACATCATATCTTCCCAAACATACCTGCTTCACCACCTATCATCTTATCTCATCATCATAGTTGCAGGATTAAAGCTGATTACATCATATCACTTGTGTTATCATTATTAATATGGAACTATCAACTATATACACTCTGGGTTATCAGAGCCCTCACCAAAACTCTTGCAACCCTCACTATAAAGTATAGTGAGCAATGCCAACCCTCACCAAAGGGTGTACCGGCTAGGGTTCCAAACCCTAAAGCAACTCACCACCATATCAACAAAACACTGCACATCCTCTAACATGCATCAAGGTTCCATTAACACTCATGGTGTCGGGAAGCCATCACCTAGGTATAACGTGCAACACTACCAAGGCTATCGGCCAAGGGTCTAACGTGCACCAATCTAGGGTTAAGGTTAGGTTTCACTATTGGGCTAACCTTCAACATGAGCCATATCGACCAAAGGGGTGTCGCCCAAGGCGCCCCTATTGTGCAACCATCTCAGCATCATCTGAGGGTTAACCCTATCGTCCAGGGTACCCATGATGCCCAAGAATGGTGTCATGCATGGCCATGAAGCATCATATCGATCAGCATCTAGGGTTAGCATGTTGGGCATGAAGCCATATCGTCCAACACTTCATATAAGTCAAAGCTTAACTAAGACATGGTGGTATCGGCCAAAGCCATCCTGGGCACCATACCATATCGCCCAAGCTCATCTAAACAAGGATAATGACCAAGGCTGTGCCGGGCACCAAGATATCAAAGCCTATCGGCCAAGACCACCTTAAGACAAGGGAGTGTATCAGGAGTCCTCTCTACATGGATGTATCGAGCAACCACCTATACAAGGTGTATCAGCCACTCATCATAGGTGTATCACCCATCCATCAACTCCACCAAGGGTATCGACCAAGGGACCATAACGGGCACCAACTAAGCTTCAAATAGGCATATCATCCAAGGATGCAAGGATCATCCAAACGCCCAAGAAAGCATATCTACCAAGGATTACACCTCAAGGACACATCGTTCATCACCACAACTAAACCCTATCGCCCAATACAAGGATATCCTACTAGGCTCCATATCAGCCAAAGAATAACAGGCACCAAGTCAACTATCTCAACAAGGTGTTTCGCCCAAGGGTACAACTCCAAATAGGGCTATCGGGCAGCACAACTCCAAGGTCATATCGTGCAAGGCACAACCCCCCAAGATCATCTTCAACCTCAAGCACAAGGGCATCAAACCCTAATTGATCAAGAAGGTCGGCTCACCTCTCAACAACCAAGACAGAGGGGTTTTGCACAACCTCTATCACAAATCAGGAAACCAGAAGGATCCACCTCAACATAGGTCATCATCTATCCAAAATCTCACCTCTCTAATCCATGGTGAGAGGAGGGTGTTGTTCAAGCAACTAGAATATAAGCTCACCTCTCAACCTAATCGAGAGAGGGGTATTGCCCACATTACTAGAGCTCAAACTCACTTCTCTAGACCAAGGAGATAAAAGAGTGTTGCTCAACAAGGAAACCCTAAACCATGGTTCGTCCAACTAGGTGTAAACGCATATAAACCATCAACAACAACTATATCATGCTCATTATATCCATAGGATCAACAACCTATACTAGAGCAAGAAACATAACATGCAATGGTCGATCATCATCATATATGAAACATGCAACATAGAGAAGGTAGTTTAGCTAGGGTTAGAAGTTATGTAACCTGCCTTAAGCAAACTCCTCAAGCTCCAAAGCTCCAAGCTTCAAGCTCCTAGCTCCAATCTCACCACTTCGGCCACCTCAAGAAAAGGAACAAGAATCATAACCACCATGGCCGAAGAGTAGGCAAGATGGAGAAGAAGATGCTAAGGAGAGAGGGAAGATGCTTACCAAAGAACAAGACCCACCTAGGGTTCGGCCACCAAGCTAAAGGAAGAAGAAGAAGAAGAAGAACTCCTTCAAGGGGATCGGCCACCAACCTTAGCTCCTCCAAGGGTATCAGCCACCAAAGGTTGCAAGGGAGAGGTGTATCGTGCACACAAGGAAGATAGGAGCAACAAAGAGCTAAAAGGGTTCCTAAGGAAGAGAAAGGCAAGGCATATATAGATGGGGGTCAAGGAAAGACATCTCTCAAGGTGACAAACTTGCTCTCCAACCCTATCTTAGGTTATTTTGCAAGTAGCACCTCCAACTCTCAACTAAGCACAAGCAAACCCTAATCATCACTAAAGATGATTAGTAAGAAACCAAGCACAAGGTTTAGGAAAACCAAACAGGGTAAGCCCAAAACAAAGGTCAGGGTCCTTACAAAATGTGATCCAATCACCATGGATCTAAGTCATTTTTGAGTGAGTACCATGGAAATTTTTTATTAATGAGAGAGAGAGTTTGAGAGAGAGATGGAGGGAGATGAGAGAGAGACATGGCTTTCTTTTCTTTTCTAGTGTAATGTGGAAGAAAATTTGGGGATCACCAAACCCAGATTTGGCAACTCATGAACCATGTGATACATTAGAGGGGTCAAAACCCACTTCCCTAAGTATTCCATGTTACGTTAAATGTCACCTAGGTATTAAATCCTTACCAACTAGGTCACCCAACTAAAATAAAAGGTTTAGGTTTCCCAAATTTTCCTAGATTGAAGGAAAGTCCAAATGACTTGAGATTTAGAGGTAGCTCTATATTAATTTCCTCTTGCCATAGAAAAAATAATGGATTTAATTTTGCAATTCTCATGCAAATACCTTTGTCATAAAGTAATAATTACAAAAATCTATAAATGGGAAATTAAGCTACAAGTCACCGTTAAATTTGCATTCAAATTTCTTATATTCCTCAAAGGGGAAAAGAATTTATTATTAGATATGATATTGTATAACATGCATACCAAAGGATCACTTGATTTATTAATTTTCCCATAGGGTCCATAAAGAAATGTAGGGAAAATGCCTATGTCATTATGTAATCTTTTAGATTGTATTAACTAATAGGGATAACAAAAATGCATGTTCTTACATCTTTTACAGTGATAATTTTCCAAAAAAAATGTAAAAAAGGAAAAACAATTAGCAACGTGAAGTATTATGATCGATACATATCATTTAGGAATGTATATAGTACTTAGTTGTGATGGATAGTAATAGTTTTAAATGGACATCCAACCAACCATTTAATGCAAAATAATTTCTTATTGCATTGCTTCAAATCCTATCTTATCACACTACATTCCAAACATGACTATTTATACTTTATGTCGTGTGGTCCATGAATAGAGGTTGTGACAACAATTATTCTTAACTTAATATATTTCCCATGTGACTAATTGTGTTGGACAATAGCAAAGTTTCTCATCTAGCGAGTCTTGTTATTAAAATATGTTTGCATATGGGATTAAGAGAGGCATTCTCTCCTGCTATCTCATGCCCATGGCAGAGGCCAAACACCCAGAAGGGTGGTAAATCAAGGCGGCAGCTGGGGTTTGAACTTGGGTCCCTTTGTTAGGGAACATCGTGCTTGACCACTTGAGCCACTCCTTGTCGGAAAAATATGTTTGCATATGTTTGTTGTTAGGTTGTCCTCTTAATTAATAATATTAAATGCCATTGAAATTTGATTTTATTGGACTCTAAATACTAAATTAAATAATATAGAATCAATTAATTGTCTAAATCACCCATTCTATTTTGTTTTCGTCCATCTTCTAAACTAGTTAAAATCTCATTTTTATAGAATTAACATGGTCTAAAAGTATGATAAGCTTTTATTGAGAGTATGAGAGAACCTTCCCTAAGTGGGAATACTATTGGACCCACCCTAGTAGAATAAAGTCTTGCCCCCCTCCCATCAACATGCACACTAGAGGGAGCATTTAAATTGCATAGTGAGTTGAAATGTGGGATCTGATTGATCCTTTTCTAATATAACAACCAAGGGTTTGATCCTATATCCCTTCATTGGAGTCACACACACATTATCACTTAAGAGAACTCTCATAAAAGGCAATATGAGTATAGGGATGAGTCTAGGACTCTACTAACAACTATTCAACATTCTGCTCCTACTTCTCTCCAAGCTACTCTTCCTCAACACCACAATCCTGACCATGCCACTGACGTCCACCTAAAGAAAGAGGTGGTAACCCATGAGGTGAGATTAACATCCCAGCGAGAGATATAACTCTCAATGATGATTATTGATTATAACAGGTTATAGAATTAAGTAGATTAAGCAGCTCACACGTTAAGCAAGATAGTAGGTATAACAACATGCATGATTAAAAGTATATAAAGGAACAGATAATATTATCATTTCTAAACATTCAACTACTTCTACTACATAATATAATACAAGTAGTAAAAGAAACACAGAAAGGGTTAACAACTAATGTGAGTCGTGTTTAATCCTAAATAGATATACTACATGGTTGTATTACATCTTCTATTAAGACCTGAGGAGTTTGAGGTATACCACTCAGACTCCAACTGATCATTGCTAAGTCAAAATCAATGCCATACAAGATCTAGGAGATCCAAACTCCTATGATCACTTTCGCCCTCAATCAGTATGACTCTGCCGCAGTGACATATAGTCCAACTACAAAATAGTCTAGTTCGTCCTTGGTATATAGGCCACATCACAACTAACCAATGTATACAAAACCCTATCGTCTGAGGTACAACCGCAGCTATCCTTAGTCACATCATGTATATAAATACTTGAGATACAACCTCATTCTTTCTCATGCCGAGGTATGATCGTAGCCATCCTCAAAACCTTAGGATTAGGATGTCAAGGACACACAATATCTTACACCCCGTATACTCAACAATACGTGATCCAAGCTTCCCTTAGGAATACTCATTTCACCATCCAACAAGTTCTGACACTGGAATGGATCTATGGAACAGGGTACTACATGATTAGGGTTTCACTTGATTAGTTAATGCCAACTAGGTGAGTTATGACTGCATCAATCAAGTTACATACAAACCCTAAAAGAGTTCTACAAAAATATGGGTAGATTTCAACTTCAGAAGATATGAAATGTATGAAACATAAAGCTTATCACATCACCCCATGGTACTATTTCATTGATATACATGAGTCCATACCCATCATCATATCATCACAGGATACAATTCCTTGTCACGTCACAAAGAGGATAACACCTTGCTAAGGATTCAACCATGTCTAAGGTCATAAGATTATTCACATTGTTCCCTACAAGAACATCATTATCCTCCATGCCTCTTAAAGGCTCATCATACCATCAACATACATGTGACACATAAGTTTGATGCAAGATTATTTATAACAGCTTAAGATATTCATGTTACAACAAATTAGGGTTAAAACAACTTAAATAGAGAAATTATTGCTCATCATACTTAATCCTATAGGAAAGCCAAAAGTGATTGACAATCATTACCTACTTGTATTAGGGTTAGGTTCAACAAGAATAGTTGAATTAACATTACTGATTAGCACTTTACAAAAACCTTAGGTTTGTATTCATTCAAGGGAAAAGGTAAGACTATTATATCATGTGTAACCAAGCACTAACTAATTTGGGTTACTAAATCAAAAGACCATCAATCATAGATCAGGAAACATAGCAACCATGGTTAGAAATTTTCATCAACCACTTAAGGTAGAAACCACTTTGGCGACTACTGAAACTAGGGTTCACCATTTTGGCGACCGTTGATATTAGACACCTTCGGTGACCACTAGGGTTAGATGTCATCAGCAACCGCTAGGGTTAGGGTTAGAGTCATTGGCAACCAACAAAGTCCAAGTCTCATCGACCATCATGAAATAAAAACTTGGCGACCACATACGAGTTCAAGAACTCAACGACCACATAGGTGAGACATTGGCAACCATATAGGTTAGAATCTTAGCGACCTCAAGAGTGAATCTTGGTGACCAAAAATGATGAAAATTGCATACACTACTATGAAACAAAATTCTTGGTGACCACCATAAGGTACGAATAGCAACAAAGTCAATGCCATCGGTTGGCATAAGGAAGTAAAGTAAACTGAACCAAGACAAAACTATCGGTTACCACCCAAAGGAAAACCCTAAAAATAAACCATAGTTTAGGAGAGAAAAATCCAACATTTTTTCACATGCAACCAAGATCTAGGGTCACTACTTCCAATGAGAGAATCATACACAAGGTGTAGGGTTCATTCAACATGATAAACTACTTAAGAACTATTTTGTAAGTTCAAACCCTAGGTAAAAGTAGTGTCTTCTTGCTTAGAACTTCATATAAGAGAAAGATTATGTACATGCAAGGTGAGAGTAAATAATAATATTGGATGAAGTTATATAACTCACCTTAGAGATGATGTAAAATGTAACACACTAAATCTCAAGGTCCTCTTCGCAATTTACCCACTTTCAAGCTTTATTTGCTTTCTATTCCTTTAGGACATTTTTCATAAATTTCCCTATCTTTTGTATCCTTCTTGGCATCAATGTTGAAATTGATCTTTTCTTGAGGGTGAAATCTATATTTACCCACATTCTTGTCAAAGAATGGGGTTTTGCACAAATAAACCACCTAATGTGTTACATGGGGGACTAATAATACAATGTGGACTTTTATGGGAGATAATTAGTGAATAATGGTAATTTGGAGCTTTTATATCTTTTTGGATAAGATATGAGCAAGAAGTTGTATTTGAATTAAGTTATGAGAATAATTAACCCCTTTAATTTCACTCTCCTCAAAATGGACCATAATACATTAATGAGAGGATAATATGGTGGGATATGACTCTTAATACTAATATGTATCTACTATCTCGAATTTCACTCATATATGTCATTAAAAGATTCTATTTATATTAACTCACTCTTTTTATACTTTAATATATGCATTAATAGTCAATATAGCAATTAAGGGCCAAAGTTTGTGTAAAACGAGAAACTAAATGCATAGCATTGATCTAGGAGTTGTAATTAACCTATGGAAAAAATTTGGTGGCTTTTGGACTTTAGTTGACCCTTCAAATCGAATTTATGAGTTTTAATATAGTGTAACTATACTAGATGAATCGTTATCATTTAATTCATTTAAATCGACGTGTCACAATATTATTCACTTCGATTTCATTGTCACACGCATCGATTCCAGTGTAGGCCGCCATCCAACGGCCCACGTGTGTCCTACTAAGATCGGATGGTTGGGGAGTCGTCCCCAACCTCCAGCCGCATGAGCAGACTAGCCCCTCGACTCCTGCGATCTCATTGTCCCTCCCTACTTCACTGATTCATGTGATCCTTATCCTATTGAGTTCATCTCGACGAGCCGCTTATTTTGACCCTTCATTCGCCCGTTGTTGTGGCCCATGGAGGAAACGCCTCTATGGCTCCTTTGCTTTGTCTCTGTCTGGTTTTGCAGAGGGAGCTTCGGCTCCTCTCGTGCCTACTTAAGGCTGGGTACACAACCCCAGAGCCACAGGCTTCCTTCCTCCTTGACTAATTGGTCCTCTCTCACCCCGCATCACCCCGACCTCCTCATTTTGTGGGTCCGGCAAACTCCATGTCGACGTTGGTCCCTTCTTCACCTTCGACTCATATGGCTTAGCAGTAAGCATCCTAGACCCCTCTTCTTCCTCTTCCCTTCATCTTTTTGGCCTGAGGTGCCCTGAGCACTTGGCCCTAGAGCTCACCGTGAGGTCTTAACCGCCACATGTCATTTTTAACCCTCTGGTGGTCCTCTGCCATGAAAAGACCCGCTTTTAACTAGGCTAGCACCTGCGATCGTTTCCCAGTTCTTAGTTTCCCAAGAACCACCCTCTGTGTTTGGGTTTCGTTCACTTGTTGCTCCTCTGTTTCTCCGTTAATCAATGGTATTTGGTCATCTTCCCACACCCAAATCCGCCTCTCTTTTGCTCCTTCGTCATCGCCGAGGATCGACGGTCGTGCTCGGATGGTTCCCCAGAGCCAGACTCCTCCAGAGCCGATGACAGCTCACGACCTTGGTCCCTGGTTGGCTCCTCATTGGCCATGCAGAGCTCCGGAATGATTGGGGCAGCCTTTCGACGTCTGAGATCTTCCCCCCCTTTTGGAGGACCCTTGGGGTCTTATTTATAGGCTTTGAGTGAAGTCCAAATGGTTTGGAGACCGTTTGGACCTCAAGACCGTTTGGGGTCTCAAGACCATTTGGGGCCTCAAGACCGTTTGGACTGTGAGACCGTTTGGCTTCAAACGGTCTTGAGACCGTATGAACTCCATGCGGTCTCGGGACCGATTGGCTTCATGCGGTCTTGGAACCGTTTGACTCCATGCGGTCTCGGGACCGGTTGGCTTCATGCGGTCTTGAGACCGTTTGAACTCCATGCGGTCTCGGGACCGGTTGGCTTCATGCGGTCTTGAGACTGTTTGAACTCCATGTGGTCTTGGGACCGGTTGGCTTCATGCGGTCTTGAGACCGTTTGAACTCCATGCGGTCTCGGGACCGGTTGGCTTCATGCGGTCTTGAGACCGGTTGAACTCCATGCGGTCTCGGGACCGGTTGGCTTCATGTGGTCTTGAGACCGTTTGAACTCCATGCGGTCTCGGGACCGGTTGGCTTCATGTGGTCTTGAGACCGTTTGAACTTCATGCGGTCTCGGGACCGGTTGTCTTCATGTGGTCTTGGGACCGTTTGAATCCACTCGGTCTTGAGGCTGGGTTATTCTTTTATGATTTTTTTTGTGCTTTTTCTGCATATATAAAAGGAAAAAGTTAGTCTGATGGTGTATTTACAAAAAAGGGGTAAAATTAGGATTATGTATAGTTTAAACTTAAAAAGAGTATGGAAAACTAAGGAAAAAGACTAAGATAAATGACTAAAATAGGAGGTTATCACCCCCCTAACTTAGAGTCTAGCTTGTCCTCAAGTTAGATAGAGCTGAGACATGTAATGGCGAGGCGATTTTATTTAGGATTTCTATACTCTTGCTTCAATTCTTGACCTGAGTTCCCCTGGGGTCATATCAAGTCTTATTGCATGCCTTGATTCTTTTGGATTTCGAGAGTTGCTTGGATCTCAGGTTCTTTCCGTGTCTCAAGGTTTGCATTGGGACCACCTTATTTTGTACATGTTGTTGACTCTAATCAGCTTTATACCTCTCTGAAAAACCTACTGGAAACTAGAGAGGGTATGAGGGTTGGCTAAAGGCTTTGAAGTGTAGCTCCCCCTTCAAGTGGGGGAGGGGCTGTCTATGCTTTTTAGAATCTCACTACCGGGCACGACACATCTGCCTTTATGAGGGCAGCTGAATGTATCGGTCGGGTGAGTCCTTTATGAGCCTTTCATATACTTGGAAACTTTAGGGTTTCACTACCGGGCACGACACATCTGCCTTTGTGAGGGCAGCGGAATGTGCCGGCCGGGTGAGACCTTCGTCAGTTCTTCGTATAGATCCTTATGTGTGGCACAACTCTCATAATTTTATTCGTCTCTTTGGATTTTATTCAATAACTCACAGGCTTGGGTTTTGGGATTTTTGAGAATTTATTTTGGGCGGCCAAGCCTATTTTATTTTGAAGAGAGGAAAGATGTTCTTAAAGTTTTTCAACGTGCACTTATTTGGTTTGTGGTCCACTTGCAGAACTTTTTGATTTGGAAGTTGCCTGATTTCCCTCTTATCCTCAAGATCTTGGCTTATTTCTGCCTTGATTTTGACCTGTGGAGAGTCAGATGAAGAATTGAAGCAAAAATATGAAATCACTAGTGGGTGGAAATTGATAAATTGCCATTCGATGTCTAAGTGCTATTTACTTGTAGGGACTAACGTGATTCTAGAGTTAATTGAGGTGACTTTATTCAAAAAGTGAAGAAAAAGGGGATACCTTGCCCTTGTCTAATGTACCCCCCCAACTTATCACTCACTCTGTCCTCAGAGTGTCAAAGTGATAGAGTGAGAGGAAATTAGGACAAGAGTTGCAGCTAAACTAAGTCATGGAGTCATGGGTTGCCTCCCAAGTAGCGCCTTGGTTTAACGTCGCTGGCTCGACGAAGCTATAAGGTTGTTATGCTGTTGGCGTAGCATCTCTGATGTCGATGGTTTGTCGATGCATTTTGTCTTCCTGAGTGTAATATCTTTTTAAACGGTGCCCGTTGACCGTTCGTTCTCCTCCGTTGTTGTCGATAATAATGGCAGCTCCAGTTGGGTAGATATGTTTTATAGTGAAGGGTCCGGACCATTTTGTTCTAAGTTTTCCGGGGAATAATTTGACCTTGGAATTGAATAGGAGCACTTTGTCACCAACGGAGATATCTTTTCTCTTAAGATGTCCATCGTGCCACATTTTTGTTTGCTCTTTATAGATTTTGGCACTGTGATATGCTGTCATTCGGAGTTCTTCTAACTCCTGTAGCTGGAGTTGTCTGTTCTCCCCTGCACTTTTAAGGTCGAAGTTTAGTTGCTTGATGGCCCACCAGGCTTTATGTTCCAGCTCGACTGGAAGATGACATGACTTCCCATACACCAAACGGAATGGAGTTGTCCCAATTGGTGTTTTGTAAGCAGTTCGGTATGCCCAGAGGGCATCAGGAAGTTTGGTGGACCAATCAGTGCGGTTTTTATTCACTGTTTTTTCAAGGATCGCCTTTAACTGTCTATTGGATACTTCTACCTGGCCACTAGTTTGTGGGTGGTAAGGCGTGGCGACTTTGTGATAGACTCTGTATTTTCTCAGTAATGCTTCAAAACTTCGTTCCAGGAAATGGGTCCCTCCATCCGATATGACCGTTCTTGGAACTCCAAATCTCGGAAAAATAGTATCTTTGAACAATTTGATAACAGGTTTGGAGTCACTGGATATGGTGGGTACAGCTTCGACCCACTTTGAGACGTAATCTACTGCGACCAGAATGTAAGAGAAGCCATATGATGAAGGGAAAGGTCCCATGTAGTCTACCCCCCATACATCAAATAGCTCAATTTCCTGCCACATAGTGAGGGGCATTTCATCCCTTTTTAATATGTTGCCCAAAAATTGACATTTGTCGCAGGCTTTCACGAAATCATACGAGTCTTTTGATATGGTGGGCCAGAAGAAACCAGATTGTAAAATTTTTATGGCGGTTTTCTTGGCGCTCAGATGCCCCCCCGTGGGTCTGGAATGGCAGTGTTCTAAGACCGGGGTTATTTCTTCTTCTGGCAGGCACCGACGAAAAAGTCTGTCGGCACAGAGGTGGAATAAGTAGGGTTCGTCCCAATGATAACGTTTTATGTCGTGAAGGAACTTCCTTTTATCCTGATATGAAGCAGACGGGTGGATAATCCCTGTGGCCAGGTAATTAACGATATCAGCATACCAAGGAAAACTATGAGTGGCCTTCATAAGTTGATCATCAGGGAGAGAATCCCTGATAGGGATTTTATCTTTTTCTTCAACTTCGATCCTGCTGAGATGATCGGCCACAACATTCTCCACGCCACTTTTATCTTTGATTTCCAGGTCGAATTCTTGGAGCACCAATACCCAGCGAATAATCCTGGGTTTGGCGTCCTGTTTCTGGATTAGGTATCGGATAGCAGAATGGTCAGTGTAGACGATGACTTTAGAGCCAATCAGGTAGGAACGGAATTTTTTGAACGCGTAGATGATAGCTAGAAACTCTTTTTCTGTGGTGGTGTAGTTTTTCTATGCTTCGTCTAGCGTTTTGGATGCATAATAGATGACATAGGGTTTCTTATCGATTCGTTGTCCTAAAATAGCCCCTATGGCATAATCACTTGCGTCGCACATGATTTCGAAGGGTTGTGACCAGTCTGGAGCCCTTAGAATAGGTACGGAGATTAATGCCTCTTTGAGGGTGGAGAAACTTCGCATACATTCTTGGTCGAAAATGAAATCGGCATCTTTGGTTAGGAGTTGGGTCATGGGTTTAGCTATTTTCGAGAAGTCTTTGATGAATCTTCTGTAAAACCCTGCATGACCCAGGAAAGCTCGGACTCCCCTTATGTCCTTTGGAGGTGACAACTTTGAGATAACATCGATCTTTGCTTTGTCAACCTCGATTCCCCTATCACTTACCCTATGTCCGAGGACGACACCTTCTGTTACCATGAAATGGCATTTTTCCCAGTTCAAGATAAGGTTCGTTTCCTCGCAGCGTTGCAGAACTCGTTCAAGATTGTTTACACAGTTGTCGAAGGAGTCTCCGTAGACAGAGAAATCATCCATAAAGACTTCCATAACAGATTCAGTTAACCCGGCGAAGATAGCAGACATGCAGCGTTGGAAAGTGGCAGGAGCGTTACATAGCCCGAATGGCATTCTTCTGAAAGCATATGTCCCAAAGGGACAAGTGAAGGTGGTTTTTTCTTGGTCCTCCGGGTGTATGGGTATTTGGTAAAACCCTGAGTAACCATCGAGATAACAGAAATACTTTTGGTGGGCCAGGCGTTCTAGGACTTCATCAAGGAAAGGCAGAGGGTAGTGGTCTTTCCTTGTAGCTTTATTCAACTTCCTATAATCAATGCACATTCGCCACCCCGTTACAGTCCTAGTAGGTACTAGCTCATTTTTATCGTTGATTACTATAGTAGTGCCCCCTTTCTTTGGAACAACCTGAACTGGACTGACCCACTGAGAGTCAGAGATAGGATAGATCATGCCAGCTTTGAGTAGTTTGAGGACTTCTAGACGAACTACCTCTTTCAAGTTTGGGTTTAATTTTCTTTGATGTTCACGAGAGGGTTTAAATTCTTCAACCATAGGGAGCTTGTGCATACATAGAGCCGGGTTTATACCTGTGAGGTCAGTTATTTTATATCCAATGATCTTTTTATGCTTCCTCAGTTTATCCAGAAGTTTGACTTCTTGGTCTTCGGTAAGGGTGGAGCTGATAATAACCGGGCATAGTTCTTCCTCATCTAGGAAAACATATTTGAGCCCTGTGGGTAAAGTCTTCAATTCATGGGTTTTTGGTGGTTCTGCTGCTTCAATGGTAGTGATGGCTTTAAGCTCTTCAAAAGTAGCCTTTGGCGCCTCTTCTATCTTTTCTAAGTATTGGAGGCATTGCTGGACTAGTTCATTTGCAGAAAATTCAACTTCCGGATTGATAAGAGCATTCTCAAGTTCGTCTATTGGCTCGGAGATTTCTAATTGCGACATTTGTTGAATTGCGTCCAAAAGGAAAACTTCTTCTTAGATGTTGGGGCCTTTCATACTATCAAAGATGCGGAATTGAATTGCTTCTTTTCCGAGCCTAAGAATGATGGTTCCAGCTTCGACGTCGATTAGTGCTCTGGCAGTAGCTAGGAAAGGCCTGCTGAAAATGATCGGATACCTCAAGTCTTCTTTAATATCCATGATAACAAAATCACATGGAACGTAGGCATCCCTTCCTATCCTTACTGGGATATCTTCAATGATTCCCAACGGTGCGGTAATGGTGGAGTCGGCTAGTTGAATAGTCATTGCTGTAGGCAGCAAGTCAGTGAAACCAAGACGTTGGCACATGGAGTAGGGCATAATGGATATGCTGGCCCCGAGGTCAGCCAATCCTTTCTTTGTAGATGTGTTTCCAATGCAACATTGGATTCCGAAGGAACCTGGGTCCCTCTTCTTTTTGGGTAGTTTGTTCAAGATTATGTCAGAATTGGTTTGAGCAAGCTTGACAGTCTCTTGCTCTTTGGTGATATACTTTCGTGATAGTAAAGTTTTGAGATATTTTGCCCATGCCGGTACTTCAGTCAGAGCGTCAAGGAGTGGGATGTCAATATACAGTTTCTTCATTGATTCCTTGAACTTCTGAAACCTGGTGTCCATTTTTGTTTCTTGTAGTCTGCCCGGATACGGGATCCTTGGTTTGAATTGCGGGACCTCGAGTTCTGCAGGCACCTGCTCTTTGTTTTTGTCCTTTGTGCCTTCGGGGGATTTCTCAATCCCTTGTTGCGAAATCTCTTTTGTCATAAAAAGAGGCACATCATCATCATACAGGGTGATCTTGGTGGGTTCAGGAAGAATGCGTCCCGATCTTGTGGTGACGGCATTCAGCTGTTCATGTTTGTTTTGCCCATACTTGGAATTTGGTTCAGGCTGCCCAGCAAGAGTGTCTGCCGAAGGCTTCAACTGTGCAGCAATCTGAGCAAGCCGGGTTTCAACTGCCTTTTGTTGGGCCTGTTGGTTAGCTAGCATGGTTTGCTGAGATTGTAGCATTTGTCTTATCAGAGATAGCTCGTCTTCCGGCCGTGCGGTAATGTTTTTCTGAAGACTTTGTTGTTGAGGCTGCTGAGTATGCAGCTGCGGATGAAGCGGGGGATGAGTGTACGGATAATAGGCTGATTGGTTTCTAGGGTAGTTAGCCCTAGGGAAATTGTTCCTTGGGTTCCCTTGATTTTGGTTAAAATTGTTTGAGAACCCAGGCGATAACCTACTATCAGATCCTCCCTGTGTCTGATGTTGCGGATTCGCAGCTCCAGAAGGATTCCCGTACTGGAACCCAGGATGATTCCTTGGTTGACTAGGGTTGTAGTAAACTTGTTCGGGATTAGCGTGGATGGAGTTGACTTGTTCCGGAATCTAATCTTCGAATTGATTAGTGATGGGCTCGTATGGTTGTGGTGGTGGATGCAGATCCATCATTACGTTATACAACATTCCGCAGGAGAGGGTTGGATGGTCCGAAGCATGACAGGCCTCACATGATCCTGTGACGGCCTTAACTTGTTGTACAAAAGGGGCTTTCTTTTTGTCGACCTCTCCAAGAGAAGCTTCGAGAGCTTGTTGTTTATGAACAATAGTTTGCAAGGCTTCAGCTATATCCTTCATCTCTATGGATTCTTCAGCTTTGAAAACTTTAAAGACACTTTTACCAGCTGACCGTCCCCAGTTGGACTGGTTTTCAGCTCCTAAAGTAACAATCTCCCAAGCGTCCTCATAGTTCTTCCTCATGAAATTTCCACCAGACGAGGAATCTAGGAATTGTTTAATATCATCGCTTACCCCCCGATAAAAAGTTTCTATCAGTTGATTCTGTGAAATTCCATGATGAGGGCATTTGCGTAGAAGTTCCTTAAATCTTTCCCATGCCTCAGTGAGGGTTTCCCCAGGTAGCTGGGAGAAGTGATTGATTTGCCCTCTGATTTCATAGGTCAGCGAGGGTGGGAAGAACTTCTCTAGGAATTTTTCCTCTAGAGGGGCCCAAGTGGTTATAATAGGTTCTCTGTCCAATGAGTTGTACCAACTCAAGGCCCTTCCAGATAAGGTGAAATGGAACAGGTGGAGCATTATCGCATCGAAAGCGATACTGGCTTGCGGGACCAGGCGGCATAATGCCTTAAACCTTTTCAAATGGTCCATGCAATCATCTCCTGAACCTCTAGAGAAGGAGATTCCTTGCATAATCTGGATCCACTGGGTCCGGATCTCAAAGTTTGGGATGTTGATGATCGGAGGCCGGACCGGATGGTTGTCCTCGTAGTTTTTCGGGACTGCATAGTCCCTCAATTGCTTGTTTCGTAACTCGAGCTGAGCAGCCTCGGTCTCCGCTCTTATGCGGGCTTGCTCTTCTGCTCGTATCTCCGCTTGTATTTGGGTACGGGTGTCTGCGATAAGTTGTGCCCGTTGTGCGGCGATGGCAGCATTAACTCTATCCATTATCAAAGCAGCTTGGTGCTGTTCGTCAGCCATTTGTCTAGCGCGTTGGCGATTGAGACGGATTCGGCGGTGGAAACTTCTCTCTACCTCGGAGTCGAACTCCGGATCAGGGGAGAATCTGTGACTATGCGGTGATTGCATGCACATGTTCTACCTGAGTAGAGAAAAGAGAACACCTTTTAGATAATAGTGAAAATATGAAAGTTTCAAGAATATATAGAGTTATGATTCAAAAAGAAAGTGTAAAATCCTAACCAACTAGAAAGATACTAAGTGAAATAACAGCGTTCCATTATCCCCGGCAACGGCGCCATTTTTTTATGGAGCTGGGGCTTACACTAAAAGATCACTCTTCCAATAGGAGCCCCAAAGATGCACCAAAAACCCTAGGGAGTTGATGTTCTCTCTAGGTTTACCTAGAACTGGTGCTTAGATAACAACTCCAACCCCATAAGAGTATGGAAGCCTTATCATAGTATAGATTTAGGATTGAACCCAAAAGACAACGGTCTTGTTGCAAGCAACAAGATGAAAAATGTATAGAACTTCACTTAGCTACTCACTAGTTGGCACTTATATCGAAAAGTTGGATTTTGATGGTTTTAAACTAAGAACATGGAAAGTAAAGAAGGCAAGTAAATCTAAGAGTTAAACTATGATAAAGATCACTAGGGTGTGATCGGTTTTTCACCGCCACTACACATCGATTAACACATGTAAAGCAAAACTTAACCTGCAAAAAGAGTTCGGTCAGTTAGTATCCTTGTAGACCTAGTCTCCTTTCGGATAACCTAGCTACGAGAAGTGTGGGAATGTTGCAACGCCAGCCATTCCCGATCAAATGGTCACATTACTTTACATCATTCCCCTCGCAAAGTGTGTTCCTCGACTTACCAAGGTTGCACTTCCATACGTCAACTGATTCCATTTCATAGTATGAAAGTGCAACGGATGATAGTGAGTTTACTCCACTTCTTGAGATACACTTCTAGATACCGAAACAGATACATGGTGGATACATGCATCAAGAACCAACATGCAAACGAGTTTCGAATCTAATAGTACAAACGTAGACAATTCATACTAAAAGATAAAAGATAACACAAGTTGGAGATCAAGCAACAAGTATTCATTAATCGTCTGATGTTGAACCGACAAAGATAAGAACTCTACATTACAACCTAAGGATTACATTTTACATGATATGAAAGTATGGGTAGCGGGGCTACTCCCCGCACCCTAGTGAAGAAGACTACTCCCTCATGACTAAGACCAAGAAGGAGGCGAGAAGAGAGAGAGAAAGCATCATCCCCACAAGGATGGAAGAAGGTCGTCCATTATTTTGCAAAATCATACCTCACCTTTTGGTTGAAGGGCTCTTCAATTAATATATTTATTTTTGCATTAAATTGAATTAGGATTTCAATTATGCTTAAATCTTGATTATTTTAATATCAAGATTCTCTCTCCTCCAAAGTGATTCAAATGAGACGCCCCTCTCATTTTATTTTCTCTACATGATGCCAAGAAACATTAGGGACTCTCTAGAAGTGGTATTTTTCATATTGAACCCTAGGTTTTGGGTAATTTACATATTACACCAAAACTAGGTTTTAATGCATAAACATTACTTTATCAGATCTTTCTTGGTACTCATGCTTTCCCAAGCCATACCTCTGCATCATCTTCATTCTCATGATGCTTCAACACATGAGTAACATTTTATCATGTAACATTTGCAATTTAACCCCTCAACTTGGATAATTTTCACTTTAGTCCAAAACAGGCAAAACATTATTTCAACATGGTTCAAAAAGGACTAAAATTGAAATATAAGTTCCTCTTGAACCTTTATTACTTTTCACAAGATAAGAGAAAGCATATAATTATATTTCTTAAACAAAACACCTAGGGTTAAAGCATAACCCAGGTCAGGGATGTTACACTTTTGAAGGATGACTAGTAGATGTATGCTAAGGAGACATGATCTAATTTTTTATAGGTAGTAAATAGCAAAGGTTGTAATGATAGTAGGGCAGTTATAGAAGACTCAATAGATCAAATGCAGTAATAGACCATATCAGATATAACAGTTAGCAGATATAGAGATTAGGAGTAGCAATCAAATAATTTATCATTCTATAAGAGAGTACAAAGTAGGACGTGTCATAGTAAGGATTCTCTTATCTTGAGCAATAAAAAAAGTAAAAAGGGAGGCAGTCTATCCTTTGGCTTCAGGAGGTTCAAAAGGGTCCTTGAGTATGGTGGGTATAGGGGGTATTTATAGTAGTTTTTTAGGGTTTTGGAGTTCTAGACAGAACTTTTTGGAGAGGGTGCGGATCACCACATTGCGCCATGCAGGAGGGGTTGGCGGATTAAGGAGACCTACCAAATGCCACATGGAAAATGGATCAGATCCTTTGAGTGTCTTGGTGATATAAAGGTGATTTCTCAATTTCCCAGTAAGTTAGGAATGTTCTGGAAAATTTTAGAGAAACTTGCAGATGAAGATAACTCGAAATTATCTCTCAGATGTTTATGGAAATAGTTGAAAAAAGGAAACATTTTATTGCAAGTAATCCAACTAGGTAATTTATTGGAAAATAGCTTATATAAAGTGGAATTAGAGTAGAAATCACACTTTTGGCCTGAGAAGAAATCTTCTTTATAGAGAGCCCTGAACTAGGTGAAAATAGGTGCAGACGAGTGGACTAAACAAGTGGAAAAATATTGGGAAAATGTAGAAAAATTATGAATGTGAAAATTGTATGGGATGGATTCCATCATTAGTCAAAGAATTTGCGTTGCTTGTAAACTTCTACCGAGTGAGCAAAAATAGGGTGTCAACAACCATCATCTCATGGGATCCAAATTGGAAATTCCTTATTATTACACTCAAATCTGACCCCTCTCTCTATGAACTCAATGCCCTCCTCGGATATAAGGTTCCTAATAAGATCATTGTTCCAAGATCCATCAGTATTGCACGCCTCATTTAACCTGAATGTTCGGTCTATTAGAACATGATCCAACTTCCATGTGGCCATGTTTGTACTGTCCCATTCAACAAATCAGAAGGGTATATCATCGCATACTATCCTCCATATGGGTTTTCTTACAACCATTGGGAAGGTTTCCCAAATGCGCTTCCAACAGACCAATGCTTGTCACCCTTCTTAAGGAACCATGGATGATATTTCTCTATAGCCTATGCGTACTTTTGTGTTTTCATCTACATAAATGTTCCCATTGGGATTCAAATCTCAAGATCCCCTATGCCAATTTCATGAGGAGGCTATGGAATCTTATCTTCAACTTAGTTATACCCCCTTCTTCTGTAGGCTTAGATATATGCTCTCAACTAACCTAATGCATTCGTTTTTATCATTCTCTAGATTACCGTACAAATTTTTACATCTTCCTTTAAATGGCCTTAATCGTATCTATTGGTACAACACACGCCCCCAAAATGTGCAAAGATATTGAATTAAGACTAGATTTGACTAAGGTAAGCAATCCAAAAAAGGAAAGAAGTTTTCCAACCCATGTTGACGTCCTACTATTGTACTTTTCTACTAAACCCTCATAGCATTAAAAAGACCACATCTAGGGAATATAGGTACACCTAAGTATTTGATGAGCTCTGAGGTACAAGAAAAACCCAATGCATCTCATATTTTCTTACATTTCTTGGTCCCTAGTATGATTGCTTATTTGTTTTTCTTAATGATTTTCCTTGATGCTATAGGGTAATTGTTCAATATCTCTCAAACCTTATGTGGAGCCATGTAGGTTGACAAAAACAATAAGGGCGTTGGCAAACATTAGGCGTGAAGGTGCAACACACCTCCCCTGCATCAAGAATCTCGTAATATGCCCTGACTTGATCTCTCTAGTAGTGTGTCAACCAAAGTTTCTTATTCTACAATGAAAAGAAATGGTGACATAGGATCCCCTTCTCGAAGACCCCCAGACGCATCAAAGAAACCCCTCGTACCACCATTAGTCATGAAGGAAACCAACAGTTGGGTTTTATAGGAGGCAGAGAAGCAGCGGAAACAAAAAATTTTCTCCCCAAACCCAGAACAAAAGGAATCGTGTCAACATCTATATAATAGGAAAGATGGTTTGTGAATCATACCTTGTCCCGAGGCTTGCTCGGCGACAATACCACGCGCCTTGCGCGATCTTCACCTCCGGTCTTGGACGGTGTCTGTGCAGCTCCTGGTCGCACCGGGACTGAAGACTCCTCCTCCTACCGGACTGTCGGATGACAGTTGTCCTCCTGAGCGGTAGTGACCTCCCGCCTCTGAAGTAGTCCACATGGACCACCCGGAACTCCACTCTCCTTGTCCCACAAGGAAGTGGAAGGAGTCGCACCCTCCTGTTGATGTATTAGTCGCCAACACACTCTCCTGCTGTCAATTGCAACTGCAGTTGTCCTTCCCTTGCTGCACCTCCCTTTGCGGGAAGCACTTGCTCAGGCTCTCTCTCGGTTACCAAAACTAGAGAGAACGACAACTTTGCAGAGCAATCAACTTGCACTGAGTTGTATCTTGAGAAGCCCCCAATACCCCTATATATATAGGCGGGTCATGGGATAGGGTTCTCTGTGCCCGGCAATACGGGACTAATGCAGGAGTAGAAGGGTTCGGGATTTTCCACAAAAAAGCAACCATCTCGCAACCTGAAATGATCGGTTCACAACTGAACCGATCGGTTCGGCCATTGAGCCGATCGGTTGGACCTGAGCCGATCGTTTGGGGCACACCAACCGATCGGTTGGTGTCCTGAACCGATCGGTTCATAGTCCTAATCCGGCTCAAAAAGACTTTCCTTGTTTCGTTCCCAATTGGTATCGAATACCAATGTTATTCCCAATCGAATTGGGCAATTTGAAACCAAAGGAAAATTCTTGCTGACATGACTTTTCCCAACTGGTCGGTTGCACCAGTTGAGCCGATCGGTTCAACCCTTGAACCGGTCGTTTCAACCTGGGCATGAGCCGATCGGCCTGGACACTCCAGCCGACCGGTTCAACAACCTCAGCCGACCGGTTCATCACATGAACCGATCAGTTGGGAGCACAAGTTGGGAAAAAATCAGTCAATTGTGATTTCAATCAATCCGATACTCCAATCAATGCGTCCAACACCTTGAACCATATGATATTGAGCCATCGACTGATTGAGTGTTTAATTCAACTACTAAACTCTTTTAGTAATCAATCTAAACATTGCTTGTGGACAAAAATCCTCTTCCAGGTTGAATCCTATGTGTGTGACCCTGCAGGTCCATTTCACGTTGGCAGTGAAAGTCCATAACACTTATGACTTCACAAGCAAAGAGCGGTGCCTAGTCACACATCATTGCTACCCAAGTGAAAGTAGAAAGTTGGAGAACAACTTTCATCCTACAATCCGTGAATGGTGTTACAGTGAATGTATAATTCCTTTGTCACTGATATCCAGAATGAACTCGGGGCATGGAACAGTCATCCTGTCAATGTTCATTCATTTCCTTGATCTCAGAGTAGACCGAGTGAGATGTGTATGACATAAATATCACATATTGATTCACACGTGCATGTGCATGCCTTTCTCAATCCTACTCATCAAGTGGCCAAGGATATCAAACTCCCTCAGGAGGGACAAATCCCATATCTATCACTCACCCCTCAAAAACCCCATGTGTCAAAGCCACCCAATCATCACCTTTATAACAACCCATGTTTCAGGACTGCGTTTGATGATGTCAAAGTGTACCCAACGACATGTGTTGAGTGTAGTGATTTCAGGTCTAAGAATCACACTCACCACCATCACTGTGAGAGCTGACTGTGACTACCAAGTCATGGTTCCATGGGTCACTCTCACGGTGGGTCTGTCCGGTACCTTGTTCTCTAACAAAGTACCTATGTGCTTGGTTTGATATCACCATATCATGACTAATGAAATTCTGTCATCAACCAACACACAATCTAGTATTTAGTGTTATTGATGTCTATGGTTATTTCCATAATAACAACCGACTAGGGACTAAACAAGAATGTATACTCTTAACATCTGTATGATCTCATCGTTTAGGTCCTTAACCTAAAAGCATACGTCATTGAGTAAAACAATCTTTAGACATCTATCATGTTACACCATCATCTCAGAAACAGTTTAAACATATAGATTGGAAATTGCCTTTATTATTATTCAAATCATTTACAAAGTATCCCATTACAATCATCATATGACTTGCTCTATGGGCATACATACCAACAGACTCCCACTTGCACTTAGAGCCAGTCACCAAGGAAACGCAGTCCTTGTGACCTAGCATGACCATCATGCTTCTGCTGAGAAAGGGCCTTAGTCAGTGGATCAGCTATGTTGTCTTCAGTTGGTACTTTGCAAATCTTCACATCTCCTCGCTGTACGATCTCTCGTATGAGATGGAAGCGCCGCAGTATGTGCTTGGACCGCTGATGTGATCTGGGCTCCTTAGCTTGTGCAATAGCTCCATTATTGTCACAATAAAGCTCAATTGCATCACAGCTACTGGGAACTACACCAAGTTCAGAAATGAACTTCCTGATCCACACAGCCTCCTTTGCTGCATGCGAAGCAGCAATATACTCGGCCTCTGTAGTAGAATCAGCAACTGTTTCTTGCTTGGAACTCTTCCAGCTCACAGCTCCATTATTAAGGCAAAACACAAATCCTGACTGCGATCTGTAATCATCTTTATCGGTTTGGAAGCTTGCATCGGTGTAACCCTTTACAACCAGCTCTTCCTCGCCACTGTACAGAAGAAACTGATCCTCAGTCCTTCGCAAGTACTTGAGGATGTTCTTCACGGCTGTCCAGTGAGCATCCCCGAGATCTGACTGGTACCTGCTCGTCATGCTGAGAGCATACGAGACATCTGGGCGTGTGCACAACATAGCGTACATGATGGATACAATGGCTGATGCATATGGGATCCCATTCATACGCTCCCTCTCTTCACAAGATTGGGGACATTGAGCTCCAGAGACGGTAACTCCATGCAGCATAGGGACGTTGCCTCTCTTTGAGTTCTCCATGCTGAACCGCTTCAGCACCTTGTCAATGTACGTGCTCTGACTTAGTCCAAGAAGCCTTCTAGATCTATCTCTATAGATCTTAATTCCTAGAATGTAGGATGTTTCTCCTAAGTCCTTCATTGAGAAAGTTTTCCCAAGCCAAGTCTTTACCTTCTCTAAGGCTAAGACATCATTCCCCATTAAAAGTATGTCATCCACATACAATATGAGAAATATGGTCGAGCTCCCACTAACCTTCTTGTACACACAAGGTTCATCTTCATTTTGAATAAAGCCAAACACTTTGACTTCTTCATCAAATCGAAGATTCCAACTCTGAGATGCTTGCTTCAATCCATAGATTGACCTTTGCAGTTTACAGACTTTATTGGCATTCTTTGGATCTACAAAACCTTCAGGCTGCATCATGTACACATCCTCATGAATATTCCCGTTAAGGAATGCGGTTTTAACATCCATCTGCCAAATCTCATAGTCATAATAAGCTGCAATAGCAAGCATGATCCTGATGGACTTAATCATGGCAACTGGAGAAAAAGTTTCGTCATAGTCAACACCTTGAATTTGTCGAAAACCCTTTGCAACCAATCTGCCTTTATAAGTTTGCACATTGCCATCCATGTCGGTCTTTTTCTTGAAGACCCACTTGCACCCTATGGGTTTTACCCCTTCGGGTGGTTCCACCAAAGTCCATACTTTGTTGGAGTACATGGATTCCATCTCGGATCTCATGGCTTCTAGCCATTTCTCAGAATCTGGTCCCTCCATAGCCTCTACGTAGGTAGTTGGATCATCATCTATGATCAACTCTCCACCTTCCTGAGTTACAAGGTATCCAAACCTCTCAGGTTCAAGGCGAGTCCTACTAGATCTATGAGGTCCTTGTGTTACCTGAGGAGACTGAGATTCCACAACACCTTGTGAATCTTCATTTTCCTCTGGTACATCTACCGGTTCAATGTTTTCTTGTTGGGCTTGAACCTCTTCAAGCTCTACTTTCCTCCCACTATTTCCTTTGGAAATAAATTCCCTCTCTCAGAATACAGCATCCCTGGAAACAAACACTTTGTTGTCAGTAGGGTGGTATGTTGTCAGTAGGGTGGTATAAGTAATATCCCCTCGTTTCCTTGGGGTATCCAACAAAATAACATTTATCGGATTTGGGTCCAAGCTTATCAAGAAACATTTTCCTCACGTAAGCCTCACAGCCCCAAATCTTCATAAAAGACAAAACGGTACGCTTCCCATACCATATCTCATATGGTGTCTTTTGAACCGATTTAGATGGCACGCGGTTAAGTGTAAACGCGGCGGTTTCAAGAGCATGACCCCAGAAAGAAATTGGAAGATCAGCAAAACTCATCATTGATCGCACCATATCTAACAATGTGCGATTCCTTCTTTCAGACACACCATTATGCTGTGGTGTTCCAGGCGGAGTCCATTGTGATACAATACCACGGGCTCGCAGAAGGTCCTCAAACTCCTGGCTCAAGTATTCTCCACCTCAATCGGAATGAAGTGCCTTAATACTTTTACCAAGCTGGTTCTGTACTTCATTCATGAAATCCTTGAACCTTTCAAGGGTTTCTGACTTATGCTTCATCAGGTACACATAGCCATACCTACTGAAATCATCAGTGAAGGTAATGAAGTACTGATACCCATTTCTGGCATTAGTTCTAAAAGGCCCACATACATCAGTATGTATGAGTCCCAATAGATCACTAGCTCTCTCACATTTACCTGAAAAGGGAGTCTTGGTCATCTTGCCCAACAAACAAGATTCACATGTCTCTATTGATTCATAATCAAAAGAGTCTAGATAACCATCTTTATGGAGTCTAGAAATGCGCTTCTCATTTATGTGCCCTAGACGACAATGCCAGAGATATGTTTTGTTTGAGTCGTTGAGTTTTTGCTTTTTGGTGTTTACGTTGTATACACTTGTCTCCAAGTCTATCAAGTATATACCATAAGACATAGGGGCACTGCCATAAAAGATCCCATCTTTAGAAATGGAACACTTTCCATTCTTAATAAGAAATTCAAATCCATCTTTGTCCAAACAAGAGACGGAAATGATATTCCTATTTATGGCAGGTACATAATAGCAGTTCTTCAACTCTATTATTAGCCCGCTAGGTAGAGTCAACTCATAGGTTCCTACGGCACTGGCGGCAACTCTTGCCCCATTAGCAACACGTAGTTCAACCTCGCCTTTCCCCAAAGGCCTACTTCTCTTAAGATCCTTCACATTTGAACAAATGTGAGATCCGCATCCGGTATCAAGTACCCATGACGAAGAAGTAGTAAAGTTAATCTCTATCACGTATACACCAGAAGTAGAGATCTCTATCTCCGACTTCTTCTTCCATTGTTCCTTCCATCCTCTCCATGTAGAAGAAATTGGTTTGGCGAGAGAACACTTCTCTCCCTTACCTACTTTCTTCTTCACCAACGCATTAAGCGTACATAGAGTGGATTCTAAGGCTCTTGGTATATCTGGATTGTGCAGAACACTTCTCACAGTCCTCAACCAGTTATGGAATTTATTCTCAATTAATTTTCCCCTTTTAAAAGATGATTCTTTTGCCATTCTACAAGAGAAAATTTGCATTTGTCAAAACCTTTTTTGATTTGATTTGAATAAAATTTGACGATAGTTAATTAGGCCTTTAATTAATTACCGCTCCCACTATTTTGACTCAAATTGATAGCCCTCACCATCAATTCGGAAGATTGCAGCGTACAATCTTCTAGTGGGTCAAGATCCTGAAATCCTCTGAGCCATGGACCAGCTAGGGCTGTCACCCACAACTCAGATCTCTCAGGTAGGCAACTCTTGCCAATTGCATCATATGCAACTCTTGAAAGATGTCATATGCAACTCTTTGCAATGATCATCTCCATGCCTCAAGGTACTAGATCCCATCTAGATCACCTTGTTAAGTCCGACCCAAAGCCAACACGATGAACACGCACCCTGCTAGGGCAGACCCACACATTCATCCTTCACGCTTCCACGAGATAGACGGTGCACCACGCTAGGGCATGCCCACACTTGGTCGATCAAGCTTTTCACGTGTGTCGCATTTGGAAGGCATCTAAAACTTAATATTTAATGAGGGATTTGGTTTTTATATTCATATACATATCCAATCACCACAATTTATAGTACGTATCATATACATGCTATATCCCACACAAAACATGCATAAACGATAAAAAGCAATGATTATGGCCATCCTATTTGTGATTCCTCGAGCCAAGAGGAATCACGGTCATCTAGGTCTACATCACATGCAACCTGTACAAGATGAAATCTGTGCCTTCCTTTCTGGGTTTGATCAGCTCATCTCCATGATTGATCGGCTCGCCATCAGGTAGGTTGTCTGGGTGCCACCAGCCGATCGACTGGCGCCTCCAGCTTGTGGACAAAAATCCTCTTCCAGGTTGAATCCTATGTGTGTGACCCTGCAGGTCCATTTCACGTTGGCAGTGAAAGTCCATAACACTTATGACTTCACAAGCAAAGAGCGGTGCCTAGTCACACATCATTGCTACCCAAGTGAAAGTAGAAAGTTGGAGAACAACTTTCATCCTACAATCCGTGAATGGTGTTACAGTGAATGTATAATTCCTTTGTCACTGATATCCAGAATGAACTCGGGGCATGGAACAGTCATCCTGTCAATGTTCATTCATTTCCTTGATCTCAGAGTAGACCGAGTGAGATGTGTATGACATCAATATGACATATTGATTCACACGTGCATGTGCATGCCTTTCTCAATCCTACTCATCAAGTGGCCAAGGATATCAAACTCCCTCAGGAGGGACAAATCCCATATCTATCACTCACCCCTCAAAAGCCCCATGTGTCAAAGCCACCCAATCATCACCTTTATAACAACCCATGTTTCAGGACTGCGTTTGATGATGTCAAAGTGTACCCAACGACATGTGTTGAGTGTAGTGATTTCAGGTCTAAGAATCACACTCACCACCATCACTGTGAGAGCTGACTGTGACTACCAAGTCATGGTTCCATGTGTCACTCTCACGGTGGGTCTGTCTGGTACCTTGTTCTCTAACAAAGTACCTATGTGCTTGGTTTGATATCACCATATCATGACTAATGAAATTCTGTCATCAACCAACACACAATCTAGTCTTTAGTGTTATTGATGTCTATGGTTATTTCCACAATAACAACCGACTAGGGACTAAACAAGAATGTATACTCTTAACATCTGTATGATCTCATCGTTTAGGTCCTTAACCTAAAAGCATACGTCATTGAGTAAAACAATCTTTAGACATCTATCATGTTACACCATCATCTCAGAAACAGTTTAAACATATAGATTGGAAATTGCCTTTATTATTATTCAAATCATTTACAAAGTATCCCATTACAATCATCATATGACTTGCTCTATGGGCATACATACCAACACCAACACCCCCTAATATTTTTATAATGGCTGCGACAATCCTGTGGTTGAACCCTACAATGTGGAGAACCTCTTCCAGGAACTCCAACCCATCCTATCAAATGCTTTAAACGTGTCGACTTTGAAAGACATATATTCTTTGTTCACCTTCTCTCCCCTTCCCTAAAATGATCGTGTATGAGTTCATGTGCAAGGCTATTGTTATTGCCAATATTGTCCCTATCTTCAACGAAAGCCACCTGCTCTAAGGATATGAGTCTATAAAGCAAAGATGTGATCCTAGAAAGGAGGACCTTAGTGGCTAGATTCATTGCTATATTCCCAACTCTGATGGGTCTAAACTCAACTTTCCCAGAGTATCAACCTTTGTATTAGTATTATTCATACATATTTTAAGCCTCTATGGATACCTTTTATGTCCATGCAATGTCTAATGAAACCACTCACACTTTTTTGACATGCACCCATGCCACTTGGTAAAAGGTTGTGGTGAAGCCATCCGGGCCAGGTGCACTATCATCTTCCATCTTTAAGAGTACCTTATGAACCTCCTCCTCTGAGACACCCCTAAAAATGTTTTGGTTTTCCTCGTCACTTATGACTCTATTAAAAATACTCACAAAATGTTCTATCCCTTCACCCTATTCTTTGAAATAGATTGGTGATCTCCTATCCAACATTCTCCTCTCCTTTTACCCACGTATTACTATCTTCTCTCTGGAGCTTCTCCGCTCTAGAATGCTTCTAGCGTGCTTTAACACGGGTGTGAAAGAATTTTATATTTTTGACTCCTTCGCACGAAACAGAAATGGTTATGTCTCATGCGTTCTTTGACATGGATGTGAAAGAATTTTGTATTTTAAACTTCACACGAAAGCGAACAGGTTGCTTGATACACACATTATAGATATACCAAAAACGAAAAGCATCTCAAAGTCTAAGCTACTCCTGGACTTGGGGTTTCTACTCTATGAATATCTACAATCATATGCATTTGTGTTGCATCCGTAATCCTAAACTCCACCAAATACATGTTACATTTTTTTTCTAAATGGCAATCTGGATGTACGAGAATTAACCTAGATGAGTTTGTTATTCTTGGGCAAGAACTTGTATACATGAAGGTAACTTTACGTTGTACCAGTTTTGGTTTTTTCTTGGAGTACATCTGCCACCAACTAGGCTGCCGTTGTTTATTCGCCAATCAAACTAGCTAAAACCTGTTATTGATTTGTCCATACAAGGGGTGAAGAACTTCATACAGAAAACCGGGAACCAAATTGAAACAAAACCTGCAGAAAGTACCTGAGGGATGGAGTATGCATGACGTGTGGGTGACCTGGTTATAGTAATTAAGCCAAGATTTCGGAGTTTCAACCATCACAGTGGATTGATTGTCTTGCTTGTACCTGCGTGTTCACAACTAGCCAACCCAAACGGACGTTCGTATCTGTCTATGTATTGCATCAGACAAGCTATCGGCGTCTCTAATTTCCCCGTCATCGCTGCTGTTTCCTAGACCCTTTACCGGTTGCCTAACATTGCTGATTGGTTACTATCTCTCTGATTTCCATGTAATTAACGGGTGTGGGTGCGTGTCGTCGTCTGATGTTGATCATATAGTTTCCGTAAGTGCAGCGGGCGCTGTCAGTGAGGAAGCCAGCAAGGGTGCCAGAGACAGACGGAAAGAGTTTCCAACAACAGTAGGACGTTTGTCCTGTGCAGTACAATCAAAGAGATGTGCAAAGTACAAGGAGACGCAAGACAAGAAAGATTACATGAGGTTTTTCGTAGTTTAGCTTAGATTGATAATCTCAGATGCCGTTTTCTGTATTCACTCCCTGCAATTTCTGACGAGTGAAAATAACAGGAAAACAAAAACAGGAGCATTTTACAGACCTTACCTTTGAAATCAGTCTCCAAAATCTGGAGAAAACAGCTCGTATCTGGTGACAAACTTACTAGATGCTATCCCTACCTACCTTCATGATCCTCACAATCATAATGTGGTGCAATCGGAATTAGCTAATCCCTATGATTTGTAGTTCCGACGCGAGCTGATAGCAGACGTTCTTAGTTCGACCGTTAGTCCCACATCGGTCATTTCTGCTAATATTAAGTGATTGATATATGCAAAGAAAGCAAAGCCCATCGCCGAGCTCAGTAGCGAGAGCTTGTAATCCATGCGGCGGCATAAAGGTTGTGGGACATAATTGTTCAGATCTGTTGAGTGGGTTTGCTGTGCTACTTGAGGCCTGCCCGTTTCAAGTTTGCAGCTGGGCCTTGTGTCCTGGGCGAAAGCCCGAGTCACACTGCTCCTAGAGAGGAGGGCAACATGTTAGGCTGGCTTTACAGAGCACCATTACCTCCCGCTGTGTACAGTGGAAGGATAACAAGCCCATGCACAGTAGGCCCAAAATGCTCAGAAGTCTGGCCTCAATGAACCACAATTTTTTTTCTGAAGTCATCAATGCAAATGGAGATTTAGTACTCAAAATGACCTCAATTTTTAGTACAGCTAGTGCAATTAGCATATAATGAAAAAAATTATCAACCATCCCTTTTTGTAAATGAGAGGAAAATGAAAACTATGACCTCAATTTTCATGCATTTTTGGAAGTGGTAATCAGGGATATTTGTAGTTTTTAGGATTCATTCTTTTATGACGAGTAAGATGCACAAAAGTGTTTTTTTACATACGAAGGTTCAAAAGATTACATAAATGCTCTCACAGAAGCGTGAGGCCTGCCCGTTTCAAGTTTGCAGCTGGGCCTTGTGTCCTGGGCGAAAGCCCGAGTCACACTGCTCCTAGAGAGGAGGGCAACATGTTAGGCTGGCTTTACAGAGCACCATTACCTCCCGCTGTGTACAGTGGAAGGATAACAAGCCCATGCACAGTAGGCCCAAAATGCTCAGAAGTCTGGCCTCAATGAACCACAATAACAAGCCCATGCACAGTAGGCCCAAAATGCTCAGAAGTCTGGCCTCAATGAACCACAATTTTTTTTCTGAAGTCATCAATGCAAATGGAGATTTAGTACTCAAAATGACCTCAATTTTTAGTACAGCTAGTGCAATTAGCATATAATGAAAAAAATTATCAACCATCCCTTTTTGTAAATGAGAGGAAAATGAAAACTATGACCTCAATTTTCATGCATTTTTGGAAGTGGTAATCAGGGATATTTGTAGTTTTTAGGATTCATTCTTTTATGACGAGTAAGATGCACAAAAGTGTTTTTTTACATACGAAGGTTCAAAAGATTACATAAATGCTCTCACAGAAGCGTGAGCAACAAACTAGGCTGCCAATCCTTTTTGGATGGCAAAACATAAGGACCCAAAAATAAAATCATTACATGTAGATGAAGGCATCATAAGATTCCTATTTATTATATGTTGAAGGTGTCGAAGAAGAGCAATTGCATCGTCGGCAAACACCACAAAGGTGTCATAGACGAAAGGTAGAAAATGATGTTAATTGGCCCCACAAGCTGCTCTATGTTTATGAACAAAACAAGATTGAATAATATGATCTAACCTAACCAAACTTTACTTTAACCTTCAAGTTTGAAAACGATTCTAATTACACTTTTTTAGTCATTTGAATGCCAAACTAGACGATAGATGATAAGCGACTCAATCCTTTAGATTCTAGTGAGGTCAATTGTTTGATTCTGATAATTTTCAGAAGTCTGGCCTCAATGAACCACAATTTTTTTTCTGAAGTCATCAATGCAAATGGAGATTTAGTACTCAAAATGACCTCAATTTTTAGTACAGCTAGTGCAATTAGCATATAATAAAAAAAATTATCAACCATCCCTTTTTGTAAATGAGAGGAAAATGAAAACTATGACCTCAATTTTCATGCATTTTTGGAAGTGGTAATCAGGGATATTTGTAGTTTTTAGGATTCATTCTTTTATGACGAGTAAGATGCACAAAAGTGTTTTTTTACATATGAAGGTTCAAAAGATTACATAAATGCTCTCACAGAAGCGTGAGCAACAAACTAGGCTGCCAATCCTTTTTGGATGGCAAAACATAAGGACCCAAAAATAAAATCATTACATGTAGATGAAGGCATCATAAGATTCCTATTTATTATATGTTGAAGGCGTCGAAGAAGAGCAATTGCATCGTCGGCAAACACCACAAAGGTGTCATAGACGAAAGGTAGAAAATGATGTTAATTGGCCCCACAAGCTGCTCTATGTTTATGAACAAAACAAGATTGAATAATATGATCTAACCTAACCAAACTTTACTTTAACCTTCAAGTTTGAAAACGATTCTAATTACACTTTTTTAGTCATTTGAATGCCAAACTAGACGATAGATGATAAGCGACTCAATCCTTTAGATTCTAGTGAGGTCAATTGTTTGATTCTGATAATTTTCAGAAGTCTGGCCTCAATGAACCACAATTTTTTTTCTGAAGTCATCAATGCAAATGGAGATTTAGTACTCAAAATGACCTCAATTTTTAGTACAGCTAGTGCAATTAGCATATAATAAAAAAAATTATCAACCATCCCTTTTTTGTAAATGAGAGGAAAATGAAAACTATGACCTCAATTTTCATGCATTTTTGGAAGTGGTAATCAGGGATATTTGTAGTTTTAAGGATTCATTCTTTTATGACGAGTAAGATGCACAAAAGTGTTTTTTTTACATACGAAGGTTCAAAAGATTACATAAATGCTCTCACAGAAGCGCGAGCAACAAACTGGGCTGTCAATCCTTTTTGGATGGCAAAACATAAGGACCCAAAAATAAAATCATTACATGTAGATGAAGGCATCATAAGATTCCTATTTATTATATGTTGAAGGCGTCGAAGAAGAGCAATTGCGTCGTCGGCAAACACCACAAAGGCGTCAAAGACGAAAGGTAGAAAATGATGTTAATTGGCCCCACAAGCTGCTCCATGTTTATGAACAAAACAAGATTGAATAATATGATCTAACCTAACCAAACTTTACTTTAACCTTCAAGTTTGAAAACGATTCTAATTACACTTTTTTAGTCATTTGAATGCCAAACTAGACGATAGATGATAAGCGACTCAATCCTTTAGATTCTAGTGAGGTCAATTGTTTGATTCTGATAATTTTCAAACTATCAAATAATATTTTAATTTGTTTTATGCCCAGCGTCTAACTTGATAATTACATGCATGGTCAACGTATATTATATATACGGCTAGTTTGAGCTTGTATTCTTATAAATGTTATAACATTAAAGGTAAGGTTCAGTTCAAAAAGTCAAACTAAGAAGTACAATGTATATTTATTTAAAGTAAGTTAATTATGTTGAGTATAATTTAATCTCAAAATGTTTAGGACTTGGCCTCGATGAACCACTTTTTAAAGCGTTAAATTATAAATTTGTATTCTCAGTCTTCAATTTGAAATCAATTCTTAAACTGAATGCCATTTTTGTTGCACAATTATATACATGATACAATGCAACATATTTGTATGAGGTAATGGATTTGTTTTCCATCTTATATAATATAAACATTCATGGTGTTGATTCTTGTATATAATGAATATGGATGCACACAATACCAAGATACGATAGAACCTAAAATTGACATGTTCAGTTTGGTTTCAGAAGGTCAATGATTTTGATTCTAAAAATTACACAGCTTTTAAACTTGTTGGTTTGCCTTGTTGGTACAATTTAAAATAACTAATGTGAACATATATGTTATATTATGTATGATATACTAATTCAAGCTTGACTATATACACCAGAATGCTAAAATAAGGCTATTTAGAAGAATTAAATTTACACTTTAAAAGGCATAACTACTAGTTTGAACTTATATTCTTCTAAATGTGAAAATATAAAAGCTAATCAGTTTAAAAGTCAAACTAAGAAGTATATTGTATGTTTATTTGAAGTTAGTCGATTGTATTTGACTATAATTTACTCCAAAACGTTTAGGAGTTGGCCTCAATGAACCACTTTTCAAAGCGTTAAATTAGAAATTTTTTATTCACGGCATTCAATTTGAAATCAGTTCATAAACCGAATGCCACACTTTTATGTAGAAGTATATACATGATACAATAGAACGGATTTGTATAAGATAATGAGGATGTTTTCCATTTTATTAAAAGTAAAAATTTATAGTGTTGATTCTTGTATATAATGAGAGCAGATATAACCAAAATCTAATAGAACCCAAAAATTGACCTATTCAGATTGGTTTTAGGAGGTCAATGGTTTTGGTTCTAAAAATTACATAACTATTAAACAACCTATTGGTTTGGTTTATGAGTCCAATGTAATATAATTAATGTGGACATATATGTTATATTATGTATAGTACTAATTCAAGCTTAACTACATACACCAGAATGCTAAAATAAGGGTATTTAGAAAAGTTAAAGTTACATTTTAAAAAGGTAATAGTAAGAAATAGGTTGTATATTTATTTGAGGTTAGCTAGATTACAATGAGAATAGTTATAAAAAAAATTGAATATTCTCCAATTGCAAATGATATATAGATTTGGTTGTGTTATGTTAGATGGAATACAACAATGATGAAAAATGGTGGCAATTTCATGAAATGCCTAATCAACATGTTTACATTTTATTATATAACACAAATATGAGGTTTAATAGATTATGTCAAAAATTCTATCCTAGTGCAGTAGATTGATTCAACTCAAGATATGTATGGATAAGCATTACTATGGATCAACAACCATGATACCAACTATTTTTTCTAGAGTAATGCACATTGTATTGAATACTCTTTTGTTTTATTCAAACTAGATGTGTTACAGACTAAGGGATATGTGGTTTTGTTTATCCAATGTGAGGTTAATATGTAAGTCTAGATCGTATTTGTGTTTGATGTTTGTGTTGTTTTTGGTTGAGTGAGGTATTCTAGTGTACAAAGTTTTCAGATTGGTTAGGAGTTTTCAAAAATTGGAAAATAAAAACATATCTTTTGTAGAACCCAAAAATAGGCCATGTATATCTTTAAACAAAGGTTAGGGTCTAGAAACAGCTTGTAGCATCTAGGCACCAAATAAATATGCTAACATTAGGTCTTGTCTACAAGATCCATATTTTTTGTTGAAGGGTGTGCAGGATCCTCTATTGGATAGAAAATTGTATGCTTGTTTATTGAAGAAGGTTGGGTCCCATGTTCATAAGATGGTAGGGTTATTTGTGGGTAGGCTAAAATCTCCATAGTACTTTCAAGGCTATTATTATGAGTGGTATAGAAAGTGTGCAAACACCACTGAGGCTAGTATAGAAGTCAAAAGGACACTCTATGAGTCTTGGAAGAAGTATAATGTGTTTTGTTTGAACCTCGTGAAAATGTCAATGGTTGAAAAATGTAAAGATATCATTGATCAAAATAGAAGATGCTAGGTATGTATGGTAAAAAGTCAAGAGTATGTCCATTCATGTATAACGGATACATCTATTATAGGAAGCTTGTGGAGTTAGATGACTACCAAAAATATTGATTGGTCACAACCCATTCATAATTATATAACATGTATTGCAAATGTGGTGGCAAATATGAAATTAATGGGTATGGACGTAAGCCAGTCATTCCTAATCAATTTTATTATTAACTCACTTTCTCCTAATTTTGATCAACTCTACGTGAATCACAACACCATTGAGGAAAAACAAAACTTCTAACAAGTTAAATCTATGTTATTCAAGAGGAATAAAGATTAAAGATAATTAACAAACTCTTCAATAATCTTTCAATTCATGATGGGGATATTGTTAGTAAAACTTAGTCATGGGATATCACTTGCATCTTGAGAAATGTCTCTATGTTACCAAATGTGCTAGAAATTTGGTTTCTATCGGAAAGTTGGATTATGTAAATATCATTTTAAGATTGGGAAAGGTAAAGTATAGACATAAGTAACATTAGGGTAGTGAATTATGTGATATTTATCATTTCAATGTTTATTATGTTGATTCCATGTTTCATGCTGAGCACAATGTAGGAATTGAAGTAGTACAATTGATGAAAGTTCCACTTCCTTAAGGCATCAAAGGTCAATACATATTTCCAAATAAAGGATATTGATGTTAATTAAAATGGAATACTAAATTGGATTTTATTAATATGGATATATGTTAGATTACATAAAGATAAGCAAGGAAAACATATATTAAAAAAACTTGCCACGAGAAGTACCCAACTACTTGAATTAATATATAGGAAAATATATGGTCCCTTTAATGTTCTATCATGGGTTTAGGAAAGATATTTCATTATGTTTGTAGATGATTTATCACATTATGGATATTTTCATATATTGCATCAAAACTTCAGTCAATATAAATCCTATAAGTGTTCATTTATGGTGTGGAAAGGCAGCAAAATACTAAAGATTCTGAGATTGATTCGATAGAGTTTTTAATAATTATGGAGGTTTTGATGAAATTAGACAGTGTTATGGTTGTTTGTAAGATTGATCTAAAGAAAGTGTATATTGTGCATAATATGCCATGTTCAGGGCACCACACAAAAAAGTGTAGTAAAAAGGTAAAATTGCACTCTCATAGAAATAGTTAGGTTTATATGAAATCATAGTGATTTATGAATATCACTATTGTCAACACATCATAATAGGGTCGTTCATATTAAATAGGATACCTATAAGATAGTTTCTAGAACTCTTGTGGATTATGGACAAAAATGAGACCTGGTTTAAAGCATTTTCATGTTTGGGTGTCTTACAGGAGTAAGGGTATACCACATGACATGAAGCTAGGTGGAAGGACCATAAGTGGTTTCTTTATTGACTTTCATGAAAAACTGAAAGGGTACATATTTTGTTATACAAAGCCCAATATAAGAATTGTTGAGGACATTACTGCTCCTTTTGTTGAGAATAATAGAAATCATGGTAGTGAACTAATGCAAACATTGGATATCATAGATGTTCACTAAAAAACTCCTACACCTAGTTTTTTTTTCAAATTTTTGTCCATGTTGTTGTATCATAGTCTCATAGCCTCACTAGACAACAAGTTAATGCTCCAAACCCACAAAAGTCAATGACAACCCCTATAATAATGGTCATCATAAATGAACAAGTGGTAGATGAATTTAGAAACAACATTTTTAAAGGTCAACAACATAGATATATTAAATATTTTAGATTGTTGTGAGGTCTACTCACTTCAACATGAATGTGAATCAAGCATTTATGAAGTTCTAGTCTCATTTCAACAAGCCATCAAAAGTGATAATTCTAACGTGTGGTTTAATTTCATAAAAAGGAGTTAAAATTGACGGATGATAACAAAGTATGGGAATTAGTTGTGTTTCCTAAAGGATCACAATAATTTGTTAGTTAATGGGTCTTTAAGACCAATAGATACTCAAAGGACAATATCAAAAGACATAATTCTAGACATGCCGTCAAACATTACACGTAAAGGGATGGTATTGAATATATAGACTTTCTCTCCAGTCTCAATGAAAGATTCTTTAATAAATATTATGTCGTAAGGGGGTCAATGTAGTTTATAAATTCACCTGATAGATTTAAAGATCTCCTTTTCTAGATGGTGATTAGAAAGAAGTAATATATACAAATAAACCTAATGGGTTCTTGACATTACAAAAGAAAAACTTGGTATGTAAACTTTAAGAAATAAATATGTAGACTAAAAAACACTTCATGGTAATGGTATATAAATTTATCAATAACATTACTTTGTATGGATTTGTTGAAAACATTTTCGACTGGTAAGCCTACATAAGAAGTAGTGGGAATAGGTTTTCTCAATTAGTAATGTAATTTGATGGCATCCTCTTTGTTGCAAATGGCATTGGTTTGTTACATGATTTACAAAAAGATATCACTAAGAATTTGGAAACAAAATATATGGGCAAGGCATCCTATGTAGCAGGAGTACATATAACGCATGATAAACCTTTGGATCAAAAGGGATATACATATAAAGTTCTAGATAGGGTTAGAATGAAAAAGTATTTTGTAGGAATAGTTCCAATATAGAAAATGATTTGGAACACCAATAAATGAATAGTATTCAACATTTGGAATAGTTCCAATTTAGAGACAAATTTAGTAAAATGAAATGTTCTCAAAACGATTTGGAACATCAATAAATGAATAGTATTCAACTTTAGAAGTTGGAAGTTTCATGTGTGTTGGGGCATGTACTCATGATATTAGATTTTTTGTTGGAATGCAACGTCAATATCAAAGTAATTCTGGAGTAGACCACTAGAAGGATGCAAAGGAAGTCCTTATATACTTACAAGGCACTAACAACTACATGCTTACATATAAAAAGTAGAAGGTTAAGAAGTTATTGGGCATTCATTTTTAGATCATGTTGAATGTGTGGATATAAGTTAATCTACATTGCATGTTCATGCTAGTCAGCGGAGCAGTTTCATCGAGGAGTGAAAAATAATTTATCATCGCTACTTCCACCATAGAGGGTGAAATTTTGGAATGATTTAAGACACTATTAATGCATTCTGGCTAAATGGCTTTATCTAGGGACTTGGCATTCTTCAGGGTATATCTAAGTCACTAAGAATTTATCACAACAACTCTGCAGTTGTCTTCTTCTCAAAGAATGACATGTACCAAAAGATGCAAAATGTATAGAAATGAAATATCTCTCTATCAAATAAGAAATATAAAATCATGGAGTATCGATAGTGTGTATTAATATTGATTTTATGGTAGAGGATTTATTAGTGAAGAGACTACTACCCAAAATATACATTGGCCATATCGAAAGATTGAACATCATAGACAAGTCCTTGTCATCATGATATAATGGGATGCATATATACATATGATTTATATTCTCTCGGTGTCATGACTTGTGAATTCAATAAAATTCACAGTTATGTTATATGTTTATTTTGCATGGTAAGTTGTATACATCTTAGTATGGTGTGATATGAGATTTTTCTTTGAAATAAAAATAAGAAATAAGGATAAATGTATTTCTCTAATAAAGTAACACTAGTTTTTATATATTTATTATTCATGAAAAGTTATATCCAGCTAAGTATGGTGTGATAATAAATTTTCTCTTTCAAATGAAATATGAAAATTAGGATTATTGTATTTCTCTAATAAAGCAACACTGCTTTTTATACATGTGATACATGGAAGGAAATTTGGCACATATGACTTACAACCACTACGATCTAGTATTTGAATATTGAAACTTGACATATCCGACATTATGGTGCATGTTTATAGTTTATTTGATTCTTAAAGTCAATACATAGGCCAAGTGGTAGACTATTAGAAAAATGTGTATATCTATATTTCCATGAGGCCCATGTAATACATTTAATTTGTCCCTAATTAAGTTGATTTTTGATGGTTTTTGGAATGTAGAAACTTAGAGATGAAGAGGTCTGAGACCCTCCCACTCCCTTAGTAATTAATTAAGAAGAGTCACTCACTTAGTCATGATTGGTAGTTAGTCTATACTTTTAAGGTGAAGAGACACTCACTAAAACCACTGTTTGATAGTTACCCTCTACTCCTTTGATAAAAAGACACCCACTAATCATAGTAACTAGTACTTTCTTGTACCCTACTAACCCCACTAGTGGTTACTCTGTAATATGGTGGTTATGGATGAGGGTATAAAAGGGAAAAAGGATGGATGGGAAAAGGTATTCACATATTTTTCTTCATACGAAGATCAAGAAAGACAAGTAAGAAGGGATTAAGGAGAGCTTGCAAAATATGGCTTGGCCAATTAGAGATACAAAAAACAAGTGTAGATGTTGCAGAAAGGGGGAGCCTATAATGTTGCAACTACATGAGTGTGAAGTTCACAAAGGAAAGATTCTTCTCAACCTATACAAGAAGACCACATGTCAGACATGGACCAAGGTAAGTATTTACAATTTATTCATGATATGGGAATAGAATGTTTTGATGAATCAAGTCATTTTGAAAAGATACATTTCATATAATAATTATTTTCTAGCAGGCCTATATGTACATAATGTAGATTACAACATATTCATGTAAGTTATTTCACATATGATCATGTTTTTTGTTATTTATTTAGATTTCTTAATCAAAATGCACATGATTTTGTGTAATATATATATATATATATATAAGTTTAAATAATTCTAAGCCCAAAAAATATTTGATCTTAGTATTTGTTTGTATCTTCTTTTATGGACTCACTTTCCATTACACATACATTTCTAAATTGTATGATTTTTTACAACAATCCACTCTCATATCATGTTGGGCTCGAAGTGTCCAATTCAAAGCCTCGTAAGAGATATTTGAAGCTCTAACATGCATGCATTGATTCTTCATCAGAAGAAAACCCACACACCCTTGCTTGGATGACTAAGTTGAACTAATAGTTTTGCTTCTCACACTATCATTTCTTATACTATCAAAAGCGTATACAATTAGTAGGAACACTACAGCTCTAGATTAAAACTTGGGATGATAGAGAATAAAATGTTCATATATCATTTAATTGGTCTAGCCCATCTAGTTGTGTACTAAAAAAGCTTCGTTTGCAACTCTCCTAAGAAAAGAGTAGTTACAGTGAAGGAGACAGAAAGGGGCAAGAGGGGGACATTGATAACACCTTATTTTACGTACTTTCTGTATATATTTTACATCACTTTTAGTATAACTTTATCTAACTTTTCGCCTAATTTCTCTATCTTTTTTACTAAAATCTTGTTTAATGATTTCAGGAACCAACACAACTTGGGTCGTGATCTAGGAAGATCGCGACCATGGTTATTCAAAAAAAAAAGTCCGCGACAGCGATCATCAAAGACCGCGACTGCGGTTCTTCTCCTCAGCACTCACGGTTTGCATCGCCTCAATGCCGTGATCGTGGTGATCTGAAAAATCGCGACTGTGATTATCTCAGAGGCCGCAACTGAGGCAATCCAAAGAATCACGACCGTGATTATATGAGCCCCGCGACCAAGCTGGATCGCGACCAGAGAAGAATAAGGCAGAGACCGCGACTGCAGTCTTGCCCTCACTTAACAGAAAAACTGCAACCGTGGTTCTAAGTCGGTGGAAGGTGCCTATAAATAGCACCCCCACCTGGTTTGCCAAATCATCAGATCAGACGGACCAGATCCCGGCTACTACATTTGAGACTCATCTCTGACCATCCATCCATCAGTCTTGGATCTCCAAGAGCGAAAGCTGTGGAGAGAGAAGACTTTGGTCTGCCCCTTCTTTGACAGAAGAAGGCCATCCACGTGGTAGATCCAGATCTGAAGAAGTGGTGTGTAGTATCATGTTCTTCCCTTCCAGATCTACCGCTTCCTCCCATTGTACCTTTTCCCCTCTTTGTGAACCTCATGGATCTGTCTGTATGTAGCGCCATCATGTTGTCCGCAAGCATGAGCGGCTAACACCTTAACTTGGGTTGGGAGTAGCCACTAAGGCTCTCCCAACATGTATATTGTTTCTTTCTTTTGAATATACATACACTTATCAAGATTATCTCCATGCACCTATTTTTAATGCTTCAATTGTATGCTTAGCTACCATCTTGTGATGTTTGATTGTTGATATCTCAAGAGAGTAATATCGCTTTTATCCTGTGTCATGGAGTGGTATGAATGTGCGAGAGTGTTGGAATGCTAAAGCTTTAACCAGTTGTTTTGTTGTGAGGTTTTTGAGTTGTCATCTTGAGAGAGAGACTTATTTTAGACTTAGATCTATCCTCATCCCGAGAGAGAGTGGAATAGGTGTTTGAATGGTTGTTTGTAATCTTGATATTAGTATGCAAGAGAGAGAGATAGTTTTACATGTTGGTGAAGTGCTTTAGTTGGTGATCCCCAACCTGGGTTTTCCCCATATTCTTGTTTACCGTTCCTCCCCCTTTCTTATTTGTTTTGTTGTTCTCGTTCTTGTGATATCATTCTTTAGTGAACATCTCTTTGCACCCCTTTTCGGCTGGATATAAGAGTGTTGATTCCGTATTTTTAACACGACCAACCTTGTCCCTGTGTTCGACCCCGATCGCTACATCGGACCCCGTTTATCATTGTGGGGGTCTGAGTGTCAGGTCATCTTTTAAAAGTCCGACTATTGTAATCCACGCCCTTTGGACGTGTGATTTAGGCCGATCAACTTTTTTGCGTCGTTGCTGGGGACTGTGACCCGATCACCATCGTGGTCTCTACTTGCTCAAATCACACCTACGGTTAGGCACAACATCCTCTTCAGTCGCAGTTCAATGACGACCTGCGATCGACAGCCACCAACACACTCTCCTCCATAACCGCAACTTGGGGATCAGGGCCACGCCTGCGATCTTCCTACCCGCGACCACGGTGCCAACGGACCGCGACCCTCAGGCCCCCTCATCGTGACCACGATCGTCAACCGCCCCCACCTAGTTGCGGTCTTCCCTACTATATTGCGACATCCAACGTCCGTCTAACATCGCAATCATCTTCTCCGTTGGATCGCGACCTACCGTCGGCACCTACCTCCACCATCATTAACGACTGCTTTCCAATGCCTCCCTCCATCACCATCACGACCTACTCCTTTCTTCCATCTCCAGCAGCACCTCTGCAACTCTGGAACCACGACCGCGATCATCAGAGATCGTGATCGCGATCATCAGAGACCGTGACTGCAATTCTTCTCCTCAGCACCCGCGGTTTGCATCGCCTCAATACCACGATCGCAGTGATCCAAAAAAATGTGACTGCAATTATCCCAGAGGCCGCGACCGAGGCAATCCAAAGAATCACGACTGCGATTATATGAGACCCATGACCAAGCTGGATCGTGACCAGAGAAGAATAAGGCGGAGACCGTGACTGTGATCTTGCCCTCACTTAACATAAAAACCGTGGTCGCGGTTCTAAGTCGGTGGAAGGTGCCTATAAATAGCACCCCCCACCTATCTTGTCAAATCATCAGATCAGACGGACCAGATCCCGAGGCCACGAAGTGCTGCTGCATTTCAGACTCCTCTCCGACCATCCATCCATCAGTCTTGGATCTCCAAGAGCGCAAGCTGAGGAGAGAGAAGACTTCGGTCTGCCCCTTCTTGGACAGGAGAAGTCCATCCACGCGGTAGATCCAAATCTGAAGAAGTAGTGTGTAGTATCACGTTCTTCCCTTACCGCTTCCTCCCATTGTACCTTTTCCCCTCTTAGTGAACCTCATGGATCTTTCTGTATGTAGTGTCGTCATGTTGTCTGCAATCATGAGTGGCTAACACCTTAACTTGGGTTTGGAGTAGCCACTAAGGCTCTCCTAACATGTATATTGTCTCTTTCTTTTGAATATACATACTCTTATCAAGATTATCTCCATGCACCTATTTTTAATGCTTCACTTGTATGCTTAGCTACCATCTTTTGATGTTTGATTGTTGATATCTCGAGAGAGTAATATCACTTTAATCCCATGTCATGGAGTGGTATGAATGTGCGAGAGTGTTGGAATGCTAAAGCTTTAACCAGTTGTTTTGCTGTGAGGTTTTCAGTTGTCATTTCGAGAGAGAGACTTCTTTTAGAGTTAGATCGATCCTCATCTCGAGAGAGAGTGGAATAGGCATTTTAATGGTTGCTTGTAATCTTGATATTAGTATGCAAGAGAGAGAGAGAGAGAGAATTTTACATGTTGAGGTGATTTAGTTGGTGAGATCCAACCTGGGTTATTTCAAGGAAGCAGAGGTCGTGGACAGCAAGCAACGGCTCGATTCTATGCCATGAGTCAGCCGGAGGTGATAGTCAACCCACGAGTGGTGACAGGTCAGATGGAGTTATTTCATTCTGATATGTATTCTTCTTGCTTTATATCTGTTCTGGTTGACCCGAGTGATACACACTCTTTTATCGCCTATAGTATGCTTGAAAACTGTTGTTTACCTATTAGTTGTAAGAAGGATAGCTTGTTGTTAGAAACCCCTCTTGATGGTTCCTCTATACTTCGAGAGGAGTGTCCATCTTGTGTTTTGTCTTTCTCGGGACATCGTATTCAAGTGGATCTTATACCACTTGATATGCATGGTTTCGATGTTATCCTTGGGATGGATACCTTAGAGAAGTATAAGGTTGTCTTGGATTGTGGTTCCAAGCAGGCAGTGTTTGATGTTGCTGGAGAGAAGTGGATCTTCCAGGGAGATAGGAAGATTCTTTCGATGTGTTTGGTATCGTCTATGGTGGGAGATAAGTTGTTACGACAAGGATGTGAGGCGTTCCTAGCTCACGTGGTGGATACCATTGTGGTTACCAAGGCGAAAGGTCCTAGTCTTGAGGAGGTGTCAGTTGTCCGAGAGTTTGCAAACGTGTTTCCTGAGGAGTTTCCTGGTGTTCCTCCACCCCGAGAGATTGATTTCGAGATCAATCTGGTTCCAGGGACACAGCCAGTTGCACAGTCAGCATATAGGATGGCTCCAGCAGAGATGGCAGAGTTGAATAAGCAGTTGCAAGAGTTGTTGGAGAAAGGTTTTATCTGACTGAGTACGTCGCCGTGGGGTGCTCCCATGTTGTTTGTTAAGAAGAAGGATGGTTCGATGTGGTTGTGTATAGACTACCGGCAGTTGAACAAGGTCACGATCAAGAATAAGTACCTGTTGTCGAGGATAGATGATCCGTTTGATCAGTTGCATGGTGCTACAGTGTTCTCGAAGATCGATCTATGGTATGGATATCATCAGTTGAGGATAAAGGTGGATGACATACCAAAGTCAGCTTTCAGGACGAGGTATGGTCATTTCGAGTTTGTGGTTATGTCGTTTGGGTTAACCAATGCACCTGCAGCTTTCATGGATTTAATGAACAGAGTGTTCCGTCCGTTCTTAGATCAGTTTGTTGTAGTCTTTATAGATGACATCTTGATCTATAGTCAGGACAGGCTAGAGCATGAGCAACATCTTCGTCGAGCGTTGACTCTTCTTCGTCAACATCAGTTGTATGCCAAGTTCAGTAAGTGTGAGTTCTGGTTGGAGGAAGTGACGTTCTTGGGTCATGTGATATCTGCTGAAGGTGTCAAAGTAGATCCGAAGAAGGTGGAATCCGTTGTGGATTGGGAACAGCCAAAGACGCCGACAGAAGTTCGTAGTTTCCTTGGTTTGGTTGGATACTACCAGAGGTTTATCAAGGACTTCAGTGCGATCGCGTTACCAATGATGAAGTTGACCAGAAAGGATATACCTTTTGTTTGGGATGATCGATGTCAGCAAGCTTTCCAGAGTTTGAAGGAGAAACTGACCAGTGCTCCAGTGTTGATCTTGCCAGAGCCTGGGAAAGGCTATGTTGTTTTCTGTGATGCTTCCAAGAAAGGTTTAGGTTGCGTGTTGATGCAGGAAGAGCATGTAGTTTCTTTTTCCTCGCGACAGCTCAAGAAGCATGAGGAGAACTATTCAACTCATGACTTGGAGTTAGCAGCAGTGGTTGATGCGTTAAAAATTTGGAGACACTATCTGTATGGGGAAGTATGTCAGATATGTCAGATCTTTACGGATCATAAGAATTTGAAGTACATCTTTACGCAGCAAGAGTTGAACATGCGACAACGACGATGGATGGAGTTGATCAATGATTACGACTGCACGATCGAGTATCATCCTGGTAAGGCGAACGTGGTAGTTGATGTGCTTAGCAGAAAGTCTTCTTCTCTTTCTTCAAAGAAGGCACAGTTGAGTTCTCTAATATGCCATAGGCGAGATATGTTTGTTTCTTTGCGGCAGATGAATGTGCAGATGGAAGTTTCCTTGTTATCTGGTCTTTTCACACAGATGCAAGTTAAGCCCACGTTGAGACAGCAGATCGAGGATGCACAGCAGACAGATGATGCGGTATAGTTGATCAGATCAGAGTTCGGCAGCGACAAGCGTGATGGGTTTCATGAGTCTGAGGATGGACTAGTTTGCTATCGTGATAGGATGGTGGTTCCAGAGGTTGATGATCTGAGGAAGTTGGTGCTTGAGGAAGCACATACGTCGATGTATGTGATGCATCTAGGTGTCACCAAGATGTACCATAGTCTGAAGGACTTGTATTGGTGGCCCAGTTTGAAGAGAGATGTAGCTGAGTTCGTGGCGAGATGTGCGGTGTGTCAGCAAGTGAAGGCTGAACATCAGAAGCCGGCAGGTATGTTGCAACCTTTGCCGATACCGCAGTGGAAATGGGATCACATAACCATGGATTTCGTAGTTGGTCAACCCCGGACAACTAGGAATCATGATTCCATTTGGGTGGTAGTGGACAGATTGACTAAGTCTGTCCATTTTCTACCAGTGAAGACGACGTATACAGCTGAGAAACTTGCTCGAGTATATGTGGATGAGATAGTATGTTTGCATGGTGTACCAGCAACGATAGTTTCCAACAGAGGTCCTCAGTTTACGAGTCATTTTTGGGAACAGTTGCACAGAGAATTGGGAACGCAGTTAAGTTCAGTACAGCTTTTCACCCACAGACAGATGGACAGTCTGAAAGGACTATTCAGATTTTGGAAGATCTCCTTCGAGCTTGTGTTTTGCAGTTTCTAGGCAACTGGGATGTACATCTGAGTTTGATAGAGTTTGCCTACAACAACAGTTATCAACGAAGCATCAAAATGGCTCCTTATGAGGCTTTGTATGGAAGGAAATGCAGATCTCCTTTGTGTTGGTATGAATCAGGTGAGTATCAGCTTTTGGGTCCTGAGTTAGTTCAGCAGACAACAGATAAGATCAAAGTGATACAGCAACAGTTGAAAGTGGCACAGGACAGGCAGAAGTCTTATGCAGACAATCGCCGACGACCTTTGGAGTTCCAGGTAGGAGACAAGGTGTACCTCAAAGTCTCGCCATGGAAAGGTGTGCTAAGGTTTGGACGGAAGGGTAAGTTGGCACCCAGGTATATGGGGCCTTACCCAGTCAGAGCACGTGTTGGCAAAGTAGCTTACGAGATAGAGTTGCCTCCAGAGTTGCACAGGTTGCATCCAGTGTTTCATGTCAGTATGTTGAAGAAAAGTCATCCGGATTCAGGTACAGTGATACAACCAGTTGAGGTTGAGCTTGATGAAGATGTGACCTACGAGGAAGGTGCTGTGGCGATCCTTGATAGAAGGATCAAGAAGCTGAAGAGGAAGGACCTGGCTCTTGTGAAAGTTCTTTGGCAGCGTCGTGGCGTTGAGGAAGCCACGTGGGAGCTTGACGAAGAGATGAGGAGTAAGTATCCCTCGCTTTTCTCTTCGGATTTCGGGGATGAAATCCCTTAAAGGGGGTTAGCTTGTAAGGACCCTGACCTGCGTTTAGGGTTTACCCTGTTTGTTTTGCTTAATCTTGGTGCTTTGGTGCTTGCTAATCACCTTTGAGTGGTGATTAGGGTTTTTGTTGTGCCTTGTTGAGAGTTCGAGGGGCTACTTGCAAATTACCCAAGATTAGGGTTTTATGTGCAAGTTTGTCATCTTGTGGGATGTTTTCCCCTCTTTGCTTCCTCTAGGGTTGAGAGGAAGGCTTGGGCTTGTTGTTTGAGTTTCTTGGGCCTTGCTTGAGCTTGTTTGGGCCTTGAGGTGCTTTGTTTGGGCTTGCTTGAGCCTTGTGTCGGCCAAGTGAAGCTTGTGTCACCCAAGGAGTAGTGTGTGTCTCCCTAGGTTGGTTTGTGTCGGCCAACAAGGTGGTGTGTCGCCCAGCAGAGATGCTAGTTGTGTCACCCATGTTGCTTGGTCCAACCTTGACCATGTTTGGTGGACACTTGGTATGTATCTTTGACAAGTGTCTCTTGGTGTGCTAGTGTGTTGGCTTGAACCCTAGGACAAGTGTCCCTTGGGTGGACGACACTTAGCATGGATCTACCTTGGTTTCTCCTCCCCTTCTTTCTATATAGGTAGCTCTTTCCCTTGCTTTAGCTTCCTTTGCTCTTTTGGTCTCTCCTCCACCTTGAGTGCACGACACTCCTCCCTCTCTTGCTTGTGTCGGCCGAGACACTCTCCTGGAGTTGCAGTGGTGGTCGATACCCTCTCCTGGATCATATTTGGTGGACGACATCCCTTGGAGCTTGAAGTGCATCTTCTTCCTTGGAGCTTGGAGCTTAAGGCAGGTTGCATAACTTCTAACCCTAATTCCTTTACTTCTAGCAATAACCTTGTTACATGATAATAGTTAGCTTAGTTCCTTAGTTTTGTACCTTGCTTGAGTTTCCTTTGGTGGCCGATATACCCTTAGGGTTTAAGGTTCCTAGTGATCTAGGGTTTATGTTGTTTTGAGTTGGAGGTTGATGGTGACCTAGGGTTGGGCGATACCCCTTTGTTGTGGATGTGTTGGATGATATCCTTGAGGTTGGACGACATGGTTCCCTTTGTCCTTGTGTTGGACGATAGGGTGCTCTCTTTGTTGGATGATATGTATACCTCGGTGGATGATATGATGTGTTCCTGAGGTTGGCTGATACCCTTGCCCATGTGTTGGGTGATAGGGTGAGCTAGGGTCATGTTGGCCGATATGATGGTAATCATGTTGGGTGACATGGTCCTTTGTTCTTGAGTTGGGCGAGACCCTCTCTTGACTTGGTGTCGGGCGAGATGAGTACCTTATGATGGGCGATATGGTTGGATGACACCCTCTTCTTTGTGGTGAACGACAGACCTAAGTCTCTTGATGGTTTGTTGGTGTTGACCGATAGGGCTATGCTTGGTGTTGGCCGATAGCCCTAATGGACGATAGCCATGTTGGGTGACAGCCTTCAGTGGTGATGGCCGATAGGGTTGGTGTGTGTGTCGGCCGACAGGCCTGGATAGGTTTTAGTGAGGGTGGTGAGGAGTTATAGTGAGGGATAGGTGATCCTATAGTGATGGCCTCATGGGTCATGGAAGTGAATGTTTATGCTTATGATGGTGGTGTCTTGTTAGTGATAACAACAATGAATATAATAATAATGCCAATGATGATGTTGTTGATAGCAATGATATTAATAGTCGTATGATGATGGTAATGCTTTACTAGTAATGAAAGTAATAATGTTGATTAATGATGGTAATAATGTTGCTAAGTGATAGTTACATTAATAGTTGTCTTAATGACATGGCAATAAAGATAATAGTGGATGATAATGTTGATAATATTAATAATGATAATGGTAGTAGTGATGATAATGAGGAAGGTAATGGTAATAAGATTCATGATGTGATCCTTATGCTTATTTGTTAATAATAAAGAAGATGATAGTAATAATGTTGATCCTAATAATGATGACAATAATGGTAGTAATGATATGCATGAAGTAATCCTCGTACTTAATTGTTAAATGAGAATGGTGATAGTTACACTAGTAGCTTGCATAATGATAATAATGATGATAGTGGATGGTGACATAATGGCAGTGATAACAATAGTACTTGTTCGGTATGTTTGGACACCTTGATTACTTGTATAATCTTGAGATAAGAGTAAGCATGTATATGGCTTGTTAATGATGTGACTTGATTACCAAATAGGGTAAGAATGATAAGTAGAGTATCTTGAATGGCATTTCATGATATTAGCATATCCCTTATGATTGAAGCTATAATTATTGAGTATTCTAACCATGCAGGTGATGATTAGCCATGAAAAGGCTATGAGATACATGTGATGAGTAAACATCACTTGGTAATTACTCTGGTTAATGAGATGATATGTATAATGTGTTAAGTTCCATGATGATGATGTGAGCCTTGAGAGGCATTGAAAGTACATGATGAGGGATTGAGATCCCATGGTATGTGATGATCCTCGAGATGGATCTGGACGGTTGGAAAGAGGCCAAGTGGTAACATGTGATGTTGGATCCTTGTGATGGATCAGATTGATGTGATTAAATAATAGTATAATGTTGTTTACTTTCCGTTATATCTTGCATGTTATACAACTTGGTTGAATCTTGCAATCCATTTAAAAGATACTAATTAATCACAGTGGAATTATATCATGTAGTTTGCCCTGGCCATAGATCCATCATCGTCAGGACTTGGTGATGGTGAAACAGGTTCTCCTACGGGTTAACCTGGAAGCGCATATTGTTGAATATGTGTAGGTTGCTCCTAGCCTGAAAATGAGGAGGTAAGAGTGTATCTTCGGTTACAGACTCAGATACGTATGAAGAGCATGGTGAATAGGCCCATCGCTCAGGATATGTGATGTGAGGAGAATGAATGCGTTCATGGCTCAGAGCACGGTGAACAGGCTCGTGGCTCAGTTGTACTAGCGTCGAGACCTGTACCAAGGCGGGCTAGAATGAGGGTAACCTATGGAGCTAACCCGGTGGCTTAGACCACTTCAGCATGTGACTGCGGTCCTGCTTGTGTTGTACTCGTGTACTGACCACGAGGTGGGAGGTCGTGGAGTCCGGCTCTTCCATTGACCTTGTATGGCACCGGCTTTAGGCTTCGCAGCCGAAGGTTGGATCTGAATGGTACGGTTCAAATCCTCAGGGCATAATAATATGTAACACAGCCGTTTAGTATTTACTGCTTAAGATAAACATGTAACATTGGTTGAGGCCTTATTTGTATAATATCTTTGTTATATCTTGCAGGTTATGTGATAATATGTCTTATCTTGATAAGCATGTTATGTGACATTATATCTTGTTCTGATAATCATGTTGTATAGTGATATATCTTATCTTGCTAATCATATTCCTTGAGATATATCTGGTTATATGCTTTTGTATAGTGGGTAAGCTTGTCGGTAAGAATAATCTATTTTATATAGACTGCTCTTGTTATACCTGTTATTAGATATCTGTTGTTATAGTCTATCTTGCTGAGGTTCTGTAGTTGCGGTGGGAAGTTATGTTTCCCGCTGGGACAATTGTTCAATTGTCTCACCCCGCTGGTTTAACCCCTTTTTAGGTGGTCGAGGTAGACGTGGTCGTGGTCGTGGTGTTGCGGCCGAGTAGCTTGAGGAGCAGTAGAAGGCAAGCAATGGACATGTTGTTGTTTTGGATGTTTTGTAGTAGAGTCTAGAGTCATCCCTGTACTCTCAGGTCCTTGGCAGTGTTTTGACATTGTTTCACGTGATCGATCGATGATGTTTGTATATCCTTCCGTTGGCCGGATGTGGGCCTTTATGTATATGAACAGGTGGTGAACACATGTGATGGATGAGTAGTTGTTTCTGTAAGGTGTAAACACGTATCAGATCTCGTGTATGTATATATATGACATGTTTCCTTGTAGGATGAGGACTGGAAAGTAATAGTTTCACAGTTTAGCAGTTTTCCGCAATCGGTTTTAATTAACCCGTGTTTTCATAATCTGTGGTTATGGTGATTTATGCACGTTTTCGTGTAACACCTCGTTATCTGTGTGATAATGGGATGTGTTGCCACAGTCATCCCCAGGTTCAATGTAGTAAACTTCAAACTGAAGCCAGTTGTAATATCTATGATCCAGAACAAAAGCTTTCGAGGGAATTCAAAGAACGATAACCCTTATCATCACCTCAACGCTTTTAAGAATATCTGTGACACCATTAATATGTGGGGAGTTCCACAAGAAGTCATTTACTACAAGGGTTTCATCTTCTCTTTGTAGGACAAGTCACTACCATGGTACCTTGGGCTACCGCATCAAGCTTTGAATGGATGGAACGCATTGGCAGACGCTTTCTTGAACAAGTTCTACCCCACTGAGAAGACTGTTTGTAACAGGCAGAAGATCACGTCTTTCATGCAGAAGCCAAGTGAGAATCTACATAAAGCCTAGGAAAGGTATCAGGAGTACCAGATAGACTGCCCTCACCACAATTATAAGAAGGGGTTCTTAATAACAACTTTCTATAATGGTCTAACTCCTGAAGAGAGAGTCTCACTGAATGCAACAGCTGGAAGTGACTTTCTCGGTAAAAAGCCTAGTAGATCTAGAAAGATCATAGAAATATGGTTGAGTTACAAGCTGGGACTGATTATGACCGGACCGATAGAGGATATGCTAAGAAAGCCACCAATGAAGGGGTGTCGATTGAATCAAGGGCTCTCGAAGCAATCACGTATCAAATACAAAAGATAGCCACATATGTCAAACAGTTGAAGGAATCGGGAGGGAAAGGAAAGAAGCAAATTGAGAAGGTGATGAAACGTGTCACCTATGGTGAAGGAGGGCACGGGATAGACAACTGCATATACACCCGACCCGAAGATTCAAGTGAAAGTGAGTCTAAGGAGGAGGAAGCTGAAAATGTCTCTTATGCTAACTTTAAGAGACCGGAGCACCCAGGATTCAGTTATGGCAACAAAGATGCTGCAGAAAATTTGCATCAATTGAATAATCCACCCAAGCAACCACCAGGTTTCGAGAAGAAGAGTGGATAAGTACAGTGCACCAAGACAAGCATGTTCCAGACAAACAAAACCAATTATCAAAGTCAATGTAAGTATCAAAACTACCAAGCTGCTAACGCAAATCAAGGACAAGGACAAGCTCAAGGACAGAGTCAGACAAGGAGTACTAGTCAGCCTGACTTAGTGGGCCAACTATTCGATTTTGTCAAGAGACATGACACGATAAACAATCAACTTGCACAAAGTGCACTGTCCAACTCTGGCATTATGAACACTATGTAGGTACAAATGGTGGATATGCAAACACATCAATGCCAGATAGACCAGCAGCTCGCTCAGTTGGCCGAGCTCATAAAGAACCCTTCGAGGAAGATTCCTTCAAATGTAGAATCTACCAAGATGGTGATCCTTAGATCAAGAAAGACAATAGAGCGCCCTGAGGCGACAAGATCTGAAGAACCAGAGCCAGAGAATGTTATAGTGAACCTAGCCAAGGGAGAGAACCAGCACGCCCAAGTTAGAGAACCAGAACCTGAGGAGGAAGTGTTTGCCAAAAGAAGTCAATACTCACTGAGATTACCTTTTCCGTACAAACTTATAAAGGCGCACCTCAAAAAGAGGTATGAGAAGTTTATAGAGTCGGTGAAAAAGCTCCACCTGGATGTGCCATTTCCGGATGCCTTAGAAGAAATGCCAACATATGCCAAGTTCTTCAAAGATCTAGTCACAAAGAAAAGAAGAGGAGGAAGGATTGAAATTGTGCACCTTGCCAGTATGTCAACAACTTTCGTAAAAGCGGAACTACCTACCCAGAAGAAGGACCATGGAGCATTTACTATACCTTTTGTCATAGGGGATAACATCGAAAGGAAAGGTCTCACCGACTTGGGGGCTAGCATCAGTCTAATGCCTTTAAGCCTCGCGTAATGATTAGGACTGATTGAGATGGTCAGGACTAATATGAGAATCAAGTTCGCGGACCACACCTTCAAGAGGTTGTGGGAGTAGTCTAAGATGTTCTGATTCGTGTGGGGAGATTCTTCATCCCCTGTGGTATTGTTATCATTGACACTATTGAAGACCCTAAATGCCCTATTATCTTCGGACGTCCTTTCTTGGTGACCAGGAGGGCACTGATTGATGTCGCTGAAGGCATCATAACTCTGAGGGTCAGAAATGATCACATAGATTTCAAGGTGAAAGGCGCTATGAAAGGACCATCCCTGCTCAAATATGCTTACTTCGTGGATAGCTACAACCAATATTACGAAGAAGTAGAAGAAGACACAGCAGTGGTAGACCCTCTTATGAGGGTGTTAAACAAAGAAGATTAAAAAATCGATGACCCCGAGGTTGCTGAGATCCTCAAATACCTAAATAAAGACGCAGTGGATTTGAGCAACGAAGAGGAAGTTGTCGAGACAGTCAAGTATGCTTCTCTAGAACTGATAAAGGAAGAAGAGAAAGTACCAAAACCCAAACCAGAACTTAAATAATTACCGAAAGGTCTGAAATATGAGTTTCTTGATCCTGAAGAAAGGAATCTTGTCATAGTCAATGTCAGTCTGACCGAAGAGCAAATGGAAAGACTTCTTAAGGAGCTAAGGCTCCATAGGCAAGCTATAGGATATTCAGTAGATGATATCAAGGGACTTAACCTTGCTCTATGTATGCACCGCATAAATCTAGAAGAGTCAGCAAAACCCTGGTTCAACCCCAGAGGAAGCTGAATCAAATGTTAAAAGAAGTTATAAAGAAGGAAGTCATCAAGCTAAGAGATGCAGGCATTATCTACCTGATCAGCAAAAGCAATTGGGTGAGCCCAATTCATGTTGTACCAAAGAAAGGGGGGATGATAGTTGTGGAAGGGTGATAAAGGAGATGAAGTAGTCGTATGGACTGTAACCGGGTGGAGAATGTGCATCGATTATCAAAAGTTGAATCAAGCAATGAAGAAAGATCACTACCATCTTCCCTTTATCGACCAAGTGCTATAAAGACTTGTACATCACGAATATTTTTGCTTCTTGGATGGTTATTCTGGATTTTACCAAGTTACCATCCTACCAGATGATCAGGAGAAAACTACATTCACATATCTATATGGTACCTATGCCTTCCTACGAATTCCATTCAGATTATGCAATGCTCCTACAACATTCCAACGTTGCATGATCTCGATGTTCTCAAACTTTCTGAAGGACATTGTGGAAGTCTTTATGGATGATTTTTCTGGCTATGGAAGAGATTCCAATGGTTGTTTGAAAAACCTATCGTTAGTCCTGCAACGTTGTGAAGAGAAGAACTTAGTCCTCAACTGGGAGAAATGCCATTTTATGGTGCAAGAAGGCATAGTCATGGGGCACAAGGTCTCAAAGAGAGGAATTGAAGTAGATGTCTGCAAGGTCGAAGCCATCTCTAGAATGCCTCCACCTAAGTCCGTGATAGGGGTGCGAAGTTTTCTTGGTCACGCTAGTTATTATAGAAGATTCATTAAGGAATTTTCAAATATATCAAAACCCCTTTCAAATTTGTTAATTAAAGACATAGAATTTGATTTTACGGATGATTGTCTGAAGGCTTTTCAAACCTTGAAGGAAGCCCTCATAACTCCACCTATTCTCCAAGCCCCGGATTGGGAATTACCCTTCGAGCTAATGTGCGATGCTAGTGACTATGCCATGGGGGCAGTCCTAGGGAAGAAGGACAAGAAACATCATGTTATCTGCTACGCCAGCCGCACTTTGGACGAGGCACAAGTAAATTACACTACCACGGAGAAAGAATTGCTAGCTATTGTTTTTTCTTTTGACAAATTCAGGTCTTATCTGATTGGAGCAAAAGTAAAGGTTTATACTGACCACGGAGCTATTAGATACCTAATGCAGAAGAAGGACACTACGCCTAGGTTGATAAGGTGGGCCTTATTACTCCAGGAGTTCGATCACGAGATCATTGACAAGAAAGGGGCAGAAAACATAGTTGTCGACCATTTGTCGAGGATTATCGTTGAAGATAAGAATGAGCCACTTGTTAATGATAACTACGCAGATGAGGCTTTGCTCATGATAGAAGCCGAAGAACGGAACTCGCCATGGTTCGCGGACATTTGCAATTACCTCGCTTGTGGGGAGTTACCACCAGAAATAACCTACCACCAGAAAAAGAAATCTTCTCTGATATAAAGAATTACTACTGGGATGATCCCATGCTCTTCAAAAGATGCTCAGATAACCTATACATAAGATGTGTTGTTGAAGAAGAAGTGTCTGATATTCTAAGGGAATGCCACTCCTCACCCTATGGAGGGTATCTAGGGAGTGACAAGATAGCTGCCAAGGTCCTACAATCAGGTTTCTACTGGCCTTCACTATTCAAGGATGCCACGACATATGTAAAAACCTGCAAGGATGTCAGATGACAGGGAATATCGGTAAAAGAAATGAAATGTCTATGGCAGAGTGGGTTGAAGTTGAAATTTTTGATGTATGGGGGATCGACTACATGGGACCTTTTCCGCCATCCCAAGGGTACAAATACATTCGTGTTGCTGTAGATTACGTTTCAAAATGGGTGGAAGTTGTTGTCACCCAAACTTGCGACTCCAAACCTGTCATAAGGATGTTTGAGAAAATTATTTTCCTAAGATTTGGTGTGTCATGCACTGTTATAAGTGATGGAGGGTCCCACTTTAGAGAAAAGCAATTTGAAAAGTTGCTAAAGAAGTATGGAGTCAGATACAAGGTTGCTACACCCTACCACCCACAGACCTCAGGGCAAGTGGAAGTGTCAAACACAACTAAAGAAAATTCTAGAAAAGACTATTAGCAGAATGAGAAAAAATTGGGCTATGAAGCTGGATGATGCTCTTTGGGCATACAGAACAGCCTACAAAAACCCCATTGGAACTACACCCTATTAACTCTTATATGGGAAATATTTCCATATACCTCTAGAACTCGAGCACAAAGTCCTTTGGGCCATAAAGTTTCTAAATATGGACATGGAGAAAGCTGATCAAGAATGCTACTTACAACTGCAAGAATCGGAAGAATTGAGATTGCATGCCTACGGAAATGCAAGAATCTATAAACAAAGGACAAGGGTGTGGCATGATACCCACTTGAAAAACTAGGATGTCCATGAAGGAGACAAGGTGCTTCTTTTCAACTCTAGTATTCGTCTCTTCCATGGAAAGCTAAGAACCAGATGGTCAGGGCCCTTCACTATGGTAAAAATCTACCCATCTGGGGTAATGGAGATCCAGGGAGAAAAGACTGGAATCTTCAAGGTTAATGGACACAGGGTAAAAAGGTTTTATGAAGATAAGGCTTTTTTGAGAAGATAGGAGATCGGTTTGGAGGAACCAAGACAGACAGAGGAGGGAAACAAGGAGAAATTACCACACCCTGCAACGGTAACCAAGGAATGAAGTCTAGCTAAGAGACTTTAAAAGCGAGCGCTTCTTGGGAGGCAACCCAAGTCTTTATCTCTTTTTCTTCCTTACCTTTGTTTTCTCTAGCTTTCTCTAATTTAGTTAAAGTTTTTCTCCATCTTCTGACCATTTTTGTTTTCATTCTGAATTTTATCAATTTAAGTTTATCTCTCTTAGAAATTGTTTCTTCTTTGATCTTCTCGTGGTTATAACCACGACCGCGGTTTTCCTTGTGTTCCTGATGATCGTGATCGCGATCGTTCCCTTACAACTGACATGACTGCGACCGCAGTCCCCTCCAGGATAACCGTGACCGCAATCATAATCGTGATTGTGGTAAAATCCGTGACTGCAATTCCTTCAAGCAAAATCACGACCGTTGTCTTTTCCCTCGGTTAAGTTTGGTCGTGATTCAGACGCCTATAAATAGCTTTAAGAACCCAATTGTTTGATTCATTATGCTCTCATCACTGTCGTCTAAACCCTAAGACCTCTGTGTCGATTTGAGACCCACAGCCTGCCGCCGCTAGTCCACCATTTTCTGCCCACTATCGTCATCACCGTCGCAGCCAAACCCATCGAAAAGGTAACCGCTCGCTTTCTTTATGCTTCGCATCGATGAACTTTTCCTTGATCTTATGCTTTTCCATCATCACTTCGGCGATCCACTCTAGTAGTTTAGTCGGATATCGCCCCACCGATGCTTAAGTTTCTGAATGCATGCTTCTGTATCGTCTCGTCCCTAAAAAGAAAACAAGAACCTAAGAACCCTAAAAATGGAATAATGGGCACTTGCAAGGATGAAGAATGAACAGTCTGAAAACAAAATGAACAGAGAAAACGAGTCGCGATCGCGGTTATCTTAACCTACGCAAGATGGTAAACCCTAAGAACCGTGATCGCGATGTTTTCCCAACCCCTAAGAACTTGCTAGTTCAGGCTTTCCTGAAGAGAAACTGCGACCGTGATTATAATCACGATCGTGATAACTATCGCGACCGTGGTAATACCAGCGACCGCGATCCTCCAGGACCCCACAACCACGATCTTTTCTCCAGGAAATTGTGACTGCGATCTTTTCCAAAAGATCGCGACCGTGTTTTGCTCTAAAGTGACAATAATCATGACCGCGATTAAAAACCGCGACCGCGGGTCTTCTTGTCCACTTAATAAAATTTTAAACCTAATTTTTCAGTTAAGGAAGATAACCTATAATCTGAGGTTAATTGTGCCCCGAACAATAGAGGCAATCTTCGGTAAACCTTGCTATGACCTAAACTATTTACTATGACCTAAACTCCTTTAGTGTTTTAAATTTCACATAATGTCTTCTCCAACATCCAGCGACCCCCTTTTCAAGAAGGCTACTTCCCTGAAGGAGGTAGAAATGATAGTGAAGGACTTAACATAATAGATGAAGAAGAATACCTCTCTACCAATGCCCAAATGCCTGGAGATGCAGCTAAGATTGGAGCAATATCAGAGGATATTAGCGTGGGTACCACAAGATGAGTCCTCGGAAGAAACTGAAAAAACAGAGGAGACAGAGACCTCTGAATACCAACCAGAAGAGTCGGGTAGCCTGATGCACGGGAGAAAGTGAAAAGTTGTAGCAAAGGTACCCAAGCCCAGCAAGAAGGCAAGGGTGGAAGAGGCAGTGGGAGGAACCTCTGCACAAGAAGGGGAGCCACCGTTCGTGCCCCGGGACAAACTACATCAGTCTGCTTACGACTGGATGACCGCAAACAAAGAATATAGTCCAACACATTACTTCAACATGGAGGACTTCAAGAAGTTGGGGATTTACGACAGGATGGTGAAGTTCCTGGAGGGCGCTAATTTATGCACCATTTGTACGCCCGAAGTAAAGACTTGTAGGAGGTTGACCATAGAATTTTTGTCTTCCCTGACAAAGGTCGCCTCCAGTAGTGAGGAACGAGCAGCGGGAGGTGGGAACTTCATGCTCCAAGTATGTCTAGGGGGCGAAACCCACACGGTGACGGAGGCAGACTTGAACAGGATATTCACTGCAACGGAAGAAGAAGCTAAGGCATGTTCAGCTGCTCTGGGAGAAAAAGATATTGTTGCATACGACAGCAACAAGATGTGGGAAGAGTTAACTAGGGAGGAAAAGCACAACCCTAAGAATTCCAAATCCTCCCAGATCACCTCCTTCTTCATTAAAATAATACAGAAGATCACCGCCTTCACTATAGATGTCAGATCAGAGATTGGAACAGTCAGCAAAGGGGATCTCTTCCTTATATGGTCCATGATCAATAAGTGACTGGTTAATATAGGAAGAATCCTAATCAGAAGGCTATCGGCAGCAGTAGGTGGTGAAGTAAATCAAAAATATGCTTTATGTATGGGCGGTCAAATAACAATGATTGCCGATTATCTGCTGGAAGAAGGAGAAGTTCAAAGATACGAAGAAATGGAGGGACATCAAAGCATTGACATCAATTCCCTCTCCAGCATGGGAATCCTTGAACTAAAGGGGGAGAAAGCATTATTCAAGCATAAAGGATTAAAGAAGCCACTCCCCCTCCCTGAGATGGCATTTTATGATGCCCATAAGCTACGGCCGACTCTCGACGACGTCAAAAAAATGAGCTCCGAGACACTACACACCAGCATACCGATAGAATCAACACCCGCAACAAGGGAAAGCAGTGTCCCAACACTAAAAATAAAGAAAAACCAGGAGCCGAGGAAGAAACTGGCAGTGGAGAATAAGAAACTAGACATCACCATCAAGCCAGTTGAGAAAAGAGAAGGACGTAGAACAATAGGTGGATGCAAGAGTTTTGGACCCCGCCTCTCCAAGGCCATAAGAGGAATCAATTGCAGCAGATGGAGAGGTGGATAAGAATGAGGCTACAGAAGAGGTGTCGCAGCCCACCAACATGTTGGAGGCAGAGCCAGAAGAACAAGGCTCCCAGGCCATACTGGAGGCAGAAGAGGGCGAACCTCGGCCAAAAGTGCCACAGCCAGCAGACGTACCGAAGGTAGGGCCAGATAGACAAGGCTCCCAGGCCGTACTAGAGGCAGCAATAGAGAAATCAGGGAAGATGCCATCACCAAAGTAGTCAGTCATGCTAAGTTTATCGACGGCACGCACGGAGCAGCAGCTGCATTAGTAACAACGGCAGGCACCCTCTTTCAGGGGTGATTTAGGTACAAGGTTTGATGCCATCTGGGAACACATGTATCAAACCAACACTATTAATGATAAAATCTCTACTTCTTTGTCATCTCTAATAATGCAGGTAAAAGAGCTGGATGACAGGACATCAGTACTCTCAGACTTCTTCCAAAAAGTTTTCAGCAATCAATGGAGGATGTTGGGGATGCTGACAAAAATGTAGGAGGAGATGACGATCCTGCGAAAAGAAGGACAGGCCATACGCGCAGACAATGAGAAAATGTGCCAAGAATATTAAGAGGCAATGGATGCCCTAGAAGAAGAACAATAGGGAGTGCAAGAAGACCGTTGGAAACTCGAGCAGGAGCGTGCAGAACTCGAAGCTCGGCCAGAGAAAAAGAAGATAAAGTACCATGCCAGCCCCGCATGCTCCTTGGCCATCCCCTCCAGCCATGAAGACAATGCGGGGGGACCAGGCATAGGAGCCGACACACCAGGAGTCAGTGCAATGAAGAATGGGAGCACAAGCAAGAAGCCTTCTCTCGTGGTCGAGCACTAAGGAATCTAACCAATGGGAAGGTCGAGCCCCCAGAATGAGAAGCATACAGCACAATCGAGGGGGTTCGACCTCAACTGCGATCCAGAGGAGGTGGTGGATGAAACCGCCGAGGCGGCACATCACCTCTCCCCTCCAGCACACACTCTGACCATAGAAGATCATATAGCAGTTGCTCATCGGGAAGAGGTAGTCGCAGAGCTCAACTCAGCCAGACTAGCAGAGATAGACAGGCTGATAGCTGCACTGGGAGCTGGGCTTGATGAACCTAATGACTTCCTCCTCTTCCCACCTCATTAAGCGAACCACGACTACATCTATGATGGGAAGATGGAGGCCACTCTAAAAATGATGGTAGAATCCAAGTTGGGATAGGCCTCTGAGGAGAGTTACTCCAAGGACAACGTCGTTGCAGAAGCCTCCCCAGAGGAAGCTGGACCAACAACCACACTGTAATCTATGAATAAAGTTGCTGAGCAGGTGGCAAGATCTATGCCGACAATACGAGAAGCCTCGGCACCGATTGCACCAGAGGTAATGTCTGAGGATGAGGATGGTGGGCTAGCAACCTTTTTCACAGGCGAGCCCGCCAAGGAGAGACAAGCTAAAGACAATACAGAGATACCTACAGTAGCTTCTCCTCTACCATGCAAGATGAAGGACATGGACATGACAGTCGTGTCGTGGATATCTTGCAGAGATGTCCATGTCCTGGCAGATGTCCTCAATGACAATCTACTCAGGTCAGATATATTGTACATCAACAAGGGTAGACGTTTGTCCAGAGATGACTTCTGAAGGGTTTTCCTGGAAAAGGCGCAAGTACACAAGAATATTCAAGGTACTTTGTGCCGCCCTCCTGGAAGAGTTCCTACATCCAGACAAGCCACAGCCAGTTTTCAACGGCACCACACGTCCGTCCAGGCTGTTATATAAAGAATATTACATGGCGGCAGAAGTGCTAGAACTACAAGTGGCGGTCCGGAGAAAAGATACGAAGACCGTGGTGCTGCCCATCAGGAATGCAAAGCATTGGGCACTCATAGTCATTGATCTAAACGAACGAAAGATGACAGTGCTCAACTGTTGCGTAGCTGAAATAGACAGCGCCTTCCTAATATATAAGAGGAAGGACGCCAGGGTTGCCTTGAAGATTCTGATATGCCTCCAATGAGCCATCAAAGAGGCAAGCACAAGGTTTAAAGGGTCCTAAAAGTTGTTCTCCATCAACAAGAAGGTTCCCCAGGAGGCAGCTAGTTCGGGGGATTGCACCTTTATCGTTCTGCTCATGATGGAAGCCAGCAATAAGGGCATCCCCCTGGAAGATCTGATTACGGAAGACATGCATGGACTGTGGGTCATGTATGTCATGGAGGACATTTACAATCGCCGATCAAGGATCTGGTGATGGCTACAGATATTGTGCCCTGCAGGCTCCACATGGACATCCCTCTACCCAAGAAGATATCTTCGAGGGAACAGCTCAAGACCATGTGGGTCGACCCATTTGAACCGGCCAGAGCTACAGCTTGGAAAGTGGGCTGGGCTGTAGAGACTGAAGAAGCTGTGAAGCAAGCAAAAGAAGAACAGCATCCTGTAGTAATAGACACTCCTGAATTCCTCCTGTGGAAGAACAGCCCGCAGAAGCAGAATCTGATGAAGACCTGGGGAATGATGGACCAGATGGGTCGGTAAGAGAAATTGTGCCTTCTTTTGAGAACTTTGACAGATGGAGCTGCTTCAGTCTGTCGATGGAAGAACTCACAATAATTATGAGTTCTCTGAAGGAAGACAATTCACTGGGAGATGTCATCTTCAAACGGGATGGCATCTGCGTACTAAAGGACGACCTCCGAGAAACATTGAAAATAGGAGGGTACCTCTCTGTGAACACAATGTCAGCCTACCAGGCGTTATTAGGGGACTTAATCCCAAACTCACACATGGCATATTTCCTACTAGTAGACGACATCCTCAAGTATAAGAAGACGCGATAAATAGAACGGCTGCAATGACGACTTCAAGCGACCACGCCTGAGCACATTTTCTTTCTGATTCTTCATGACAACCACTGGACCTTGTTGCACGTAAACCTGCTGAAAAGGACTACAGTTTTGTATAATAGCTCTGACGTAGCCTTCTCACTCAAGAAAATGACTAACATGATGACAGCAAAGTCTCCTACTAAAGAAAAGGTGAATACATGTGCTGAAGCCATCGTCGAGATGATACAACAGCACTGCAAAGGGTACACAATGACAAAAGGAAAGAACTTCAAGAAAACTCAGTATTGCCACAGAAGCCCTCAATAGATACCCCTATCCAATGATTGTGGGTTCTTCTGCCTATCGTGGATGGTAGCTATCGCAACTACCGGTCTCAAGGTGGAGAGCATGTAGTACGAGCAATATCACGCACTTACGGGTATCTACGCCAGCATGCTCCTGGAGTCTAAGTGGGCCTTCCCCGCCAAATAAACAAACAAAGATGGCTCGTTTATACTTCTTACTCAAATTTTGACACCCCGAGACGGGGTGTAGGATAAGTTTCGGGGAGGAGTCACAAATGGGCCACAGAGGTACCGGTGCTTCCCTTTTTCAATTTTTCCCTTTTTCATTTCACTTTCCCTTTTATTACACCTTTATTCCACCGTCAAAAATTTTCAAAAAATAAAAATTTCGTTACAACTAACCTTTTAGAAACTCGCTTTCTCTCTGTAAAAATTTCTAAATATAGTGTTCTAGCCCTCATAAAGAGAAAAATATGAGCAACATACACAAGAAAGAATGAGTAAAACAACAGTCATAGCAACACTGCTATATCTCATTCTTGCAATAAGACGTTGTAAATGTAACACCTTAACTCATGAAACCACTGCAGACTAGAGAAGCTCAGTCATACTCCTAAACAACCATCCCCACTGATAAAACCAAATTTTGTGATATATTAGACTGTTTTTCTGTTATCAAAACTACCCTTTTCTATTATTTTCCTCTCTTTTATATGCACTTTTACAATAATTGGCCAAGCAATGCTCTTAATCCAATTTTTCCTATCTTTTGCAGAGTTTTCCTCATTTTTGGGCAATAAGGCTGCTCCGGCCCATGAATAAGTCCAAGTCCGTCTCGGCCTCCCTGACGACCGATACAACCCCTGCCCGACAGGGCTGGGTGACACAAAGACGCTCGACAAAGAAAGGGGGCGCGCGAGAAGAATCTGACGGACGACACTCCTCCTACCCGACAGGGAGCTCGACCCGCCCCGACAACCCAGCTTGTCGGGCGACACAGCCACCCACCGGCAGGCGTGCCACCTGTCACGACCAATAGCCGACACCATCTACGTCGAGCGACACCTCTGTATCGGCCCGTCCAACGACTCGCGCATAAGGCAGCCACGTGGCGCTTCGAGCATCATGTCTTCTCCCCAACCAGCTGACTATAAATAGCAGCTACAGGGAGCCGAAAAGACAGTCCACGGTTCGGAATTCATAGTTCTAGAATTCGGACAGTTGGGAGTTGAGCCATCTTCCGAGGAGACTGTGAGAGCATACGTGTCATGCCCCAGTGCTTGTCTCGGGCGACACTAGGTGAGCTTCTCCTCATCCCGAGAGGGAGGAGATAGTTCACTTAGGACCATCCCGGGCGACACTGTGGGCTGATATCGGCCGACGTAGATGAGCGACACAAGTGCCCGACATTAGCAATGCGTAGCTCTTAGCCCGACACATATTAACCCGATACGCTTAGCTTGTCGAGCGTGCCGCCCGAGAGTGTGTGCCGCCCGACATGAGCATATCGACCAGGGTCCTTGAGCGATACGGTCGACAGTCGGTGCATGCCGCCCGACACCACCATATCGGGCTAGGCCTCTTATTGATACCGGGCCGGAAAGCTACTGCATCCTGTCGTCCTTCTACATCAAGGAGGTGATACCTATCTTTACTTTCTGTCATTTAATTCCTTACTTATGCATTGTAATTAAGACCCTTTATTTGTTTATGGAAATAGAAGATGCTTAATTACTTGTTGCCTTATGCTTGGTGCACAATGTTGGATGACTGTTATGTTTGATATCTGAACTCTAGCTTGCATGTTTGGATCGCGTTTCGCTTAGCTAACGAATCGTGTTTTCCCGTCACAACAACTTCGAGAGTTGTGTTGTGGCTCTAGTGTTTGGTTCGATTCTGGAGTACGAGAATGTCTGGAACGGAGTTGCTTTAGTGACCTTTCTACTCTAACTTTAGTCCAGCGACCTCAAGAGGGGCTTGGATGCCTTGTTAGAGGTACCCGCTTTGAGAGGAGGGGTACAGGACTGGTTCTACTGTGCTTGTTTACCACAGTTTTATCTTCGTACCTCGCTTTAGCTCAAGCAGTATCTTTCTATCTCTGTTGCATGAAAACCCCTAAAAACTGCTAAATGACTAAAATCTTAAATCTTTCTTGTAACTCCACTTGGAGATAGTTTTCTTTGTTTTATTCGTGACATCTTACTGCTTCCTTTCTTGGGAATTTATCTCTTTATATACCTGCTAGAGTGTAGCATGTCGATTCTGTGTTCTCAACACTACCTCCTTGTCCCTGTGTTCGACCACGTATGTCTACTTCGACCCCGTAAACAAAGTTGCGGGGCCTAGAAGGATTCAGGTTTATAAATGTAAAAGCTCGACTACCTCAAATCCGTCTCCAAATTTAGGATGCGAGATTTAGGCCGGTCAACTTTTTGGCGCCGTTGTCGGGGACAAGGCAAAAGTGGTATTGTAGACGAACCCGAATCCACTAACTACACTCTTGTGCCTCAGGCTTAGCAATGAGCTTGACAGCACTCTTTTTCTTTTTCTTTTTCTTTTTCTTTTTCTTGTAGTCATTCTTGCACAAAAGTAATAATTCAATTTTCTAACTTAGTTTTTTTCGTGTCGTTTCAGGTACCTCAGAAGTAAGGGGCATCCCATTCCACTGAGCACCAACTCCAACTGTCATGCCACCTCACATTGAACCACCCCATTCTGAAGGCGAACGCCAAGGGAGGAGGCCTGATTCGCCCCCGCCTGAAGAAAACGACAGGTATAACGGTGACCATCAACAAGAAGATCTAGACTCAGGGGAGTATGAAGAGGGCCATCACCGACACAGACGTCGTCACCGTCAAAGGCAAAGAAGAAACCAGAACGATCAGGAACAACACCGGAGAGAGAGTGACAGTGATGACTCAGAAGAGGAGGAAAAGATGCTTAGGGAGTTGGCATCCTCAAAAGCCAACAACTCCAGGTGTCCTGTCGTCACTCCGAGGTTCAATGCGGTCAACTTCGAGCTTAAGCCTTCTGTCATTTCTATGATCCAAAATAAGAGTTTTAGAGGGATCTCCAAGAATGACAATCCCTATCATCACCTGGATGCTTTTAAGAATATCTGTGACACGATTAAGATGAGAGGTGTTCCCCAGGAGGTGATATATTGTAAGGGCTTCATCTTCTCCCTAGAAGACAAGGCCCTGTCCTGGTATCTTGATTTACCCCACCAGTATTTGAATGGATGGGGAAATTTGGCCGATGCGTTTGTAAACAAGTTCTACCCCAATGAAAGAACAGTCAGGAATCGGCAGAAGATAACATCCTTCATGCAAAAGCCAAATGAAAGCCTCCATGACGCCTGGGAGCGGTTCCAGGAGTATCTGAGGGATTGCCCCTGTCACAATTACAAGAAGGGCTTCCTGATCACCACCTTCTATAATGGCTTGACTCCTGAAGACAGGTGTCGCTGAATGCGGCCGCGGGCAGTGACTTCCTGGGGAAGAAGGCGAAGAAGTCCGAAAAGATTATCAAGAATATGGCCGAGTTGATGGTAGGTGCTGAGTTCGACTGGTCTGATAGAGGACAGATAAAGAAGGTAGGAGAAGGGTCCACCCTTGAATCTAAGGTGCTGGAAGCAATCACCTCGCAGATCCAGAGGATTGCTACGGATGTAAAACAGTTGCAAGAAGCTGGTGGTAAGGGGAAGAAGCAGGTAGAAAAAGTAATGAAATGTGTAAAATGCGGAGAAGGCGGCCATGGGGTAGATAACTACATCTACACCTGGCCAGCAGCATCAAGTGATACCGAGTTCGAGGCAGAAGAGACTGAAAATGTCTCTTTTGTAAACTTCAGAAGACCGTATCACCTTGGCTTCAACTATGGGAACAAGGATGTAGCTGAAAATTCTCATCAGCTGCACAACTCCACCAAGCCACCCCAAGCTTTCGAAAAGAGGGGAGGAACCGGTCAGTATGCTAGAAATGCCCCCTTCCAGCAGAACAAAGGTAATTTCCAAGGTCAAGGAAAGTACCAGGGATCAGCTCAAGAACAAGGACAGAACCAGGATTTGAATCGAGCAGATGTGGTGGGACAATTGTTTGATTTTGCGAAAAAGCAGGACACTATCAACAACCAGTTGGCGCAGAGTGCGCTGTCAAATTCGGGGGTGTTGAACTCATTGAAGGTCCAGCTGGCGGATATATTCAGACGCATCAACGCCAGATTGACCAACAATTAGCTCAAATGGCCGAACTGATGAAGAACCCCTCAGGAAAGATACCGTCAAACACCAAATCTACGAAGGGGCCAGGGCTGTGACAGATGGAAGGCCGAGATCAAGTTGCGAAAAAGGGATGATGCTGGTAGATAAGGAGTAAACTGGAGCCGTCAAGCTGGAGACAATAACTGCAGCGCTTCTCGGGAGGCAACCCGAGCTTTACTTTATTTCTTAGAATAGGATTGCAATTTACTTTCCTGCAGAACAAACATTACGAACATTTGGTATGTAATAAGGACCGAGGCAGTGCATGCGCCACATGCACTGACTCTTGTGTTTTGTGGGCCACCGCCTTAGTTTTATAGACCGGGATGGGTAATGCCATCTAAGGTCGGGACCTCAGTCTTCGGCCAATGATGTTTTACTCATCAGCCGAAGTTTAAATCGCTTTTGTTTTCATGATATAACGGAAGCAACCCAACCGGGGTTATACGTGTGCCCATATCGGGCAGTGGAATTTCGGGCATCGCAAGGGCCGTGACGGATTACACACCTAGACAGCATGCACATGTGACCGTCGCGCCAAAGGACTGATCACCCTTAGGCCAACGAATGGGCTTGCCCGTCTTACGAGTTTCCCTAACGACCGACAACCGCCCCAGTTTCACCTGTTTCACCCCGGTTGAGTTTGCTATTTAAGGAAAGCGAGTTTTACCGTGTCGGGTTCCTTACCTTGCTATTTTACACTCCTGTGTCGAGCGAGAGAACTTGTGCTTCTACTCCCGTATCGCGCAAGACTGCACTTCTCTTGTGTCGCCCGATAGCCCAGATCACAGCGAGGTATAGCCCGACAGATCGTGTCGGCCGACACGCTTCTTTTCTTGTTACAAGTAGTTTATCGGTCTCAAGTTTTCTTCCCTGAGCTGTCGTGACGCCTGATATGGGTGTCGTGTGGGGTATCTTTGATTCGTGTTGCCCGATGTTGCATCGCATCACCTGTTTTTGTTATCGGGCGATACGCTGCTTTTCTTTAATAAGAATGTATCGGGCACCTCATCTCATCGCCCTCGTATCGCCCGTCACGCCTTTCTTTTTGAGCAACAGACCTGACACGTGTTCACTGCCTTTCCGACCTATCTTTATCGTGTGATTGAATCTTTCGACGTATCGGGCAGTTCCAATCTCTTGTATCGGGCACAGGGCTTCGCTGCTGAAACCAGTGTGTCGCCCGATACAGGAGTGTCGGGCAGTTTTGTACAGGATAATACAGAGTCACACATCTATTCTTTATTATATTTATTCCAAGGGCCAACATAATTAATCAAGATATCTCTTTTGTTGACTTACAGAGATGGCCCGCATCAAGATGACCAATGTCCCAGTCGACGAGTAAGGCAGGAGGGTCTACCCTGAGACTACTGCTGAAGGGCAGGCTGCCAGACCCAAGCACCCGAACCCAGGACAGGCTGGGACGTCGGGGACGAAGAAGAAGGCAAGGGTTGGAGAAGCTGTGACCCCAGCACCAGCACCAACACCACTTGCTACAGCGCCAACACCAACAGCAAAACTCCTGGAATCCTTTTCGGGGAGCTTCGAGCCAAAAGACGACAAGCATGCTCGCCGCTATGCTGAGCTGGTACCCAAGATGTACAAGCCAAGCTGGTTCTGCCATAGAGCCTCGTTTGATGAGCTTGGGATCGTGAAGAGGCTGAAGAGCGTCCTTGCGGCGGTAGGACTAAAGAAGATCTGCTTCAGCCGGACTTCTTCGTACACCAAGCTGACCATGGAGTTCATGTCCTCTCTCTGCCGGGTGAGGAATTCGGCAACGGAGAAAGAAAAATTTGGTGGGCCAGACATACTACAGGCCCGGCTGTACAATTCAGAGCACACCATCTCCGAGAAGCTCTTAAATGAGATCTTCTCTTCCAGCGAGGAAGAGAAGAATCGGATGGACAACGGTGAAAGGATCACCGAGGAAGACGGGTTCAATCCCGTGGAGTTTTGGGGCAAGCTTACCGGCGAGTCTTCGTTCAAGCTGGGAGCAAAGGTCGTGGCAGTGCACTCCTGCTTCTGGAGGATCGTGCACAAGCTGGTGGCATGCTTGTTGTTCAGCAAGAACGAATCCAGCAGCATCTACACTGAGGAGCTCCACGTCATGTGGCATATTATGGAGGGCCGAGTAATCAACCTCGGTCGGTTCTTGCTGAACAGGTTGCATCCAATGAAGGAGGCCACTAAGGAGTACTGCATGGGCGGCATTGTCAACCTCATCGCAGCAGGACTCGGGTACCCGTTCGAGCCGCGCAGCCATACTAGAACGCAAGGCGATGAGGTGTTTGACACCAAATATCTGATGAGGACCAACATCATCAGGAAGGAGAGGGGAAGTTTCTTCTACAAGTTTTCAAGTACGGACATACTCCTTCCCCTTCCTCACTGTGCCAACTACGACAAGGAGAAGTTGGTCTTCACCACCGCCGAGATCGAAGCTATAGCTAATAACACGATTACTGCCACCACAATCAGGGCCACAGAGAGGCCAGCCCCAGAACTGCCGGTGACAACTGCTGATCAAGCTTTCGTCGTTCCGACCAGACTAGCCACCGCACCAACAACGACAGTGGTGGCTGAGAAAGAGCTGGTGATTGTTGAGGTCACCGGGATGGAAACTTCGGGATCTGCCGCGGAAGAGATAGCCGCAGTTCCCATCCGTGTTTCTAAAACTACATAGGCAGGAGAGGAGCTTCAGTAGGGCAACGACAACGTGATGTTCGATGAGATCATGAGGGAACTCGAAAGAACATCATCCATGCCGCCAAAGTCCCCGCCTGCGGCAGTGGAGGAGATCGCCGATAGTGCAGAGGTGGGGCAAGGTCCGCCCTCACCACGGCCATCCCCAATCAGAAGAGAAGGCAAGGGGGCAGCACCTAACAAAGCACTGACTCCCCGCCTGGCGACATCTGGTTCGCGAACGATTTTCATAGATTCTACCTCTCCGGGTGGACCTTCACGCGGGCTAGATATCGCGAGGACGGAAGGGAGATCCACCGGACCCCCTCCGTCACTTGGAAAGATGCTCGGAAACGAACTCGACGATCTGCGGGAGGTAACAACCATCAACTCTGCTACTTATACTTCCCTAACCCGCAAACTTTCATCTTTTCAAGACAAGCAGGACAACCATGAGGTCAGGCTGAACAGCCAAGAGAGCGAGCTGCTGGCTCTAGCAAACATACCTGGCGGACTAGAGGCCTTAAATGCAACAATGCAGCAAGTTCTCCAACGGCTTGACAGGCTCAAGGAGAGGATGGACAGAAGTGACGACCATCCACGTCGAAGGCAGCCGAGACAGTCGCCGTCACCTCCCAGTCAGAGCCCTAGTCCTTCTCCTTCAGGTTCCCCCTCGGGAACGGCGTCCCCATCCTCCTCCTCTAGTGGGCGATCATCAACGCCCGAGGACGGGACACAACAAGGATCTACCAAAGGGTCTCCCAGCAGACAGGAGAGCTCTTTGGGTTTGGGAGATGCTAACGTCTCCATCCCCCTGAATGAAGTTGAAGACGATTGCGCAGACATCAGCATCGAAGAAGACTCGTCTGATGAGTCTGAGGGAGAGGTGGGGGATGTCTACATAGTGAATAACAGACATCCACCCCAAGGAAGGCGCTCGTTTGCGGACAAATTCTGCGATCCGTCTGAAATACCCTCCTTCGAGATGGCCGACTTCGATAGAAGAGCCGTCGGGAACCTGACGATCAGAGACCAGAAGCTGATGAATAAGGTCTTGAGGTCATAGGCCAATGAAGAAGACATCGTCTGGAGCGACTGCTACCTCTCCCTACGACGGGGAGATCTTCGGAAAATGTTTCCCACACCGGCTGTGGTCGGCAAATGAGTGTTCAAGGTCCTGGAGAACGCAATAATAGAGAAGATCGACAGCAGGACAGGTCGGAGACAAATATACACAGCCACCCCGACCTTGGCAAGAAGGCTGATGAAGGGAGATCTAGACTCCCGTGCGGTGGTCGACATGCTGTAACACGTTGAAAAGCATAGACCAAATCTGGTGTTGGCCCCATACAAGCATCACAACGTGTGGTTTCTCTGTATGGCGGACATTAGAAACCGCGACATCCAGCTACTGTGTTGCAGCAATGATGAAGTACCACGCTCTGGGGGTATTTTCTGCCGCCCGGAGGACGGACAGTTGAAACGCCTGCCAATACGTCTGCTACGGGCTTTAAAGCAAGGAATCCAACGTCTTCAAGGACCTTGGAACTACTTCGCTATCAGAAACCTCCCCGAGCAGGCAGAAGAGGGGAGCGGAAACAGCGCTATCGCCGTCTTGGGTGCCATTGAAGCGCTCAACTCAATCGGAAACTTAGAATTCCTCAGAGGCATGTCCTTTTATTAGTGCAGGGGCATCTACGCCATGCTCCTAATCAAGGACAAGCATTATTTCCAGGACGCAGGTGTGTCGGAGCAGCTGCTAAACAGTGGTGTAGAGGAAGATTCTTCTCGATCCAGCAGCCCAGAAGGAAAAGAAGAAGAGATAGCAACTGAAATTCATGGGGTGGGCAAACAGCTAGCAGCTTTGAAGAAGGTGCATGGGGAGGAAAACACTGCTTTGCTCGAAACTTCTGAAGGGCAGATTAAAAATTTCGACCGCTTTTCGTGTTCAACTCTCACACAGGAGCAGGTCAACATCATCCAGAAGAAGCTTGCTGACTCTACCCCATCAGATGTTGCTTTTCAGATAGGAGATGTCATAGTCCTGGTAGATGAGCTAAGGGACATGGTGAAGGAAGGAGGGTGCTTGACTGTAACAATTGCAGCCGCTTACATCTAATATATACAGCCAAAGCTAGAACATGCATTTATAGCCCATCCTTTGCTTTTCAACGATATCTGTCTCGCCGACAAAACAGGAGCGAAGAAGATGTTCTTGCAAGAATTGAAGGACGGCGTCGCAGGCACTATCTTCCTGCCTATTGTGCATTACAATCATTTGACGCTTCTAGCGATGTATACTCAACAACGAGCAGGAATTTTCTACAACAGCTCAGACAGCAACAAGAACCATCCTGTGCCGTGTACATCAGAACCTTTGACACCCGTTGAACGCTTAGTTCGAAAATATTACGACGAAGTGTCAAAGATGATTAAACCGTTCCTAGACATACAGGGAGGCAAATGGCACGAACTCCAGTTCTACCACCGCAGTCCGCAACAAATTCCTTTATCCAACAACTGCGGCATCTTCGTCCTTGAATGGATGGCTAGTGAAGCGATGCCTAACCAGCTCCACCACACAGGATATCACAGCAAACGAGGAGAATACGTGTGGGAACTCCTATATAATGCAGGCGCAACCTCACTGGATTAAACATTACCTCACCTTATTTACTTCACAACTCTGGGGACAGAGTGTGGAGTAAGTTTGGGGGGGTACCATGTACCAGTGAGGGAGGTACAAAAATCTTCTGATCTCTCTGACTTAAATTCCTTATCCTTTTGTTCTTTATCCTTTTGTTCTTTCCTATATCACGTGTACATATATATATGTTTATACCAAAACCTTTTTTTGAAAATTTTTCTTATTTCTGTCCCCATGCATATGTACAAAGTTGTTGTAATAATAATAAAAACCTGATGCGACTTCTTGCAAAGTTTGCTTTCTGTACTGAACGAGTTACAAGTTCTGTTATATCTTTTTGATAATGCTGCTTCAAACGAACAAAAGAATATATTTTGCCATGTCAAAAATTTTCAAAAAATATATAATCTCGCAAACAGCTAAGAGACAAGTATGGAGAAGGAAAAAGCTGCCCAAACAGCAGGAATCTCTTTTGTTCCCCCTTACCCAACAAAAATCCTAAAAAGAGAGAAAAGCCTCATGAGCGTGAATAAAAGCATGAGAGTTGTGCCCAATAAAAGAAAAGGAAATATATATATATATACACCACTTGTTTTTCCAAAAGTACCCATCTTTAGGCATGGTAGATCCGGGGCAGTGGTACGTAGGATGTGAAATCACTGCTCTAAAGCCAACTGGCTTGGACTGCAGGGACCACTTGCCCGTTAACGGACCCTTACCTAGATGGACTGATGGGAGACAAGAATGAAAAACCCAAAAATCCTTAGCCTACCCTATACACAACTTTCTGCCCCAAAAATAAAGTTGTTTGGTGTGTAAGCTAACTTCGGAATCATACAACTAAGTCTCGCCGAAGATGTAGAGAAAAATCTTACTTAAACAATAAGGCAGGGAAAACTAAGTCTTTTGTTCGTATTGAGACAGCATTATCTTTAAGGCATTACAGTCTTCATTTCACCCTTTTGAACAAGAAGTTATACCAAGCAAGAAGAAACAATACAAAATATAGTTTAAATATTGATTGAGGACAATCAAAACGCTAAGTTTGGGGGATTTGATAACACCAAATTTTGTGATATTTTAGAGTGTTTTTCTGTTATCAAAACTGCCCTTTTCTGCTATTTTCCTCTCTTTTATATGCACTTTCGCAATAATTGGCCAAGCAATGCTCTTAATCCAATTTTTCCTATCTTTTGCAGAGTTTTCCTTGTTTTTGGGCAATAAGGCCGCTCCATCCCATGAGTAAGTCCAAGTCTGTCTCGGCCTCCCTGACGATCGATACAACCCCTGCCCGACAGGGCTGGGCGACACAAAGACGTTCAACAAAGAAAGGGGCCGCGCGAGAAGAAGCTGACGGATGACACTCCTCCTACCCGACAGGGAGCTTGGCCCGCCCCAACAACCCAGCTTGTCAGACGACACAGCCACCCACCGGCAGGCGTGCCGCCCATCACGACCAATAGCCGACACCATCTACGTCGAGCGACACCTCTGTATCGGCCCGTCCAACGACTGGCGCATAAGGGAGCCACGTGGCGCTTCGAGCACCATGTCTTCTCCCCAACCAGCTGACTATAAATAGCAGCTACAGGGAGCCGAAAAGACAGTCCACAGTTCAGAATTCACAGTTCTAGAATTCGGACAGTTGGGAGTTGAGCCATCTTCTGAGGAGACTGCGAGAGCATACGTGTCGTGCCCCAGTGCTTGTCTCGGGCGACACTAGGTGAGCTTCTCCTCATCCCGAGAGGGAGGGGACAGTTCACTTAGGACCGTTCCGGGCGACACTGCGGGCCGATATCGGCCGACATAGATGAGCGACACAAGTGCCCGACATCAGCAATGCGTAGCTCTTATCCCGACACGATATTAACCCGATACGCTTAGCTTGTCGAGCGTGCCGCCTGAGAGGGTGTGCCGCCCGACGTGAGCGTATCGACCAGGGTCCTTGAGTGATACGGTCGACAGTCGGTGCGTGCCGCCCAAGAGGGTGTGCCGCCCGACACCACCGTATCGGGCTAGGCCTCTGACCGATACCGGGCCGGAAAGCTACTGCATCCTGTCGTCCTTCTACATCAAGGAGGCGATACCTATCTTTACTTTCTATCATTTAATTCCTTACTTATGCATTGTAATTAAGACCCTTTATTTGTTTATGGAAATAGAAGATGCTTAATTACTTGTTGCTCTATGTTTGGTGCACAATGTTGGATGACTGCTATGTTTGATATCCGAACTCTAGCTTGCATGTTTGGATCGCGTTTCGCTTAGCTAACGAATCGTGTTTTCCCGTCGCAACAACTTCGAGAGTTGTGTTGTGGCTCTAGTGTTTGGTCCGATTCTGGAGTACGAGAGTGCCTGGAACGGAGTTGCTTTAGTGACCTTCCACTCTAATTTTAGTCCAGTGACCTCGAGAGGGGCGCTGATGCCTTGTTAGAGGTACCCGCTTCGAGAGGAGGGGTACAGGACTGGTTCTACCGCGCTTGTTTACAACAGTTTTATCCTTCGTACCTCGCTTTAGCTCAAGCAGTATCTTTCTATCTCTGTTGCATGAAAACCCCTAAAAACTGCTAAATGACTAAATTCTTAAATCTTTCTTGTAACTCCACTTGGATATAGTTTTCTTTGTTTTATTCGTGACATCTTACTGCTTCCTTTCTTGGGAATTTATCTCTTTATATACCTGCCAGAGTGTAGCGTGTCGATTCCGTGTTCTCAACACTACCCCCTTGTCCCTGTGTTTGACCCCGTATGTCTACTTCGACCCCGTAAACAAAGTTGCGGGGGCCTAGAAGGATTCGGGTTTATAAATGTAAAAGCTCGACTACCTCAAATCCGCCTCCAAATTTAGGACGCGAGATTTAGGCCGGTCACCCACCTGATGCTCGCATCCAGAAAATCCTAGTCTATGTAGATAGGAAAAAGCTACCTTGTTCAAGGAAAATATCCAAAAGAGGCTTGGCCACCCAAAAAATAAACCAAAACCCTCAACCCAAGCCTGAAAGGAGAGATAAAAAGCCAAGAATCAAATAAAATAAATAAAAGAATATGAGAGATGTGCCCTAAAAGATGCCAAAAGTTCCTTCCCGGTCAGTATATTGCTGCACTCATGAATGCATATATGTCGTGCCCGTAAGTGGAAACTGGAAGCCAAGCTTACACACCTCCAATCCTAAATGGAACTTCACATACCACCAGACTTAAAGTCAGTAGCCTAAAAAGGGGAACACTATTCTTACGACAGTTGTGGGTGAGGAGTTCAGGGGGAAGAGGAAATACCTAAAAGCTTCAAGCCTACCTATACACATTAGCATAGGGGCCGCTTGAAATAAAGAATAGGTGTGAAAGCTACCTTTCAAAAAGATGACGCATTAGTATGGATGTTATCTAAAGGAGGGGTCATTAGTTGAGAAGGAGAAACCTTTTACAATAGAAGGTTATGACAACTAAAATGAGGTTATGCAACTCCAGTTAAAAAGGGGAAGTTTGAGACCTAAGGGATTGAATACATACAACAACAGTCTTGATGCAAGGATGAGATATTTCAGTCGTGCTACTATGTTGTCTTTTAAGCTTGCTTCATTCTTTCTCTCTCTAAGTTCTTGGACCTACACTTAACATGAGGACATGCTTGATTCTAAGTTTGGGGGAGTTGATAACACCTTATTTTACATACTTTCTGTATATATTTGACGTCACTTTTAGTATAACTTTAGCTAACTTTTTGAATAATTTTTCTATCTTTTTTACTAAAGCCTTATTTAATGATTTCAAAAACCAACACAACTTGGTTCGCGATCTTGGAAGATCGCAACTGTGGTTATTTAAAAAAAAAACTGTGACCGCAATGATCAGAGACCGAGACCGCGGTTCTTCTCCTCAGCACCCGCGGTTTAAATCGCTTCAATGTCTCGACTGTGGTGATCCGAAAAATCACGACTGCAATTATCCCAGAGGTCACGATCGAGGCAATCCAAAGAATCACGACTGTGATTATATGAGTCTCGCGACCAAGCTGGATCGCGACCAGAGAAGAATAAGGTAGAGACCGCGACCTTGGTCTTGCCCTCACTTAATAGAAAAATTGTGACTACGGTTCTAAGTCAGTGGAAGGCACCTATAAATAGCACCCCCGCCTGTCTTGTCAAATCATCAGATCAGACGACCAGATCATAAGGCCACGAAGTGCTGCTGCATTTCAGACTCATCTCCGACCATCCATCCATCAGTCTTGGATCTCCATGAGCGAAAGCTAAGGTGAGAGAAGACTTTGGTCTGCCCCTTCTTCGATACAAGAAGGACATCCACGTGGTAGATCCAGATCTGAAAAAGTAGTGTGTAGTATCACGTTCTTCCCTTCCAGATCTACCACTTCCTCCTGATGTACCTTTTCCCCTCTTCGAGAACCTCATGGATCTGTATGTATGTAGCATCATCATATTGTCTGCAAGCATGAGCAGCTAACACCTTAACGTGGGTTGGGAGTAGCCACTAAGGCTCTCCCAACATGTATATTGTCTCTTTCTTTTAAATATACATACTCTTATCAAGATTATCTCCATGCACATATTTTTAATGCTTCACTTGTATGCTTAGCTACCATCTTATGATATTTGATTGTTGATATCTCGAGAGAGTAATATCACTTTTATCCCGTGTCATGGATTGGTATGAATGCACGAGAGTGTTGGAATGCTAAAGCTTTAACCAGTTGTTTTACTGCGAGGTTTTTGAGTTGTTATCTCGAGAGAGAGACTTCTTTTAGGACTTAGATCTATCCTCATCTCGAGAGAGAGTGGAATAGGCATTTGAATGGTTTCTTGTAATCTTGATATTAGTATGCAAGAGATAGAGATAGTTTTACATATTGGTGAGGTGCTTTAGTTGGTGAGCCCCAACCCGGGTTTTCCCCATATTCTTATTTACCATTCCTCCCCTTTCTTATTTGTTTTGTTGTTCTTGTTCTTTTGATATCGTTCTTTAGTGAACATCTCTTTGCACCCTTTTTGGCTGGAGTATAAGAGTGTTGATTCTGCATTCTTAACACGACCAACCTTATCCCTGTGTTTGACCCTGATTGCTACATCAGACCCCATTTATCATTGTGGGGGCCTGAGAGTTGAGTTATCTCTTTAAAAGTCTGACTACTGTAATCCACACCCTTTGGACGTGTGATTTAGGCTGGCCAACTTTTTCGATCACGTTTTTTCTGTTAAGTGAGGGCAAAACCGCGGTCGCAGTCTCCGTCTTATTCTTCGTTGGTCGCAATCTAGCTTGGTCGCGAGGCTCATATAATCACGGATGCGATTCTTTGGATTGCCTCGGTCGCGGCCTCTGGGATAATCGTGGTCGTGATTTTTCGGATCACCGCGGTCGCGGCATTGAGGCAATGCAAACTGCGGGTGCTGAGGAGAAGAACCGTGGTCGCGGTCTCTAATGATCGCAGTTGCGGTCTCTGATGATCGCGGTCACGGGATTTTTTTTAATAACCACGGTCGCGATCTTCCAAGATCGCGACCCAAGTTGTGTTGGTTCCTGAAATCATTAAATAAGGCTTTAGTCAAAAAGATAGAGAAATTATGCGAAAAGTTAGCTAAAGTTATACTAAAAGTGATGTAAAATATATACAGAAAGTACGTAAAATAAGGTGTTATCAGACATGGCCCAAAATAGTTTGAAAAAGCACATTGAAAATCATGTACATATATACATATGTATCTATATATTTACTATATAGAACAAGTTCATCATAGAAAAAGTAAAGTTATGTCTATGATAGAGTAGTTGGTTTTTGGCTGACTCTTTGTATCAGTAAGTTTTCATTTTTTTCTCATGTTTCCTTACATATTTATAGTATATTATTTACAATATTATAAATATTATATAAGACTTGTAGTGGTTTGGAACAAATATTTATATTCTACAGTAAGTTCTAGGGAACCCGGTAACTGACAACAAATATAATTTTGGAAAATATATACATATATTATATTAAAAATGTAAGGATAATTCTTTGTGTCACTTAGTTTAAAATTCAATAATCAAACTCCTCAACTGATAAGATGATATGTTACTTATTTATAAGAACAATGTAAAACTTTATTATTCTTGTATTTTATTTTTAACTTTATAAAACTTGTGACATTCCCACTATAAAAGATATATAGATAAAATTTTCTATGTAACTATCTAATTATCAAAATGTTTTCATAAATGTTATTTTCTAAACTACTTAGTTGTGATTTGAGTGTCATATCCTAAAATATAGGTATAAATATATATATTAACAATAGATAATTCTTCTATAATTAGAACTAACAATACTTACTACTAGTACATGTTAAAAATGCATTATAATTATTAATATGTTTTTTCAAAATAAAATTGATTTAATATAATGTAAACCTACCTCATCTTACGACCCCACATCTATTGCTACCTATTTACTTGAACTTCACCATTAACACCAACACAAATTTATATACTTTTGATATTTGAGACTAAAATAATCAAACGTGTACTTAATTGAAACCAACTAATCTATAAAATTTATGGCAAACAAAAATAGATACTGGAAAAAAATTGAGTTGTTAATGTCACTCATTGTATTATTCTAGTTAGTGTCAACCATTGAACATTTAACTTACTAAAATATCATATTTCTTAATCAGCATTGGATTTTTCATCACATGCTTTTTTAAATTATTAAATTGATAGAGGTATACATTAAAATTTAATGCTTTCTTATTCAAGTAAACACTATTGGTCAATGCATTCATATATATATATATATATATATATATATATATATATATATGTTTCTTTTATTATTCACAATTTGTGCTAATCTACTGTGTACTAATATTGAAATTATATGCATAGCTTACAACTATCTACTTTTTGTAGTTCTGTTCAATGTTTGAAAGTGAAATTGACATTTTATGTTCGTCATTTTTTATACATGTAGTATTAGGAAATAATCGCCCACACGTCTTAAAGTCTTTATACGCATATGGGACATCTTATACAATTGTTTAGAACTACTTATGTAGTAGATTTTAATCCTATATATTCACATTCATAAATAGACTTATATAATTATTTTGTATATTATTTTTATATAAAAACAAATAGCTATATCTTTAATTATTTTTTATTTTTGATAATGAGGAAAAGAAATTCGTGCATTATGATCTATCACAATGTCTATCAATTTATCCTCAACTAAATTAGGTTTTTTTACATATCTTTTAATTATGAAAGATCACATATTTTTTGATCGTGTACTTCAAAAAATAAAGGACTTATTATGCATTGAACAACAACCTAACACAATTTCTATTGCAATTCTTGACATTCCTATAAATATGATGTGGCCCTCCAATGATGAAATCCTAGCTCTACCCTGACTATTTGACTCCAGAGTTAGACTATATAATTAGCAATAGGTGAAGCACCATGTCTGAATAGTGATATGTTGTTTGAACCTCAATGCTTCCATAGAAATTTGACCCTCTTAGACATAACGTGTCCAAACATCACAATGTGTGCCAAACTCCAAAAGTTTGTCATAGATGATGTGATCCAAACCCACTAGCTAAGATTTAATCCCCCAAAAGAGGTATTTGACTAACCATCTATTTTTAATCACTAACTGAAATTAGCCTTAAATTTTTCTTTCTTTAACTTCTAAGAACTAATAAAACATTATGTTAATTTAGCATACAACATCTAATTTAAGAATAAGTTTCACAACTCCTCAATGAGTTTTTTTCTTACATCATAATCAATAGAAAGGAATGAGTTCTCACTTTAATATACATCAAATACAACTTATTACCAAACTACTTTCAATCCTCACTATCACATTCACAAGACTAGAGAAAGGATAAGAGACCATCTAACTAAGATAAATACTCCTCTCAAGACCTCAACTAATTTACTCCTAATGAAAAATAGCTTATGACTCCTCCTGTTGAGCTGCACCTATTCCTAGGAAAAAAATATTTCAGTAGAGTGTGTGAGCTACTGGCTTAGTGCGTGGAAATCCATCAACAAACAAAGATAATTTAGATATACATTTTTAATAGAACTAAACATAGAAGAACATGATCATAGTAGTTGAATCTAGAAATAATACAATATGACAGAAATTTTGATAATAACTACAATAAGTAAACAAATTAAATTGATTCTTTAATCTTTTACTTTTTTTTACTATGCCTTGGACCCAGATGAAGTGTTCCACAGCATGTGGAAGTATTACATCAAGATATGATATCCTTATATAAGACTTAGAGTACACTTGAAACTCTATGTCTACTAAACTAGCTCCCAAATCAGCAACGAGGCTTGTTACATCTAGCCTTGACATCTAAACAACTAGCCACATAAATTGGACTGCTCCTCTAAACATGGGTACTCAAATACATAGTCAAAGAACTTGGCTTAACTACCTACATCAATGGTTTCTCAAAAGGTTGGCCTGCAAAGCAGTATCTAAACCATTTTACTGTTATGGGCACCAGTAGAATCTTTAACTAATATTGGGTACCTTACTAATTTAAGGAGATTGTCCTAAGTGAGCTTAGTTCCCCATACCTCTCTAGTACGCTCTCTCTACCTCTTCCTAGACTATACCAGTCAATAGGCACATTTCCTCCTTCACATATTAGACCTCCTTCATAGATTCTATGGTGTTTAGGGCATCTAATATCCAGTTGATTCTTTATTTTTATTGACAGAATCACTAATCTTATAATTCTTAACTTGACTCTGAACATAGGGATCCATATATCATATTTTGAACAGTAAACTTATTTTAAGTCACTGACATCAATTTGGTAAACTACTTGAAGTAATAAATTGATCATGTTGGTAAATACCAAAATGAACTCCTCTTTGAATTCATAAATATAAATTGGAAATAATTATCAACTAGATCATAGATTCATAAAATCATGCAATATTATAGAAACTAGGACAAACCCAGAGTTCTAGTTCCTCTTTTTATACCATTAATATTCATCATGATCTCAAAAAAAATTATTCTAGAGCCTATAGCATCTACAGGACATCATAAATATGTTAAAAAAATTAATAGGCTAATTGAGGTCTCATATTTTGGCTCCATAATTTGAAAAGAATAATCATCTTGCAAAACAGAGCATATTCTTTATAATTTTGGGGCTTAATTTCTATAAAATCAAGGAATACATGTGATTTTCCACTCACCCAAGTTTGATCCTAGCTTAGTGATATCCAATCTAAGCTTGGTATACCAGGATTTTGACCTAGTCATCTTGGTTTTTAGCTAGAAGCTCTGACTCCACCATCTATAAATCAAACTAAGCTACTAATCCAGGATTTGTCTGTAAGCAGAAGAAAAATAAGAAAAGAGGAATGTAACCTCTGATTAACCAACATGCAGGCTTTGACCAAGGGAAAAAGAGAGAACAAAGGAGAAGCCAATGATTTATACTTTCCTTGGTGATTCTACATCTAGGTCTACTATTGTCACACATTCTTCATGTTATTACCCAAAATCACCCTAGGAATCACCTTCATGTATGTATATTTTGTGTTTTAGGTCTCGGTTGTATGAAAATTTCAAATACAAATCCAAAGAAGCAAAATTCATTGAATTCATATAAGTATATCAAAATTTATGGTTGTTTTTGGGATTGGATATGCTAAGAGGAATTGCATCACATTTCCATCGATTTACATCATCTGTAGGCAAATTATCGATTTCTACCATCAGTATGTGGTCCAGTGGTTTACACCATCTATAGGCAGACTGTTATTTTCCACCATCGGTAGGTGGATCGTTAACTTACCCATCTATAAGGGAATTGTCGGTTCCACCATAGGTAGGAAGTCCATGAATTTTCACCATCGATAGGCAGATCACTGGCTTCCACAACTGGCAGGTGATTCATCAGTTTGAACCACCTATAGGCCAATGGTAATACTATATGATCATTATAAATGTCACAATTCTCTAACTTTTAACTCCATTTTGATTCACTCTTTTTATGTTGGTTCATAATAAATTCTCTATAATTCTACATAAAAAGTTTTACAAAATTCTCAATTAATAATTATTTTAGTGATGAATTCCTCAAATGTATATAATACTCTTGTCATATACATGTGTGGGCTATTACTATCAACCAAGATTCAAACCTTATGGTATTATCAAATCATGATTTTAATTTATTAAAAAAGTTTAAGATAAAACAAAATATAAATCAATCATTTAATAATGTAACGCATTAATAAAGGTATAATTAATACCAAAATTATTGTAAACCCTCCATTACCAATAAACTAAGGTATGGGTTGTACAATTTTCCCTGTAGTAAAAATTTTGTGTCAACATTTCTAGAAGAGGAAAGGATAATTGTTACAAGCATTCATTAGTACATTTTTGACCTCTAATATCAATTTTATTAACATCAGTTTCAAAGGAAAACTGACATTCAAGAAATACATTGTCGATTGTAGAGCACAAATGTCAATATTGGTCAAGTCCTACCGATTAATGAAAAACATAGGTATTACTTTTCCTATAATGTTTATGTCTTCAATAAACCAACATCCTAGATAACCAGCAAATAATTTTCATGAAAAATTTTGACTCCAAAAAAATTAGGTTAGGGTTGGTTGTAGAAAAAATGATGACATACACATTCATGTAAAATATATTCTGCCTCAAAATACCTCTGTCATTGATTTTTCTATAGAGCAAGCGACAATTTACATCTTTTCCATCATGAAAATGTTTTACATAGTGTCAGTTAATTACTAAGAAACCAATGATAAATAGTTCTCACCACATCCCCTAAGGAATATATACCCCCCCCCCCCCAATTTCTCTACATCATCGTTTCATTCACCAAAATTGATGTCTAGGTTCTTACTGTAGATGGAATTTTTTGTTTGAATAAGGGACTTTGTCGTTGTCTTATCTCTTCCAACTGATGATATAGTGCTATATATGTTGTTAGTTTTTCTAAGACAACCGATGAATGTGAACTTAGTAGTTGGTCATTTTGAGCAATTGACAACTCAGCTCACTTAATAGCATCTGTGAAATTTTTCTTCCTTCATTCTCCATTTCATCATGATATCTAGTAGAACTATTCTGGCAATGATGACCTAGATCTGCCACCACAACATGCTTTGCCTCCTCCAATCAGCATCACAGCCTGCCCCAGCTCCTCCATCTGCCACCATAGCCTGCTCCTCCTTCTCTAGCCACCACCACAGCTTGCTCCACCTCTCTGGAGCTCTTGTTTTAGCCACCACTCAGTTGTTGCTTCTACTCTCCACTTTTGTTTCTCTATCTTCGCCGCCTCTAGTTGTTGTGTTGACTGCTACCCCAGAGCTCCTTTGTTGGACATTGTTGCGTTGGTTGCTCCACCATCCACACCCACCACCAGTGCATCCACCACTACCACACTTCTTAAATGGAAGAGGAGCTCACCAACGCCAATATTTCCTCCTCCCAAGTCCATCCAAAGAGGATATCTCTTCTCATCCATGTTTCTCTACTAATACTACACCTCCTCAGATTTTGGTGATTGTCTTACCTCTCTCTATCAACATTGATACTTGCAATATATTTTGCACATTTTATTGATGATAAAAAATTGTAATGATAGATAAATTAGTTCTTGATGATATATTGAGTCAAAAGTCTTCTTAAATTATATGAGGTCAAAATACTTCTTAAATTGAATGATGAAATGTAACTGGGGTTTTAATCAAGTATAATTTCTTTATAATTGAAATTCATGTATAAATGTTTGTATATATGGGTGCATTGTTCAATTTGAATGTTGTATGGATAAATAACTAGTGTGTTTAACTAAGTTGGATCCTTAAATCAATAAATATGTGATGCATTTAAGATATACCCATTTTGTGATATAAGGAGTTTTGTGGCTCTTATTGATACATAACTAGTCAAACATGTCTTGATGAACCTTAACCTTATTTTCCCTATTATTTGTTGGCCTAGAAATCCATCCAAGATTTACTCATTAGGAGTAAATCTTAGATAGTCCCCAGTTTGGGACTGTTCTTGAACACTTAATATCACTTAAGATGTAAGTGTAAAAAGTGGATTCAATTTTAAATATTTTCCTCAGCACTTCCCCAATTGTTCTCTAAGTATATGTAGGTGGATAGTTTTCCATCTACATCAGTGTACTTGGGGAACTGCGGAAAATTGTTGTCAAAATTTCTTGAAAATGAAATACACATTATACACTTACTAGTGAGAGTAGGTGTTCAAGAATGATATAGGTGGTACACACATTCATTACTAAACCCTATACCCTAATTTGTAAACCCTAAACCCTAATCTATAAACCCTAATCTCTAAATGCTAATCTCTAAACCCCTAATTCAATACTTGTTTTCTCTATGATCATAGAATGGATAGATCATGGATGTCCATTCCAAATCACTGCACTTGAGAGTTTATTATTGATCTTGGTATATTTATAATATTTGCAAAGGAATGTAGGAAATGAGTTGGATATAGGTTCTATTGTCCAAATAGGAATTGAAGTAACAACTAGAAATTTGTCATTGTTGATGAAATCAAAAGTCATGCCATGTGCAATGGGATTGTACATGTTTATATAGAAGGGTAATGGCATGGAGATATTCCTACTCTGAGATTATTAGATGTCGATAGCAGTACTTGTGTTGTAGAAGAAATTTCCTACGATGATGTAGATGTGAATGACACGATTCTGATAGACATGGTTGATGTGATACTAGATAGTTGTGGGGTAAATCTTATGGATCCACCTTTCTTATTTAAAAACATTGTACATGATGTTGAGAGGCCATTATACTTAGGTAGTACTAAGTTTACGAATATGAGCAATGTGCTGAGATTGTATACTATGAAGGCTAATAATAGATGGAGCAACAAAAGCTTCATGTCACTATTGTCTTTGTTGAAAGAAATTCTTCCTGAAGGCAACGAGCTTCAATCTCAACAAAATTAAAGAAAATGTTGTGCTCAATGGAAATGATGGCTAAGAAGATACATGCATTCCTAAATGACTATGTGTTATTTCAGAAGGACTATATCAATTTGAAAGTGTCCAAAATGTGGACGTCAAGGTATAAAATGATGACTTCAGTGAAGTCTAGAACTAACTCTCCTATCGAGGTGATGTGGTATCTACCTATAATACCATGATATCAATGTTTTTTTCCAATACTATGGATGCACAGAATTTAACTTGGCATATAGAGGCAAAGAAAAATAATGATGGGATCCTACGACATGTGTTTGATTCCCTACAATGGAAGAAGATTGATTTATTGTACCCTTAATTTGGTGAAGAACTCAGGAATCTAAGACAACTTTATACCGATGGGATGAATTCATATGGAACATTGAGCAGCCAACACAGTACATGGCATGTAATGATTATTATATACAATCTTCCTCCCTAGTTGTGTATGAAAAATAAGTACCTAATATTTTCCTTATTGATATTGGGCCCCAAACAACCTAGAAATGATATTGATGTTTACATTAAACCTCTAATTGATGACTTAAAGAAACTCTAGAAATAAGGTATGATGACCTATAATGCTTTGCATGGAGAGATATTTTATTTGCATCCTATGTTGTTTTGCTCTATTAATGACTTTCCAGCATAAGGGAATTTGTCTGGATACATCGTAAAAGGATCCAAAGAATGCCTTATATGTGAGGATAACACTGATTCAATACGACTAAAACATGGTGGCAAGAATGTATATCTTGGTCATCAAAAGTTTCTTCCAAAAGTATATCCTTAATGAAGGTTGCACAAAACATTCCACGGATCAATTGGAGAACATAGTGCCGATAAACCTATATTAGGGGAGGTTATTTATGAAAGAGTAAAATACGGTGTCAGTGTATTCAGTAAGAGATCACAATATACTATTCCCACATAGAGTAACAAATATTTATTCAGAAGAGGACAATATTCTGAGATCATCCTTATTGGAGTTATTTGGTAGTTAGGCATTATATCATTGTCATGTGTGTTGATAAAAATGTTTGTGATAGAATCATTGGTACTCTGTTGAATATACCAAGTAAGACTAAATATGGTAACAAATCCATAATGGACCTCCGTGAAATGGAAATAAGGAAAGAATTTACAATAAAAGTTAGTAGTGATTGTAAAAAATATTTACCTCCTGCTTGTTAGATGTTATCTAGACAGGATTAGAAAACTTTTTGTGAGTGTGTGTTCAATGTTAAGGTACTATAGAGTTACTATTTCAATATATGTAGATTGATATTAATGAAGGATATGAAACTAATACGTCTTAAATCTCATGATTGTCACATCTAGTACAACAAATATTGCATGTGGATATTCAATCTATATTGTCAAAGCGTGTAAGGTTTGCAGTCACCAGGCTTTGTTTCTTATTCAACACTCTATGCAGTAAATTTATTGATCCTGAGAATCTCAATAAATTGCAAAGAGAAGTGGTCATTACCACGTGCCATCTTGAAATGTATTTTCATCCTTCATTATTTGATATCATGGTACATCTTGTTGTCCATTTGACTAGGGAAGTGAAAATGTTGGGACCAGTTTTCTTATATTAGATGTATCCTTTTGAACGATACATGTTTGTTTTAAATGTGATCTTTAAAACTGTTATCGGCCTGAAGGGAGTATTATTGAGGGTTATGTGTCTAGGGAGGTTATGGACTTTTGCAATGACTTTCAGAGTTGTAATGAAGACCATGGCAATGACAAGAATATTGATTTCTATTCCCGCAAAGGGACTTTAGGAGCAAGAGTGAAAGTAATCAATTGTGAGCTATGGGAACAAGCACACTTGTGTAATTTACAGAACATCGATGAAGTGAGTATATATCACTAGTACAGTAATGGCCTGTAGGGTCGGTTTTTTTAAGCCTATAGCGTCACATTTTAACTGACGCATAAGTGGTCGTCGCTATAGAATTTGCTTTATAGGGTTGGTTTTTTAAACCAAAGAAAACTGACCTTAGAAGGTAGCGTCGGGTTGGCACAAACTAAAACCCGAGGCAATAGCATCACTGCCGCATCACTTATATCAAAATAAAATTGACCCAAGAGAGGTACAAAAACTGACATGCTGACCCCGATGTCTCTAAGGTCAGTTATATACAAAAAATCTGACCCTAGAAGTCTATAAGGTCAGTTATATGCAGAAAACCGACCCAGAAGTAGGTACAAAAACATGCTGACCGTAGAGGTCTCTAAGGTCAGTTCTATATAAAAAAATTGACCCTAGAGGTCTATAAGAACCGACTTGAAGAAACTCAAACCTGAGGCTGTAAGGTCAGTTATATTTAAAAATTCTAACTCTATAGTTCTCTAAGGTCAGTTATAAGCAAAAAACTGACCCAACAATTGTACAAAAAATGATTTGTTGATCCCGATATCTCAAAGGTTGGTTATTTACAAAAAAAATGGCCCTAGAGGTCTATAAGGTCGGGCATATGTAAAAACTGACCCAAAAGACCCAATAGATAGTTGATCCTAAAGGCTATAAGGTCAGGTATTTATATAAAACTGACCCTAGAAGTCTACAAAGTCAGTTATATGAATAAAACTGACCCAAAGTGGTACAAAGACCTGGAGTTTTAATTTGCATTGAGGTTGTTACGTCAGTTCTTTTAAAAAATCGACCATAGAGGTCTCTAAGGTCGGGTTTATGTAAAAACCGACCCAATAGACCCAATAAAGTCAATCCTAGAGTCTATAAGGTCGGGTATTTTAAACAAAATTGACCCTAGAGGTATACAAGGTCGATTATATGAAGAAAAGCGACCCAACAGTGGTACAAAGACCTGAAGAAATTTGCATTGAGGCTATTAGGTCAGTTATATTAAAAAAACGACCCAGTAGGTCTATAAGGTCGGTTATTTTAAAAAACTGACCCTAGAGTTTACATTTTTTTAAAGAAAAATTCTACATAATAGAAATCTTCAGAACAAAAACCTACAGAACTGAAATCTGCTTTACAAAGTTCAAAACCTACAATAGAAAGTAGACTTGCAAATGCAATGATGCAAGCCAGAAATTCATTCCAAAGCCATTTGCTAGCTTTTATGTCCAATCCTTTTTGAATTGATGTATCAATTTCCAAACCACACACATTCATAACAACAATAATTCACATATTCAGTTGATACATATTCATACACATAGCACATACTAACATTCACAAAAAGATAGATTGCAAGTATAAGATGATATTAAAATTCATGTCAGATACAAAAGTAAATTTGAAAGAGTTTCAAAACTACATACATAAATGAAGCTATGCATTCAATCCAATGCAATAGTGACTTCATTTAGAAAAGCATCTGACCACTCTTCTCAGAATTCATTTAAATCATCAGGTGTGTAAGGCTGAGTTGTAAAGATATGTAATAAGAAATGCACATGCTAATATTTTATAAAATGACTACATCTCACTTGTAAATTTATGATGTTATTCTTTATTACCTAATTTATAGTCTGAATATCATGTGATGCTCCTTTGACAATAGCTTGCATATATTTCATTACATAGTAGCCACAAGCCCAGTCATTATTTTGTATAGGACACTACAAATAAAGAATTATACTTAATGTTAGTAAACTATTATAAACAGAGTTGAGATAAGACTATAAGAGTTGACATATAAGAATTGACATTAATGACATTGTCCTGACAACTATGTAGCATCTCATCAACCATATCATCTTGAATCGGGTCATCCTGAATCGGTTCATCATTGACATTATCATCATTATCTATATATTCTATGCCACAACTATTAGTATCAACATCTTTTGATGCATAATTAAATTTCTCTCCATGCCAATACCATTCATTATAACCTTGTATGATCCCATTGCATAAGACATGATTCTTAATTTCCTCAATAGTATCAACTTTCAAATTATTACCACAATTTCTACATGGATAATAGAACATATCTGTAGGTAGTTTCCTATGTTCCTCAGCAAATATGATAAATTCGTCAAGACCTTTGGCAAACTCTAGACTGCAACGGTTCTTGATAGACATCGAACTTCGATCCATTTTCTAGATCGCATTAAAATTAGTTATAAAACTAAGCATTTAATATTGATACTATAAGATGTAAGTTTTTATTGATAGGAAGTTAATTACTTTTATACTAAAGTGTACCACCTATCCCATTTTTGAATATTTAATCTCACTAGTAACTGTATAATGTATGTTTAGTTTTGAAGAAAATTTCAGCAGCATTTCCCCTAAGTTCTCCAAGTACACCGATGTAAATGGCAAATAACCACTCACATATGTACCCAGAGAACAAATGAGGAAATCCTATTGAAATTTTCTTCAAAACTAAACATAAATTATACAGTTACATCCTAAGTGAGATTAAATATCCAAAAACAGTCCCAAAACGGGGACTATCCAAAGTTTACTCCTAATGAGTAAATTTTGAATGGGTTTCTAAGTTAATATATAAATGTATTATTTTCATATTTACATATTAAGTTAAACATCATGCATCGATGATCTCATCTATAAACCCTAAAGTGTCAATCTGGGAGTACACATGTCTAATCTCATATTTCTAGAATTTATACAATGATTGCATATGTGACTGATAATAAAATGTAGATATGAAAAAATACATGTTTTTATTATTGGTTGGGTTACTAGCTAGTCATATAAAATGGAAAAACAATGTAACTGACCTGAGCCGCCGAGATGAATAATGAGAGAAGACTATGGGCAGTGGAAGGCGCGCAGGTGCCAAAGAGTAAGAGAATGGCCGCTGAGTGCTATAGATTCTATAAGCAAAAGGATGATTGTCGTGAATAATATGGGAAAACCAAGAGTACTTCCATAGATAAGCACGTATTATATGTACTGGATTGAAGAATCAATTGGTGTTCTTGACAAATATAAACTGAAGGTCGTGTCAAAGAGTAGCCATTAACAGAGAAAAAATCTTATCACAAAAAGTAGAGCTTGTAAGAACTAGGGTTCAGATTCAGGTCATCCAAAACCTAGTTACAACATACAAGTGTATAAGGTCGTCAAGCTTCTCACTACTCCCACCCCACCCACTGCCGCCTCTCCCACCCCATTCACCACTACCCCTAACTAGTCCCCACCCCACCTGATGACACCACCTCGCCAGCCCAGTCACTCGGTGCAACTACCACCACCCCGACCTCAGGAACAACCATGCCCAAGGGCACCGCCGCTGCAAAACCCTCCTCATCGCCTCTGCATACAATCCCAAGGTAGCAGCGCTCGCTCACACCGGAAATGATTTTAAGGCGAAAGAGAAAATCTTACTTTCTAGGCCAAGAATCGAGAGCAACCTTCGATGATGATGTTCAAGCTTTTTTGGGGCACGCCAGGACGGTGACCTTCTCTTAGACACGACGCGATGACAACCTTCAGGGGCACGTCAAGATGGAGACTTTCTCTCGGGCATGCCATGATGGCGGTTTACCTCTTCCTCGAGCTTAGGCGCGGAAGCGGCGGTTGGCTTGGTGGTGACGGCACAAAAGCAGAAGGCGGCGAGGAGGGTTCAGACAGCAGCTAGCAGCGCCTTCGTAGCAGTAGCTTTTGGGGGTTGTGTGGGTGACCTCACTAATGGGACGGTGTGCCTTAGATTAAGTGTCAACCTGTAACGTCAGTTATTAAGAGAAAACTAACTCAACAACCAAGCGATGCCTGAATTTCACTTGCTAGGACGGTTAAACAAGAAAACTGACCCTAGAGGTCCAAGTTGTAAGGACGGTTTTTTCGGAAAACTGACCCTAGAGGTCACACCGATCTAGAGATATAAGGATGGTTATTTAAAAAAACTGACCCAATAGGTCTCAAAAAGTTGCACTCACCCAACCTAGAGATCCAAGCTATAAGGACAGTTGTATAGGAAAACTGACCCTAGAGGTCGCATGTTGCTAGGTCAGTTATGGGCGGAAAACTGACCCAAGAATTTGTACTCAAGGTCCCAAGATCTAAGGATGGTTATTAAATAAAACTGACCCTAAAGGTCCCAAGCTACTAGGTCAATTATATGCAAAAACTGGCCCAACAGGTGAACGGTGCCTAAACTTTTTATTCTAAGCTATTGGTCGGCTATTTGAAAAAACCGACCCAATATCCCAACTTCTAAGGATGCTTATTGGTCAAATCCGACCCTAGAGGTGACTTGCAAGGTCAGTTATTTGAGAAAACCGACCCAACAGATATAAGCAGTACCCGATTTTCTTGTACACTCCTAGGTCAGTTATTTGGAAAAACCGACCCTATAGCTCGACACTTGTGGACATGTGAAGGCAAAATGAAGCCAATTTCTCTGTGGGAAACATGTTGGTCAGTTTTCTAATAAAACTGATGCTATGTTTATGCGTGTAGCAAAATTTTGATTTCACGGGTCTTTTATAGCGTCGATTATCTTTAACATAACCGACCTTGTGTTGGGTTTTAAGGGAGGCAGAGAAGGCAGCGGAAACAAAAAATTTCCTCCCCAAACCCAGAACAAGGAAATGTGTCAACGTCTATACAATAGGAAAGGGATGGTTTATGGAATCATACCTTGTCCCAAGGCTTGCTCGACAACAATACCTCGCACCTTGCGCGGTCTTCACCTCCGGTCTTGGACGGTGTCTGTGCAGCTCCTGGTCGCACCGGGACAGACGACTCCTGGTCTCACCGGGACTGTCGGGATTGACAGTTGTCCTCCAAGCGGCAGAAAACTCCCGCCTCTGAAGTAGTCCACACGGACCACCTGGAACTCCAATCTCCTTGTCCCACAAGGAATTGGAAGGAGTCGCACCCTCCTGTCAGCGTACTAGTCGCCGACACACTCTCCTGCCACTAGTCGCTTTCTGCAGTTGTCTTTCCCTTATTGTGCCTCCCTTATCGGGTAGCACTTGCTCGGGCTCTCTCTCAGTTACCAAAAACAGAGAGAACGACAACTTCACAGAGCAACTGGTTGCACTGGGTTGTACTTTGAGAAGCCCCAAATACCCCTATATATAGGAGGGTCATGGGACAGGGTTCTCCATCCCGGGCAATGCGAGACTAAAAGCAGGAGTAGAAGGGTTCGAGCTTTTCCACAAAAACAACCAACTCGCAACCTGAACCGATCGTTTCATTTCTGAAACGGTCAATTGGGGACCTGAGCCGGTCGGTTGACACCTCCACCGATCGGTTGGGACACCTCAATCGGTCGGTTCACTTCTAAACCGGTCGGTTCGTGGTCCTGGTCAGTTCCCGATTGACTTTCCTTCTTTTGATTCTAATTGGTATCAAATACCAATCCTTGTTCCAATCAAATTGGGCAAGTGAAACGAAAGGAAAATTCTCACTAATCCTACTTTCCCAACTTGCTCAGTTGCATCAGTTGAACCGATCATTTCAACACTTGAAGCAATCGTTTCACCCTGATCATGAGCCGATCGACTCACTACCTGAGCTGACCGGTTCACCAAGCTCAGTCGATCGGTTCATCACATGAGTCGATCGGTTGGGAGTGTAGATTGTGCAGAATCAGTCAAATGTGCTTTCAATCAATTCGATACTCCAATCAATGCATCCAACACCTAGAACATTATGATATTGAGCTATCAATTAATTGAGTATTTAATTGAACTACTAAACTCTTTTAGCAATCAATCTAAACATTGTTTGTGGACAAAACTCCTCTTCCAGGTTAAATCCTATGTGTGTGACCATGCAGGTCCTTTTCACGTTGGCAGTGAAAGTCCATAACACTTATGACTTCACAAGCAAAGAGCGGTGCCTAGTCACACATCAGTGCTACCCAAGTGAAATAGAAAGTTGGAGAACAAATTTCAATCCTACAATCCGTGAATGGTGTTACAGTGAATGTATAATTCCTTTGTCACTGATATCCCGAATGAACTCGAGGCATGAGACAGTCATCCTGTCAACGTTCATTCACTTTCTTGATCTCAGAGTAGATTGGAATAGATATGTATGACATCAATATCACATATTGATTCACACATGCGTGTGCACGCCTATTTCAATCCTACTCATCAAGTGGTCTTGGATATCAAACTCCCTCAGGAGGGACAAATCCCATATCTATCACTCACCCCTCAAAAGCCCCATGTGTCAAAGCCACCCAATCATCACCTTTATAACAACCCATGTTTCAGGACTGCGTTTGATGATGTCAAAGTGTGCCCAACGACATGTGTTGAGTGTAGTGATTTCAGGTCAAAGAATCACACTCACCACCATCACTGTGAGTACTGACTGTGACTACCATGTCATGGTTCCATGTGTCAAACTCACGGTGGGTTTGTCCGGTACACTTGTTCTCTAACAAGTACCTATGTGTTTGGTTTGATATCTCTATATCATGACTAATGAGATTATGTCATCAACCAACACCACAATCTAGTCTTGTGTGTCATTGTTGTCTATCTACCTTCCACAATGACATCCGACTAGGGACATAACAAGAATGTACAAACTCTTAGCATCTGTATGATCTCATCGTTCAGTTCCTCAACCTAAAAGCATACGTCATTGAGTACTGTCATTCTCTAGAAATTCAATCTGTTCTATCACTATCTCATATGATTGAACCAGAAAGAATTGGAAACTTGCCTTTGATGTTTATCAAATCAATCCTAATGTATCGCACCAATCATCCCATGATTGGCTCTCAGGGCATACATACCAACAGACTCCCACTTGCACTGTGAGCCAATCACCCTTAAATCATATTCATAGTGATCTTAAAACATGTCCCATGTGTTACTGTGCTCTTGTGCCAACATAGTGAGTTATGGCAACACCTTTCCAAAGTCAATCTTAATTGTATGTATCACATCTCTTCACTGTACGTCACACGTATGAGATGGAGTTTCCGTAATATGTGATCCAGTATTCCTTTGCTAACCTTTAGCCACATTGCATGATCAAGGATTCCATACTTGTCATCAATGACCGGAATATCTATAAGTTCATCTCATGAACTTCCAGATCCATATAGTATCCACTGATGTTCTCTAACACATGGATACTCGGTATTTCCCTTTTAAATGGTTTTATTGGAACACTTCCAATTATCAACAAACTTTCACTTTTATATATCCTATATATATTTTGTGATTAATTTTCTGTCCCTTTTGGAAGTTCGCATCAATGTAACTCTTTACATTGAACTCTTCCTTATCTCCATAGAACTAGTACTTCACAAGTACTTATCAAGTTCTCATGGTATTCCAGTAACCCTTATTGGAAGTAGACAAACATCCACTCGTCATGCCTCACATACGAGTTATCAGGATGAGCACATCATATTTCCATGTCCTACATACAAGATGATGAATGCATTTTGTTCTTGCCATGTCGATACATGCAAGATAATGGGATGATTACATACATGATAGATCCACATCTATTCTTAGTGTTCCCATTCTTCATAAGAATTGGACACTTGGCCTTGGGATACGAACTCCATGTAACATGGACAAGTTTTCTCCCACTTAATCTGTGTATACTCAACCCTTCAGTACAGATTGCCAATATATGCTCTCTCTCTTTTCCAGGTCAAGAGGTTTTTGAGAACTATCTCTATAGATCTCTATTCCTATCTCATAGGAAACATCTCTATCTTCCTTAAAGATAATTTCCACTTTGGATTTCCATTCTAGAACATTTCCATTTCACATTAATATGTGGAATGTGAATGCGCTCCCACTAAATCATAGATCCCTTCTTTATCTTTGACATATCAGTCAAACCCTTTGACTATATCATCAAAGTAAAGATCCAATTCTGAGTTGCTTGTACTCAATCAATCATATTGATTAGTCTATTGTAACTTATAGACTTCATTCGCATTAGTGGATTCATAAACCTTATAGGTTGTGTCACGTACACATCCTTGTTTTATTCCTCATAGGAATGTGATTTTAGTATCCATATGCCAAATGTCTTAGTCATTAAGTTGCAATCAACAAGCATCATCCTTCTCAAAATGTTATCCATGTGTCTTAACACTTAAGACTTATCCGCACTTATGGATTTTATTCCAATGGGTGCTACCATCAAGGTCATACCTTATGGTTCACATGGATGTCATTTTGGATGTAATGGTCATAAACCATAACTCAAAATTCGGTTCCTCATATTCATCTAGATAGTTGACTCATCACATGAACAAATCATCACATAGATAATTGAGGTGTATCTGTTAAGGATATAAGAACTCACAATCTTTGTGATTCTTAATGTCCTTTATTAGTGTAGGGTATTCTTTATTTAAGAAGAATTCAGTTATTTGATAATCATTCTCTAACTCCTTAGAGTATGACTCCCTTTTGATTTAGACATCACTATGCCTTAATCATGAGCTCACTATGATACACTATCATAATCACTCATAAGGATCTCAAATATTTTGGTCTAAGTATTTCATTCATTGATCTCATCAAGAATTAACACTTTACCAAGTTCGTACTTCATCTATGATATTCTTGAACACTTCAAGATATTCATATTGGTATTTCTCTAAACACCTTTTGAAGTATTATCATTTACTCCAATAGGTATGTAAATACATCACATGTATTATACCTAATTGGATAATCATTATCCCACTACCATTAGTGAAGATTGATTAATCATGTACAAGAGATTCATGTCTCTTACTGGTTCTCTAACCAAAAGAGTCTAGATTTATCCATCACATGGAAACTAGAAATGAATTTCTCATGATTGATGCTAATTTGATTGTTTGAGTTATCAATAACTTTAGGTATCATTTTATCTTATGCATACCATGTATCATAAGATAAACAAGGCATTGCCACAAAGATCATATCTTTAAGATTGAAACATCAACTTTATTAATTGCCATCATTGTCATACAATATGCAAAAATAAAGTGTTTCTATCTATTGGAAATATATGAAATAGCAGTTCTCAACTCTATTTCATGCCCTTTTGGGCTGAAATAAACTGAAAGATACTCCTATCTATGAAAGCAACACTTGCTCCAATGATGGGTACTTCTTTCTTGGTCCTTTCACAAAAGCCATCACTTCTTTGTGGATCTTGCATATCATATATGATAGATCCATATCTTGGTATCATATACCTCAGATAAAGAAGCGGTTCATTTCATGATACCTTAGGTGGAGATCTCCATCCCCTCCTTCATCTTCTTTTTGTTCTTCCAGATATGGAGGGCAATTCCCTCATACACCCTTTCCCCATGTGCCTTGAGGCTGAAGACGGCTTGGATTGCTGGCTAGCATCAGAACACTTCTTTGCTTTGCCCTTGTCCTTGCCCTTAAGAATTACCTTTTCTTTGATCACATCAAAGATTATGGTTTGTCTTTCTTCATCTTTGCCTCTACTATCCTCAACATGTCCAACAACTCTGTCAACGCTTGTCAAAGTTGTTCGTGTTGTAGCTTATTATGAATTGTATGATTCTCGCAACATTTGCAGTATCATACCAATAGCCAACTCTTGGCTCAAAGGGAATCCATCTTAGTCAGGTTTTTCCATATACCCAATCATATTGAGTGAGTGAATACCTTACTGGATCTCCTTCTGTCATGACATACTAGGACAGTGTCCTTGAGACATCATATGTCTAATGTTGTCTCTGCAACTCATAGTTCAAAGAACACAACATCAAGCACTCCTCATCAATGTCATCGTCGGTATGCTTCCATAAGCATACTTTCAGCCATTGATGTGGTGGGATTGAGTTCATCTGGTTCTGGTATAACTAGGACTTATAGCTTTAGCTCTTTGATTGAGAACACTTCTCATCATCCCAACCAATCGTGGAATTATTCCCATTTAATTTATTGGTCTCAAAGACGGATCGCAAATAAAGTGATTATTGTTGATTAACCATTTATTTTATCAAAAGGAAATATATGCAATTTTAGTCCAAAACTCTTTTGACTTATTTGATTGATTTGAAAAGTTGACGATATAATTAGGCCTTTAATTAATTATTGCTCCCACTATTTTAGTACAAATTGATAGCCCTCACCATCAATTCAGAAGATTGCAGCATACAACCTTCTAGTAGGCAAGATCCTGAAATCCTCTAAGTTATGGACCAGCTAGGGCTGTCACCCACAACTTAGATCTCACAGGTAGGAAACTCTTGCCAATTGCATCATATGCAACTCTTGATAAGATGTCATATGCAACTCCTTGCCATGATCATCTCCATGCCTCAAGGTACTAGATCCCATCTAGATCGCCTTGTTAAGTCTGACCCAAAGCAAACACGATGAATATGCACCCTTCTAGGGCAGACCCACACATTCATCCTTCACGCTTCCACGAGATAGACGGTGCACCACGCTAGGGCATGCCCACACTTGGTCGATCAAGCTTTTCACGTGTGTCGCATTTGGAAGGCATCTAAAACTTAATATTTGATGAGGGATTTGGTTTTTATATACATATACATATCCAATCACCACAATACATAGTACGTATCATATACATGATATATCCCACAGAAAACATGCAAAACAACAAAAGCGATGATTATGGCCATCCTAATGTGATTCCTCGAGCCAAGAGGAATCACGGTCATCTAGGTCAACATCACATGCAACATGTATAAGATGAACTTTGTACTTTGCCTTTCTGGGTTTGATCAATTCATCACATGAATGATCGGCTTGCCATCAGACTGGTCAGCTGGGTGCCACCAGCCGATCGGTTGGCTCCTCCAACCGATCGGTTCACCTGGTTGTCATGCATCTCATCATGGCCACCACCCGCTTGTCTCGCTCCTCGAACCGGTCATCAACCGATTGGCTCACTCCTTGAACCGATCGTCTGGAACGTCAACCGGTCGGTTCACGCCTTGAACCAATCATCTCAATTGTTGTCAGGATGTCTGCCGTTCTTCGACATAACAAGAAATAAAATTCTATCCTATTTTACATTGTAAAAAGAGAAACCTCGAGTTACATTCGAGGGGAGCAAAGGTAGGAAAGAAATCTCAAATTATTTCAAGTTACATCAGGAATAGGAGAAGGAAGATCGGTGCGCAGACCGAGATGCAAGCAACCACATACAACCATACACATATAGGGTTTATTGGCCATAACCACGCTATACATCCACCACAAAACTCATTTAAGGGCGACGCGTATCGAGTGCATTCATAATACATATCATATATGTAAATTGGGATTTGTGGATTTAGGATTGGACATGCATAAAGCCAATATTATTCGCATCGTATGCAATAAATAAAGGCGACAAATCAAAATCGATCATATCGATAATCCCTAAAGTATAGAGCAGCTGACATGGCTCTGATACCACTGTTGGGTTTTAAGGGAGGCAGAGAAGGCAGCGGAAACAAAAAATTTCTTCCCCAAACCCAGAATAAGGAAACGCGTCAACGTCTATACAATAGGAAAGGGATGGTTTGTGGAATCATACCTTGTCCTGAGGCTTGCTCGGTGACAATACCTCACGCCTTGCGCAGTCTTCACCTCTGGTCTTGGACGGTGTCTGTGCAGCTCCCGGTCGCATCGGGACTGACGACTCCTGGTCTCACCGGGACTGTCGGGATTGACAGCTGTCCTCCGAGCGGCAGAAAACTCCCGCCTCTGAAGTAGTCCACACGGACCACCTAGAACTCCAATCTCCTTGTCCCATAAGGAATTGCAAGGAGTCGCACCCTCATGTCAGCGTACTAGTCGGCGACACACTCTCCTGTCACCAGTCACTTTCTGCAGTTGTCTTTCCCTTGTTGTGCCTCCCTTATTGGGTAGCACTTGCTCGGGCTCTCTCTCAGTTACCAAAACCAGAGAGAACAACAACTTCACAGAGCAACTAGTTGCACTGGGCTTTACTTTGAGAAGCCCCCAATACCCCTATATATATAGGAGGGTCATGGGACAGGGTTCTCCATCACGGACAATGCGGGACTAAAAGTAGGAGTAGAAGGGTTCAAGATTTTAGACAAAAACAACCAACTCCCAACCTGAACCGATCGTTTCATTTCTGAAACGGTCGGTTGGGGACCTGAGTCAGTCGGTTGACACCTCAACCGATCGGTTGGGACACCTCAACCGATCGGTTCACTTCTGAACCGGTCGGTTCATGGTCCTGGTCAGTTCCCGATTGACTTTCCATCTTTTGTTTCTAATTGGTATCAAATACCAATCCTTGTTCCAATCAAATTGGGCAAGTGAAACGAAAGGAAAATTCTCACTAATCCTACTTTCCCAACTTGCTCGGTTGCATCAGTTGAACCGATCGTTTCAACACTTGAAGCAATCATTTCACCCTGATCATGAGCCGATCGACTCACTACCTGAGCCGACCGGTTCACCAAGCTCAGCCGATCGGTTCATCACATGAGTCGATCGGTTGGGAGTGCAGATTGTGCAGAATCAGTCAAATGTGCTTTCAATCAATTCAATACTCCAATCAATGTGTCCAACACCTTGAAGATTATGATATTGAGCTATCAATTAATTGACTATTTAATTGAACTACTAAACTCCTTTAGCAATCAATCTAAACATTGTTTGTGGACAAAACTCCTCTTTCAGGTTAAATCCTATGTGTGTGACCCTGCAGGTCCTTTTCACGTTGGCAGTGAAAGTCCATAACACTTATGACTTCACAAGCAAAGAGTGGTGCCTAGTCACACATCAGTGCTACCCAAGTGAAATAGAAATTTGGAGAACAACTTTCAATCCTACAGTCCGTGAATGGTGTTACATTGAATGTATAATTCCTTTGTCACTGATATCCTGAATGAACTCGAGGCATGGAACAGTCATCCTGTCAACGTTCATTCACTTTCTTGATCTCAGAGTAGATTGGAAGAGATATGTATGACATCAATATCACATACTGATTCACACATGCATGCGCACGCCTATTTCAATCCTACTCATCAAGTGTCCTTGGATATCAAACTCCCTCAGGAGGGACAAATCCCATATCTATCACTCACCCCTCAAAAGCCCCATGTGTCAAAGCCACCCAATCATCACCTTTATAACAATCGATGTTTCAGGACTGCGTTTGATGATGTCAAAGTGTGCCCAACAACATGTGTTGAGTGTAGTGATTTCAGGTCAAAGAATCACACTCACCACCATCACTGTGAGTACTGACTGTGACTACCATGTCATGGTTCCATGTGTCAAACTCACGGTGGGTCTGTCTGGTACACTTGTTCTCTAACAAGTACCTATGTGTTTGGTTTGATATCTCTATATCATGACTAATGAGATTATGTCATCAACCAACACCACAATCTAGTCTTGTGTGTCATTATTGTCTATCTACCTTCCACAATGACATCCGACTAGGGACATAACAAGAATGTACAAACTCTTAGCATCTGTATGATCTCATCGTTTAGGTCCTCAACCTGAAAGCATACGTCATTGAGTACTGTCATTCTCTAGACATTCAATATATTCTATCACTATCTCATATGACTGAACCAGAAAGAATTGGAAGCTTGCCTTTGATATTTATCAAATCAATCCTAATGTATCCCACCAATCATCCCATGATTGGCTCTCAGGGCATACATACCAACACCTTGTACCTCAATCGGTACCTGGATTTTTTCCTAATGACTTTTTGCTTCGGTTTTAGCTTATTAGGTCGGTTTTTCTAATATAGGTGACACTTTCGGCAGCAATGTTATTGGCCAAAAATGTAGTAGTGTATATAACCAAAAATACCAATTTCATCAAGACAAAATAACCTCGAGTCAGTTCAATGTGGCTTGATAGAGAGCATAATAGGACATTTACTAGGAGGTTTGAAGATAAAGTCTTACGTCAATTATCTAAAACACCAAATAATGTTGTTGAAAAAATCAAATGGATGACCTTTAAATGAAAAATGAATGTTATATTACAAAGATTTTAACATAAATGGATTTTCATATTACACAAAATGTCTGGATGATAAGAGTGTCACCCAAAATAGTGGGGTCACCCTTCAAGCATCTTCATTATATTTTTCTAGTGTGAAGGATAAAATTCTATGTGAAGCTAAAATGTCTTATTAAGGTGTCATTGAAGACATATGGGAGTTTGACTACAAATATTTTAGAGTTCTTATCTTTAGGCATAATTGGTTTGATAACAACAAAGGAGTTGAAGTGGATGAATTAGGTTTCACATTAGTGAATTTTGAAAAGATTAGCAAGAAGGATGAACCATTCATAATGGCATCACAAGTGAAGCAAGTATTTTATATTTATGATCTTGAAAATGAAAATTGATCAGTTGTTCTTCACGGTAAAAGGCAGTTGATTGCATATCTTATAGATGGAGAAGAGTACTATGACAAGTATGATGACTTCGGTCCATTCTTAGTTGGCTTTCCAACACCAAAAGTTGAAGCTAACACTAACTCATATATGCGTGGAGATCACACAGAAGGAATGTTAATTAATCAAAGATCCAACTAATAATAGAGGCATGCATTTTTCTTTATCACAATTATATATGTTTTATATGCTGCATGCACCTTTTACATTTTGTATCACTAATATTTCATTGTTTGAGTATTTTTATATGACATTTTTCAAATGGTGTCTGGCCGTGAGGATGAATACCATGTGGAGCACCATGAATATGGTCTATCATGAGGATGAGCACCATGACAGGGTGCATCGTGAGGATGAGGCTGGTTTAAGTTGTATTATTTTATTACATAGATGTGTATTTTACAATATCTATCACATTTATATGTTACATTTTTATGAGTTATATGTGTTTCTTGTCAATTTTAGCACCCTGAGGATGTGTACCATGTGGATTTTATTGAGCTTGTTGAGGAGCATCATGAGTGTGCATGTAAAAGAGGCATCATAATGATGAACAAGTTAGCAGAGCAAAGGGGTAAAGGATCAAAATTGGTCATTGAGTTGGATGATGCAGGAAATCCTATTGGGAAGAATCGTAGTTATTTCACGCAATATCTAGGGGTTCTTACTCATAGCAAAGCATATATAATAATAGAATATTGGCATAAAGTCAATCAAAGAATAAAAGACTACACATGGAAGGACCTAACTTTGAGATATTCGAATTTTTAAAGATATTTACAAATATAATATTAAGAATATTTCATCAAGTATATGGATTTTGCAGAGCGTACTTGACCTTGATGAAAAACTGCATCGTAAAAAGGTATTTCAACATTGTGGGAGGGTACTAAGGAATTAGAGGACAAATTTAACAAGAGAATACATAATGAACGACAAGAAGAAGAAGTCCACCACTGAGAAACAGTCCTATCTTGACCCAAAGGTATGGGACGTGTCTGTTGCTTCAAGAAAAACCAATGAATTCAAGGTATTAAGCCTCCTAATTTAAAATATATTTAAGATATTTTTTAGATTAATAAGCTTTATGCAATGCTCAAAAAGAAAGGCATGCAAAGAATGTGCATGACTGCAAGTTGTGTCCAGGTGGCTACGCAAGCTTTTGCCAATAGAGATTGGAGGTGTCTTCTTCTCAATAGATTGATGAGTCCTCTACTATGATTTCACCTCTACTGCACCGCGAGGAGTGGATAGCTATGAGGAAAACCTAATATGGAGAAATACCCAACCCCGTAACTACTGAGGTGGCTGCAAAAATGGTAAAATCAACTCTCAGAGTGCATGTTCATCTTTGACCTTGATTGTTATGCTTTACTCACCAATTACTATTGATGATGATTAGCGAAAGCTCTACGAGAAAAGAAAAAAATGCAAGCTACGATTTCATCTTCTAAGGACTCTAAGTCTACTAAACTACCTTCCTAGTTTGTAAAGGGGCTCACCACATTTGTCCTCGGTGGCTTAACAATTATCTGAATAAACTAGACTTCTCCTATAAACCTAGATTCTTAGAACAAGAGTCAAAGCACTTGTCATAAGTTCATGTATTGGTGTTTCCTCAAGGGCTGACCTACTAAGCAGTATCTAAATCATCTACATTGTTATGGGTACCACTTGAATATTTGGATACTTTTGGGCATCTCACAAATTTAAGAAGGTTGTCCTCACTGGGCTTAGTTCATGTTCTGTTGATACGTTGTCTACCTCATCCTAGAAACTGCCAGTCAGTATACATGTGTCCTCCTTCATATTGCATACCTTTGTGATGGATTCTATGGTGTGTAGGCATCTAATTTCTCATTGATTTTGTAGTTTCATTGATAGAATCTTTAATGTATTATTCTTAACTTAACTTGTACATAGAGCTCCATTTCTCATTTTCTAAAAACTAAACGTGTTCTAAATCACTGGCATCAATAAAGTAAACTATTTGGATTGATAAATTAATAATATTGATAAATATTAGAATGAACTACTCTTTGAATTCATAAATGTCTAACTAAAACAACTATCAACTAGATTACATATTTAATCTGTGATTCAATATATAGAAATTAGTACAAACCTGGGATTTTGGTGCTACTAATTCTACTATTATGATACACCATAGCCTCATAGCAAATTATTCTAGATCTAAAAGCGTCTATAATACATCACAAATATGATAAACAATCAATAGTTCGATTGAAATCATGTATTTGGCTCAACAAACCAAAAACTATAATCATCCTATGGGTTCTTTATATTTTTTTTCTTAATTTTTGTAAGATTGAGGTTTAAAGTTGATTTTACACTCACCTGGGTTTGATCCTATTTTTTTTATCTCTAATCCAAACTTGTTTTGCCCATATCTTGACCAACTCATTTTTGTTTTGAGCTAGTAGCTCTGATTCCATCATCCACATGTCAAAATTGAGCTAGTG